>ML685755.1:12472420-12488716 GCA_007922175.1 Pelusios castaneus
CTCCTTGTCCCCACCTCCACCCCTCTAACCCGGCCCGTCTCCTTGTCCCCACCCCCACCCCTCTAACCCGGGCCGTCTCCTTGTCCCCACCCCCACCCCTCTCCAGGCCTCCCTCCAGCCCCCTTACCTGGCCGGAGGCTGGGAACCACAGGGACGGCCGGCAGAGCTGCTGCCGGCCAGTCCGCTCCCGCCCTGAGCACGCTGTAACTGCGCATGCTCAGGGCGGGAGATTTAAATCTCCCCAGCCCGGCCCAGCCTGCACAGCTGGGAGGGAGCACCGGCGGGGAAAAAAAGGTGCCGGAACGCCGTTCCGGTGCGTTCCGGCAGAAAAAAAGCACTGATACTAACTATATATGTATAGTCTCACCATGATAATTGAAGCAAAACAACATCTTGTGGTGGGAGAGGCTGTGGGAAAGAAGACACCTTAATGGAAAATGTATGAACTCTTGTCCTAGTTCATTGTTCTCTATATGCAACCATAAACTAACAAACTGTTTGCTGGGTTATTCAAAATCCGTGCAATTTACTATCTGCTGTGGTGTGCAGAAAACAAGATACCATGAGATTACTCATCGAACTATTGGTCTCTGCCAGTTGTAAAAAGCAGTCAAGTTGCTGAGGCTGGGCCTCAGACAGTGATCACGCAACTCATCAATGGTCAGGCAACTCGGTCACACAACTCAGGCTAAGCAAGGCCTCTAACAGTGATAATCCAGACATGAGAGGATGAGAGCCTGAACAAGAGTTGTAGCTATGCAAATGAGTAAGAAAGGCCATATCTTAAAGAGACTATGCAAAAAGAATGTAGACATAGAATTTAGAATTTAGACAAAGAATTAAGATTTAGACATAACAAGGAGCAATGGTTTCAAATTACAGCTGGGGAGGTCAAGGTTGGGTATTAGGAAAAACTTTCTCACTAGGAGGGTGGTGAAGCATTGGAATGGGCTATCTAGGGAGGTGGTAGAATCTTCATCTTTGGAGATTTTTAAAGCTCGGTTAGACAAAATCCTGGCTGGGATGATTTAGGGGGAGTGGTCCTGCTTTTTAGCAGGGGGTTGGACTAGATGACCTTGTGAGGTCCCTTCCAACCCTATTATTCTATGATTCTATAACCTGGATGTGAGGACCTGGAGAGAGGCCCAGGGCAAAGATAACCTGGTAATGGGCCTGAGTGACAGGCAAGATGATAGTGGTGTCCACAGGGGTTAAGGTACTGGGGGAGTGTAAGTGGGAAGATTAAGATCTCTGTTTTAACCACATTGAGCTTTGAGCTGGCAGCTAAACGTGCTGTCAGAAACAGAGGCAGGCTGAGAATTTAGTTCTGGGCAAGAGATAGGTCTGGAGTTGAAAGGTAGATCTGTGGGTTGTCTACATAGAGATGGTAGTTGAATTTATATTTATAGATGAAATTACCCAGAAATAAGATGTAGAAGGCAAAGAGGAGGGGATCAAGGACAGAGCCATGTGGAATCCCCACAGGAGGATTGAGAGTGGATAAAAAGGATACCCAGAAGGACATGCTGAAGGTAGGAGGAAAGGACAGAAGCCAAGGGAGGACAAGATTTCAAGAACAGGAACAAAGTTGACTGTGTTGAAGGTAGGTGACAAGTCAGGAGCATGAGGAGGGAGTACTGGTTCTCAGATTTGGCTAGGGAGAGGTTGAGAATTGGGTGAGAGTGGATTCATTGTCATGCAAGAGGGGATGCCATGCTGGAAATGATCTAGGCTGGAACTGGAAAAGAGAAACTCCAGATAGCATGGTCCAAAAGCTTAGAGATGAAAGTAAGAAGTGGAGATAGTGGGAGAGGCAAGTGGGGTCAAGTTTGTGATGGGAGGTGTTAAGGTGGGAAAGGTCTAAGGCTACATGTATCTTGAGGGGATAGAGCCAGAGGAGTATGATAGGTTATGCAGAAAATAAAGGATGGGAATAAGAGTGGGTGCCACTTGAGAGTGTAGGGGATGAGATGAGGTCATTGGGGCATGTGGAAAAGTTGGAGGAGGAGAGCAGCCAAGGAACTTCAACCTATGTTACCAGGGAGGAGGAGGAGAGATGTAGGGGAGGAACGGAAAGTGTACGGAAGGCAAGCCAAGCATACTGCTTTAATAATACCAGTATAGGTAAAGCAGTACAGCTTTTGGATGTGGATAACTATCCTCAGGGAAGTCCACAAGTGCACAAAGCATGAAATTTCCTGTAAACATTCAAACAATATGCACATAAGTTCCAGACTGGAAAGAACCATACTTTGCTGGTGTTTTTCTATTATCAAGTTGTTTGTTCTGACTGCACTCATTTGTTGTTGTGTAATAATTGTGCCACTTTCATTAGCTTACTGAGCACTTCTTTTGGCTTCCTTTTTATATCATTTTATAATTTTTATATTGGTTATTATGGGCTCTACTTTCTATAATGTCTCCTGTTTGGATTTCCCTAACTTCGTTTATAATGCTTACTTTCACTCTCCTCCTAGAAAAACGAAAGTTGTGAGACTCAGCTTCCTCAAACTCTTATTCTCTTTTGATTTCAAAATGGTATGTGTAAATCTTAGTGCTGTGTTCACAGCTTGGGATAGTGAAGTTTTCTGTTTATTCAGCAGATAGGTACAGCAGGCACTGGGTGTGCCAGGCTGCCCTACCAAATTTGGAAGGAAAGAGGTTATTTTTATTACCATTTATTCCTTAGTTCCTTCCTGCAATGTGCAAATCAGTACCTACTGTGGAGGGTGGTTTGATGTTATGGTCACTTTTCCACTAGGATGGAATGGAAAGTTACTGATTCATGTCACAGGCCCGTGAATAAACATCAGAGAGCAGTGGTAGTTGTCACTAGGAAGGAAGACGAGATGAAACTGATAACCTGAATGTGAAGGGTCACAGACCCAATTACTGGTAACCTGAGCCATCTAGTTTCTGCCTACTTCTTCTTTTGTCTCATTTATACCTTTTCACCTAAAAGCTATAACAAAAAACGTCATTAATGAGAAAAAAAAGTTTTCCAGTTGATGGTTCTCTACCCTCATGCTGTGCAGAATGCTTAGAATGGAATGCTGACTTCTCAAAAAATCACATATCAGAAAGTAAAACTTGTAAGAAGACTTTCTTTTATAATGGCATTGCTAGTAGTGCTTTGCAACTTTCATTCTAATTTCTTCTTCTGTTGGATGTTATTTCAACCTCAAAACTACCATTCTTTAATTGAAGAGCTGTTCTGTCAGATCAGGGTAACACAGCCTTTTTTGGGGGAGGAGGGGTTCAAAATACTTTCAGCATTTCAGGCCAGATGATTTATCTGAAGGAATAGTTTTCTATTTAAAGAAATAGTAGCAGACTACTAGCTACCAAATACAGGAACCTACTGTAATAGACACTTTGTTTTGGGAACAAAATTATGAACTATGCACATTCTGTGACCTGACAATTGCAAATAAAAGACTTGGTTTATGGTTTATCTCTACAGTTGTGTGCATTTGTTGTAAATTCAGATTATGTTGTAATGCTATATTGCCTTTCCCAGACTAGTGAGGCTGAAATGGAGGAAAACGCATCTGATTGAAGTTATTGTGCTATTTGTACTTACTTTCATTCTAGACACAATTGGAACCAATTTTATTAGTCCGGAACAGAATAACCACTTTCTTTTTACATACAATAGATGCTACAAAGGACTGATGTGTTCCAGGTTTATTTACTCAATCCCTCCCTCACTAAATTAGGTGGAATGAACAACATATAATCTAGTATTAATGCTAGCTAAAATACCTAACGATATTGGGATGAGTTTATGGTTAAGAGGCAGTATTAACTCTGATAAATGTTTATTATGTAAGTAGTATCTCATCATACGTAGCATAAATATGTAGGAGGTGATAGCCCTCTCATATAATCATATGAGGAAATGCATTTATCTTGCATCTTTTTACTCTCTAACCAACAAATTGTATATTAATGTTCACTGTGACATCAGCTACTGTCCTAAGCCTCTGAATAGCTTTCAACCAACCCCTTTTGCCTCCTTATAAATAACTAAAAGAGAGGAGAAAATAGAATTCCGTCTTAAGTACAGCATTCCACTGCCCTCAAATGCTAGAATTATTCACTGTCTGCATATAAAGTGATCTGTTTATATCACACCATTAAAAAATTCTGTCTTCCTCAAGTCTATTAAACCTTTTCAACATATGACTAAGAAAGGTGGCATTCAGGAAATCCAGGAAATTATGACATATTTCCTGGAAAAATAGCAATTAATCAGGTCACTAAGGCTATATACATTGGCCCCCAACCATAAGTAGTTTTGACCACAGGCTTACCATAGACAACTTACTTACCATGAGTACAGACCTAGACAACCTCCTAGAAAATAACAAAAATTTTCTAGGAAAAGACCCTTGTTAACAGCCATGACATCTCATATATGTTTCTTGTCTTCAAAGCAACAAATTCAATTGCTCACCCAGGAGCCACCCACCAGTTACTTTGGATCTTCCTGTACTGTTTCATCCATTTGGAGACCACCTGTCTCACAACTTGCATTATAACTGATTGTTGGGTTTTGTAGGTTGTAGAAGTGTATTACCAATTTGCAGTCCATTTGGCCTACAAACATTTTCTGAGGTCCATGATAGGAAACCATCAATAGCAATACAGGGTTCTACCTATCAGCAGGTCCCAGAGTATTCACAAGTACCTAACTGTTGTAGAAGACTGCCTCAGAAGAATGAGGATCCAGGTGTTACCATATTTGGACAACTATCTTATTTTCGAGCTGGCAAGTAGAAAACGTCATTTAGCATATCCCCAGTTTTCTGCTCAACTAGGCCTATTAATAAACAAAGAAAAGTCAATATGATCCCAACAAAGAATATAGTTTATCAGAGCTATAGTGGCCTGTGGCCTGTCTCCCTCCAGAAGCATTTCACGCAATGCTTCAATTGTGTACACACCTGCAAGCACAATTTAGGACTTCTGTAACAACATGCCTCATGCTGTTTGGCTTCATGGACCTTTATAACCTGTGAGACTGCTTACTCAGCTCGTCAGGATCAATATACTAATACACACACACACACACACACACACACACACACACACAATGTCAGTTTACAAGCAAAAGCTGGACATGCTGGTACATATCCTGACCAATGATATTCAGTTTCTGAACTGATAGATGAATCCAGCAAAAGTTTACTATCCTCTGTCAAATATTTGAATGACAAACACATGCATTTTTGGTTGTGGAACAAACATTGGCAGATTAACAGTTCCAGGTTTGTGGTCACCTCAGTAAATGTCCCTCCACAATAATATACTGGAGTTGAAAACCATCTTCTGAGACTGCAAGACTTCTCTTGCAGAAATAAAATAACTTATCGTTCAATTAATGATAGACAACACTGCTGTGTTTTATTTAACCAAACAGGAAAGGGTAAGATCCCCCCAATCGTTCCAAGAAGAGATGCAGTTTAGAATTCTTCATGGCATTACTTTAACAGCTGTGCATCTGACCAGGATCCACAACTGACTTGCAAATACTGTAAGCAGGTGACTTATGAACAATCATGAGAGATTGATAAAAGTAATTCAAACCAACCTCTTGATATGGGGTTTCCTGAGCGTGGGCTTGTTTGCAACCAAAGTCAACACAACATGTCAACAGTTCTGTTTCATTTTTGGTCCCTTGGATCCTAGGTGTGTTTTACACATAACCCCCAATTCCTCTACTGCCAGGAGTAAGAAAGACGATCAAGCTAGAAGCAGACAAGATAATTCTGATAGCCCCTGCATGACTGGGGCAATTTTAATATATAGACCTTTGAAGCCTCCACATATGGTCACCCAAAACTTTTACCTCTAATTCCAGATCTGATCTCCCATAATCAGGGATACATCCAAATCTGCTGCATCTGACAGCATGGACACTCAATGGCTGATGTCATCAACAAACACACTGCCTCTCTGAAATTCAGGATGTATTCATACACAGTAGGAAAGAGTCAATGAGATCTACATACTTGTCTAAATGGAAGAGATTTTCCACATAGGCTTGACAACACCTGCTATCACCATTGCAACCTGGACCCAGCCAATCTGGACTACTTCTTGCATTTTAACAAATCTGTCTACTCTCTGTAGATACCCCTGACAGCCATGTCAATCATTCACCCTCTTGGATGAGAATCTTCACTATTCTTTCACCAAATGATTTATGAAAAGAGATTTCCGAAAGTCTTATCAAGATTCTGTCCTCCAGTAAAACACCTTTTTCCAGTTAGGGACTTTAATTTAGTTCTGTAAGGGCTCAGGAGCCCACCATGTGAAACCTTGCTACACCATACAAGTTTCCATTAAACTCCGCCACAAGTTTCTCCATTAGGAGGTTTCATGGTTTCATTTAAACCAAATTATTCACATACCAATATTTTTTCCAAAACAATATTCAAATAAAATGGAAGGAAGGTTACATTCATTGAATATGCATAAAACACACTTCTCTCTTGATGGAATTAAAGACTCAGAAAGTGTCCTAGACTCTTTGTAGCATACATAGAGAAGGTCAAAAGGGAAGCCCTCTCTGAATAAAAGGAATCCCCCACTGGATCTCCTTCTGTATCTGGCTCTACTATCAGCTTGCTGGTAAAAGCCCAGTGATAAAATAACTGCTCATTCAACAACAACTCAGTTCACTTCGATGGCATCTCTCAGGAACTTGTTAATTTTAGGTATTTGAAAAGCAGGAATGTGGTCTTCCATTTGGATGTTCACTTAGCGTTATGCTATTGTTCAAGCTTCCAGAGACGATGTGAATTTTGGTAGAACTGTGCTATGTTCATCCTTTAATTAGGGTTCTGGTATCCACATCCAGCGAGGGCTACTACTTGGGAGTCACCAAGAATGTGACACAGCTGCCCTTGATGCCCTCAGTGGGAGGAACAAGAATAAGCAGGATATGTATGCACCCTCTTACTGGATGTTACTCACCAAAATATTCCCGCCTACGTGCACTGGATGCACACCCACCCATAGTGGAAGTTATACCAACAACAAATCTTGAAGAGCCATAGTTACTGTACAGGTGAGTAACCATTTCTTCTTCCCTCAGCAAAACAAACTAAGAGTCCTCGGGCACTTTTAAACACTAACAAATTTATTTATCACATGAGCTTTCATGGGAGAAAATCCCACTTCGTTAGACGCTTTGAAGATGGGGAACTTACTGAATGGGAGGAAATTAAATTCAGGGAAATGTGTGACATTTGACTCCATTGCCTCAGGGTTAAACAGGGACTATAGATTTTTCCTCACTACAACAGGTGATTTGACCTCACCTTCCTCTACGTGCTATTCCCTCCCCAGTGTTTGAATCTTAACATCTATTTTGATTTGCTGTTACAGCCTGACCTGATCCTAGGTCATACACTTCTCTGCATTTAATTTCCTCCCATTCTGTAAATTCTCCATCTTCAAAGCATCTGACAAAGTAGGATTTTCTCCCACGAAAGCACATGCGATAAATAAATTTGTTAGTCTTTAAAAGAGCCACAGGACTCCTTGTTTGTTTTGCTGAAGTAGACAAACATGGCTACCCTTTTAGAACTTCTTCCCTCAGGATAGCCATTGCTTAAAGGAATATTCTGTGCATTCCCACAAACATGTGGGAAAATATAATTTGATATGGTTGTATATCCAATACAGTAGGGTATTCTTAATCGTTCTTTGAGGAAAATATTACAATTTGTAGATGTTGTTTGCCATCAGTGAGATAAATGCCAAGTATGTAGGTTTAAATAATCTCTAAAATATGGGATTATGTGGAATAAAGGATTTCTTATATGAATTTGGGATACCCAACAAAAGTGTGTTATACATTGTAAACATGTGCCAACGAAAATTCTTCCACGCCACACCATTAATACATACCACATAATTTACAGAATTTAAAAAGTTTTAGAGATTTTAAAGATTTTTTGTGAATATTCCTTGAATCTGTCTGCCAAGGGTTTAGCTACCTTGTATCCAACTGTGTAAATCTCAGAAAAGAACACTGAAAACAAATGAATTTGTTGAATTTGAAACCTCCCTCTAAGAAGACCTAAATTGCTTTTTCTGTAAAAATATCATGCATGACTTTTAGGTCTGCTATCTCAGGATATTGGAAGCAGACACTGTAGGAGTCATTGGGAAAAATGCAAATCTCCCCCTTCTGACGGCATAAAAAAAAATCCCTTTTAGATTGAAGGCCATGAAATATTGGATGTTAAACTATAACTGGTACAGATTCAAATGGTTCATTCTGTATATCAGACCAGTGTAATTCAGCCCGCTAATTCCACATTTGGAAGGAGAGAAGTAAGCATGTGACAGATTGATTTTTTTTTTTAAAGGCAGCTATTTAGAGATGTAGAAGTTAAAGGTGTGTGGTAATGCAATTTACATAGATGGTTCTGAACACTTAACTGAACAGTTCTACCTAACTGTCCGATATGGGAACCTTTAGTATTTCTTTGTATTTCTCTGTCTTGGACTTACTAGAAGAAGTACCCTGAATACTGCAAAATAATGAGGTTAGCTAATTGCTGATAGGTATTTCGAAGCCGGTTCCGATTCCCTTCTGAGTTAAATGTTACTTTAATCCTCAAGCTGCCTTACTGACTCACTGGCATTGATTGCGGTGTAAGTTACAGCTGTTCCTATGCCAGGGTATCAAGATCTAGCCCATTGAAATCGGAGGCAGTTGGGAAATTTAAGTACCACGACTCTATCACATGTATCCACAATTTATCAAATACATCCGCATATGCGTGGGGGCGGGGGAGGAGTGTATATATAAATATACATAGGGAGATCTGGTTGCTATATATTTAGGCTGCCTAACACCTTCCATGATAAAAGATTTTTGGCAGCTTTTTAGTAGAAATTCTATCATCTCTATTGTTTCCAGCAGACCTTTGAAATTTAGCAGGGAGAAAGCCCTGGGGCTAGAGAAGTAAGTTTTCTTTGTCCCATTAAATTCTATTTGGAGTTAGAGGAATTATAAACTGTTAAATGTCACAATTTGCTTTCTCTCAGTTGCATGTCACAGGAAAATGTTGGCAGCGTGCCCGCAACTAGAATAATGGAACGTGTTCTAAAGAGCCAGATTTGTGTTTGCTTCCGCTGCAGCAGCAGCATGCACGGTGCTTGGAATGACTAGAGCAGTGGGGAGAAGAGCTGAATTGGACCAAGGTCTCCTCTTCAGTCTCACAGCCTTCGCAGCTTGTGGTTTCAGCATCCTATTCACTTATCTGGAGTAACTACACAGGACAAGAACTCCATCATGCCCTTCAGTATAGAAAGAAACTACAGTCCTGGGGAGCCAGCATATGACCTTATCGGCCCATTTCCTAGTCATTTCCCCTGGGCACCACGAGGGGCAGGAACTCCACACCTCACAGCCATGGGCAGGGTGGGAAAGAGAGGCATCCAGGACACGCTACCCACCCCAGCCAGGGCCGGATCAATGCAGGGCGTTTGGGGCTGAAGCTCTGGGCACCAGCCTAAAGGAGAGCCTTGGTCTCGAGCCCCTAAGATGCCTGCAAGATCCAGCCCCCACCACTCTACTCAGCCTGGCACCGTGCCAGAGGGGCTTACGAGGGGCGGGGGGTTGCTGGGAGGGCCCCTGCAAGTGCTGGGGGGTGGGGCCCTGGGGCCAGAGGCCAGGCTTCACAACACTCCCCCCCTGCCCTGTTCCAGGCTGGCTGGTCCACCCCCAGGGGCGAGGCAGGCTGGCACATGTTAAAGGTACAAGAGCAAACTATTCCACTGCGTAGGAAGGATAGGAAGTATGTCAACAGACCACCCTAGCTTAACCAGGAGATTTTCAATAATCTAAAGTTGACTTAATAAACCAATTTATTTAAGTCAGCTTAAAGTGGATCTTATTAAGTCGACTTAACAGAGGTGGAATTAACTTTTCAAGTGTAGACGTGGCCCCTTTTCAACCTTATCAAGTCGACTTAACGTTTTAACTCGACTTAAAAAGGTCCGCCTAGGCACTACTCCGCGTCTCCACTGGCTTAAGTCAACTTAATAACCATCTGTTATTAATTCAAACTAACTTTTCCTTAATTCGACTTAAGGAGCAGCTTAAGTTAAATTAAGGAAAGCCCAGTGTAGACGTGCAGTAAATTAAGTTGATTTAAGCCTAATTAAGTCGACTTAATTTGTAAGTGTAGATGCACCCCCAGAGAGTAGTTATCAACAGTTCATATCATTCTGGAAAGGTATAACATGTGGGGTATCTCAGAGATCTATCTGTTCAATATTTTCATCAATGATTTAGAGGGTGGCATAAGGAGTACACTTATAAAGTTTGTGGATGATACCAAGCTGCAAGAGGTTACAAGTGTTTTGGAGGATAGGATCACAATTCAAAATGATTTGGACAAACTGGTGAAATTGTCTGAGGTTAATAGAATGAAATTCAATAAAGACAAATATAAAGTACTCCACTTAGGAAAGAACAAACCATTGCACACATACAAAATGGGCAATGACTGCTTAGCAAGGAGTACTCCAGAATGGGATCTGGGTGTCATAGTGGACCACAAGCTAAATATGAGTCAACAGTGTAACACTGTTGCAAAAAAAGCAAACACCGTTCTGTGACGTATTAACAGGAGTAATGTAAGTAAGACACAAGAAGTAATTCTTCTGCTCTACTCCGCCCTGAGGAAAAGGGATAAAAATTATTCTCCTTAACCGCCCATGATAGGACAACAAGCAATGGGCTTAAATTACAGCAAGGGAGATTTAGGTTGGACATTAGGAAAAAATTCCTAACTGTTAGGGTGGTAAGCCACTGGAATAAGTTGCCTAGGCAGGTTGTGGAATCTCCATCATTGTAAGTTTTTTAAAGCCGGTTAGACAAACACCTGTCATAGAAGGTTTAAGAGGGTACTTGATCCTGCCATGAGTACAGGGGACTGGACTCGATGACCTCTCATGATTCCTTCCAGTTACTATGATTCTACGTTCTCTGTGCTCGAGGGCGAGGCCTGCTCATGCATCGTGGGGCCTCCAGCATGACCCTGGAGGGCCACACCAGAGGCTGCACCGTGCACCGCACCATGGGGCAGACCAGCCGGATTGGGGCCAGGGTGGAAGCGCCATGTATAGCGACCTCTGGCCCCAGGCCCCCCTAGCACCAGCCCACCCACAGGCTGCCGTGGTGGCAGGCTTGGGCCCCAGGTGGGCGGGGGTGGGGGGGCAACAGTGGTAGGCAGCCTGTGGCCCTGAGGCCCCTTAATCTAGCCTTCACCCCAACCAATCCATGGTGACACCCTGTTCCCCCCTACCCCCAGTTTAGTGGACTTTTCCAGTTGCCAACTAAGGTGGACAGTCCTATAGTGTAAGTGGAAAAAGTCTGTGCCATAGTGTTCAAAATTACAATTCAAACCCTGCAGATGATATATTTTGGGGGAGTAGTTATGGCTGTACTTACCCTTTTTCCTTTAAAAGAACCCCAAGGAAATTATATATATGGGAAAAACTGTTTTTTAAAGAAAGATATTTAAATTGCAATATCTGACACTTGAAAGTTTAGAAATGCCAAACTTACCATTCTCTGTGCAACCTTTATTCCATTCTTTTGTGTGCATGCCTTATGATAGTCTTTAATGACATAATCATGCCGTCTTCCCACAGAACCCTTCCCTCATTCTTTGGACAGGCTAAACATAACACAGGGCTGAACTAAAGTTGTACAAACAGCTGTAAATCTGAGATTTCCTCATTTTCGGTGCATAACTTTCCCACCCAGATAACTTTCACTTAACATAATTCTTTTGTGTGCGTCTATGTGTACGTATGTCTGTTTATTTACATATACTCACTAAAGAGCAAGATTTTTTTGGTGCTTCAGAGCAGCCTGCTGTATGGCCAACTTAAACATTCTTGTGCTGCAGACATATGCTCTCAGGCCATGGGTGAAAGCAGTTTGAACATGTCATAGAAATGGTTTGTCTTTGGATGATAACTTCATTGCTCATAAACACCCTCACTATGGAACAGTATCAGTGGAGAACGTGCTTTTCCAGTAGCTTGAGGTGAAGTTAGCTAGTCAGTGACATGGTAAATAAAATCCAGAGAAAAAATGATGTACAGTTTAAGATATGATTTGGTGACAAGCACTGCAGCAGCAAAGGCAAAGAGCAAGGAGGAGTTACAGCAGATACACAAAGTAAAAATGAGAAGAATGGAAGAATAAACGCCTTTTCAAACTAATGGTTCTTTGAATGTTATATCTTTTATCCCAAATTAGGCTAGAAAAGATCTATTTCAAAGGCAATTTTTATTCTCATTCATTTTTAATACATCTTGTATATATCTCTCAGCAGTCCCTGTTTATAAAACAAGTTAGTAAAGAAACTTACTATGCCCTTTGAGGGGAAAATGTTCTGTATTTAGTACAGCATTATTTTACCATGCAGAGAATGTATCCGTATTTAGTCATTGCATTTTGCTGTTAATTTCAGTACCAGAATCACATTACTGCCTGTAGTGGATCTCCTTTCCTGCCAGTAGATTTCTCAGCAAATGTAAAAGCGTTAAGTCATTTTCTCTAATTATGTGTGTCTCTAAATACCTAATTATCATTGGGAGCAAATTGCATGTTACAAAGATAATATTATGGAGAACTGTTAATCTGTTAGGCTTCTGCTTGTGAGTTTTTGAGTGGTCTCTGCAGCTGTGATAGCAGAATTTTTGCCACCTGGACACTTCATTATCATTTGTATTTAAATTCAAAATTACCTGAGTAGAGGTCATAATCCTGGATTTGGGTTTTTCAGGTATTCTGCACATTCATATAAAGGAAAGTGTGTAAATAGCCTTCACACACATACCACATCTTTATCCCCATGATACTTAGTCATTCTGAGAAATGAAGAGTTTGTGGAAAGAATAAACATTAAAATATTTAGTTTTGATGAAAGATTGTTGTTTTTCTTTCCTGTTAATACTCCTTTTCACGCTTTCTGGAATAGCTCCAGACCATGAGTGTCTAGCTTAGGACAGACAGTCAAAAGCAAGGCAGACACCTCAAAGTGGTCATATGTTCTAGAATTAAATTTCACCATCTCAGTACCAAATATAAACTCCCAAAGTACTACAATAATCTTATGATGGAGTCACAGACAGTACCCTTAGGCACACCAGTCTAGCTTGCCACCCATACAAGCTGGACTATGTGATAAATGAATAAGGATTCCTGTGGGCACTTTTAACAAGTTTATTTATCACATGAGCTTTCGTGGTCTGGTGAAGTGGGATTTTCTCCCACAAAAACTCATGCGATAAATAAATTTGTTAGCCTTTAAAAGTGCCGCAGGACTCCTTGTTTGTTTTGCTGACTTAAACTAACACGGCTCCCCCTTTGGAACTTGTCTGTATGATAAATGGTCACTTAAATAAAAAATCAGACAATATTCAGGTTTACACCTGATCCCAAGAAACCAATGAGTCACCCAGGTCAATTTGCATCCTAGATCTCACATCAATGACAATGCTGGTTGCCAATTCTGTAGTAAACTAATTAAAGGTTTATTAGCTAAGAAAAAGGAATAAGGGCTATCGAGAGGTTAAAGCAGGCAAAAATATATGTTCAAGGGAGATATAGTGTATAATTTCAAATGGTAGTAGAGGTATAGTACTCTGCCAGTTTCCAAAAGTCTTTTAGGGGTACTAAGAGTAACTCTGGGAATCTCCATCATTTTGTTTCCTTATCCTGCCCTATTAGAATCCAAAAAGTCCAGAGATGAAGAACTTTTCCTGTGTCCATATTTACAGCTTCTTCTCACAGGGTGCGTCTACACTTGTAAATTAAGTCGACTTAAGCTTGCTTATGTCGACTTAATTTACCCCGCGTCTACACTACAGTTTCCTTAAGTAGACTTAAGCAAAATAAAGTCGACTTAATGAAAATTAAGTCGACTTTATAAAACCTGGATTTAATTCGACTTAAGGCTTAAGTCGATTTTTCAAGTCGACTTAAACCAGTGTAGACCTGGGGTAGCCCTAAGTCGACTTAGGGCTACTCCAGGACTCCACCACTGCCCTCCCTGCTGGGGGGGAGGGGCACAGGGGGAGCTTGGCATGCCCTCCCACAGGGCAGGGCAGAGCCCTGCCCCTATGCCCTGGCAGGGTCCCTGTCCCCCTTTGCCCCATTGTACCCATGTACAATGGAGCAAAGGCTGAGCCCCCTGGCACTGGGCAAGGGGTGCCCCCCTGCCTCCGTGGACCTGCCCTAGGTCCCCTTAGCCCCTAGAAGTCCACCTAGGCATCCAGTGTGGATGCTCTAGGTCGACTTTGTAAGTTCCCCCCAAAGTTGACTTAAAATTTAGGTGTAGACTCACTAAGTCGACTTAGTTAAGTCGACTTAGCTAAAGTTGACCTAAATTATCAAGTGTAGACATAGCCACAGAAACCAATCTGACAAGAGTTCCCAGAGGGACTCTTCTTCTTTGGAGTGGGAGGGAAGGAACA
Organism: Pelusios castaneus; assembly: GCA_007922175.1. Classification (NCBI taxonomy): domain Eukaryota; kingdom Metazoa; phylum Chordata; order Testudines; family Pelomedusidae; genus Pelusios; species Pelusios castaneus. Next base: position 12,486,947 of record ML685755.1, read on the forward strand.
CACATCACGGTGTCTTTTATCTGTGATTTCACACAATGTCCCACTTGTGTTTAATGAACAGGTATTAACATCCTGTAAGAGACCATCAGTTGCATTTATACACGGCTTTTTTCTTATTTGATTGGTTACTTAGTTACGGGGGTAGATACAATGCAAATGTTTGCCATTAAATTATAACATGGGTTATGGTTGAGTGAGAACAATACGTGCAATATCCTATAAACATTTTATAAAACACTAACCTCATTTTTATCAACTCAACAGCTAATAATTATTTTGAAAATGCTAACACATAAGTGGGCAAAACTGGAGTCTAGCTAGGCATCTGTAAGTAAACAGTGAGGTCTGGAGTCTTGGCATGAGCTGGCATTTCGTCTGTCAACATCACAAGTGTATTTTGCATTGTACACTGATGTGTAGCTACAGAGTCACATGGTAAATATATTGGCTCTTTTGCCAAATTACATAGCTCTGCAGATTACTTGATAATTACACTTAGGAGACTTAAAGATAATTAACATGTAATCCGCACTTTGATTTAGAGAAGGGAAATTACCAGGTGCTTACCCTATGATTATTTCTGAATGCACTCCACTTTTGTATTCTGTGGTGCGTACCACCAGCACAATCCTGACAACTGCTGAGTATCCTTCAATTCTCATTGCAGTCAATAGAAGTTGAGGGCATTCGACAACTCAAGGATGAGGTCCCTAACAACCAAATACTAAACAGAGATTGTGTGCAAAGAGTATGTTTTGTACAGTTGGTACACTGTGTACAAACAATATTATTGCTTTTCAATGTAAAGTCCAGCGTTCTGAGCTCAAAGGGGCATTGTGGGTATTTTAGGTGTAGAATTATACTCCCATTACAATTTTACTTCAAGGCTTTAATTTCCGAATTCTTTTAAATTCCACTTTTTCACATCAATCCTTCAAACCACAAGATTTTAAAGAAAAAATATGTATGGAAAAGGGTTGGTTCTGTTCTTGAACAAAACTAGTAACACATTTGTTTGTATTGTAGTGTTAGTGTTAAGGCCAAGAGTAAAGAATCCACTTTTCTATGGCCCCAAGTTTGTGCCTACATCAAAGGCTCCGCCTTCCCTAAATCCTCATCTAGCCATCACCTTCTTCCTGTCTCTAATGTTGCTCTATCTACTTACCATTTTCTGCTGTATCCATCCCATCATCTCCCTGCCATTTCCCCTCTCCAATCCATGATGAGCTGAAAATTCACGTGAAATTCCACCTCTTAAAAGCAACAAGAGGGTTAGTGTTCCATTCACTTGAATAAAAAATAGTGTCTCTGATTAACCATGCTCTGGATATTGATTGTATTTGATCCATTTTGTGTGAGAGTGTATATGTGCCCTCAAAGGAGCACTCTTTCCTCTCATCCCCATCAGAGGATTTCTCCTCCCTCATTTCAGCAACATTCTTTGACCAAAGAGAGCTGGATGAGACATGATTTAGAGCCCATCAATTCCTTTCTTTGTTCAGCCACAGAAGTTGCTGCAGACCGATATATGAAACTGCACTTGCAGTGCTCGCTAATCACATGCAAAAGAGACTGGGTCTAAGAATCAAGCCAAATTCTCTGACACATGACAAACATTGCTATCCATATAGTTAAAATGTAAGGTTAACTGTAATTGCTGATATGCCGTAGAGTGTTCTGATGTAGAGACAAAGAATCGGCAATGGAGGAGGACTATACACAAATACACTGAGTTTACAAGTTCTAAGAGCCTTTACTGAGATACACTGA
>ML685755.1:12488726-12586204 GCA_007922175.1 Pelusios castaneus
AGCCTTTACTGAGATACACTGAGTTTACAAGTTCTAAGAGCCTTTACCGAGACCTTTCTAGCTTTAGTGATTTGTCTCATCAGTCAGGATATTTTAATGCAGCTTGCTGGTGTTTAAAATTAGAAGTACTTGGGAAGGGAAAAAATAAACGATTAGCTGTGTGCTCCCGTCCAGGCTGGAGAACCAAGGCTCATCTCCCTGGCTTGCTGGGCCTCAGCTGGTGCATTGTTCTCCAGGCTACCTAGCTTGCCAAAAAAGTATTGTCTCCATATAAAATCCCTCTTTAAAGCACACGTCTCTCATTAAGCTTTTTCAATATTAATCCACCAAAAGTGTTTTATTAATATTGCCATATTTTGAAATTAAATATTAATCTGCTCATCTTTTTAAATTGTAAATGGCTTAAAGTAGGCGCCATGTCTTTATTTGTACCTGTATAGTGCCAAGCATACTGTCAGCCTTAACAAATAATCCATCATCATCACCTGAGTATTATATGACTGTATTGTCTGTCTATTTAACTTTGTAATATAAGGATCCCTTTGGGACAGGAACTTGTAATGTAGCTAACAGTCCATTTAATGACTGCCTACACAGGCTAGAACTTATGGAGAACCTATGTAATGATGGGGTAGTGTACTATGGACTGTGTTACTCTAGCACTAGACAGCAAAAAACTGCAACGTTTGTTTGTGTCCAGCAGTTTCAGGAAAGAATCACCTTCCGAAGCTCTGGCATGAGAGTTGGTACAGGACCGTGTCACGTTGAGTGCTCTGCAAATAATTAACAACAACCTGCACTATAAGCAATACATTATGAAGTGAGTGTAACTGCAGTCTGCAGTGTCATCCATTTGATTTCATCTCTGAAGTCTTCACTTATCTATGCACCCAGAACACTTCAGTGGATACTAGATCACTGTTAGCATGTTAGCATGGCAGCATCTATTATGCTATGAACATGTAAGCTATTGAATACGAATTGAGAAGTTGAATCACCAGCTATAACATAATTCTTAGCGCTATTTACTGAATGCAAAGGTGCTTGCCTGAGTGCTGAGTCCATGATTGTGTCTTTCCTGCTTCCATTCATCACTTGTTTTACTAGTCTTTGTTCAAAGCTGTGATACCTCTACTTTGTGAAGGACTTTTTTGTAATTCCTAGTGCCTGTAGAAAGAGCCTTTTTCATAAATCATATTTTTAAAAGTGCTGCTCTGAGTGATTTGACATTTTTTCAAAAGTAAGATAAAAGTTTACGTGCTTGGAAATGATCTCTCTTGGGAATGTGCATTTTATATTTTATTCATTTTGGTAGCTTATGTGATGATACATTTGATAGCTCTTGAAAGACACTGTCAGATTTAGAGATGTAGCCAATAAAATTTAGTTAGTGAGAAAAAGGTGGCCACGTAATGATGAGTTTCCTCTCTGCAAAAGGATTGTGTTAACTTAATGACTTTTTTTTTATTTTTAGATACTTTGATTTCAGAAGTTTGACCAGGGTAATGTAATTTTTTTTTTATTTTTATTTTTTTTTCAGGATAGGCTCCTCTCCCAGTTTGGATAATATGTGTATTGTACGAGTAACATGTAGGCTCACATGAATGAAAAGCTCATTGACCTCAAGACCTTTTATGTGCATAAGTAGTAGTTCTTATGAAGATCTAGTGTCATTTCCCTAGCCATTGGATTGATTACTATTGACAAGGGAGAAATCTATAGGTAAGGGCAAATTAATAATAATTATAAAACCTTTCAATTTCTATAGCACTTACATTCAGAGTCTCTAAATACTGTACTTGTGAATTTTGCCTCATAACCCTTCTGTGAATTAGGGAAATAATATTAGTCCTCTTTTAGAACCTGGGACACTAGGTAGGTCAGTTAGGGCTACCATTTTAAAATCTGAATGCTTTAATTCTGTAAGATACCTAAACTAATGGCTTCATTTTTATACTTGTTCTGCATCTGCATCTTCCATTAACTTCATATTTAGGCACCTAAATCTTGATTTTCAGCACTTCTAAAAATTTCCTGTTTATTTGTGCCCCTAGACATGGTTTTAGGTGCCTAACTTAAAGCATCCAAGCTTTTAAATGTTGGCCATAATCTATCTGTGTTTTAGGCAAAGAGAATCTGTGACAGAGTTGGAAATAGAGCCAGAGTCACCTGCCTCACAGTCTTTCCTCGTTTAAATAAATCATTAGAAAGGGATGTGTATAAAGAGCCTTGGTGTCTTCAAGGAGAGGGCATAGAAAACTCACTTTGAAGTTACAGAGAAGATTTGAACCTTCTCTGAATATTACCTTGGCCAACAAAGCTGTGAATTTGACATTTCAATGTATTTGTTTATCACAAAATGAAAGCAAATCTCTTTGATTAAAAAAATATTTATTTGTAAAAGGATGACATCATTCTAGAACTCCTGCTACTCTATTTGTAGTGCAATGTGAGAATGTCAGCAGCTGCCCTTATGCTTACAATTTGACCATTTCAGACACTGGACCCTCAGTTTCATGCAATAATAATCTCAGCAGCAGGTACAGAGGCAAACTGATGATAGCAACCTGATCATAATGGAAAAGTTTGAAGAATGAGCCAGGCACACCTGAACGGGGAATGGATGGACAATTCAATGGCCTGTTTTATTTTAAACAAAGATCCAAATATTTTCTAGTGTCTGACCTGAATTTAAAAAGAAAAAAATCTTCACAGGTAAGGGAGTGGGAATTTTCTCAGATGATAACACCACAGAAGAAAAATTACAGAAAACTGATTTTCATTTACTTCCTTTTTGAATCCACACTGTCTTCTCCCATTTAGTATTTGATCTGGAAACAACAGAATTCTGTAAATAGTTTTAGTGCCTAAAATACTACAGTGACTGACACTGTGCTAGGAAGCTAGAGAGAGGCATATCTTCAGTTGGCGTAATTTGCCATATCTGCATTGACCTCTATGGTGATATACCAGTTTAAACTTCCTTAAGACCTGGCCCATAGATTTTTTTTGGAAGGCTTAGTTTCGTCCATTCCCTGTAAAATATATATTAGAGGGTTTTTTTTCTCATATATTAACATAAATTGCAAGGATTGTCTGGTAGCTCAACCATGGAAAAGATGAACTAATGAGTAGTGATGCTTAAGAAAGAACGTTCCTCACAAAAAAAAAGGAAATGAGATTTTACAATTTTACATTTAGAGCATATAAGAATGTGATAGTTTGAACAGATACATTAGGCGCTGCCACCCTTTGCCCCATTTGATTGAGAGTTATGAGGAGAAAGGAAGAGTGACAAGAGTGTATTGTTTGCACACTGAGGTTCAGAGTCATGCATTATCGAGATAAAAGACTCCTCAAATTCCTCCCAATCAGTTCTGGAGCTTTCTGCTGTATTTACAAAATTCATTCAGCAGCTAAACAGGGCACAGGAGAATTTCTCCTTCTCTTCTGAAGGAAGGATACTTTTGAAATTTCATGAAAGTCATAGGGTGACTTTTACTGCAGCAGAAATCTGCTCACTTCTTTTTGTTGAGTTTTCTAGGCAGTGAGGATCTAGGCAATTGTTGCTGTAGTTATTTCACAGATTAATGTAAACTTGTTTACAAGTATATTTTAACTCAAGAAAAGAAGTGTTGCTTTCTGGATAAATGTTGTACCTAAAAAAATTCTTGATAATCCGCCATGGTGTTTCTAAGTTTTCTGACTCCCTCCATTTGCTCCCCTTCCTCACCCACTTCAAAACAATTAGTAATCCCCTAAAATGCCCTTCCCTCCAAAAATTTCTTTATCATCTAGAAGATTTTGTTACAATAACATACTGGATTTCATGCATTTTGCTTGGGAAATCAGTTCATCACTTGTAACCAGTAGTCATTTTCTACCCTCTGACCGTAAGTATTTCTACTACCCTTCATAGTCATCTTTCAGCACTATCTCAACAGGAGCACTTCTGAAGGTAAAATAACGAGAGTCCTGTGGCACCTTCTAGACTAGAAGGTGCCACAGGACTCTCGTTGCTATTGCTGTGCACAGACTAACACGGCTACCCCTCTGGAAACTTCTGAAGGTACAAATTCTTATAGTAACGTTGAGCCTGTCCTGTACAGTTACTACAACACAGATCTTTGATTACATATATTCCCTTTGAAATCAATGGGAATAGGCAACGAATAAAGATGTATGTGCTGTAGTAAATGTTTGGAAGAGCAGTACCTCATTGGGGCCTTGAAGTACAGAGACTATGGAGCCGTAGATGTGGCGGATGGGGTCAGTTGAACATTTGCCTTCATGTGCATACTTCAGCATTTACCTTCATACTTTCTCCATTATGGCGTCCCTTTGTCCCTACCAAGACTCGTCAACTCATTTGTTCTACAGTGAGACCGGCTGAACTGAGCTCAGTTCAGAGCTCTGTGTATGTTTCCTTTGGTGAGCTAGCAGGAGTCACTCTTGAGTGACATAAAGATAATTCTCTCATCAAACCCCAAGAGTTAAGAGTTTTTGTATGCACTGATCTGCCTGTAGCATAGCTTTGTCCCTTTTCAGTACTTTGCATGGTTTACAAACCACCAAATCTGCTTGTTTTGCACTTATACTTTCCTGCAGTAATTTGAGGGCTTAGTTTTGTTTTCTTAACTAAAAGCCAGGGAGCAGTGAACATCAAAATCTAACTTCATGATAAAAGCTGAAGTGTTTACAACCAGTAAACCTAAGTGTGCTATATAATTAAATCAATTATTTCATCAAAAGCTTCTTATTTTAATTGTCTGTTATGCAATTAGCCCTATTGAAATAATACTATTATTTTACATTCATTTAATTTTTGTTTGCTCTCTCCAAAGGACATTTTTTTCATAAAAAGCAAAACAGTTTAACATCTATAATTATATGTCAAACAATTAGAGCTATGTATCAGATTTTATATCTTAAGTAAACAGTACCATAGTAAAATGAAAGCATTGGAGAATTCAGTGTGATGAGCAATCCTGCTTTGGCAGGGGAAAGGACTGGGTAAATCTAATACTGTAGATATTTTCCACCATCTGCAATATTGTATCACCAAATATCCCCATGGAATTGCAAAAACAATTCCTAGCCATGATACATGCTTCGCAAGTACTGACTGAATAATACAATACTGTTTTATATATAGTAGCAGAAAAGTGGATTTATTAATAATGTTTTCCATTCAGTCATTTTCAAAATGGGACTTCCTCCTCATAATCAGTCTGTAGAGTAGAGTGCATGGGATAGGTTTGACCAGAGGACCCAATACTTGAAAGAGACTTGCAAACAGGACTTAGTCAATGACAGTGGATAACAAAAAGAGATTGGAGGCTGCCTATCACAGATGGCTGAAGAAGCTATTACACATTTAATGGAAAGACAAAATAACAAATGTGAGAATAAAGGAGCTGGCAGAGCAGGGCATGTTAGACAATATCGTCAAAGAAAGAACGCTCAAGTGACTAGGATATGTACTATGTCTGGAAGATGTGCTAAGCAAGCATTGAACTGGGCACATCAGGGAAGAACAAGAAATCAAGGAAGGAGAAGGAAGAATAGACAGAAGACAGTGACAAAGGATATTGAATACACTGGCATTTCCAGGGAAGAAGTACCACAACTAAAGAGCAGCCATAATCAGTGAAGGAACTGTGTTACCAAATTTGCCCATAAATTTGGGGTATGCTCATTTATTAGGGTTACTTTCCTTGGGGGTGGGGAGCGTTGTACTCCTATCAGTGTACTGCTTGTGTTACGTGTGTTCCTATATGGAGCTTACTTCTCCCTTCTGCAAGTCCCCTCCCAGTGGAGCTACTCTTGCAGGACCTAAACTTCCCAAGACTGGGTTTCTAAGTGCGTCTGAGCGGACCAGGTCTATCAGCACTCTCAGCTGATCCCTTATATGTCCCTGAACTCAGCAGGCTGGGTCACACAGCACTTCTCTGCTGCCACCCTTATATGCCCCTGGCACCGCACTGGACTAGACTTGAGCACACGTTTGAGCAGGCTGGGTCAAAACAGCACTTTCAGCTGTCACCCTTATATGCCCCTGGACTCAATCAGGCTGGGTCAAAGCAGCACTTTCAGCTGCCACCCTTATATGCCCTTGGACTCCACAGGCTGGGTCAAAACTGCACTTTCAGCTGCCACCCTTATATGCCACAGGTTCAGCATGTTAGTAACCCCCTTAGTGAGCAGACCTTACAGGATTTTGGGCATCATAGGGATCTTTAGCTAGGTAAAAGAAGCGTTGCTGCAGAGCAATATAGGGAAGCCAAGAACACAAAGGAGATGGAAAGAGTCTGGCAACCACCTTGAATACAAAAGTTACTTTATTGCCAGGTACATAAAACTTATGAATAGTTATAAAAGGAAAGAAAAATATCCAAACAATTACAATATCAATAACCATACAAAGAGAGAGAGATGATCAAAGAGTTACAATATTACCCAGTTTCAATTGTAGCATTGGGGAAATCTAGCCCAAGTGGATTACAAAGGTTAAACTTAGAGAGTTATATTTGGACTAAGAGGAAAGAGAGAGAAAAAGGGGGGGCAGGGAGTTGTCTCACCACTCAGTGCAGCTCAAAGGTACCCAGGAACCAGGCTGTTCAGCTTAGGGTCTGGAGTGCTGGAGACAGGCAGAATCCCCTCCACGATCAGCAAGGAAAAGGTGATGTCCCAGTGGAACTGTTGCAGCTTTTTGGGTCTAGGCAGCAGAACAGATCCAGGCAGCAGAACAGATCAGAGTGATTTAGAACTAGCTTCTGACTCAGAACTTGGGTAGGGATTTTTGTAGGGAAGAAACAATGGTTCAAGGCAGAACACTAAAGTTGTTTTGGTGTAAATAATGACTTAAGGGAGTATACCAGAGCTGTTTAGTTTAAGTGGACAATAGGAGCTGATCATTCCTGGCTATGGGGGCATTCCCCTGAGGGAGCTCACAATGCAATCAGGCAGATTCAATGTGTTGGATATCAATACAAGATCTATTGACTAGAATTGGTCTGATAATTGCTGAGCTGGGTGTGTGCAGACATGAGTTCATTTGTCTCAGGAGCAGAGATCTCCCATCATGCAGTGCTTCCCTGCTTTGCCAATCCCAGAGTTCAGTGCGATTCCTGCCTTGGAGCTTGGTTCTCCATTCAGCATGCTAATTCTGGTTCCATCCTTGATGCAAATGAAGTTTCTGCTGTCCATTCAGTGTGCTAATGGCTCACATCTTCACTGTAGATGAGGCTAGGGGAGTTGCCCTAATTCCATCACCCTTGTTCCAAGGGGTTTAGGTGTGTGTCCCACTGCCTTCTCATTGGTTTTAGTTTCTGGTTCAAGCAGAGGCTGGGGGGGGGGGGTGAGTCACAGAGGCAGGATACTGTGCCTGGTTCCAAGAACACAGAGCTAACCAGTAACAACTGGGCTGTCTGATATATCCAAGATTCTACACAAAGTGCCAATAAAGTGATGGGACTTTGTAAGGGAGTAAAAGTATGCTAGAGCTTGAGGCTGCTTCTGCAGAATCAGAGCCCTAATGCCTGTGGACAGATCACCTCCATTAAGGAGTGTTTATATGGAAAACATTGCAGACAAAAGAAAGAAAATTCCATTTGGATCTTCCCAGAGTTTTCCTGGATCCTTTCATCAGAGGATGGGTCCCTCCACTGTTGATATGTTGTTTCTTTCCTTTCCCCCACCAGCCAGGGCCCTTCAAACAAACTTCCAGACTTAACTTCAAGAATGTGAGTATTTCCAATGACTTCCGTGGGACTAATCAAGTTCTGAAAGTTAACCACCTGTGTATATATTACCAGGGTTTGGATCTAACAGACCAAGTAATAATTCTGCATCTAAAAGCAACAGATCCCCGCATATATAGGAGATGAGAGCCCTGTTACTTCCCATCAGACTCTCCCCCACCAGCTTCCTAAGAAGTTGCTATCTTTGGCTTTCCTCTTTAAAGGGATTCCCAGCTCCCCATTGAAATCATGGAGGTGGCATTACTAAGGACTCCACAGAACATTTAATGCTGCATTAGAGGTCACTGTGTTTCTTCTGCATTTTCCCAAGGGATGGTGGGAAATGATTCATGTCCCACCTATACATGAATCAGACCACCAGAGGATGCCAGTGGAGAACATGGTCCCAAAGGCAGCAGACTTTCCCAGGCATGGAAAAAGAGGAACTGCATACAAAAGATATCCTCTCTATCACTAATAACAGGACTCTGTGATCTCATTAGCTAAATAAAACTTAAAAGTGAAACTTAAAAAGAGCTCTGATATAGAAAACATATAAAACTAAAACAGTTTTATCAAAGGGAGACTACAAACTCATTGTATAATCACTGACATTGAGCTCCCTGCATAGTTTTCCTATTGGTCCCAGGATAAACTATTTTGCACAGGTTACATTTATTTTGAATATTTCATTTCAAAATGTCTGATTTGCCTACAGTTTTGGCTTCAATGCATAAAACTTTGAGAGCCCCCCGGTACCATTGGCTTTTCTGCTCCCCTTTCTTAATATCAACTTAATCTGTGCCTAGTAAGAGAATGTTTCCAGAATTCATTAAGCAATAACACCCATCATGTCTAACTTCATAAAGTTAAAGCACATTAGAAAAAATATAAGAGAACTTTCTGTGTGTGCATTCAGCTGAGGGTTTCTCAAAGCTCTACTGACTGAAGTACTAATAGATGATCTCCTGAAAACATTTTATATTTACAACTTGATGTAAGATGGTAATTCATATTGATTTTACAGACTTTACAAGCCCAAAAGCACATATAGATTATCTGTCGTCTTTTCATTTATTTTTCTCCCTAGAATCCAGTCGTATTTTGCTTTCTTGTCTTCATTCACTGCAAAGTATTTACCTTAAGAGACAATGCAGAATAGGAATGTTCAGACAATTGCATTTCAATCCATCCCCCAAATTACTGCATAGGCTTCTAGCTTCTTTTAAATTATACATCAATGCAAATGTTAATGGTATTAATTCTAAGCAAATTCTTAGTGAAGAATGAAGTGTGTTCCTTTGGGATCAAGAGGACCCCATAATTGTGTTTGTTTCTTTGCTTTCTGTCAAATTGAAGAGGCACTTTTGCTTATGCTAACAGTTGTTGATATTGACGTTCTGACACATACTTGTGGCAGTACCATATTTTGGTGGCTCTTCATCCTTTGCACTCTCACTATCTGCTGGTACCTTTCAGGATTTATTCCTTGATCTCATAAGAGATCATTAGATCATCTACTCTGACCTCCCATATTTCTACTCAGTTACCCCAGTGCCGAGACCACTAATTTGTGTTTGACTGAAGCCCAACATTTGTGTTTGGCTAACTGCTGTCTTCCATGAAGGCATGTATTCTTGATATGAAGATGTCAAGAGATAGAGAATCCTCTGTCTGTCGTCGTTTCTTCCAATGGTCACTTGCTCTCACTGTCAAAGATATGCACCTAATATCTAATTTGTGTGGCTTCAGTTTCTAGCTACTGGGTCTCCGTTCTCTGATAGATTAAAGAGCCCAGAATTTTCTCTCCATTAAGGTAATGTACCTTGTAATCCAAGTCACCTCTCAGTCTTCTTTTTAAAAAACTGATGAGTTTGAGCTCTTTAAGTCCCTGGAGTATTTTCTTGAGTTCTCCAATCATTTTGGTGGCTCTCTTTTGCACCCCCTCCAATTTTTCAATATCTTCTATAAAATGTGATCACCATCACCAGCACTGTATGCAGTGTTCCAGTGTTGGTCGACCAATGCCATATGTATGCCATGTAAAATCATTTGCCGATTGCTCTCACTGCTTTCTCGTTTGCACATCTAAGGATTGCAGTAGCCTTTATTCTATAGCACTAGGAGCTCATGTTCAGTTGCTTGCCCTAAACCCTTTTCACAGTCGTTGCTTTCCAGAACATAGATCCCATTCTGTAGGGGTGGCTTGCGTTTCTTGTTTCCTGATGTATAACTTTACATTTAGGTATAAAACATTTTGCTTGAAATGGATCAGTTACCAAGTGATCTGTATGATTGCCTTTTCCTCATCTTTATTTGCCACTTCACCAAACTTTGTATCATCTGCAGGTTTTATCAGCAGCGTTTTTATGTTTACTTCCAAATCATTGATGAATGTTGAATAGCCTCAGGCCTATTGCCCACCCCTGTGGAACCAGACGAGACACACCTTCATTTGATGATGATTCACCATTGACACCCATGCACTGAGACCTGTCAGATCTGTTTCCCCCTCTCCTCTCTCAGCAATTTCATCCGGTAGTCATGGTCTCAGATATTCATTCTATGCAGATAATTCCCAAGTCTGTCTGTACCATTGACCCCTACTCCTCTGTCCTGTCTCAGATCTCCAGATGGCTACATGTGGATGTCCAACTGCCATCTAAATCTCAGTCTTAGAGTGCTGAATGCATGATCCTTGTCCTTCGCCTAAATCTTCTATCATTAACTCCACTCTCCTTCATATATAGATGTGTATTATATACACATCTCTCTTCTTCTGACCATATGCACACTCTTGCTATCACCTCTTCTTAATTAATATCCCAATATTTGCAATTTTCTCTCTGTGCTTTGTCATCTCTCACCTTGATTACTGTACCCTTTCTTCTATCCTTCCCTTTGTCTCTTGCAAGATCACATTTAAAATCTTTATCCTCTACTTGTTTCATAGTCCTATGTAATCTTTCCTGAATATCTCTCATCTAATCCTTTCCTTCCATCCACTTGCTGTACTCCTTCCAGTCTTCACTCCTGACCACTCTCTTTGTCTCTCTGTCATATTGTCAGCTTCGTGTTCTCTGTCATGCTCAGAACAGTTTCTAACTTCTTTCTACCAAGCTCCTTTTCTCTGCTTCTTAAACTCCTTCCGGTAGTCCTGCCCTCCTGTACCTCACCAAAAATCCCACTTTGGTCTATCTTCACTGCACTATTGTCTCATGTCTTCTCCTGTGATTGCCTTGTTTATCTTACATTTTAATCTGTTAGGAGCAGCAAATGTTACTTACTCTGGTTTTACACCACGGTGTAATTTGAAGGTTCTATACAAGTATTTTTATTATTATTAACAAGACAGCGTCAAATAACACCAGAAGTCTCATTCTAAGAATAGGTCATACTGTTTACCTGAGTTTCTTATTCCTGAAAACTGCAAGCATTGTGAATTCTACAGAGCAGTTTATTACAGTTTTATTACAGAACGTGTGGTATTGTAATTCAGCAGTGAATTATTATTTAATTTTCCTCATGCTCACTGAGGTGGTTTTGCAAATCTTTCAACTCAATTCATTATGATCAAATGTAGAAGCATTTGTTTCGATAAGACTCTAATTTCTAAAACTATCCTTTTGCATCAATGACTTTTCATTGTTAATTGCTTTCTTGTCCTCCATTAAGCTGTATTTGCTCTTGCAATTGTTTCATCCAAACTAAATTTCCTCATTTATTCCAGACTCTGCATATGGATTTTTTAAAAAGACTATTTCATCCTCCCAAACTAACAAAATTATCATTACTCTCCTAATTCAATGGTGTCTTCCTATGTATTTTCACCTTCAGTCCCTGGTGCCCAGCCAGGAAACTACATAGGAACACCTCTAAAAAGAAGGTAAAAAAAAGTTCTGAATTTATTCCCAGATACATCAGACTTTAAATCATACTTTTATTATTTTATAGCACCAATTAAAAAGCTTAAGCCACCCATTCTCCCTGTGATGTGTCTGAGTAACAGCCTTTAATGTTAATGGGAGAAAAGCGCATGCATTGAGTAGAGTTCACCCCAAATTTCTCATATCTGTTATATTAAAAATGAGCAACACCAGAATGTATCTGAATGCTTCCATTATTTTTAAACCACCGAAACAACACGGAAAGCGCAGAGCCCAAGATAGAAATGGAAATCTTCCCCAATTTCATACATTTAGATATTAAAGATGATCAGTGGATAACTTGAGGTGGTTCTCTGCCTTTTCAAAAATCAATCAGATGTGAATTTATTATTTTAACACAACTGACAGAACAGACAGAAAGAACTGAGTAATGAAAAGCAATTGGGGGATTTGACAGGTCTTTGCTGAAATAATGTCCTGTGAGACCAGCCTTTGCAGGCAGATGTGAAAATAGAAATTGGTTTACCAGTATATAGAATCTAAATTTTCTCTTAGTGTCAGACGTATCTTTTGACACATCTAGCCTGATATCTATCAAAATCTGGAAACTCTTTCTGACTTGTCATTATACCTACTGCATATATGAGTGTCCTGACAAAACTCCTTTTGTACAGTTTGTGAAAGTTTTCCAGGAGGTATTGGGTTAATGTTATAGTCTGCTGAATTATTTATCAGTAAAATAATTTTAAGTGAGACTAATTCCTTGTACCGTTATTGCTATTTTTACTAATGATTGATAAATACATTTTACCTCTTCTGTATAAGTTTTTTTACAGTAATTAAAATGTATTTTTATCCTAAGAATGATCAAGAAAAAATGCCCTTTTCTTACTCCACAAATCTACTCATTCTGTGTATTATACCAAGCTATATCTGCTTCTTTCAATGGCAGAACGTACTGCTGCTTAGTCCTATGCACACTGCAAAGCCTACTTAGCTAAAAGGGAGTAAAGTGTATGCTCTTTTTCCTCCTGTATCAATACAGTTGTTTGCTAAGTTGTGCAAACTCGTGGAAGGCAGTGGGTCTGCACATGTATCACTTGAAACCACGGGACTGCACACTTGTAACTGAGGTCTGACTATAATCCTCAGAACCTTTCTTACTATATGAGGATATGTGATAAGAAAAACAACCCAGTGAGATATTCATGTTCCAGGCTGACTTTGCTGGGCTGTGAGTTAGGGAAAAGATCTCTTTTACTTTAAAATTTACATTAAAACACAGATGATAAACTCTTCTTGAGATTGTGAGTTTTCTTTGTGAGGCTGTGAACATCTCTTAGTTATGTGTGTGTGCTGCATATAACATCATGGGGCCCCTATTTTTGATTGAGGTTGATGGGTGCTAGTACAACCATCACCTGTCACAACACCACCAATAGATAACAGTACTCGGAGATATTGAGATATGATCTTGAAGTCACATGATGCTATATTTTAGAATCATTTTTCATAGCGGAACAACATTTTAACCTTTGTAGTGTGCGTTATGAATGGAATCATCCTTCCGTGTAAATGGCCCTGTGTTCCCTTTCTCTCGCTCTCTATCTCAAAGGCAAAATTCTGCCCTCAGATATATGCATTCAACTCTCACTGACATCATCTGATGGAAGTACTCAGCTGGTCTCCTGAATTCAGATTTCAGCATCATCCCTGAGACTAGATATTTTGAAATCATTCTTCTCCTCTCAACCCTTTTTAGCCTACATCGCAGTTCCTACATTCCTGTCATAATCTCTGGATCATCACAGAAATCCTAGTGAAATGACAAAGCTCTGAGAATGAAGTTCACATAGTTTGTTTAGTTATCAGAACTCCCAAAATGAATTATATCCTTTTAATTCAACAGATTTTGGTTCTTTACTTTTATAATTCATTGGTATGAGGCTCAGTTCCAAGACATGCCTAAACTCTTCACCTTCCTTCCCTGTTTTCCTCCCTAGATGGGTATAGCCCCTCTCTCAACCTACATTTCTTGGATTGATATTGGAGGAGCCCTTGCCTTCTTTTCTGCCAGCTCATCTCCACCCCCAAATATTTCTCACTTGCAGCAGTTTCCTTTTGCTCCAAGAGTGATGTGTTCTATTGTGGTGGTGTCTTTCTGTTCTATCCTGATAGAGCATATACTGGAACTATTTATTGGTTAAATTTTGAAATCACAGGCGTTGCATCACAATTACACATATGCATTGCATGTTTTTTACAAAAATTGTTGCAGTGTGTTTAGAGTATATCCCATGTAGTATAATTAGAGCTAGCACATTATTAATCTTAAAGCTATGGATTAGTTGAAACCAACAGTTACTCTTTGCTTCCCTTGCATTGTTTATGTATACATATTAATAAAGCTGGTTGATTAATTTATTATGAATATGATTTATCTCCTTTTTAGAATGAATTGTTCATGAACTTACCCCTGCCTCTTCTCATGCATTTGCAATTCACAAGCATTCATCAAACTGTGTAGCCAAATAGTTATTAGACTATGAATTGTTTGTGAGCTGTTCACTAAGTAGTTGGGCCAACTAATTGCTGTTCATTATATTTTGTGTAGCTTGTAACCTAAGTCAGATGGTGGTTCTGCTCCTATATGACGGGTTGAAATATTTTAACAGGAAAATAATGGAGAAGTGAATTTTGTATACAAAATTTTGGATAATAATCAACTCATCTGGGTACAGATAGTTGATAGTTGTTCAAATACTTGTGTTTATCTAATAACACATCCCCACTAATAATGAATTGAACTCAGGACTGAGAGTCAGAAAGGCTATGTCTACACTAGAAAAAGTTAAGTCGACTTTAAGTCGATTTAATAAGATCGACTTTAAGTCGACTTAAAGCCAACCTTATTAAGTCAACTTAACAAAGTGGACTAAGTCGACTTAAAGTTAAGTCGACTTAGTCCACTTCATTAAGTCGATTTAAGGATTACTCCCCATCCAGACGGTCCTTAAGTCGACTTAAGGAGTCAACTTAAGGCTTAAGTCGACCTAATGAGTGGTTCTTATTAGGTCGACTTAAGCTTTTATTAAGGCCACTTGAGGAATTTCTTAAGACGACTTAATGAAAGTGTAGCCGGAGTAATTTAGGTCAATTTAAGGGTCCTTAAGTTGACCTAAATTGCTAGTGTAGACATAGCCAAATAAATTTACAAGTTGGATTTTTTCCCTGCACTAATTGAAAACTCCAGTTGCAATACTGCTCCTATGCAAGTTCTTGGTAAGAGTATCAATAGTCAGGAATATTATGTAAAATGAAGTTTAAAGTTTTGGGAACTTCAACAGACATATTAGACAGTAATGTCAGGAAGATCCACTGGTGTAAATAGGAGAGCAAGAGAAAACATGGCAAGGTGAAGAGGCTCTAGATTCTGCTTTCTCTTACCTATTCATCAATCTGTAAGTCCTGGCTCAAGAAGAGAGAGGAGCACTACATGAATCAATTATGCAATGTACTGGTAGAAGTAGATATTAAGAGGCTATTGGCCAAAATCAGAGGAATTCAAACTGTGATGTAAGTAACTTGTATGTCAGGCAGTCAATGTGATTGTAAGTTAATGTTACTTGCCTGCTGGGAAGAGGATTGGAAGAGAAGGGTAACAGCAGTAAATCAACTTTTTATTCACCTTTTCTGTATTGTTTTTATCCTAGATTGGGAACTGTCTGGGGCAAGAACTGTCTCTGTGTTTCTTGTTTGTACAATGCCTACTATAAAATCCTTTTTTAGGGACTTAGGTACTACCAGAGCAGAAATAATAAAAATAGAGAACTGAAAGTTGCTACCTCCTACTTTATCTTACCCTATTTGCTGCTTTTCAACTACAGTCCAGCACTCTCACACCACAATATGCAAATTACAGCAATTTATTTCATTCAGTATTTGTCCAGAAAAAAGGTGTTAACCATAGTGATGGCGTCTTTCACTCTGAACATTCATGCACCATATTTTGTTTTATACTTTCTGTTTCACTTTAAAAAAAAATCCTTTTGAAACGTTCTATCAGATTGAAAGAGTTTTACTTAAAATGGGGGATACTGACGGAACAAGAATATCTGTCACGCACCCCACCAAGTTTGTACAATGCCATTACATATATCCCGGTGGGATTTTTGTGTGTGCATCACAAACTCGCATTCTTCTTTTGTTCATATACACATGATAGGGTTTAGTGCAGACAGTCATACTAGAGGGAAAAGTAGTCACACACAATATGTGACATTTAAGAAAATGGAAGCAAGATAACCCAGTAGACACTTCTATTTTCAGTGTAAAGTAGTTACTATGGAGTTGCTTCGGCATTCCATTTATGCAGATTTTCTGTTATTTTACGTTTTTTCCAGGGCAGATTTCACCTCTCTTTGGTTTTCTGTCCTGGAACAAGACTCAGGAAAATTCTGAACTAGAAAGATGCCTTTTCAGATTAAATTTATGGTGTAAGTACTGTGTTCTTTTGAAGCATTGTGTTTCTGTACATGCAAGGTCGCCTTTGTGTTTGTGCAGCTTTCATTTTCTAAAATCATTCTTGTGTAAAAGTCTGAGATTATCACATGGGTAGTTTCCTAGATAGATGGATAAAGGGTGGGTAGGGTTAGCTTGTGTGTGCCAATGCGTCCGTTCATACATCATTCAATTCCCACAACTGTGGGCTAGACAGTAGCTGTTCCTCTTACATGTGCAGAAGGAAAGGTACAAGGAGTCTCCTGTATCTGCAGCCCTATTCAGGGGTCAGTCATAGATGCAGTATTTGCATTCTCCTGTGCAAGGAAATTGCTCCTTGCTAGCACTTCTTAGAATACAAATCATCCCAAAATAATTCACCCTAAAAGTGATTATCTGTGGTGCTGATGGAACCTGAATTTCCTCAGTCCTAATGAGGCTTCATCTTCTGACAGGAAATATAACGCTGTTATCACCAAGTTGGCAACCACTATCAAGAGTCCCATTCCCTGAAACAGTGACAGGTGTTTCTGAGCGTTCTGAAAATAATTTTGAACATGTATACTCTCTCTATTCTTACAGTCATTTTTATTTAGTACATATTGATTGATCTCTTCAAGGCCTCAATCCTTGAGTGTATTTTTTACAGCCAGCTTCAATATGATTCCACATTCACATAAAAGGATGCCTGTGAAGATCCCTGTTTACCACTAAGGCCCAAGACACTATTACAAATTCCTTTAAACTTTCTCTTTAAACCATTCTTCCTTTACTTATTTCAGCTTACGCTGTGCTACTCTTATTCTGTCTTGAGGGCATTTTTCTAATATTTTAGGTGACTTGCTCATCACATGAGGTTATTAAAATGTGCGACGATGTTTTCAAACACTTTTGTCTCAAATAAGGTTACTGTTCATGGAAAAGGAATGGAGAAAATTATTGTCAGTATTGTAACAGGAAGTATTTAGCATGCTGACAAAGGGGCTCAGCTGCTAAACAGATGTCAAAATACAAGATGTAAAATGTTCAAATATTGGGACCAAATAGCAAAAATAGTTGTCGATGTCATATGCCACCTGCATGATGATGCTTTTGATTTTAAAATATTCAGTGATAATGGATCAATCAAATTTCTACCCATTTTATTCCTGTGCGAGAAGAGGCGTGATTAGCACCAAAGGGCTATGAAATCTCTCTGTTAGGAACGAACTGTGCAAGATCAGGCCCATCACATGTGAAATTGATTTGTCCATGTAAAGAATTTGATTAGCTGTGTTAAGGGTTTACCAGTTCAGTCTGAAACTGACATTTTTTTCTCAGTCTCCAAGATAAAAAATAAAATAATATGTAGCTGAGACAAAGTAGATCTTTGGCAAAGATCCAGGGTAAAAGGAAGGTATTCATGAATTAAGCTCAAGAGGTACTAGGTTTAATCCCAACTGACGATGACCAGAATCTTTCAGTATGAAGTTGCACAAGTCATGTGACACTTGCACATCTGTACACTTCCAAAGGGTCAAGACCCACTCTAACACTCTCTCCTTTCTAGTTGCCATTGGAAATGGTTTATGTGCTTGTACTTGATGATATTTAACATTGTTCTTAAAAGGATAAATGTTTTTGTTTATTTAGTCCAGTATTTGATAAAAGTAATGTTGGATTCCAATGGCTCCTCTCTGGTGCATAGTCAGAGCACACCATCCCACTAGTATAAACAAGAGTCCTGTTGCACCATTACACCAGTATAATGCCCATTTCTGGGTGGTAGCTGTTCATATATCTTGGGAAATCACATTGCTTCTTATATTTTTTTACAAGTGCAGTATTGGTTTCTCAGTAAATTCAGCAATGCATACACACAGCATTGAAGATGGGGCCAAGCCCTATTGCCTTCAGAGCTGACTCATACACCATAGAATGGTGATGTAACAAATTCAACATTTCATCTCAAGCCATGCTAACCAGAAGCCATTACTTCCATCTGAAAATATTAGCAGCAAAGTGCGTTAACTCTTACCTTATCACTAGAACACTCTATGGCTATGTCTACACTTGCACTTTTAAGTCGACTTTAACTAAGTCGACTTAACTAAGCCGACTTTAAGTCGACTTAGTTAAATCGACTTAGTGTGTCTCCACTTAGAATTAAAGTCGACCTAAAGGGGAACTTACAAAGTCGACCTAGAGCGTCCACACTGGATGCTCTAGGTCGACTTTGTGGGGCTAGGGGGACCTTGGGCAGGTCCACGGTGGCGGGGGGGAGCACCCTCTGTGTACAATGGGGCAAAGGGGGACAGGGACCCTGGCAGGGCAGAGCCCTGTGTGTGACACTGTCTGGATTTAGGGAAATTCCAAAGGGGTAGCCGTGTTAGTCTATTGTAGAAAGACAAAAGAGTCTTGTGGCACTTTTAAAGACTAACAGATTGAGGACATAAAGAATACAACCATTGTATCCTTAATGGCTCATCAGTTTACTCCCTGGAACCATATCACCTGGCAAATTCCTAAACATTAAGGAGACAAAGGTTGTTCACACCCTCCGTCTAAGACATTTCTCCAGAAGGACACAAGTTAAAGTATGGATATAACATCAAATTCTTAACTTCTAATCAAAATGGAATACTTACACATAAACTATATAATCATTCCCAGCAGATTACTACCTTTCTTTTGATACCAAACATGGCATAGTTCCTATGGATTATAGCATTTATGAGATAGCCATAGAAAATAATATCATAAATGCTTCTCTAAATCCAGACAGTGTCACACTGTGCCTACATGCCCTGCCCTTTGGGGGGCATGCCAGGCTCCCCCTGTACCCCCCCCCCCCCAGCGGGGGGGGCATTGGTTTACTCCGGGGGTCCGAAATCGACACTTAGGGCTACCCCAGGGCTACACTGGCTTAATTCGACTTTAGAAAGTCGAATTAAGCCTTAGGTCGAATAGAAAGGTGGTTTAATAAAGTCGACTTAATTTTCCTTAAGACGACTTTATTTTCCTTAGGTCGAATTAAGCAAGCTGCTTAAGTCGACTTAAGCAAAGTGTAATGAAGACACAGGGCCAATTAAGTCAACTTAAGCCAAGCTTAAGTCGACTTAATTTACAAGTGTAGACGCACCCTATGCTAGCTTGTGAGAACATTAAATGTGAAGTGTTGCCCTCTGGAGTTGAGAAGTGGGAATACATTAAGGAGGAATTAAAGATAGATGAAGAGTGGAGAGGATAGATGGACTGTATCCAGGATCAACACATTCTTCATGAAAATGTGACATTTATTTTCTGTATTATAAGTTCAAATACAAGTGTTTAATTTTTTTCACATATACATCAGCTTCTTCTGCAAATGAAACTGCTGTGGTTTCGCCCTCAATCATTCAGGGATTTCTTTACCTTCTACTGTGATCACATTGTGCTTCTGCATTAACCCCATCTGTTACTTTTGGTAACAGAACTTGGATAACTGAGTCCTGTTTTATCTACCCCTCTTTGCCCCACAAAATCAAAAATCTTCAATGGGGCTCTTAGATAAAACTGTACATCAGTAAAAGATCATTATGTTTATTAGAGTCTTTAATGAAAACATTCGTATTTATAATGATTTAAAGAAACTGTTTGAATAAAATGGAGTGTTAGTATGAAACAATTTCTTTTTCTAATAGAAGAAGGCATCTATCATTCTGGTAACACAAGGGACAAAAAGAACATGCCAATTCACAAATAAAACCTCTCGATTAGCATTCTTCTTTTGTTCCATGTAATCCTAGAATGATAAATATTGTACCTTCTTTTGTCAAGATCATGTGCATTCTTATAATAAAGGCTCATCCATTATATTCATATTGATTATTTTCCCCTGATCTCTTTTTCTAAATTGTTTCAGTATATATTGTATTGGTTATGTTATTCCAGAGTTGCTTGTGATCATTCCAGGCTTTGCCAAATTGTCATCTTCAGCCTACTTGGTTTATGTATTTTTAAAACATATTGAACTAATACGAAATACATTCCAGTAATGCCAATAGCCCCAAGTGGCATTTTGGGTCCCATAGTGCTGGGACCTGTGCAAAAGTAGTTCTAATCCTGCAAAGAAACATGTGCTTTCATTAGTAAATTTAAGCATGTGCATGTTTGCAGGACCAAGGACATAGAAAAGAGACATTCCTTACCCTTAGGGACTTTGCTTGACTTTTTCCTATCCAACTGATTGTCTCAGTCTGCACCAATGATATATACTATGTGTTAGCCCTCCCAATGTCAATCATCTCCTGTCCCTTCCTCAACCTATCTGATAAAATAAAATAGATGTTATATTTATGGAGGTGTGTTTAATTTTTAGGCTTTATGAAATACTTGTGAGTTTCCACGTGCATTACTCTCACTTATAAAACCTGTATCCCATGTTATACGGTAATGTTTAAATGTTTGCTTTGTAACTCCAGAAGTGTTTACTATGAACCTAGAAATCCCCACAGTCAGGAGAGAAGCATTACCAAGTGTGAAATACTGTTTTACCACTAGAGCTGTCATCTCCTACCTAACAAAAAGAAAGGCCTGTAGACACCAGGCAAACCATTAGCTTGGTGAAACATCAGTGGAGAAGAAATTGTCATCCTTAAGTTGCTTGGACTTTAGGGAGAGGGCAAGACTTCTAAGCATAAGCAAGATACCCCTGGCTGTTTAGCTTGGGTTTAGGGCTGGATTAAGGCAGGGGCTTTAGGGGCTGCAGCCCTTGGCCCAGGCCTAAAGAAGGGCCCTGCAGTCCCGTCCCTTCCCCAAAATCCAGCCTGGCCAGCCTGAGTGGCGAGCTCATGCTCACCTTCAGTTTGCCTCCCTACCCAGCAGCAGCAGCTTCTATTACTTTTTGAAACCTAAGACTGCGACTTATTGGTATATATATGTTTATCTGCTTTAACCTTTGAAATAATTCCTACTACTTTTTCCTAGCTAATGCATCTTTTGATAATTTATAATAGGAATGGCTGCAAACATTATCTTTGGTATGAGATACAGTTGACCAGGGGTAAATGGACTAGGAGTAATCTGAATATTATTGTGATTTTTGGCTTAAGGGGCTATCTATCCCAAAGGCAAGCCTCCCAGGATAAGATAGACCAGTGTACCTAAGGGGACTGTCTGTGACTCCATGTTTAGGTCGGTAGAGTGCTTGAGGAATTCACATTTGATACTTGGTTGGTGAAATTTAAGTATAGAAAAACACACAATCAATTTGGGATTGGTGCCCTGTTTCTCAACAGTCTGCCCTGAGATGACCCTCATGTCATAAGCCTCTTCCATACAACTTGACACGCATTTTTAGTATTCCTTTTAATTGAAATATTCTGAATTTCTGGGCCTGTTGCAACTGCAGATTGATTAAATACTTGAGGCGGGTTCCAGACCAACATTCTTGATTTTACATTGTCAAAAAAAATAGAGGGAATAAAGAAGAACAGGAGATGGACATAGATTGACTAAATCTGCACCCTATCCTAGACAAAGAGCAAACACTGCATTAGTGCATAAACTCACATTCTGCCAAGGGTTTGGCTTTATAATGCAAAAGCAATAGTACTTTACATGCTTCATCCTTGAGTGGCTGTACCTAGGCTTTCTACTTAGTACCGTCTGTGCTCTACTTCACTCTTCTTAGAAACCAGTTCTCTAGAGTGGCGTTAATGATCCTCATCTTCCACAGTGAGTCAGGAGCTTTATGCGGGGTTCTAAAACCTGCCCATAGGATGGGTAATATACATGGAATAATGCAATTCTGTATCTTTCAGCAGCAGGTTTAGTAAATAGACAGCTAAACAAAATTAAGGGGGAAAGTAACATAAAAACTGCACTAGTTAGTATAGATCTTTTAAAATCCTAAATGTAAAATATTCATAAAGCATAAACGGTGCTCAAATTATGAAATACTGGCCATGTTTAGATTAAGAATGATTGCTCAGATGTGAACAATTATTGGTACCTCTCTTTCTACATGATGAAAGTGCATATTTTTCTAGAAAAGAATTTCCCAGTGACTAAAATGAGGAGTCAGGAAAAGAACAAATAATATAAATGGTTATTAAAATGTGTACAGGCTTTCAAATTGTCACACCACTAGTTCCTCATAATATTGCATTTCAAAGTGATCAAAGAATATGGATGGGAATTAGAAAAGTGTTCTCAGAGATTGTAACAAATTCACAAAAGGAGCCCCTGAAGACTGGAAGCTTTGGTAAGTGATGCAGTTGTTTAATATAAGGTTTCAACAGTTAGTAAGTAGGGGGACTAAAGGTTAAAGAAAAAAGAGTAAGGAAGATGGTGGAGGGGGAAGATAGGAATGTAGTGTAAAAAGACAACAGAACGTCATCTGATTTCTGTTAATTCCTACTTCATTCTCTTGCCTGTTCATCTTTCTGCTCTTCTGCTAGAGATAGTCAAACCAAATTGAGCTATATAAAAAATTTTCATTCATTTTCTGAACCAAAACTTTTCTTAAGTGTAAATAAGTCCCCTCTTTTCTCTTACCTTGTCTTTATTGGGAGAGCATCCTCCATCAGGTCACAACACTATTGCATCTTCTTTCCCCTTACATAAGAGAGAAGCCCTAAAATCTGATGATCTGTCTGGCCTCAGGATGCAGCTTGGTACTGATTAGCAAGTACTCTGTGGATTCCCCATTCCTTGTACCCCAGGTTGTACAAAACTTCTGATGGATAGTATCAAATTAGGATTATGTTTTTCATTCTCTCTCTCTCCCTTTTTCCCCTATGAAAAATCAGTATTTGTTTACAGCTGCTTCTTATTCAAATGTGCACAGTGTCTAATGCTATTGATCATTGTTTTATAACCTGGGATAATTATTTACAGTTACAAGCTGTAATGTAGCAGCAATATAGGAAATAGAATGTTGGATTGCAGTAGAAGGGGAACAGCAAATCCAGGGTTTATTAGATATTTATACTGCATAATTTAGCGTGCTTCAGAGAAGGCATTTGCTCTTGAAAGAATGTGGAACTAAGCAACTTAAATTATATTACCAGTAGTTCTCAGAAGTTGGTCTGGTATAAAATAGACTTTATTCATGACAGTCTTAAGTCTTCATGATTGCATATACAGCCATTAAAGCATTATTGAAATATAGGAAATCTGGAAATGAGAAGGAGCTGAGGCCAAGAATTTCACACACAGATCAAACAATGTATGAGAAAAACCCTGTGGAAAAAAGTCAGCAGCTAAAAAGAAGGTAAAAATCAAAATAGTTTCTACTTTAAAAAACAGACTGGGGATTTACTGAAACTGTAGTGGGGGGCACAGAAAAGGAATGATAGACACAGGAGACTTTTTTCTGTTTTACATATAACATTACTTCACTTTAAATCATGTCTTGTGATTTTAGGTTCAAGCCTGCATTTTGACAAATCAATAAACCTGTGACTCATACATGATCATATACAAATAACAAATCAGTGGAACCTTCTCTAAGACCTGTGTGATCGTAGTGAATTTTAGTTTTATTCTGCAATATTCTCGGTTTATGATACCATGTTATAGAATTCTAATGCACCGTCTTGCGTTTGTTTCTCCTTGATGACATAATTAACATTTTAAAAACAGAAAAATCGATCAGAATTCTTTCAAAACACACCCTGGCAGCATGGACCTAAAGAATGGAGCTCTATTCCAATACTTTCTTTTTAGAGAAAAATATTTACCTGTAAAGAACAGTGTGTGTTTATGGCACAATATTAATAATACATAATACTGTATTAATTTAGAGTAAGCAGTCCAAAGTCTCAGCTTCCTCTCTTGCAAAAAATGAAATATAGACTAGTAGAGTTATTAGCCACTGTAAGAGAGAGGTGCGGAGATTGACACTGAGGTAGGGCCACCCACACTCTGGTGTGCGGAAGCAGGAAGTCCACGCCCACTAGCCCTGAAGCGAAAGGGTGGGACAGGAACCAGAAGACTAAAAGGTGGGCTCTGCACCTCGGTTGGGCTGGAGCTGCTGAGAGAGACTGATGCTTCCTGCCTCTTGCTGGAGCCAGAGCCTGCCAGAGACTCCTGCTGTCCCAGGAACACACCCAAGCTACCAAAACTGGGAGACGCCTCACGCCAAGAAGCTGATAAGGTTACCACTGGCCGTATAACCTGGGGAGATAGAGGGTGACCCTGGGACTCAGGTACACGTTGAGTGAGGAGCAGGAAGTAGCCCAGGGATAGCTGGCCACCATCTGGCTGTACGTGTGCCTGAACACCGGTCAGCATGTTTCAGTTGGAGTACCGCCAACCTAGTGGTGAGATAATGGAGTATGGTGGAGCTGTGTCCTCCTATCATTCCAGGTGTGGCTGGCTCGCCTCCTGCTGAATTGGTGCTCACTTCCTGCATGGTGGAAGCCCCTTGACTGGGGTTTGGAGTATCCCCTTGTGGGGGTTGGAGCCCTGGACTGCATACTACCCCATCCTGCCTGTCTAGGGCCTTTGAGCCATGCACTACTTTACCTGGCCTGGACATTTAAGGTCCAGGACCTGTTACTCTTCCCCTTGATTTAGGCTTTTATTCTGGGGCATAATGGCAGAGAGCTGTGGCCTCCCTTAAGGATTGACAATGAGGGAGGGCCACCTACCCTGCACGCCCACAGTCACCTTTGCATCACCCTGATCCTGGGGCCACACTGAGCTGAGCCTAAAGTATGCTTCCCTTTTCCTGTAGCCATGGAACCAAGGAACTGGTCTGACAGCTCAAGACTCCATAGCATAAAGTAACACTGGTCACATCACCTTTCCTGTGGTCCATTCTCACTGTTCCCCTGCCTCCCCCTCAATGGCCAAGAAGAGCCACTGTGGCCATGCTTCACCACACTGAGGAAATCCTCCAGAGGTTGGTTAAATGGTCTGTATGGCAGCTTTTTTCATCAGACAACACAAAGGATGGTGTACTGATGTGGGGGAGAGAAAGGCCTGAGTGTGCAGGGAGGGCGCTGGCCTGTGTGAAAGTGCATCTAAAACAAGTCCAGTTTGTTTTCTGGAACAAAGATGGCGGATTTTGCATTGCCAGTTCCGGAGCCCTGAACAAAGATGTTGGTGCCGGAAACAAATATAGTGGATTTTGCATTTCCAGTTCCAGTCATGTGTCACCAGAAGCCACTAGTTTGCAGAAGTGAGCAGCCCAAAAACATGCAAAAGCACAAGCTGCTGCCAACTTTTGGAGCGAGCCCCCAAAAAGCAACCCGTGGCTCTCTGCAGGGACAAAGGGAGGCGTGATGTGGGAGGACAGGGGGCGCAAATGCAAGCATTAGCCCCCCGGATGCTGGAGACCTATGCTATGCCACTGATCACGTTAGGATCTGGCCCTCCATGTGCAATAGCAAAGGACATTTTCTCCATTCCAAGGGAAAAGACTTTCATTTATGTCTTTTCTCCTTGATTCCATCTAACAGCAAGTCTTGACCAAGACAAAGTGAGAGAAAGATTTCATGAATCACAGCAGATTTTGTTTTTAGGTTGGTTGGACATGGCCATGGTCCATCCCATCCAACTGAGCTTCCTGCCAGAACTGATCCCACAGAAAATGGAAACCTCTTTTTCAGCTCATACCAGAAGGGACTGAGGGTTTCTGAGTGTGGTGTCTGGGAGGTATCACAAGTTTCCCTAATTGCATGAGAGGTATACGAGAAGGGCATATTGTTCTAAATTAAAAACATTTGCTGTATGATCAGTACAGAGCTATGGAGAATCTTTCCTTTGTACCATAATACTATTCTTCCTAAGCTTAAAATTGAACTGATAGAGTAAACTGTCTGCTACTAATCCCCTGCCAAAGCAGACATTTCCTGCCTTTGGAAGAAGCATAGACTGAAGAATAAGATTCTGTCATAATGCTATGCCAACTGAGAATTACTGTTCGCTTCCACCTGCCCCAAGCCAAGAAGTCGGTCTTGGATCAGTGTATCATCCATTCTGCAGTCTTCACCACTATACTCTACAGTAGCAAATAACTTCTGCCATTTAAGGCATTTGATCTGCTTATATGTGACACAAACAGAAATACTGCCCTGTAACTAAATGTTTTACCAGACTTTTATGCAGTAACAAGATCAGCTCCGTGCAACAAATGAAGAACACACGGCATCTGGAAATGGAATCTTAGACTCTTGTCTGATGTGCTGACACCTCTGCAGATAGATTAACCAGGCAGATTTAAGAGTCGTCAAGACCAGTACACGTTCACTGTCTCCCACCTGCTCCAGGACTCCTCTCCTTCTCCTGTCTGTCAGTGGCAGAAGAACAAAAGTGATAAGATTTTTCTTGTGCACCCACATATGTCCCACGTTCAAATAAACTGACTTCCCCCATCCTCCCACTTCTGTTCTTTTCTACCCATCACCAACTCCATGCTTGCTGTCTGCTTCCTCTGGCCAAGGTCCTGCACTAGGCTGCTGCCTCCTGAGCCATCAGGACTGCTCCCCACACCCCCAAGCCAGAACTGATGTAGTGGGAACCAGAGCCACAAATGGCTGCTGCCAGCAGAGTGTAAGTCAGAGCCCATAGGAAGCGCAGTGTACAGATTCCTACTGCCCACATTTGAATTTGCCCAGGCAATGGAAGAGGAGGAGGGGCCTCCGACCAAAATTCAATCTCTGCCATTGCCGTGCCACTAATCGTAATGCATGGCAGAGCCACTGTTTTGGAGTCTCCCTCCCCAGGCAAATTCCCCAGGCAGTAGGGACCAACACCCTTCCTAGAGGTTGCAGCAGGCGTTATGTTTGGCCAGGCAGCCCTGAGCCTCCAGGGATCCTCCAGGTTCAAGGCCTCTGACCAGCTGCTATTCCTCTGCCATTGCCATCTCACTCTGACCTCACTGGATTCTGGTGGCCTGCCCCTACAAATAAGTCAGGCACCCTAGCAAGGGGTCCCCTCTGTGCTGATGCAGTTGCATGTGTCTAACACAGCCCCTGTCCATTGGATACCATTTCGTAGCAGTTCCAGGGGACCCAAACCCACCTGTCCTACAGTGCCTTTGTAAATTCCCAAAGCATTTGAGCATGTCCAGCACGCAGTATAAGTTTCCTGCCCCACCCTGCAGGAGGCACAGCCACTCAGCATGCTCCAGCATCGAAGCTGCTGCTATTAGGAAATGTAGTTAGTTCATTTCAATAGCCGCCTCTTGCTGAGAAGTATGTATCAGCTTGCTCTCGTCTCTCCTCCAGAACCCCAGCACCCCAGCCAGCCCCACTTTTAGTCTGCCTATTTCTGCTAGATTTTGCAGATCTTTTTGAAAATCAACAACATCAACATTTTAAAAAGATTATTCCCACAACTGACAGATAAATTAAGTAGCACAAAAATACAATTTATTTTGGCTTATACTTCCAACTTAGTTATTCTTATACTGGAGGGTATCTGAAGATGAAAGCCATAAATACGAATGCAAGTTTGATTTTAGAAAATGGAAGGAAAAAGGATTTTGTTATTACAAACTGCTCCCAAAGATCCGAAGCAGCAACTATCGTTTTGTGAACTTCCTGATCAACCTGCAGCCTGACATAGAAAGTCAAGAGCTGCATCTCAGTTCAGCAAGCCTGAATCTGTCATCTTGTCATGGTTTAAATCAGAAAAATGATTTGTGTAGTACCACTGAAGTTGTACCTGTAGTAGTAGTTGACGATATTTCCAGAGAAACGTTGATTGAAAACAGCACAACTTCTGAGCTACAAACTAATAAAGTCAAAGATCCCACAGGTGGTCTTAAAACCAAAACAATCAAAGACTGTGTAGATAAGCTTGAAAGAAGAAAAACCAAAGGTCCTGTAGATGAGCAAGTCAACAATGGAACAGGTCAAAGCAGTTATTCTGCTGAAATAGGTTTGAAGTTCTCATCTGATGTCACTTTCATGATTCAATATTATATGAGCAATTTTAAGAGACAGCTACTCTATTTGGCTTCCTCCAGCCCAAGTGGCTTCAAAATATGATTTCAGAAGAGTCAGAGGAGGAAGTTCTTAAACTCATGGAAAATGCTCATATTTTTCTTTAGACTTGGTTCAGGAGATTGTAAAATAATACATCTTGAAAGACAAAGGACACAGAGGTGTTCAGTTTGTCATGGCGTACAGAGCTACTTGAATTTCATATGGTCAGGTTCTCCCAATGATGTTTTACCAGAAATTGAAATGTTGCTTCAACTCTCTCCCCATACCAATTGTAGTGGCTAGTGGAGACCGTGCAATTAGCACATTAAAATATGTCAAAAACTACCTGCATTCAACACTGTCACAGATATGGCTGAGTGGCCTCACTCTCCTTGCAGTTGAGAAAGACATGACAGCAAAATTGGAGCTGGACAGCATCATAGGTCCCCTTGCCAAGGAAAAGGGTCACCTGTGTGTGAGGTTTCAGTAACTGGAAATACGCAAACTAGCAAAATGTCTGTAAGAGTCCACTTTTGTTTAGCCCCATGAGTTTTGTTTTATGGACTTTTAAAAACTTTTTATGTTCATAAAAGTTAAAGGTGATATGATCACTGGGACCCTTGCTGCATGTTTGCTGACAAAATTCTAATCTGTCTCTGAATCAGACCTGGTTCAAACATGTCTTCTTGCTTGTCAAAGTGATAATATAGTATATTCATCACAGTAAAAAGATTCAGGAAAGAAACCAAATAGATGAACGAGCACATATCCTATTTGTCAAAAACAATAGTACCTTTCATATTTATTCCTTTTGCATGCCCATGCAGGGCTTTGAAGGGGACTTATGTATAAAACGCTCATTTTGTAACATTTTATCTGACATATTAGCACTTCTGGTGGAGTGCTTATATCTAATATAGTAACACTTATTGAACTTGTGGTCCAAGTTATTAACATTATTCCTACCTAGACTTTTTCTGCTAGAATTGGTAAAAATCAATGTACTGTATGAGCTTATGCAATCTTTGCCGATGGACTCGGCTCTTTCTCCTGAGTGTCAGGCATTAACGGGTGCAGAAAATCTCACTAACCATGCATTACAAACGTTTGGGACCTTTAAGGTGTCATCTCAGTAATCAACTTTCCACATGCCTTTCAAAATTCTAGTTGCTATCTCTTTGCCTTAATTTTGTATCATGTTCCCAAAACCATTTGTTGTCAGAGTGGCTGCTGGATAGGTACCTAAAGATGTACTTAATGTCTAATTGTAGAGTTTTGTCAGAATACAGAATAATTTGGTCAAAGCCAAATTAAAAGCCAAATAATAGACAGAACAATGGTATTCTGCAGCAGGATGTCCAACACAAAAGACAATTCCTGTAGTTACTCAACCTCACAAAACAGAACATACGAGTTACAGCACATTATGGAAAAAGTACTACAAACAGACTATCTACTTATGATTTAACAGTGTAGCAGAATCTAAATACACATCTATGATAATTTGCTTGCATGAAGATATTCAGCACTGCCTCTTTTAAACAATGTTTGCGGATAGTAGCAAAATAATATTTTAATATATATGTTTGCAAAAGTGAGAGCAGCAACATGCGAAATCCTTAGACATTACTGTTCAGATCCTGCTTCCTTGAAGTAAATGGGAGTAATATGTTTTTTTTCTTCAGCGGGAGGAGGCTTGACCCATACTGGGAAACATTAGTCCTGTAGTCCTCTAGGTTTCTTTTGTTCCATCCAGAGCAGTGAGTGGTTATGACATGAAAAGCAAAGAAGAACGTGAGAAGGTCACTATGAAGGGCTAAATAGCAGGAGGGTGTCCTCAGATCCTCCCCTCCTCTTCTAAACCTATGCCAGCACACAGATTTGGCCACAAAGAAGAAGGATAAGAAGTGACAAAGTTGCAATACCAGTTCTGACTGGGGTAGAACAGTGTCACCTCTGAGCAGTTCATTTCCCGAGGCGTCTTTGAAGAGTTATTCAGAAAACTCTGATATCAGGATTTGATTAAATACTTATTCATAGTCAAATCTGAGTGTAGCTCTGTGTACTTACGGCATCCAGTTGTAGTGATAATGAGAGGCTGTGGAAATAGCTGAATTCTTTTTATTTTTTTAAAGGAACAGCATCAGAACCCAGATTTTTGGAACGGTGTTATTAATAAAAGTCAAAAGAAAGTACAGTTCAGTATTATAATACAGGGATGTCTGGCTCTATCAATTGTTACAAGAGTGACTAACCCATGTCTAACTGGTGTTCATCCTCCTAACCATTTTTAGCAAGACTTCAGCTTTTCTAATGACAATTAAAATCACCAACACAGATGAATGGATCTGGGTAAAAATGGTGCTCTAAACTTTTTGTCTGAAGTTCCATGATTCATGGATGTTTATGATTTTTTGTATCTTCGAGTTTCTCTCACTGGCATGCAGGATCCCAACAAAATGTGTTTTGGCCACTGCCACTGCTTTAGAAATCTATATTAAGTGTTTTGTGAAAGATGAAACCAAAATTTGCCTCTTGACCAGGAAAGAGGTCCCTTTTATAAGTTGCCCCTTGTTAGCCTTAGTTGTTATTTGGGCTTCTAAACAAGAAACAACATGCTGCAAACATTGCTGTGTAATGAAATCTATGTCTTTGCATGCATTTGAAAGAAGCATACAGTAGAATCATAGAATAATAGGGTTGGAAGGTACCTCACGAGGTCATCTAGTCCAACCCCCTGCTAAAAAGCAGGACCACTCCCCCTAAATCACCCCAGCCAGGGTTTTGTCTAACTGAGCCTTAAAGATCTCCAAAGATGGAGAATCTACCACCTCTCTAGATAGCCCATTCCAATGCTTCACCACCCTCCTAGTGAGAAAGTTTTTCCTAGGGTACGTACATTTAACTAATATGAGCTTTTTATAAGCTTCTGAACAGATACCTCATTTTAGAAGTTCTCAAGCTTCTACTCATAAAAACAATTTATTTTTACTAAAAATGAAAAATATCGTACATTTAACTAGTATGAGCTTTTTATAAGCTTCTAAACAGATGCCTCATTTTAGAAGTTCTCAAGCTTCTACTCATAAAAACAATTTATTTTACTAAAAATGAAAAATATAGATACATTATAGATGATTTACTTTATTGTGTTTGATAGTTCTTTTTACTGTAGTTCACTGTTCACTTTTTTTTTTTTTTTTTTTTTGTATTATAACTTACGCTTTTTACCAGGAAATATAAGCATGCTTTGTTTTTGAGACTCCTGTTTAAAACTCCAGCACATATTCGAGAAGTCGATGCATGACAGAAAATGTAATGGTTGATTAGACGCAAAACTAATCACTGACATTGAAAAATTAAATGCAAAGTATAAACATGTTCACATAATCTATTATCATGTCATGTAAATTATCTATTTGACAAAAGCATTGAAGTTAAGAGGTAAGTCAATCTGTATTTTTTTATTACCATTTTGTCCCTATGTACAAAGAATTGCTATAATGGAGCAGACTAATAGTCTAACAAGACTGATATCTTATCTGTAATGGAGGCCAATGTAAGCCACTTCAGATAAAGACAACAAACTATTAATAATGCCCCTAAGTGTTGATATTGTATGAAAAGAATGTCTTTCCTAAGCGTATGCGGTTATCTCCTTAAGACTTAAAGTTTAGGTATTGATAACTATTGTAGCTGCAGGAGCTGCATAAATGTCTAATACAAAATACATTAATATTAATCCACTCCTAAAACATCTGAGATTAGGTATTACAGGGTTTTGAGTTGGTCACTTTCACACTATGAGGTATATACCCTCTTCAGCAGACCATAACTTCTCTTTTTAAATTGCGGAGTCAATAACATAATAAATACCACTATACACCTGATGTCGAGCTTTCCTAAATAGGCCATCAGAATAAATTGCAAAGAATCTAATAATATTCCTGAAAATCTTTCATAGCAACAACAAAATAATTTTCCCATCACAGGATGAAGTTCTGCCTCCCTCGTCCAGATTTAGTGAGATAAGAGATACTTGGCATGTTTTAAGATCAGATTTTGTTCATAATGTCATAATTCATGCATCTAGATACAGCTATCATACTCAAAATTCCCTCCTATGTTTTAGTTTTACCAGTCTCTAACCAGAGAAGTAAATTCTGGACCAAAAGACCCTGCTTTCCTGACCCTCAGTTGTGTAATATGAGCTCCAGAACAATCCTTGGTTCTCTAATTGAGGAAAGGTTGTAAATGAATAAGTAGAAACTGTTGCCTTTTGGAAGTGCCACAGGATCTTTAAAATTCCACCAAGTTACCAGACCTAGGTAGGCCTATTCTTGGC
Source organism: Pelusios castaneus (assembly GCA_007922175.1). NCBI lineage: Eukaryota > Metazoa > Chordata > Testudines > Pelomedusidae > Pelusios > Pelusios castaneus. The sequence goes on from ML685755.1 coordinate 12,521,104, forward strand.
GGAGTGTCTCAGAGAAAGGACCAGGTAATAGTTTCAGTGGGTGCCCAGAAATACTTTTATCATCATCTCTTTTGAAAGTAAAACTCCCAAGCAATTTAGTGTGGCTTCAATATATGTCTCCTATCTGTGAATAATGAATGTATACTGACCAATGTGCATCCACATAGGTTAACAAGGAATGTGCACCATTGTATCAAGCTAACAAATAACTGAAAGAAAAAAAATACAAGCACCAAATGGCTTGGATTTGATGAATCAAGATATTTTCATCCATAAAAATGTGCTTTATAATGCTGAAATAATAATAAATGGCAGAACCCAGTTAAAATTCTCAATATAGAGTTGCAGGTAGTCCTGATGAGATCAGAACGAATCGATACTCATTAAGCACTATGGTGATGGTCTTCATTAAACACTGATTACAGCCGGTAGTTCCCATCATTTACTCAGGATGTTTTAAAACTGTTTGGATCTATTTGCATGAACTTTAGTGGGCATACGGCTGTGTGATAGAAATGAGTCTATTGTACTAATGTGGTAACACTTCCTCCACTATTACCCTTAGCTTGATACAGTAGCCTTTAAAAAGTCAACAAATTTAACTGAAATAACAGTGCAAAGTGCTAAATGTTGAAGATACAGGTTTAATGGCATACTATTGACCCAGTCTTTTCTCTTGTAAATCTCTCAACCTCAGTCGCAATGCTGTCATTTTCTTTTCATTGCTTCATATGACCTTAACCGGTTTTTTTATATATATATATTTTGTTCTGATAGCCAACAAACATAACTGAAAGATTTGAGCTCTAGTTATTGTAGTGTGCTCAGCATTATAGATATTCTAGTTCTTCATAACAGTGAAAATGCCCAGAATTTAATCTAATGAAGATATTTATCCAAAATGTTCTCTCACAATAATATATATTTAAGTGGAAGAAGGTTTCACACATAGCAGGTAATATTTAACACCCTCAATTTTAACAAAAGGGATATTATGAACTTAATATATTTTTCATTAAAATGAATTATAGAGGAAAAAAGTTTAATTTTACAGCAACCAGTAAATAAGTTTTAACATGTTAATTTCTGGAAAAATGCACCATGAAACCAGTGATGTTCCTGAGATATATCTCTGATATTTTCATCCTCTGGACAGATGACCTAAACTCTTATAAATTTCCACCACAAATTCAACAAGCACCACCCATCCATTAAATTCTCTCTAGAGCATTCCATATCTGCACCACTTTCCTGGCCACCACAATCAGCATCAACAATAGAACCTTAAAGGTAACTATATTCAAGAAATCCATGAATCGCCACGCTTACCTTCACAAATTCACCAACTGTCCCAGGCACATCAAGAAATCTTTTATCTAATCAGGCACTCAGGCTATGTCTACACTTGTAAAGTTAAGTCGACCTTGTTAAGTCAACTTAACAAGGTCGACTTTAGGTCGACTTAAGTCGACCTTGTTAAGTCGACATAACAGTAGACATAGCCGTCCACACTGGCTTTAAGTTGACTTAATAAGGTCGACTTAACATTATTCTCCATCCACATTGGCTTTAAGTTAACTTAAGAAGGCGACTTAAGGCTTAAGTTGACCTTCAGAGGTGGTGTTATTAAGTTGACTTAAGGAAGCACTTAAGTTGACTTAATAAAAGCCCAGTGTAGACGAGGCTTTGTGGAGATCGACTTAAGCGTCCTTAAGTCGACCTAAGTTGCCAGTGTAGACGCACCCTCAGATACCACAGAATAATGCATTTAAAACCACCTTCACCAAACAAGGATACTTAACCAGAGAAATAGCTCACATCCTGTAACAGTCCACTTCAAGAGAACTGCTTCAATATGGTTAAAAAAAAACAAAACACTCACACTCCACCACATGTACATCTCTAGTAGTCACCTATTGCACCATACTGGAACATATAAAGGGTATCACTGAACAGTTACAACCCTACTTGATGGGGACCACACCCTGAAAAAAATCTTTCCTGGACCCCTTCTTCAGGCCTTCAAATAACTGCTAACCTTGCCAAACTGATCTCCAGAAGCAAGCTCTCCGTAGACCATGACTGACCAACTCAAAGCGGCACCACACCCTGACATAACAACAAAATCTGCAAATATATCTCCACTGTTAGGATGATCACCACTCCCCACAACACACCTCTCAAGAACCACTTTCAAGGTCCAACACGTGCCTATCTCAATACATGGTGTACCTCATCCAGCGTAGTGAATGCCCCAGTAACAACTTTATAGGGGAAACCAAACAATCATTATGCTCTTGAATGAACTCTCACAGAAAAATAAAAGACAAATACCCTCTGTCACCCATGGGCAAATACTTATCACAAAATCATTTCTTCATGTCTGACCTCTCAGTCGTTGTCCTCAGAGGAAACTTGATCAAGATCTTTAAAAGGCAAACCCAGGAGTTAAATCCATAACTGTCCTGGACACTAAAAATCATAGAGACACTAATTAAAATGAGACACAGAACCTGTAACTCATTAACCCTCCTTTGTAATATGACTACAGAGGTGTTAGTTGCCCACTTCATTGTCAGTTGTCTCTTGCAATATGTTTAACTGCCTATGCTTAACAATCTGTTCCATCTTGTGTTTAGCTATGAAGCTCTGATTATCTTTCGCAGACCTGAAGAAGATCTGTGTGTAGTTCAAAAGCTTGTAGGTCTCCTTCACCAACAGTAGTTGGTCCAATAAAAAAACACTACCTGACCCACCCTGTCTCTCTTGTGTCCTGGGACTAACACAGCTACTACAACATTGCAAACAGCTTCTTACTTGGGAAGATAGTGTAGTCTTACATCTGTTCATATGTAGCTGTATACAATCAGAGGCAAAACATTTAAACATCTCAGCATGGGTATTTCCATTTAAATCTGATTACAGTGAAATAAAACTATAGCTATTAAAGGCTTAAGAGAACTACAAATACAAGCAGTAAAAAAGACAGTTAGTAAATGAGGTAGTAAAACATTTCAGCAGGGCAAACAGTTTATAGTGCTCAGCCTTCCTGTAACAGACTGTTCTATTCACTACAGACCCGTGCAGTGTTCCCTGAACTGCACTTAAACCTGCAATTAACCTTTCACGCCTAATGAAGCTGTTTTGCTGGAAAATTAAAATATATAGTACTGCCTGCTTTTACAGAGATTGGGAGAAGAGCATCTCAAAATGAATGACTTTTCAGAGGCTTTTGCTGAAAAGCAAAATTAAAGTGCTGTGTTTGTATACAAATTGGGAATGCGCTTGCTAAGGCAATCTCATTTGAAGTGCTGTATTTTATTCTTCTACTTATTAATTGTTTTGTATAATTGTTAAAACAACAGCACACCCACACACCAGTAATTTTATGATTAGGCTTTTACTGTTTGACAATCAACTATTACCATTTAACTTCCATTAGGAAAGATTATATTTCTGCGAAAGAGAACCAAGTTCATATTGTTTTCCCTCATATTTTTCCCATTCTGAAAGCCGCTGTCTTTAAAAACCTATATACTTTCCACTGACATATTTGGCTAACATCACCTTTTAATTCTTTCCATGCATATCTGTAAAACAAGTTACAGATTATTTATTCCACCAAACATTATGGAAATAACCTGACCTAGTTTTCTGTAGCTAAAACCTAAAACTTAAAAATAGATCTAGTTCTGTCACTAGACTTGAATTTCCAGATCCTAGACCATTAGAGATTCTGTACCATGCAGAGATGATACATGGGTTCTTCATCGAGTGTTGTCCCTGGGAACGCTCCACTCTAGGTGCTTGGCGTGCCCTCGCACCGAGATTGGAAATTTCATTTGAAGTGTCCACTCTGAGCCGTGTGATCGTGGCTCGTCTCAAGATGCTGTTGGTGATGCACAGCTTGTGCCCCCGTCAGTTCCTTCTTAACCGCCCATGGATAGAGACGGAGTTTCGCAGCTCTCCCTTCTTGTCTTAGTCAGTAGGAAATAGTCTACAGTTTCTTTCATAGATCGTTATTTAGTCATTTAGTTACCAGTTGCCTTGTGCTCTTAAAAAAAAAAAAAAAAAAAAAAGAAGAAGAAAGAGAAGAGAAAGTTGCTACATTAGCTGGTTCAAAGGAGCCAGTTGGAAAGTAGCTAATAGTTTCTCTGACAGACAGTTGCACAGTTAGTTAGTTTTTTGATGCCTTAAAATAGAAAAGAAAAGAAAAGAAAAGAAAAGATAGTTGCTTCGCTAACTGCTCCAAGAGGGCGGTTAGGAGACAGCCGACAGTTACTCCTAGAGGGAGCTAGTTAAGCGATTGGTTATTTACTGTTGTGCCTCAGCACTTTAAAAAAAAAAGACTAAGAAGAAGAAGAGCGGGAGGAGCTGTTACAATAACTGCTCAAACAAAGTTGGGGTCCCCGGGCTTTAAAAGGTGCGCCCATTGCAGGGATGCAATGCCAGCCTCGGATGGACATTCCAGTGTATTCAATACCTGGGAGAAGAGCATAATGCCCAGAAATGCCTTCACTGCAAAAACTTGAAGGTGAGGGCACGAAAAGAGAGGGAAATGAATATCAGGATGCTGTCTTTAGAAAAAACACTGCGACCAGTATCGGACCCCAGGCACATAGCATCACCTATGGAACAGGGGAGAGAGGCGAGAAAGAGGGCTTTGACCCCTTCCAAAAGGCTCCTCAGAAGACCGGTTGGTAGTGCAGCCAGGAATGCACCGAAGGACAGGCGTAACGGTACAGGAGCAAGGTCCAGATCACCCATCAGCTCATCAGCGGTGCGGCAAAACCCCACTCTGTCGGGAATGCCCAAGGCTGGTTTGGCACCGACTGAGTGTGCCGTACCGGAGCCCTTAAAGGGTTCGGGTATGAGCACAGCACCAGATGAAGCCCTGGCACCGGGGCAAACGTCAGCACCACTGCCCAAGCAGTCATTGCAGACTCAGGGTGGAGGGGCAAATGAGGAGCCAACAGGAAAAAGAAAACGAAAGACTAAGCACTTAGAGCCAGAGTGAGCTCAATCTCCGCTATGTGAAACAAATACATCACTCTATGGATCACCACTATACAGCAGTGAGGATGAAGATGACATGCGAGGTATGTTCTCAAATGAATGAAGAACATCACTGGGGTAGAAGAGCAAGTACCCCATGCCTTCATGGTTTATGCCATGTTTTATGGGACCGTGTCAGTGCCAGAGCAGTGGCAAAGCTGGAACCCCTGGGCAGCATACATGGCACCAAACAGGAGGCAGACTGCCTTGAATATAGATGCAGCTTCATCAGTGGTCTCTTCTGAGCGGGTTCAGAACTCCCACTCCAGCGCGTCAAGAGAGGATGCCCATGGTAATTGGAGTGGCCATTCAGATATGGAGGATGAGGCTATACCACATACTTCCTCTTCCCTCCCAGATGAGACTATTCTACCGTCACTATCAACTGCAACAGACGACCTAAAAACTTTCCAGGAACTCTTCAAGCGTGTAGCCAGGACCTGCAGGAGGTGCAGCGGAGCCAGCATAAGTTTCTGAAAATATTGAATAATCATGGAACCTGCAAATACAATCTGGCAGACATTGGCAACCAGTGCCCCTACATGTAAATGGGCTGATAGGAAATATTACATTCCGGCTAAAGACAATGAATACCTTTTCGCTCATCCATCTCCAAACTCATTAGTGGTGGAGGCTGCACAACAAAGAAATAAGCAAAAATGAAACAAAACAAACCCACAGGATAAGGAGTGGAGAAGGATGGATCTTTTTGGGTGCAAGGTATATTTGTCAGCAACCCTGCAACTGAGAATATCGAATTCTGCGGGCCTGTTATCAAATTATGATCATAACACATACTTAAAATTCTCGGAATTAATTGAATTTATTCCACAGGACAAGCAACAGCAATTCCAAACGTTGATCAGCGAAGGGCAGCTCATTTCCAGAACAGCAATGCAGGCGGCATTAGATGCCGTAGATACAGCTGCCAGGACGGTAGGGACATCGGTAGTAATGAGAAGGGCGTCCTGGCTCAACTCGGCAGCTCTTCCACGGGACCTGCAAGCATCCATCGAAGATCTGCCATTCAACAGTAAGAAGGTGTTTGGGGAGAAGACAAATGAGGTGATGCACACCATGAAAGACTTGCGTGCCACGCTACCTTAGGGATCTATTCAGCACCTACCAGAAGAACCAACTACAGGTTTCAACCATATCAACGGCAATACCCCCAATATTCCCAATGCCATCCATATGCATACCCACAACAAAGACATCAGGACAGGGGTAGGCAGAGATATAACAGAAGACGACAGAATCAAAGTAATCAACCATCACAGCCTTCTACTTCCTCTAAACAGCAGCAGCAATTTTGGAAAATCGGTCGAGGGTATCAAAAACTCCCCTGCTCAAGTGTTGAGCAGCAATACACCTGCATTTCGCCACCGTCTAACACTATTCTTGAACAGATGGCAGTCCATAATATCAGACAAATGGGTCCTGTAGATAATTCAGTTTGGATACTCCATGCCTTTCATGTCCACCCCTCCAACATTACCCCCTTCCCCATCCCTTTTCAGGGACACACCTCACATACAAATCCTACAAGAGGTGAGCTGACTGATGGAATTGGGGGCAGTAGAGATAGTCCCTCATTTTCTCAGTGGGAGAGGCTTCTACTCTTGATATTTGCTAACAACAAAGAAGAAAAGGGGATGGAGGCCTATATTAGATCTGAGAAGATTAAACAGGTACATAAGATCCTACAGGTTCAAGATGATGACATTGGCAAAAATAATACCAACGCTAGAATTCAGGGACTGGCATTCATCCCTCGACCTACAAGACGCATACTTTCATGTGACGATACATCTCGCACACAGACTATACTTAAGATTACAGTTGGCAAGGAGCACCATCAGTACAAGGTCCTTCCATTAGGACATTCCACCGCTCCAAGGGTCTTTTCGAAACTGCTGGTGGTCGTAACGGCCCACTTGTGCAAACAGGACATAATCATATATCCATACCTGGATGATTGTCTGGTAAGAGCAAGAAACCAGGCCAAGGCAGGCTCCGATATTCAGAGAACAGTGACAGTGGTGAACGATCTAGGGCTACTTGTGAACTATCAAAAATCAGTCTTAGCGCCATCACAATGCATAGACTTTATAGGCGTGCAACTCGACGCTACCACAGCATGCGCAGCATGCCACACAAAAGGTTCTTGACAATTGTGGAATTAGTACGGATGATAATGGACAGTCCGATCATCACAATCCACTCATGCTTACAGATACTAGGCCACGTGGCAGCGACCACATCGGTTGTCAGCCATTCCCAACTGCACATGCGAACGCTACAGGCATGGGTAGCTACGATTTACTCACCAAAGAAACAGCATCCATGCAGAAGAGTCACAATGCCCGCGGCAATCAGGCAGTCCCTGCAGTGGTGGATACAAACGGACAATATGACGGTGGGCATACCATTTGCTCAAAGCCTTCCGACGGTATTCATAACTATGGACGCGTCCTTGCTAGGTTGGGGAGCACATTTAGGGCAACACACCGTCCAAGGACGCTGGACCATGAACGAGACATCCCTCCACATCAATGTGTTAGAGTTACGGGCAGTAAGAAGCGCATGCATGCATTTCTTACCACTCATACACAACAAGACAATAAAAATCATGACAGACAATATAGCATGCATGTTCTACATAAATAGGCAGGGAGGGGCACATTCACGACAGCTCTGCATGGAAGCGGTCAGGCTATGGACCTCATGCATCAAGCGTGGTATAGATATATCTGCCTCCTACTTACCTGGTTTGCTAAACATTACAGCAGATATGCTCAGCAGATACTTCATAGCAAAGCATGAATGGGAGCTCAGTGACAAGGTGTTGGTACATATTTTTCATCAGTGGGGCCAACCATCTATTGACCTGTTAGCAACACAGACGAATCAGAAATGCCATGCATTTTGCTCCAGGGCCGGTCTGGGAAACAAATCATTGGGGGACGCTTTACTTCTGGAATGGGGCGAGAAACTCCTATATGCCTTCCCACCCTTACCACTAATCCCCATGACACTGCAGAAAATAAGGATGGACAAAGCCAAAGTCATTATGATTGCCCCAGCCTGGCCAAAACAAATGTGGTACCTTTACCTGTTGCAGATGTCAGGACATCGTCCGATAGCATTTCTGTTGCAGGAGGATCTTCTCTACCAGAACGCAGGTCGGACTCTCCACCCGCACTTATACAAGCTACATCTCACAGCATGGATGCTCCATGGCTCCAACATGACGAGCTACAATGTTCTTAACAAGTAAGGGACATCCTGTTAAACATAGACAATCTACAAGAAAGTCATACCTGCAAAAATGGCAGAGATTCTGTGCATGGTGCAAACAAAAACAACTGTCACCCACCTCGGCACTGATCTCGATGATCCTGGAATACATGCTCCATCTCAAAACCGAGAGTGTCTCCAACAGTTCCATCAAGGTTCACCTGGCGTCTATGTCCGCTTTCCACCTGAAAGGAGAAAACGGTACAGTATTTACCAACCCACTTGTCAAATGTTTTATGCAGGGCATGAAAAATGTATACCGAGATATACGACCACCCGTATCACCTTGGAACTTGAACATTGTGTTACGATCACTAATGCAAAAACTGTTTGAACCTCTAGCGACATGTTCACTGACCCATCTCTCAATGAAAGTGTCCTTTTTAGTAGCCATAACTTCGGCCAGATGGGTGGGTGAACTATCAGTGCTCATGGCCGATCCTCCATACACAACTTTCTTTCCAGACAAGGTGACGCTATGCACCCATCCTAAATTTATTCACAAGATTAACATGGTATTCCATAACAATCAGGAGATTAATTTACCAACTTTTTACCTGAAACCTCATTTGGGCAGGTATGATGCGACTATGCACACACTGGACGTGAGAAGGGCTCTGCCCTTTTACCTAGACAGGACAAAGCTGTTTCAGAAGACAACAAAGTTGTTTGTATCTACAGCGGAGCGATCAAAGGGACAAGACGCTTCCTCCCAAAGTCTTTCCAAATGGATAAAAGACTGCATAAAGATTGCATCTGTATTGGCTAATGTTCAGATCCCAGGGCCTGTCAGAACTCAAGTCAACATGGACTGTATCAACTACCACAGCTTTCCTGAAAGATGTTCCAATTAAGGACATACATGCTGCAGCAACCTGGAGTTCTATTCACACATTCACAAGACATTACGTGATCGACCACATGGGCAATTCAGACACTGCCCTAGAGGCCTCAGTGTTAGCAACTATGAACAGCACAACACTCACAGTAACCCCAGCAGGAGGAACAGCTATATAGGCACCTAAGCTATGTCTACACTTGTTAATTTAAGTCGAGTTGTGTGAGGCTCCGCAGTTGAGAAGGAATGGACAGGGGCTCAAGCCGTGCATGCACGGCCCGGGTCGCCAACGGCGTCTTGAGGCGAGCCGCAAGCGCATGGCTCAGAGCAGACACTGTGAATGAAATCTCTGATCTCGGTGCAAGGGCGCACCAAGCACCTCGAGTGGAGCATACCCAGGGACACACATCTCGAAGAACTTGGTTACTGCAAGGTGAGCAGCCTTCGTTTCTCCACATGGGAGCATGCTGATTCCACAGCTTTTTACTGATGCCCTACCCACGGATCAGAAGAAACAAGATTATGTTCTGTTTTGGCAAATATTATTTCAGACAGATGATATTTAAATGGGACTATCTAGAGAACACAGGTAAACTAAACTGGCTGTGAAACCAGAGGTGACAGATGTTGAGCACCCTAGGGTTTACATTTTCACCTTTAATCATTTTTAATGTAGTAGTTTTTTGACATTTTAGGAACTAAACCCTACAAAATAAAGGTAAAGTTTACAAAAAATATTTAAATCCCAGCATTTGTAGTGCATCTTCAATTGTATTTTGATATAAATTCTGCTTGCCAGCAGTGTCTGTGCATCATCTTGACTTGGTAAATGAAATTCCTTTAGACCGCCAGTCTGAAATAATGAATTGTTCCCCTAGTTAATTGCATTGCTTTGATAAGAAGGAACTGTGCTGGGTCTAGAGAACACAATAAGTGAATTTCATCAGATGATTTGTGTGACGTTTTGAAAAATGATCTTCTGGAGTGACCTGATTTTAATAGAACTCTAACAGCATGCCAACATATCCCAGTATGAAGCTTTAGATTTGAAGGAAAGATTTCTTCCTGAATATTAGTGTGATGCAGAGTGGGGTGAGCAGCATGCAAACAAGCCTACTAAATATATACATATATACACACACAAAAATTAGAATAGGTGTTTTCCTCCAACTATATGATCAACTTATCATATTTACTAAGCCAAACAGTTAAAAACAGAGTCTCTTAGGAAAGCAACAAAAAGGTCAACAACACCAGATGTTGCTGATGTTTTCAAGGTGTCTCAAAGATACCTTATTTCATTTATCAAGATCCAGTTTTAGGAATTGCTAATTCATACCAGGCATTATATCTGTGTGTGAGGAAAATTACTTAATTAATCTTGGCCCTTGCATATCCAGAAACATACAAATGATAGTAGTACTTAACACTTCAACAGCATATTGCACTTGCGTTTTCAAAGAGTTGTATGCACATTAACTAATTAATTCTTGCCACATCCATGTGAGGTAGGGAAGATACTATTACAGTTTTGGGTTAGCACAGCATTTCCAGTATAGTAGCACCCTGAACCACTTGGTTTCTTTCTGAAAACATATTTGAAGTAAATAAAGCAGCTTTTAGAGTCACACAGGAATGCTGAATATTATACGTTTTTACTTACCAACTACGGGAGGCAGTGAGATGATGTTTGAAGAATTACATTTAAAACTGGATTTTGTGATAGATAAAAGTAGTCCAGCTTCAGTCCACAAAAAGAGAATAATGCACATTACTTGTTAAAAATACTGGAAACTATTTTAAAAAGTGGATTAGTAATGGCTTTTGTATGCATTTGAAGTGTACCGAGTGAGTTCTAAGAGACGCATGCACTGTGTTTGTCCACACTGTTTTAATTAGTTACTGTTATATTGATCCCCGAATGTTGTGGAATCAAGAACCAACTACTTCAGAGTTTGAAAAATAAAATGATGTGTTTTGTGAGCTGTTGCTGTTACTATTTTACATAGACTATTACCATCATGTTTTACTGTCTGTTAATAACCTATCTATAATTTCTCTAATGTTATGACTCCAGTGATAAGACCTCTGACGTCCCAAGATCAAATCATTATTCATCCTCGTCCTTAATTTTAATTCCCTAAGCCATTAGCAGTTTCACGCCATTGGCCAAGCTAATGGGACAAGTTTATAGAGAAAGTACATGTTTTCTATTAAAAATGTGCATCTGCCTTGCTGAGGCTGTGTTTAATGGTTTTCCTAAAGCTGGTTTCCTCCTTTGATTTTTGACTAAAAACATCCTTTCATTACATTTCTAGTGAAATGTGGTAAAATATTAGCTTACTTCTTCATTCCACATCTGTATAGACATACTGCAAGCAGCTATGACTGTGTTTCTTTGACAAACATTATGACTGGTTTCCACACAATAAAATTAAGAACAGAATTTGGCCCTAAGGCTGTACTTAGTCTCTACCATACTCATACTGTTTAAAAAAAATTGATATGTTACTTTTTGTTGTTTATATGACAGTAGCACTTATAACACCAATTGAACTCAGAGCTAGGCACTGTGAAAACATATAATAAGAGTCAGTCCCTGGAACAAAGAACCTCTGTCTACACAGACAAGCCAGACAAAAGGTAGAAAAGGAAACAGAAGCATAGAGTGGTGAAGTGACTTGCCCAACCTCACATAAGAGTTCAGTGGCAGGGACGAGATGGAACCCCACCTCTTATTTCCAATTCAGTGCCCTATCACCCTGTATCACTACCTTTTCCCTTCTTTTGTACCCAGTTACAAGAAAAATGTATTAAATAATAGGAAAATGTTTATTAGCTTCCCATCGCTCTTTGAAATAGCTGATGACTTGGTGGAAAAGTACAGAAACCTAGACATGAAAGTAACCAATATAATGGAAGTCTTCTCATCACTGGCCATTAAATTGTGTTTTGGGGTTTTTTTTGTTTTGTTTTTCTTACAGGTCTTGCAATTGCAAGTGCATTGATAGACATTTCCCAACAGAAGCCTGCAGACTGTAAAGATAAGAGTTCAGGAGTCAGAAATCGAAAACATCATCTTTCAACACGTCAAGGAACTTGTGTCTGAGATCCAGAAAAAGCACTTGTACATTCTGTAATGATTTCCTTTAAAATGGCTTCCATTGAAAGCTATACTAAGCCTCAGTTTTTATGGAGGCAAACCTATAGATTATGATGATGAAGATGATGATAAGTAATATGCCCTGTTATATTCACACTTGCAGCCTGCTATGCCCCACAGCGGAACAAACTTATGGCATATATGAGTATATTTGATGAGTTTATTTAGAAATAAACTAAATATTTGTCTTGATCTTGAGTATATATTGGGGCAGCGGGCATTGAATACATCTAGGAAAGACTATACATTGTTTTGTAATGTAAAAGGAAATTGTATAATTGAAAACTAAACACAGGACACTAAAAGACATTTTTGTAGAGCTTAATGTAATGGTGGGAATTGTACAGTTTTCTTCTCTTAATCAGAGTTAAAATATCCTTATAGAAAGCAGGATCTGAAGATGTTGATGTGGATTTAGGTGCCGTTATATCGTTGAGTTGCCCAAAGCTGAAGGCAGGGTTTGAATGAAGCAGTAGGTAGTTCTAGCCAAACAAAACAACAACAAATATATATTTTGATGATTGATTATATAAAAATCTGATTTGTTTTTTTTTACCTTCCTAAAGGCCTTGCCTTGAAATGAAAACTGGGCTACTGCAGGATGATGGGTCGACTTCAATATTACACTTCATATGAAGTTTATTAGAATAATGATTGAGATGTACTATAAAGGATATATGTTGGTCTTCCATACCAACTAACTAATTATCAGAGCTGACTGAGCATAGAAAAGCCTGTCCTGAAATCAAATTCCCTTTTTTTCCCCAAAAACTATCTCTAAGATTGCTAGCCTAAGGAGGAGTTATTTTACACTAGTATACCTGCTTCTGCTTCAATACAGTAATATTCTAAAGTGACTGTACATCATTGTCCTCAAGTCCCAGCAGAAGTGAGTTGCACCTCAAACAGCCTATTGGCCTGTTTATAATAATAATAATAATAATTAATTAATTTATGACCTTCCTCTGGCCTTTCCCAGCTGCAGAATTTCATCTGATCTTCACTATTATCCTGTTTAAAGAAATATCTTGCATACAAAATAAATAATAAGAAAATAATAATTAATAATCTCCCAAAAGCCAGCTTGGTTCCAACAGTGGTTTTCAGAGCACCCATCCAATATGGGACCTCACCAAATCAGTGTTCAACAACAACAACAAAAAAAGTTAACTGTAAAGCATCCTTGCTATTAGGCATTTGTCTAATAAGCTTTGAGAGCTTATTCACCATAATAAAACTCCAGCAAACATAGGGTCATATGATCCTCTCCACTGTATTTTCAATTCGTTATAATTCTGAAATACAGCAAAAGAAAAAGAGACTATTAAGGGGGAAGGTAGCAGATCAGTCATATTCTCCTTTACGCATTAAATGTTGATGGCAGTTTATGTGAAGCCAGTAGTTTCGTTAGATCTTGCACGGAAGTGCAGTTTATCGACTCCATGGTTGCCAAGGTGCTAACGTAGGAGAGAGCCACAGAGGTATAAATGCCTCTTGTATATGATAGAGTTTTGGTAAATATAAAAGATATAAAAAGATAATTGATGTTTACTACTATATCTGTATTTTTCATTTTCTTTTTTATTTCAGGAAGGTGATGCCATTTTACTGTTTACAATTGACTATATAGTTACTTGCATGCCATGGTGGTGCAGTAGCAGTAATAAAGCCCTGTTGTGAGTTGATAGTGTTAATTTTGTAATGCCATTCATACATAAAACTATTCAGCTTAATTTGGATGAGGACTGAATGTAAAAGTTCAATAAATGTTAAATGGAATGGTTGTACAGGATTATTAGGTTGCATCTAACCATGACTGCTATATTGTTTTGACAAAATTGTGCATCTATGAATTATGGTATAATTATTTCTTAGCCGGCATGATTGTTTCAATATTTTCCTATCTTAAAATAAGACTAATTCTTATGCTAAAATAATGCCATCATGATATTGTGTTTTTATTGACTATTCTGACCTCACTCCCTTATTTCTTAAAACCTAAAATTCATTTTTTTAAGATTCTGTTGTGAATTTTCAGTTCACTGCTACTCAGAACCAAGAAACAAAGAATCTTCTGAAAATAGCCCCTTCTGTCAGTTTTAATGTGGAACTGCTCAAGGGAAAATGTGCCAGTAGAACTGGTGTGTATAGTGAAGAAGCGATTCACAAAGAAAAGAAATAAACCACTTCTCTGGAATTTTTCCCTTATTCTGTAATATCTTTCTGTTTAAATATTACATATGAGAAATATACAGATTTTTATGTGTACCTGGTACATAGGGCCTGTATTCCACAGAGCAGTTACTCTGACGGGAGTCCCTGAAGTGGGAATTGTATCTATCTTAGTCACCTGGAGTTTAACATTACTTGAAAAATAAATTTAAGTTTAAATGGATTATAATGTTTATTGCAGCACTTGAGATGGGCAGATATCGATCAGGTATTTTATTAAGTTATCGGTTAAATCATTTTGTTTTTATTATTCAAGTGAAGTACCTGTGTCATGGGGTCATTCAACATTTTCATTCTATGCAGAGTAATTTTTATAGCACTTCCTTGTTCTTGACTCCCTGTATGCAAATTAGTAAAAATAAATGCATTAAAGAGAAATATTGATATAATGGTTGTCATTAAATGGAAGTTTGCAACAATTATCAAACCACAGTATCCGTGTTAGAGCTGTGAAAATACTGACGTGTCTCAGATACCACACTGCATAAATGCTGGAACTAGGGATTATACCCCCTGATTTGAAGTGGTTTCCATCATATATAGAGATTACAGTTTCATTCCATGGCTCTAAGACCCCCCCCTCTATAAAAATTGTTCCAGCTCTACCACAACACTGTGCCAGCTGTTTGCAAATACTGACTTTTAATGGTGACCACTGTATACAGAACAATGGATAGTTTCATTTGTTTTTCAAGAATGTTCAATGCTTTCCTTCCAGAATCCTTTTGGAATCTTGATTAAATTCAGAAAATGTTGAGTGGCCCTTTGTAAATTTAGTGTGATTTATGTTGGACTGAGAATGTAGGGCTAAAAACTGACCTGAATAGTGGCCCCATGGTAAAATTCTGACCATCAGGATTCAATATATGTATTTCTTTTTTTGCAGACCAATCATTGATTTTTTTGGAGAAAAAGCAGACATAAATTACTATTCAAAGCAAAGTAAAATATATATTGCGTACTATAGCATGGATAAACCAATCACACAATTTCTCATGTGTGCATGTACCCTCTCATGAAGCTACTTGAATATAGTCTGTGTAAATAAGTTACACTTCAGAATGTAATGAGTTCTATTCATTATATTTTCTTGTAAGAGACAGACATATGTATCTGGGAAAATTCAGATTAAAATCTGACAATTTTTTTCACAGTGGGACTTTCTGTTTATATGGGTAGAACCAAAAATGCAGACTGTGGGAAAAGATTGGATCTGAATATATAGCGTCTGATGTAAAAATCAACAGCAATGATTAATTTCCAAAACAATTTACATTGTAGGTCTGGAATCCTGATGGTAAGCATTTTGGGATCACTTTAACAACAGTTCAATCTTTAGGCCTAATAACATTGACAGTATTCGTCTAGATTACGAAATCATTATGTTCTTAATTTCATTACCAAATTTTTTTTTAAAACCACCCGAAAGGTTTTTGACAATAAAGATAAAGTCTCTGTTAAAAGTATTAAATTCTCTCTCGTTTTTCATGCGAGTCATCCTATGGCTTTTATATAAGAAATCATCAAGGCAAATCAGAAAGGGACAAAGTGTCCTTGCAGATTGAGCACCACTCAGCTCGATCTCTTGCTAGGTCCTTAAAATAACCTGACTGGATGTTCAGTCTGTATTCAGTCATGTAAAAAATAAATGGACCTTAGCTTTCCAGTCTCAAGGATGCAGCATTTCCTGATGAGAAGTACTGATGCTTGCTTCAGCTGATAGGGGGACAGCAGAGCTAGTAGACATTAAAGCTATTTGAACACATCTGACAAATAAATATTGCTTATAAGAAAAGTAATCAGAACTCTAGATAAAGCTTCTCCAACTTTTAATATTAATGCATATTTTTAGTTTGTTTTCCATAGACCTGATTCTGCCATCTATGTTCACGATGATCATCATGTGTTCAGTTAAGGATGGCTGTTTTATGACCTATTCTGTGCTGATTTAAGGGCTCATAGAGAGCTGTTGCAAGCTGGAGCAACTTAAAGCAGTGCCAGAATTTGGGAATTGCAAAGGGAACTTAAAGCCACCTTTGATCATCACTCTGCTGTCACTTGTACCCAGAGTAAAGAGGGCACAATGATGAAGCGAGCCCTTTGTGTTTGAATTTAGGCATCCAAAATTTTAGAGCAATTTTGAAAATTTGTGCTTTAACCTTTCTGAATGTCAGATTCCATATCAGTCAAGTTGCGATAAAAAAAAGCCAACTCAAAGGGGTATTTTGAGACTTAGTTTGCTAATGTCTGCAGTGCATTGATGCTTTGATGGACAGTACTAAAGAGGTGCAAAGTATTACTAGTATTTATTTGTATTTCTGTGTCAATGCAAGTTGGCAGCAGGAGATTTGCTTTCTGGAGAAATCTGCTTGTTTGATTTACAGTCACTGATTAAAAGTGAAGGCCAGCTGGAAGGATACCGTTGACAGCACCTGTTGAGCTTAAAATAATTTGATTTCAGCCACAAAATAACCTCCCTGTAGTGAACAGCAAGATATTCTACAGTAGGATATTCTACTTCTCATGCTTATTAACTGAAAAGTGTAAAGGAGCATCTTATTCATATGAAGGCCACCTCACATGAGTGGGGAAACAGTAACCTGCTGTCCACCCTTTATTTATACAGTAGGTACAAAACATACATATGCTTTGTATATTTAGAAGTTCTAGTCTGTATTGATAGATGCTTCAGGTTTACTACTGTTGTTCATCACAATAGTATTTGAGTGCTTTCCTTATAAAATAGTAATGTCCCTAGTGGACTTCATGTAGTCGCTAACTGTTGTCCCTTTTAGGGATGTAGAAACTGTGATTTCAGTATGTTGACTGATTGTTTTGGATTGGGTGTGTGTATAGGGAGATGCTGTGATTTTTCCTAGCAAGCTGATGGTGCAAAGAGAAGTTTTTAGGCTCTGATGCCACCTGATCATTCAACTGTCTTGATGAGTCCAGCAGGATCCCAAAGCTGGGCATCACTTTATTGAAAGGGAAGCTACATGCCTTAAGTGAAACTGGAGAAGAATATCCTCGCTAGTACTTCCAAGGATTTCTCTCAACCAGCATTACTTCAGTCTTGCTCAAACTGAACCATCTGCTCTTCCTCCAAGAACTAATCTCCTGTAAGTACTCTGACTTTTTAGTAATGGTGGTGGTTGAGTCTGGGGTGAAAAAGAGACAGGTGAATGTCATCAGCATATGATTGCAACACTGAGCCTATGTCACCTTACTAGCTCTCCAAGTGGTCTCATGCAGATGTCAAAGAGAAAGGGAGAATAGGGTGCATCTTTACAGAATCCCACAAGTAAGGGCCTTCAAAGAAGAGGAGCACATTTATCAGTCTCCTAGGTCTGCTGGAGAGGAATGATTGAAGCCACTTTAGAGTTGCATCATCAATTAATAATAATTAGTAATATTACTTCATGTTGTGATAGGATCTTAAAAGAGCCCCAGTCATGGAACAGTACCCCATTGCGCTCGGCAAAATCCAAACACCCAGCAAAAAAAGTCCCTGTACCAAAGAGCTTTCAACTTAAGTGTAAGACGAGTCGACAGCTCAATAAAAAAGACAGAGAAGCGGAGTACAGAAATGCCATGAGATGACGCTAGTTGGCATGATAGGCAATGATTCCAGCATACCAGTGGCCTAACTGTTATCAAACTGCCTTGTCACATAGGTTGGTTAGCAGTACCTTGTGGTCCACTATGTTGAAATCTTAAAACGAGTCCAGTGGTAAGAGCATGGAGGTCATGCTTGAGTTTATGGTTGTGAGGTCATCTTTTCCTGCCCCTAGGCCTGTGTCTGTGCTGTGGTCTGGTCTGATCCCTGGCTGCAAACCATCTAATATGTTGGCTGATATAGAACTTGATAAAAATTACTTTTTGATATTTTTTTCCAAGAATGAGTGACTGGAGACAGGACAGTAACTGGAGAAATCTTTTGGGTGAAATGGTGACCCCTTGAGCATAAAGTAGAATACTGCTTTTTTTTTCTTCTGAGTTTCCAGAGGTGTTTCACAGAAAGAGGCACTGATAACTCCGGGAGTGTTGGCCATAATTGTTCGTTGCTTGCTTGAGCCATCCAGGAGCAGCATGAGTCCATTCTACAGTATGTGGTTCTAATATTGCTCAGGGTTTCTTGAGCTACAGGCTACAGCAAGTATGGCCGGGCCAAATTCTGTCATGGGACTGGATGGATAATATGATCTGGTCCCATAATGATGAGGGAACTATGGAGCAGACTCTCTGTTCCTTACAGTCTTGAAAATATGCAGTATACAAGTTGAGGATAAGGGAGTATTATAAAACCTTGAGTACAACATTTACTCAAGGAATAAATGAGCAATTATTATACAAGACTGCATGCACCAAAGATTTTAACATGACTAGCAACATTATTGTATCATTCTGTTTATCTAGCCCTCAACACTATGGTATCTGAATGCCTCATAATCATTAATATTAAGTGCAGGTGTATAAGAAAGATATGAAAAACATATATAAATGAGTTATAAGGGTATGAATTATTACAGAGCTTTAGTAAACTAATGTGTGTATAATGCTTTGCAAACTAACAAGAAGATGATGTGGTTACACTCAAAGGAATTACAAATTTTATAGAAGCTTTAAAACAACAAAGGGATAAAAATGAACAAAAGGAACGCTTTAGAAAACATTAACAAAAATACATAGTTTAATTCAAGTTTTACAGAACAGAAAAGATTAGAAATGTACAAGCCCATAACTGTATTAAGAGATTTTGAAAACCCCATAAACTTTATTTTGCAGGTGTGTTAACCTTCAGTGATCTACTTAATGCTGGCCACAAACTTTAATGTATTAAATTAAAATAACTATATTAAGGGAGCTAACAAAATGCCTAGATATCAAGAAACACGTATCAGAATCATTCACTTTTGTAACTCCAGGTAGTCATTAGTGAGAATTCTTAAAAATAAAGTCCAACATTATCAAATGTAGTAACTACTTCTGTCAGTAGTCCTCTTGACTTCAGTTGAGACTACTCCCAGTAGTAAGCACAAGGTTTAGTATTGAGTACTTGCAGAATAGGACACAAACATGTTGTAGGTTGTGAGGTGCTTTTATTTTTAAGAAGCCCCAGTCATCATAAGTCATGTAAGCAGAGCTAAATTTGACAATTTATATTACTGAAAAAGTCTTCAGATACACCCAGTAAAATTTGTATTTCCTGTCTGTAACATTAAATCTCTACAGTACAAAGGACAAGAGTCTAACGTTGATTTACAGCAGCTATCCCCACAGCAACTGAGGACCCTGCACAAAGTCTTCCCTGAGGCATTTTCTGTGAATTGCCAACTTTTTTTTGTAATGCCTTTTATTCAGTTCATTGGTCCGTCCTTACTTTTACACACATACAACGCCAGATCTCGCAAAGGTCCTGTAGACCTAACACTTATCAATATCAAGGGGTTATAATTGGGCAATACTTGCAGGGTTGGGCCCAATGTGACTATGGTATCAATTACAGATACACACAAAGTATCTACTCAGTGCTTGACGTTTGATTGATTTCTTACATTTGTGCTGCTAAAAGAGAAGATTAAAAATAAATAGAAACATTTAGATAATCTTACTGATGCATTTTATGGATGCTCTTAAATTTATTCTCCTTCCTTTTTTTCCCCTTTATATATTTCCATACAGATACACTAATCTGTGGAATCTGAGTCATAGATTGGAAAAAACACTTTGAGAAATTGTATATTAATGAATGATCTACTGAGAAACATATCATGTTGTTTCCTTTTTGTCTCTTTTGTGTTATATTTAAAGCTGTAAATTGCTCTCTCTGTACATGTGTATCTGACATTTTGTCAGGTGCTAGCCTAGCTGGAGTAGCAGACTCAGAAGTATTTCAATTTGTATTAATAAACTACAGCTCACATTTTTCAGTCAATATTGACATATGTAAAGCAAATTTGAAGCTATGATCAACATATAAAACTGAAACATCTCTCTCTCTCTCCTAGATAGTCATTACCTTGCTATTTTTTGCTTTAGATAAACAATCTGCAACTTGTTTACTGAGGCTTGCATTGATATCCCCCAATGGTATATGGAAGCCTACTTCTATTCCAATAGATACAAAGAATGAGCCTACAGTGCACAGTACATGCAAACCCCTTTGAAATCTAGGATTATTTGTTCTTTGACTGTTCTAAAGGTAATTAAGGAGCATTGCATGTTTCTCAATTAATGATTCCACATTCAACTGGGGATCTTTGATGCTAATTTGTTTTAATCAGGACAGAGACTGCTAAAAAAACTCTAAACAATTCAGTGAAGAGTAACTAGGAATTTTTAATCAAGTGGAAAAGATCTAAATGCTATGAGGGACACATCCATCATAAGTTTTCACTTCCTGTTCATTTAACTTTGTTCTTTCAGGTCTCATAAACCACTGTGTTAATCATCAAAAGAAAGTTTATTAAGATGAAGAACACACTGCATTTTTCGCCTCTAATGAAGGGAAAGATTTTGCAAGAAGTGGAGTGGTTGCAAAAGAGCTGTGCTATTGAAACAATAGTTACCATGAGTCTTCGGTTATTTATACATTCAAGTGATAGAGCGCATGTTTTGTAGACCTACAGAGCAACGCTCATCAAGGGCTCTAAAAAGTTAGCACCTTGGAGAATAATTGAGGAAAGTGTTTTTTCTTATAAGGGTTTGTTGTTTGGTTGGTTTTTTTTAGTTCAGATGTTAATTTATAAATCTTTCAGTGCTCTGTAGTATTTGCATCCAAAACAGCGAAACTATATGATCCTTTTGATTGATGTTTCACGTACCAAAGAAGGTGTCCCATGAAATCTGTTTCTAAATGTATAGCACATGCATATATTTGACAAAATATTTTATATCTAAGTAAATCTATCTACAATACTGAGGCAAAGGCACGTAATAATTCTTTTCATCCTTACTTATCAACCTTGGTCTTGTATCAGATTACAGCTGCCTGTTCCACTCAGCAAATGGAGTCAGTTTCAACATGCAATATCTGTGTCTGTGGGATCCAAGGGAGCCTGGCAGAAGGACATTGCTCCAGCCAATCCCCAGCTAGCAGATAAGCATTTGGGGATCATTACCAGCTGAGCCCTAAGCAATGCTGAGGCTTGAGCCAGCGGAGGAATGGCCAGATATGCAATATGCCATAAACAGCTCCCTCATGTCCCCCTTCTGAAAAAGCCTGATAAAGGACAACAGCACCCAACATGCATGACAAGGAGTGGAGGTTCTGGTGTATCATTGTATCACTGTCATTCTACATGACATCAACTTTGACATGCTGGCCCCCAAATGGCCCCCTTTTTCCCATCACCCACACAGATACCCTTGATTTTTTGACACCTTGCACCGGATGAAGAGAGAGGGATGGCAATTCAAGTGTAGGTGGTGGAAAACCAAGGCTGATTCAGACAGGATGAAATGTAATGAATTCCCCAAAGCTTATACCGAGTGTTTATTATAGGCCCAGGGAAGCATGATATCAATCTCTATTGAGGCTGCCAAATCCCACCCCAAGGAGCTACCCAGCGTGGTAAAGTACTTCATCAGCCCTGAATGCATACAACCTGAATCAAACTGAACGCTAAGTGCTGCAAAGCACTATGAACCTACTTCGTTGAAAAGATCATGCACAATCATAGGCTTTGGAACTGGGGGGGGGGGGTTGTGCTACTGCACCCCCTGGCTTGAAGTGGTTTCCATCACATACAGAGTTTAGAGTTTGGTTCAATGGGCTCTCATCACCCCCGCGATACAAATTTTTCCAGCATCCCTGTGAAGAACCAGGAAGCCTTCTCAAACAAAATGGGTCCATTCTGTCTTCTCCCACCAGCCAACAACTCACCTATCCCTCTAGAGTTCAGTATATTTACTCATCAAGGAGTCCCATCCAAGACATTTGAACCCTAACCCATGCCCTTTCTTGCTTGTGAAACAGTCATGAACAGCTGGTTTTACTCTTGACTAAAATAGCTAACACCTCATTCAAAGAAGGAATCCTTCCTCGTTCAAACACATTGTAGTCTGACCAACACTGAAGAAACCCGCCCTCGATGCATCAGTCTTAGCCAACTATCAGCCAGTTTCAAATTTCCCATTCTTGAGCAAGCTCATATCATAATTAGCGAAAGACTCATCTAATTGAGGCTAATGTTCTGGACCCAGCACAATCTGGATTCAGGCCAGGACGCAGAACTGAAATTGCTTTCCTGGTTCTCATAGATGATCTCCTCCTGTAAATGGCTAAAAGACAGACATCCATTCTCATCCCCTGTACCTCTCTTCAGCATTTGACACTGCTGACAATGAAGTATTTCTGTTCTGTGAGGATGGTCCTAATCTTAAAATGGTTTGAATCTTTCCTTGTGTGGGATGCACCCAAAGAATAGTGATGGGAAACTGCACACAACCACAAGGGTCAAGTCTTTCTTGGGATCTTTTCAACATTACAGAAAACCACTAGGTGAAATAGTCAGACAACTAAGTGCCAGCAATATATAGATGACACATGGCTCTTCCTATCCTTCTCCACATATGACCATACCACTATCACTGTCATGGTCAAGGTCCTGGATGAAATCAATACATGGGTAAAGAACAGGTGGCTGAAGATGTACTGGAATATGATTGACTTGATGCTTGTGGGAAGAAGAAAATATTCTGAGGCATTTGTAGCCACGGTGAGTCTCTTTTGGTTGAAGGTTCACATCTACAATTTTTCAATTTTGTCCATTGTCTAGGAGTAGTTTTGGATTCCTCGCTGAGCTTCTGCATCACAATGGCAGTGAATAATGCTGGCTAACAAATTCTGTCCCATCCTGGTAGACAAAGGCTTGGCCTCAGCTATTCATATGTTAGTCACCTCAGCAGATTTACAGCAATGTGATATACCTGGTCATGGAACCTTGAGCACTTAGAAAACTCCACCTAATACAAAACAAGACCTCATTTCTCCTCAGCAACATTGGCTACAGTGAGCCCATAACACGTGTCCCCTGCTCCCTACACGGGCTTTCCATAGAATTTTGAATTGACAAGCCTTATCTTCAAAGCACTCCATGGCCTGGGCCATGATACCTAAAAGACAACTAGAGTTTTGGGATTTGGACCATGGTCATCAACTTTGCTTCCCTGGCACCATGGAACTCTGAACAATAAGAATAAAGCTCACCAATCTGTGTGACAGAATTTTCTCCAGGTGTGGTCCAAGGCTGTGGAATGAAATCTCCCAAGAACTAAGGACCACTACAAACCTCACCACATTCTAATTAAATTCTTTCATCTTTAATATAAATACTTAAATATTTATTTAATTGGGTAAAAACCCTACCAATACAAATCATTCCACTATACATGATCCTTCCTTTGTAGAGAGGATGAGAGAACAAACACCTAGTATTTGTGCAGTCATGTTGCTTAAAGCACAACTGCAAGGTGCTCAGATACTACAGGGATGAGTGCAATATAAAAATCTATATAAAATAGACTTCTTTGCTTTACGGATCAGAGAATCCAGGACATTATGTTCATTCTGTAATAATGGAGTATAAATCAACTGGCTAGTAGAGGCAGTACATTTTCAGTAGCAGTTATTAAGGAGAAGCTTGATAGAATAAAATAGAGTGATCCCTTTTCTATATGATGTTTAAACCAGCCTATGGATTTCTAAGACAGAGATCTAATTCTCTAGGGCTATGTCTACACTAGGAAAAGTTAGGTTGACTTTGTTAAGTTGACTTAATAAGATCGACTTTAAGTCGACTTAAAGTCAACCTTATTGAGTCGACTTAACAAAGTGGTTACCCTTAACCGAAACTTAGTAAGTCGACCTAACTTCCCTTAGGTTGACCTAAGAAAGTGGATTTATGCGTCTACACTGGCCTTGGGTCGACCTAAGGAAAGGTTAGGTCAACCTACACAGGGTTAGTTCGAATACCCTGCGGTTCTTATTAAGTCGACCTAAGCTTTCATTAGGTTGAGTTAAGGATTTTCTTAAGTCGACCTAATGAAAACCTAGTGTGGACAGGGCTTAAATTATGTCGACGTAAGCCTCCTTAAGTCAACCTAACTTGCCAGTGTAGACATAGCCTAGGATTTTATTCTGTACAAGCCCATTTTGTTACTTTTTGGAGGACTCTTCAATAAGGGGGCGGCAGCTTTGACTCTAAACCTGTCTAAACACTGTGAAACATGGGTCAGCTGTTTGAACT
Source organism: Pelusios castaneus (assembly GCA_007922175.1). Classification (NCBI taxonomy): domain Eukaryota; kingdom Metazoa; phylum Chordata; order Testudines; family Pelomedusidae; genus Pelusios; species Pelusios castaneus. The sequence goes on from ML685755.1 coordinate 12,545,942, forward strand.
TATGCTAATTAAAAGATCAGCATTTTTCCTTCTTCAGTGAGTACCCAGCTCTTTTAGTCTTTGTATGGTTCTGCCATGTGCAAAAAATAAGCTCTAATTATGCCCAGCTCCAGGCAATTCAAGAATCTAAAATACCATGCCAACCAATGTGTTCTCAGTCTGCCTTGTTAGTTCACAAATGTGTGCATATGTCTTTACTACAGTCCTAAACCTGATAAAGTCACATCATTGGGACAGGAAGCTTCCTTTGATCTTATCAGAAGGGATGCTTGCAATTTCAAGTTCTAGCTTGATGAGATCACATTGTCAGGCCTCCACATAGCTGTGATCTTTCCTGCTTTACAATTGTATCTGTTCTGAATGCTCTTCACACTGTTCTGGTAAGAACATATGATAATGCGCTTTGTCAGAATCAGGACTAATGAAAGGGTTGAGTTCATGTTTCCAGATTTAGAAAATGCATTTCATATGACTTAACTCATGCTCTCTTTTTTTTTACCTGTTCTGCTTCATCTCTTTAATGCTGCTTGCACTTGTACCAGACAATTACTGGTAAGGTAACAAGACCCCTCAGCCTCTTGATAAAACCAGATGAGCCTTATTATCTCTAAGCTTGGACTAATTCCACTAGATACAGAACTGTCAGTTAAATCATATAACATGCCTTGAGTTAAAATATTCTGTATAGTAAAAGCTTGTGTTCTTTCAGCTACACATAAATCTCTATATTTTGATATTGATAATGAGAGTTTGAAATATTTAGAGCTAAGAAACTCTAGAGGAGCCACATTTCAAACTAGTTTTCTGTGTGATAGTAATCTTAAACGTTCAACACATAGGAAGTAAAGGGCTAAAGCGTGCGCTCTCCTATACCAGTACAACACCACTTAAACAGGGTTGACCACCACAACTGAAAGCAGAATATGGTACACATTCTTTAAATGATCTCGTATTTGGGCATGTTACTGCTTTTTCATTTTCATTATAATCTGGATCTTTAGCCCAGAACACTTGCTTTTTCCCATCCATCAGACATAAATTACTCAGTTTGCATTCTCTGTTTTATAGAAGGAAGATCATTGCACATGGCAGCATGAATCTAAAAAGGGGATATTGAGAACGTGTGACTTATTAAGGCTTCAGGAGACAGCAAGTAAAATAACACTATCGCTAAGGAACAGACTTAGGTCCTCATTCTGCACTGGGATCCATTAGCACAGACTCCTGCATTAATGCAGTATCCCAGTGAGGTCAGAAAACATCTTTCTGCCTCTGTTTTAAAGCTGACCAAGTAATATATTTTTCTTCTGGATGAAGACATACAGTTCTTGGCAGCACAAGCAAGATAAACCAGCTAGTCAACTTATTTAATTCCCTCTATACTCTGACAAGTGAGGATCTAGTATGGCACATGGAGCTTCTCTGGGCTTAGGAAGGAAATAGAAGGAAATGGTACTCCACAGGAGCCAGAAATCTTAGATGCTGATGTGAGATTGTGGCCTCATGCTGAAAGATCAGAGAGATGGAATGGCAATTGACTTCAAAATCCTCCAGACACCTCTCCTTTGAAAACCTGCCAAAGAGACTTACCCAACAATTTTCATTTGCAATCAAGAGAGAATGCAATTCCTGTTCATTTTCTGTCCCACATTACCATCATAATTTGGATCCATCCTACTACAAGATTAGAAAAATCTGCAGTTTTGTTGTGTAAAACATACTGGTCTGTGACTCCGATAAATCACTACAAATTAATCTTAAACCATTTCATGGGGGCTGACTAATCCTCGGACAATAATATTTCTTTAGTAATGAATGCAAGCCCCAAAAGCATTGTATTGTAAAGGAAGTGACAATTGTGCCACAACCCTACATAACTTGCAAGATTCAGGCTCATGTGAGATTACTGCGTACTGTGCTGACTAAGAAAGAGAAAGGACAGAATTGGGTTATTGTGCTGCTACCATATATAAATAGATAGATATCTAGAAAGAACCATCCTGAACTGAAACTTGTACATCTAGTGCTGTCCCATGCTTTCCTTCCACAGCCAAATCTCTCACCAGTTTAAACTGGTGTTCTGGGGAGAAGGGATACAGTAGCCATCTATTAATCAATACCCAGGATATTAAAATGACAATTAAGCAGGCCATTAAGGTATCAATTGTGAACCCAGAAGAGATGGATTTCAAATGACGGCCCAACTGGAGGGCCAAGTTACTGGCAGAGAAACTGTGAAATTGCTGGAGTGACAGTCAGCAGGCGGTGCTAACCCAATGAGAAAGCTACTGCACTATGCCATGCCTGGCCTCAACGGGTGCCTAGTGTTGAGTGGACTTAGTTATAGTCATCTAACAACAAAATCTAAGAGATGAAGGCAAAATCTCCTTTAGGTTATTTTTAAAGCACCGACGTGCTTTAACTTCATGTGTTTCTGCATATGTTTCCAGGACCATGATCTAGATTGGATTGTCTATACTGCTGTGGGACTGATACTGTATTTTCAAGTCCCATTCCCTGGCTAGCCAACCTCAGTTTTACTTTATGGTCTAAAGTAGCTTCATTTTGTCCCTGTGGCCTTTGGCATGCTTACGGCCTGATCCAAAGCCCATTTAAATGAATGGAAAGACTCCCATGGACTTCAGTGAGCCACAGATCAGGATTTTAAAGCCTAATGTCAGACTATTTTAAAATGAAATGTTATAAAATGTTGCATGCATTTTCAAGACCTGTTGAGCCAAGCTGTCCTTTCTTACATACCCAGTTCAATATGGTTGCACTTATGCAATTGATAGGAAAATTTTGCCCAGTAAAATTAAAAATGTAGCACTTGCAATTATTTTTCAATAGGAAAAATGGGCTCATTAGGAATATTGTATATATTATGTGGATTAAAAACTGTTTAATGGATGGTCAAAGGGAATGTGAATGGTGAATCATCCTGTGGAAGTGTTTCTAGTAAAGTGCCACGAGGACCTGTGCTTGGCCCTATGCTATTTAATATATTTATGAATTTTATGAAAGAAAATATAAAATCAATACTGGTATATTTGCAGAGAACACGAAAGTTGATTGCAAGGTAAATGATGGAGGCAGGTTAGTTAAACAGGCTGATTTGGATCACTTCATTGGCTTGGTTTGTTTGAACATTACTCCTAGGGGAATTCTGTGCCACTATGCAATACAGAATTTGTGCAGAATTAATGTGCCCAGCACAATCACAAAATGCTTCCATTTGGTGGAAATAACAAAGTTCCATCTGTGCATGGTCAGACTTAGGCTGTCAATTCCACCATAGTCCCAGCCGACCAGACTGGCAACTGCAGCCCCAGCTAAGCAACATTTCATGAATTTTTGTTATTGTCCGTATTGCTATAGGCATACTTGCTGATGGGTATTCTGAAATAAATTACCAAAATAATTGAAATTGGCGTGATTATATTTTGTTATTTTGACAAATAAAATATGCAGAATTTTGAAGAATTTTAAAATATTGTGTGTAGAATTTTTAATGTTTTGGCACAGAATTCCCCCAGGAATAGAACATGCATTTCAGTTAGCCAGATGCAAAGATATACATCTAGTAATGAAGGGTGCATCTACACTTATAAGTTAGGTTGACTTAAGGATGCTTAAGTCGACCTAAACAAAGCCGTATCTACACTGGGCTTTTATTAAGTTGACTTAAGCATTTCCTTAACTTAAGGAAAGCTTAAGTCAACTCAATAACACCTACTTTTAGGTTAACTTAAGGTTTAGGTTTAGGTCGACTTCTTAAGTCAACTTAAGCCAGAGTGGACACCCTAAGTCGACCTAAGCCCTAGGTCAACCTAAGTGGCCTCCAGGCCGGGGGATGGGCTGGGGAGAAGGGAGTTGGCAGGGTTGACCGGTCCCCGCCTGGCCGAGGAGCCCCAGCGGCAGGGAAACCCCGGCCACCCTGGGGCTCCAGCCGCGCAGAGGGATGCTGGCATCCCCACGTGGCTGGAGCCCTGGGGCAGCAGGAGTTCCCCCGCCACTGGGGCTCCCCTGTCCCGCAGGAGCTGGCATCCCCGTGGGCTGGAGCCCCGGCCAGGGTGGTGGGGGAATCCCTCACTGCAGGAGTCCCGGCTGGGGAGCCCCACGCGGCTCCCTTGTCCCCGGGAGCCCCGACTTCCCTCGTCCCCTTGGAGCCGCAGCTCCCTTCAGAGCCACAGCTGTCCGTCGACCTAGCCAGTCAACTTAAGCGTCTAGTGTAGATGCTCTAAGTCGACTTTAAGTCAACCTAAATATCTAGTGTAGACATGCTAAGTCGACTTAACAAAGTTGACTTAATTTAACAAGTGTAGACATAGCCAAAGACTTTAGGTCACACAAAGTGGAAGACCATATACTGGAATGCAGTGACGGTGAAAAGGATTTAGAGGTCTTTAAGAAGTTTAATCTGTTTAATTTATCCAAGAGAGGTTTAGGAGCTGATTTGGTCAGTGTGCAAGTACTAAGTATTACTGCAGATAAGGTGCTCTTCACATATAGACAAAGGGATAAAATAATCCAGTAGCTGGAATTTGAATCTAGAAAAATTTAAATTAGAAATAAGGTGCACATTTTAACAGTGAATGTAATTAACAATTGAAACAATTTATCTAGGCACCTGGTGGATTCACCCTCATTTGTCTTTACATCAAGACTGTCTGTCTTACTAAAAATACGTTATAGTTCAAACACAAATGAACCTGAAGTAGGTGGTCATAATGGTCCCTTCTGGCCTTAAAAATGTCTGACATAGATGTTGTCAACTCCCAAGTTTGACTCTGAAAATAGATTTTGGTTAAATATTTTTTTACAAAAAATGTATAGACATTGGAAATATGGCTTTCATTTAAAGAAATCAGTAAAAATGCCTTTTTAACTAATAAAAATTCCTCTGGAGTATTTGCAACCCAAACATTTAGAATTTGAAAGTGAAACTATCAACAAAAGAGCAAATAACATCACTGCTTAATATTGTCCATCCTGAGAGAAATTTCAAAAGTAAAACAAGCAGCATACATAGTGAGACCTAATTTAAGGGGTCACCAAAAACCTAAATATAAAAATAGGCTTGCTTATCATATACCATATTTATTGTCCTTTTAAAACTGCCACTAATTTCTGCCTTTTTTCTTCTCAAGCGTAGCTGAGAAAGCATTCATCTTACATAAAAATATAACTATTGGACAAAGCAGTTTTGATGTGACGTTTTCATGGAGATCAGCAAACCTGCTTTATGATGGTAAGGTTTGTCATGTGAAACAAATGAGGAGGAAAATTAGCAAGGCGCTAAGAAAATGTTTGATTCTTCCAGTGAAGCTCTGTAGTAATCTGTGCAAACAACTGTCCAAGGAATACAGAGTGGAATACATTGGATTGGTAATAATACCAAGAAGAGCCAAAGGATGAAGAGGTGATGACAACATGCGTATCATGCGGATGAGTAATTTATAGTTGTTGAGGAAAGAAAAGGTAGATTCAAACAAGATTTAGTGGACTGCTAAAGGCTTCACACGAGGCAATTGCACAGGACAGACAGCAGTAGAAAGTGAATGGATGCATGCATGCATGCAGGGTGAGAGAAAAGAAACACTTTACTGCTGATATGATGCTTTTAGTTTGTTTTTTACAAGGTAACACCTCATCTCGCTATATTAAGAGCTCAGAGACGGAAAAGGAAAGAAACCTGTTGAAAAGCATGGTGCATTTGTCCAGAAGGTACGGATTTTAAAAGCAGCTCACATGTGAAGATCTCTGCTTCAGAGCAACTGATGGCAAACATGAAGAATGAATTTATGAGGAAAAATGTCAGAGTCTATAAGTGAAGAAACTCATGGGAAATATATTTCTAAGCCTAGAGGAAAGAAGCAGACAGAAAAAGGACTTCTTTACTGCATATATCTGCTCTTCCCTTAGAAGATGCTAGTAAATGTAATCGTTAACCACTGCTAGATAACAAATATGTGTATAAAGTAGGACTAAGGTGCTCAGCACAATATAATTCACAACAGACCCAGGACCGTAGTGACTGCATATGGAGAATTATTTTTATGATTATTGGTGCTCAGCTAATAATTCTGCTCACTGAATACTTACTGGGAACCCAATCATTCTAGAAACCTACATGTTGATTTGAGAGAAGAGGTGCTCTTTTGAAAAAATATATAAGCTCATTGGGGCAAGACTATGGTATCTTCTATTTTTGGAAAGTGCATTACACATTAGGGAGGCATTGCCGCCTCATAAAAATTGCCATTCTGATCAAAGACTTTTCAATAGCAGAAAGTTTATTAGCTTGTTTTAGGCTCTTACATGTTTGGTTGAGGTACAAAGGACTAATCTTATCTTCTGGAGTGAAGAGAGGTGGACTGAATAGGTGTTTCAGTGCCTAGGAGATAGTATATTTTAATTACTATTTTTAGCAATTGATACTTGGAACCTGTTTCTTACCAGTACCTTACATCCCTTCCATTCCTTTGCTGTTAGTCATTTTTCAACTTTCTTAGGGTCCCACTTCAGCAAAGCATTTAAACAGGTGCTTAACTCTAAGCATGAGTATTCCCTATTCAGTAAAATACCTAAGCATGTGCTTACTCTGATGTCCTATTACTTCAAATGGATTTAAACACATACTTAAAGTTAAGCGTGTGATTTCATGTTTAGCTGAACTAGGATAGAAACTCTTTAGGCAGGGAAACTGACTGAGATTTCTTGATTCTAGTTAGTTTCCACCTGCAGCCAGATTTACGTTTAAAGGGTTTGATGTAGGACCTATGAAGAAAACAATTCTAGTCAGATTACCCTGCAGCAAAGCCAGGGAAGCCAGCTGCAAAGGGAAACCGATTGGAAACTTGTTAGTTTCCCTTTGGATTCAGCTGCTGCTACAAAAGGGTTTTGGATATAACACTGCCAGCTGCCCACTTCTCCGATGATTTAGGCAGTTCCCAAAGCTGGAAATATGTCATGTCTGCCCAATCAGTAAAATCAGTCTTTGTAACATAGAAACATCTCTTACATTGTGGAGTCTCTGACCCAATCCCATCTAGAGAAACCTCAAACATACCCTTCCTATAGCACGTAGATTAATTCTCTCAACCATTTATTTGAGCAGATCTTCTACCATGCATCCTCAACAAAAGGTGCAACCCACATTTTAGTGGGTTAATTTAAGTCATCATCGTATATCTTGTGATTCAGGTGTTGGATGTCTGGAATTATTCTTTATCAGCTGTCCCATGCACTTTTCCCCTGAAATTATGTAAATCACAGGATGACATCTGAGCATATAATAAGGTTAGCATTGTGTCAGAGCATATAGGAATAGTTAAAGTTATTTTTATCGGCCTTGCAACTTCCTTATTACTGGGTTTTTTGGTTGGCTGGTTGGTTGGCTGGTTGGGGATTTTTCTTTCTTTCTGTCTTTGCCACATAACAAATTTTTGGTTTCACATACCATAAAAGTCCTTTATTGCAGTAAACAAGGTTACTTACTTATGCTTATCTAATTTCATAAACAAGTGGGTCAGTGAGAATCTTTACACTACAGTGTGCCTTCCGATAAATACCCCTTTGAGCACTGCTGTGAGTACAAGTGACATTTTTTAACCAAACCTAATAGAGAGAGACTGGAATAGCTGATTCCTATTTTTTTTCCCCTGAAGATAAAATGAAACTTCAGTCTTCACACAGCCTTATCATTGATTTTAGTCTTTTATCTCCCTTGAAAGCATCCCCCTCAAAAATCATTTGGCTGTGGATTTAGCAAAACAGAAAGCAGATTTTTCCCTCTGTTTTAAAGCTAACCTGCTGCCGGTATTTGAATATCCAGGTCCAAGTAAAGCAAGCAAGATAAGCAAACATGCCATTAATTTGTTTAATTGCCCTGCCCTGTTGAGAAAGAACATATTTGATATTCCTGGTAAATGGTTTAGAAAAGAATATCAACCTGGGAACAAAACAGAAGACAATGAAAATAAGTTAATAACACAAGGTTATCTAAGGTTGAAGAAAAGTAAACTGCTGTTGGGACTGAATCATATACAGTATAATATATACAGTAAAATATATCACTTTCACCATCGGGTTCATGCTGTGTGCCATCCTCCCTTTTGCTGGTTGGTCCACCTAGTGGATAAGAACCTGTAGTGGCTTTTTTAGCTCACATGAGAAAGGTGCTGAGCAAACTCTTCACCCAAACCTCCTGCTCCTGTATGCCATGGAAAGGCACAAGGGCAGCATAAGGGAGCTCTAAAAAGCTCCATATGCAACCAGGGGAGGATTTTTGTGGCATAGGCACCATGGAAGACAGCCATAATGCTGCCTCCCAAAGACCTCCAAGCAAGCCCTGAGATAAGGATGGGCTGGTGGTGGGAGGGGTGGAATGGCCGGCACAGCACACATTCCAGGCAGTGGTGTGGCCTATAGAGAAGACCATGGAGGCTGATGGAAGTAGGCCATAGGGCTCTCTGAGCAATGCCAGGTGCCTCTCTGTACTCCAGAGCACCCCAAGATCAGGTGAGTACAAAAGTGGGTTAAAGGCGTCTGTGTCTTCAACAGGAGTATTTCCTCTGACTGCTTTGGATACTGAGGTTCAATTGCTCAGTGCCTGATTTCCAGAGCACCCCAGTTCCCTTGGACAGTAGGTGGTGCTGTTGGGGATCAGTACTTCTGAAAATCTGGCCCTTGGTGATCTGAGGCATCTAGCACGTTTTTAAGGGCTACCCCTCTGTGGTCTGAGCTGGAAGATTAGGATATTACTTGGCAATTGAAGAATGAAACCTGCCAATGAAACTCTGTCACAGGTTAGGTTGCAGTAGGAGGCTGCACCTTTAAAAGAGCGGCAGAGGTCATTGATTTTAGTTAACATCGAAAAACTGCAGTACAGTAATGCTGTAACAGTGCCATGGCCATGCAAGAGCTTCACAGCTGTTACAATTCTGCTTCCCCCGGCTCAGTTGTGGCTTTATGGATACAAGGGAAATACCCACCTTCTCACACAGTCCAGGTTGTTTTCACGGCACTGCGTGCAATATGTAGTGTAATGCCATGTGCTCCAACTCTGCTGGACTTTGCTAGCTACATCCAAACCCTATTTGCCTCCCAATCCACCGCTCACTACATGCACCAAGGCTGGGGTATTTACAAATGGAGTTTGATTGATAGCCTGAGCCCCCAGTGTTGCCATAGCTCCCCATCCTACCCCTGGGCATAACCTGTGGTTTAACCCCACCCAGTGTCAGAGTGAGATACATGGGGCCCTGATCCTTCAATTGAATCTATGTGGACAGCCCATGCTGAGTCCTATTTGTCTCAGTGGGAGTTTGTGTGGGTGTGCAACTCTGTGCCCACACAGTTCTGATTGGAGGATTGGGGCCTCAGTGGGTATCATTTGCAAAGGCTAAAAGTGACCCATGGGTGGCTGAGACATGCCTAGATATTCCTAGTTTCAGGAACTAGAAGAAAATCGAACAATGGCTTGGATCAGTAGGTGCCTTGCCTGAGAACAAGGGGACATTTCAAAGCTTTTGCTTTGGTTCAGGAAGAACCCAGCAGGGATGGACAGAGGAAACAGTGTTTGCTTATGAATATACAGTAAAGCCTGGAGCAAGTGAACAGGATGACTGAGCAGAGAAACTATTTGCATTAGTTCAGCCGTGTGTGGTTATGTTTGTCTGGTAGTTGGGCAACAAAAACCTTTGAGAAGTCTGTCCCTTCTGATAAGTTAACTGTTGTAAAGTGTGTGTGTGGGAGGGGGGTTCCATTTGTGGCCATATTTGTGATGGGTGAGTTGAGAAACGGCTGTTCTTTCCTTTAGTGTCTCATCCTAGTGTGGAAATGGATCAATTCTATCAAAAATGTAATGTTAAATATATAGATACATATAGTGGGCACACAACTTAACTATTTACTGAGGGGGAGAAAATGTGGTTACTCTATTGGAAATGATGGCTAATGCTACTGTGAAGGCCCTGATGCTGAAAGCAGCTCCGTTCTTAGGAAATACAGCAACAAGGGCCCCAAAGAGGCATAGAGAACTAACCGTGTGATAGGTCTACGCACTGGAAAACTTGCTAGAGATTCTCTTCTTAGTGGAACTCTGATTATAAACCCTCCCTACAAAATAGTTGTATCCCTGTGCATCTTGCTGTATTATCCAGTCTTGCCATCGTCACTTTTCCCCTCCAGTAACTGAGATGTTTTGGAGCCCGCTGGAAGATATGGCGTGTCCGCCTGCCTGCTTAAGGTCCTCTGGAAATGTTGGGAAAACAGTACAGTTTTCATTTAAAAGAAAGGCAATAACGAGCTGGTGAGTCTCTCTCAGCAAGGACGATTTGAGTGCTGCAATGCAGAGAGGGCTGAGAGTAGAATAAAACTGCAGAGAACAACGCACTACCTAGTGCACATAGCTCTGCATTTCAGGAAATCTGACACAGTTGAGGGATCTCACAGAGAACTTCTGAGCTCCACTAAGGCTTCCCTTCAAAGATAATTTAGCCCCCCCACCCCCCTTACTGCTCTACTAGTTGTCCTTCTGACAGGCCTAGTTCAAGTCTTCTGAAGTGCATTAAATGAAGATACCATTTCTGGGCTACCTGTTGCATTAACAGTTGTTTGTCTAGCCGGACTTTGCAGCAGTTCAGTTCAGCCACAGGTGTTACTTTGTGTGGCAGAACAGTTTTGATGTGTCCATACAGAGCATGCCTAATCACTGTATATGCACTCATAGACTCCAAGGTCAGAAGGGACCAGTATGATCATCTACCAGGGGTCGGCAACCCAAAAGATAAGAGCCGCTTTTTGAAATTCCTTCAATAACCAAGTGTTTTGAGAGCCGCAATGGATGTAGCCTCCTGGTGGAGGGAGCCTGGATCTGGGCCAGGGCACTTGCCAGAGGGTCCCCTGGCAGAGGGGCAGGGAACACAGAATCAGGAGTGGGACCCCACAGGGTCCCCTAGTCATGGGGTAGAGCCTGGAGTCTGGCACGGGCCTCCTGTAGGGTCTCCTGGTGGTGGGGGACCCAGATCCAGTAGTGGGCCACCCACAGGGTCCATCGGTGGGGGGGAGGGGCAGAGCCCGGAGCCGCAAGGGGGCAGCCAGAGAGCCACATGTGGCTCTGGAGCCGCAGGTTGCAGACCCCTGATCTAGTCTGACCTGCACAACACAGGCCACAAAACTTGACCCACCCATTGCATTCTGTGACTGCTTCATGGTGCCAGTCAGTGCTGGAAGCAGAATCTTTTTGACTTTTTCTCAGCATTAGGCACTGCGCTGCTAGATGGAGTTAGATGTGGAACCGGGCATCATATTTTGGCCAGACTTTTTTGGCCAAAAAATAAAGATTTGGGTCAAACAAAATATTTCACAAATTCATGTTGAATTCAACAAATTTTGGAAGGGGTTGGTGAGGGTGGGGGTGGAGAATGAAACAAAAAATCCGAACGTTTTCTTTTGATGTTATCTAAATGAAATAATTTTTTTATTCAAAATGTTTTGTTTTGAAACTCTCCTGAATTTTTTTTTTTTAAATGTAAAGGATAGGGTTAAACAGAAATCTTTGTTTTGTTTCAGGCTCACACACTGTTTTACATTTCAGTTCACTGAGAATTTTTCATTTTGGGTTGACCCCTCCCCCCACCTCAATTCTTGGGGGGGGTTGACCCCTCAGCCCATTTTTTAAAAAAATATTCTTTAGAAGAATCAATGCACCAGAAAATATGTTATGTGCAGAGGACCAGCTTACCAGGAGTTTTTCAATGCCTGTGGAACTCAACTGCCATTACACTTTTCACCTGTTCAACATGACCTGAGCTTAAGACCCTGTTCAAAGCATTGCAGTTTATGCATCACGTTAAAAAGGTCTGGGACAGCGGCTGGATTTGGATGTCAATTGTTCAGGCAATACAGAGTCAAGCCGTCCTGGTCAATGGTTTGTTGCAACGCTTGTTTATCTAGTGCAGATGGGACTCGACAGTAAGTGTGGTTCATGAGCTGCGTGCTAAGTGACACACTTCAGTGCCATGTAACACTGAGATTGTCTAGGGGACACGAAAATAATATACAGCCTCTGTAAATCTCTTTGGTTCATGAAGGTTTGACAGTCAACACATAACACCCAAACTCTTAGACAAAAGAATCAAATGTAAAAATTAATGAAATTTTAATGTAAAAATGCTAGAAATGCAGTTTCCCTGAATACCCATTTTTGGTAGAGTATATTTTCCCTTTTATTAAATATGCATAACTAGGTTAGCCCAAGATGTGATATCTGGGTTTCAATTTTCTTTATGTTGTCATCAGGAAATTTACTAATGGAAAAGCGCATTTCTGAAAACAGCTGTGTTAGATTTATCCTCCTAATACCAAAGGTGGATTAACCCTTTGGATGCTGGAACTTTCCCAGTAATTTCCCAGGTGTAAGGTGGGCAATGGGTATTTTACAGGGTTTTCCCCAGGCCACTGTAACACTGAGGAGGGAAGATCTCTGTTGGGAGTTGAGATTAAGATTGCTGCTTCTAGGGATTAGTATTGCTGCCCTGTCTTGCTTCTTCCTACCTCAAATGTGAATCCGTGCTTTCTCCCCATCAAACCTTGTAAATCTGAGTTCCTTTCCAGAGCTTGCCCTTTCCCATAGCTCCAGAAAAGTTGTGTCTGCAGTAGAAACTGGTGGTGGAGAGACTTCTTGCCATGGAACCTGAAGAAGAGCGGACGGCACATGGATCAGGTGAGGATGAAGAGAAAACCCAGTTGCCTAGTCAGAAGGAACCTGTTTTTTTTAGCAGCCACATCTCAGCTGGGAGTCAGCTCATTTTTAAACAGGACAAGGGAGACAATATTTATAGACAAGACACAGTTCAGATGTGTAGGGCTCCAGAGAACCAGGACAGATATACTTATCTTCATTTTAGGGGGAGATAGAGGAAGGGCTGTCTCAAGATACCCAAGACTATTAATCCTTAATACTTCAGTGCAGTTTACTGAGGACAAGTGCTTTTTTTCCCTAAAAGAGCTTGGAATCTCAGCCTGATGCAGCAGGGATCCAGTGAAAAATGTGTGTGTCGTGGGTAGGATCACTGTACACAGGGAGCTGGGAGTCAGGGATCTATTCCGGAAAGGGGAATGGAGAGTCTGTTTTATGAGGTGGCGAAGGAAGGGGAATGAGTCACACAGCAGAGGATTTGGAGGAAGGGTCTCTGCAAGAGCAACCTCGTTAGATCGGGGAAAGGGCTGAGGTTTTTGTGGGACTGTTTTGCTGATCTAATGTGTAAGGTATCATTAGGAAAACTTTCTTTTTAAATGGTGACATTTAGTGCAGCAATAGGCCAGCATGAAGAATTAGTTCATTCCTCTTTGTTGACAAGAAGAAGCTACCAGCTGAGGTTTTTAAAAGTTCTTGGTTCCCATTTAGCATCAAAATAAGTGGTCAAATTTTCATAATAGCTAAGTACATCAAGTACAGAACACTTCTAAATAAGGGACAGATTTTTAAGTACCTAACTATGAGATAAAGTCTTTTTACAATTCTCCTTGCATGTGCAAAATTGTCTGACATTGGATCAAGAAGGGGAAATGCATGGATTAGATTCTCAGATATTAAAGCGGTAAGTATTGTTATGAAAACCAAAATTCATTGACATACAAGGTGCCAGCACATGGAAGGTCAGAAAGATTAGAAGATGGAGTGGCGTCCTTTATCAGATCCATCCCAAAAACACACTACTTTTGTGTCACTTACAGACTATAATTGGCCAAATTCAGCGAAGTCATTATTTTAATAAGAATGGCCATGGGGCAGTAGGAAATTGATCAATGAATCATCTGGTCACCTGATACACATGTGTATGTCTGTTTACATTGATTATAAGCTTCCTGAGTCAGGAGTTGTCCATTTTCTGTGGTCTCTATGGTGTTAAGCACATTGTAGGTGCCTAGCAAACAAATAGTAAATACTGATATGGCAATTAGAAGACGATGCAAGAAAAAAACTTTAATGTAGCTCTCTTAGCCTCACCCCACAGTTTCCATTAAAAGAAAACCAGGGACTGACCCAACACAAATGTCTCGTCTTATAATTTCTTATGCTACAAGGTCTCTCTATCTAAACCACAGTGAAGTTTTAACCTTATCTTCTCCCTTATCATGTCCATCTCAAGTTATCTCAGAAACTGAACAGCAGACCAGGAAAACAAAAAGGCACAGGGCAGGTGGCGGTGGGATTGATGTGGCAGGAGATGACTCATCTGGCATTTCATCCTGATCAGATTACTGCATTTAATTTAGTCATTGGAATCTGAAACATCTTTTGACTCACTGCTCATGCCAGACACAGGGAAGGGTGGATGGGAGAATGGGAGAATTAGCACAACTCATGTCTGCTGGGGATTCTGCAGGGCAGAGCGCGTTTGTTGCCTCCCATCCATATAGCTACACTTGCAGATACAAATGCCAAATATAATTGTGAGTTCATCGCTCTCTTTTTCTAGGGCAATGGGAATGGGGACCCTGCTGCCAGAGCTTCCAGAACCTACAAGGGTCTCTCCTTCACTGGAAAAAAGGTGTGTTCTCAACTCTAATTAACTAATTCAAAGTCAAATCCTGGTGAAGACAAAGAAGAAATTCTGAAAAATATCTTTTCCCAAACCCCTATTCTGGCTTTCAAATAATCCCCCAACCTTGCCAAGCTTATCATCAGAAGCAAGTTCCCCTCAGACCAGGACACAGCAACTCAAGGCAGCACCAGACTCTGCTAGACCCACAGACATACCTCTCTTGCTACAATGACCTATGCCTCAAAAAAAAATGCCTCAAATCCTTGGTTCCTACACATACCCCTTACAACACATGGTGCATCAAACACCCCCAAAACAATCATGTGGGTGATGCCAAATCATTGAAGTGTGTAGTGATTAACTCCCACAGAAAAATGATAACCAAAAACATCCTGTCATCTGGAGCCAAACACTTTTCACAGAGCAGTGCCTGCATAGCTGACCTCTCAGCCCTTGTCCTTATGGGAAACGTGCATAACCCCTTCAAAAGATGAGCCTGGGAACTTAGAGTCATAACTCTGCTGGACCCTAAAAACCATGGACGTAACAGGGATGGTGGTTTTATGGCTCACTACAACAATTCGTAACACAACATGCTGCCTCTTACCCTTCTTTGTCCTATGACTGCAGAGGGATTGAGTGCTCACTTCATTGCAAGTAACTATCTGGTCCAGCTTGTGTTTAGCTCAAACACTTTGATTACCTTCCCCAGACCTGCGGAAGTGATCAGTGAAGCTCTTCCATCAGCAGAAGATGGTCTAATTAAAGATATGACCTTACCCACCTGGCCTCTTTCAAACTCTGGGACTGACACAGCTCCATCAACACTGCAAACGCTACTGAAGATAAATCAGTTTGTTGTCCTTCTCTCTTCCTGAGTCAGGTGCACACACCTGGTGTCTAATGAGCCTCAAAGACGTCACTTTTAGATCCTTGTGTGTTGTTAGTGTCGTATCACTGCACTGAGAATGAGGAATCCAGAGCCATCATTCAACATTGTTTCCTAAGACTCCTCCCTAGGACTTCTCATGGGATACAGCTAAAGATACAGTGCAAGCCCCTAATATAACGGTGCAAAGCAGGGATTACACCAGTTTACTGCAGTATGCTCCCTAGTTACACCAGGGCCCATTTCCTTAGTGTCGACAGGGCCTAAGTTAGTTCTAATTCATTCCGAAGCTCCTGTGCTTTGGCTCAGTCTTACTGGGTCGCTATGCGGCACATGTACTTTTTTTGGGACCCTTGGATCTACGTTAATGTCCCTGTTCTAAGAAGATGCCCTATGTGCCTTTACCATTACCAGTGTTCTGTGTGATTTGCTAGAGGGGCTGACTGACTCCCCGAGGCTTTCTTTATCGCCATTCCCAGGTGACATCCCCTCTCCATGAAGCACTCCAGCTCTTGCATCTATAATAACCAGCCTCAGACCCTTCAGGCTTCTCTTTAGCTCCTTTTAACTGATCCAGCACTTTTTATTTTTTCAGTGCTCTGCTCTTTCCCTGATTTCTAAATTCCCCATTGCCTTTAATCAAGCTTCTGTTGAGCCTGGCACTTTTGGCAAGCATGCTTTGTTTTAATAAAAGGTGAATTTGTTCCCCAGGCAGATTTTCCATGTACCTCCAGCTAACTTTCAAACATTTCACTATGCATGAAAACATTACCCTGCACCTTAGTACAACAGCAAATACAATATCCTGGGTTAGAGCCGAGTTCCAGTGAAGCTATGGCAGTTTTGCAACTGGCCTCTTCATCACAGGCTCAATAATAGTAATAATAGTAACAATAAATTAATTAATGAGTGATACTCGAGAGAAACTCGGGGGTTGAGGGAGGGAGGGAGGAGGAGGTATGTCGCATGTAAAAGCACCCTTATGCTACAGAACTTCGTCCCCATGCAGTGATATCTTACAACCCCCTCTGCTGCAGAGGCCATGTGGTAGGAAAATCTTCACTGCCCTCTGTAGGGAAGCAAGCAGCAGCGTAGTGGAATGTTTGTTAGCCATTGCTTCCTGTAGGTCTTATCAAAAACTGGATCAGATGCTCTGGATTGGACTTTATTAGTGTCCACAGCGGGCCCATATTTCTTCTTGATCTGCTCAGACATGTGGCAGACCCTACGGATTTTACAAGACTTTCAGGCCTCTAAAGCTTTAAGGGATGCCAGATATCAAATCATGAAACTTGTGGGAATCCCGTTTTATTCCTAGAGGCAGAAGAGCCAGCATAATGTGCTGCTTCTCAACACTTGGATTTTCCTGTGCCCCAGCCCCAGCATTCCCTACCAGCTAATGCATAAAACATTGTCTTAAAAGGCTGGAGACGAAAAACCCACCACACAGCTAAACACGTTCCCAGACAAAAGAACCCTTTAACCTGAGTTAAGGATGAGATTTTTGTATCAGTGGGAAAAGAAAGCTTACAAATGAGTTTTCAGAAAACCCAGGCAATTCAGCGGTAAGGTTAAATCTACAAGAACTACAAACATTTGAAAACGTGGGAATTCATAGTTAAGGCTTTCAAACAACCTTGCTGCCTGGAGTGATATTGTGAGAAGGGCACTCTACTACCATACAGATGAGTGCCGTTTTAAATATCTCTAGAAAAATCAGAATGTCTGAGAGGGTTATCTGTTCATAACAAACAGGTTCATGTTATCAGTGACTTCCTCGAGGTACCAGAGGGGTAGACATGCTAGTTTAGGTCAGCCGAACAAACGAGGAGTCCTGTGACACTTTTAAAGACTAACAAATTTATTTATCACATGAGCTTTCGTGGGAGAAAAATCCCACTTGGTCAGATGCTTCAAAGCGAGAAAATCCCATTTGGTCAGACACTTCAGGGATTTCTCCCATGAAAGCTCATGTGATAAATAAATTTGTTAGTCTTTAAAAGTGCCACAGGACTTCTCATAATGCACTAGGGGACTGCGAACTCCAATCTTCTTTGTGGCCATACAAAGACCACAGAAACAAATGTACTGTAATCAACAAATTCCTGGTCAGTCAAACAGCACACTGAAGGCAATCTTTCCCTTTGAGATGTCATGACCCACCAATTACACAAATTGCATTAGTCACAGAGCTATATGTAGCTGTATAACCAAACCACTGAGGCACAGATCAGGAAATTATAGCCCTCACTTATTGAAAAGAGCAAACATTAGCATGGTGATGGAGCATCACTCTCTGTACTGAAGAAAAGAATGTATGATGTCAATTATGCCAGGAAAGCTACAGTAGCTTTTCCACATCTACTATATCCTCTGTCTGGAAGATTTTAGAAAAAGTTCCTGATCAAAAAATAAATAGACCTTACAAAGTAGGTCTGAATGGAATAAAGGGTGGGGAGGGGAAGAGATAGGAGTTGCACTACAGCATATACATTAAGACTTAATTTTGAATGTCTGAGCTGTGCATTTCCATATTTTGAAATATCTGTGGGTTTTTTAAGTGTAACCTTATGTCTGAATTCCTGATTTTCTAGTGACTGTGATAGTCATCATTACTACGTGCTCCAATAAAGTTATCATTCATGTCCAGATGTAAATTATAGTCTAAACTGGAATAGGGAATAGTAAGAGGGGATAATAAATGAACAAATGGTAAGGAAGAGTGAAGGCAGTGGTTGGCCAAGGTTTTGGAAGCACTCTAGTGCTTTGGTGAGGTTACTTTAAATGTGTATATGGCATTCTCTTTGCTTCTTCGCCTCTTTCTCTCTCTTCCCCATGAAAGCAAAATTGCCAAGGAGAGCATCTATTGTTCTTCTGGGCCAAACTCCAAATGTGTGAAACCCAGGAGATTTTGATCCAGTGGTAAAAATATGAGACCTCAACTTTGTATCCTTGAATTAGCCCCGGTCACTTCAGAATTTACACAGCCAAGCGTGAATCAAAGTTATTTCCAAAGCATTCAAGAGGTTAGCTCACAATGAATGCATCTCTCCATGGCACACCACACCAACAACTACACTCTTCTACCCTCATCTCTAAGACCTGATTCGCCTCTCATTTTAGTGTAAATGGAGTTATGTAAATGTAAAAGTGTTAATGGAGTTACACTTGTGTAAAATATCTGTGAGAGGAGACTCAGGCCAAGGATCTCTGTCCTTTTTTGCAATGTAGCCCTACACCATCTTTTCTCAACCCAGAGATCGGGACAAAGTACATTCCTCCTTGGAACTTAGTAGCTTCTCTGTGTTCAAACACTTCCATTTTAAAATCCTAATTTTTTAAGGGCCTGGCTCAGTTCCAGGGACAACCCCTTCCTCTGGACCTATCTAACCTCTCTGGAAGAGATGGAGCTATTGAAAGGGGTCTACCACAAAAAGCAACAGTGGTCTCCCGCAGACTTGCTGACATCTTTCTCTCTTGTGATGAGAAGAGTTTGTACTTCCCATGCCAATGGGGAAGGAATGAGAAACAAGCTGGTCACAAATGGAAAGCAAACACTCACACCGGTAAATATACCTGCCCTGTTCATGAGCCTTGACAAACACGATGATACATGTCAGGTTTCTGAGTTAATAATGAAACACATAAGCTTGAGTTTTGTGTAGCTTCAGGTTTTGTTTCACACTTTCGGCATAGTTCTAACAGGAGCCTCAGATGATGTCCGAAATATTTATGTGTAGTACATGATATTTATATATATATATATATATATATATATATATATCTTGCTAGCCACACAGAGCACTTTATCTAATCAACAAAAGAAGCTTAATAATTTCCATCATGCAGTGCTTCAGGGCATCACAATTTATGCACAGATAGAGCTCAATGAGCCTTTGGAATAAACAGTAGACAGTTCACCTTCTACACAATGAACCCAGGCCTGAGAGGAGCTAAGTATATTCTGCTAGACACAGTGCATCCACAGCTCTGATTAAAGCCCATTAGGGTGTGATCATTTGGGGGACCCAACTGTACCACACATGAATTCTTGTTAATATTATGGAATTGCTCTTATGAAAACTACTGCATTACGAATGCCCCTCTGAATCTGTATCTACCACATCCCACCAGCCTGGAAGCATGTCTTCACACACAAGGGACAATGGGCAATACATAACAATAGCTTTGTTTGGACAATAGTGCTGCTAACTGGGTTTGCCCAGCAGGGAAAAGGCAATTCTTTCTCTTACCTGAAGAGAGGGGTGAAGTGGAGAGAGTGAAACCTTTCCCAAACATATAGGAAAAGAAGCTAGGTGATGCGCCATGGGGTTAAACAAGTGCTTTCATGGGGGGAGCTGAGGGAGGGTGACACCCAGGAAGTTACGGGCAGGAAGGCAAAAGAAAGGTCACAGGAGGTTGGGAATAAGACTATGTTTCAGCACACAAAGCATGCACTGGAACAGAAGGTACATGGGTAGCTCCAGCCAGCCCTACCCGCAGAATGTTCTGGAGTAGTGTGGCAGGGAAATACATGTAGGGTTTATTTTATACAATCTGTATCTTACGCTAAGTGTAAAAGAGCGAGTATGTTAGATTCTGGACAGTGTATTTCTGTGTGTGTAAAATTCAGTTACCACATTCCTCCAAGAGAGGTAAAGGCTCAACGCAGGGACATGTAGTACCCCCAAGGAGCCAAAGATTTTGCTTCCCTTCATAGCAGTTTGGTGAGTGGCTGATGGAGTTAGTGGTGGGGGGTCAGGGGATGTTAGTGGATCTGTGACTGAGAGTATTTGACACTAAACATGGGGCAATTTATAAGAGCGGCCCCCATTTGCAACATTTCAGTGGGCGTAAAAGATGTGGGGTTAAAAAAAAAGCTGTAGGAGGGGCATAATTTTCCAAAATGGGCCTGAGTCTCCACTGCCTTACATCTCGCGTGGCCATTTACACGCATTTAACATAAGTATACGCGTCTGCCCCATTTTTACCCCGTGTAGATGCAATGCAGCAGAGAATCAAAGCCCACATACATTAAGTGTATCTTATTAATATGCTAAACTAAAAGCTGCTGCAGATCTCTTAAAACTGAAAAGAATCATGTTATCTTTCTGTTCCAAGTGGCAGTGTAACAATTAAAGTATTTAAAAACACTATCCAGTGTGTGAACTTTACGCAGCTCTATATAAAGCCATTAGAATTACAGCTGGGCTAATTCAACAAAGATAAGAAATTAATTTAAATATAGTTTAAAATGTGCTTTCACACTAGATGTGCAGCTCCCATTTATAATGTGCATGTGTGTGGTGTAGCTAGGAAGGCATTAGGAGAATGGCAATAAGAGAAAGGTGGGTCATTAATAATAAAATGCTCATGGGCTGGGGTACATTTTTTTGCCTGGTTAATTGTCTGTCTTAGATAATTAGGAAGATCAATCTTGCTACCCTCCTATTTGTACAACTCCCACATAAAAAGCAATAGTGAATCTCTAGCGGATTTCCTAACACTTCACCATTTTAGGGTAACATCTTTGCTTGGGATTAGGTGTTCCAGCTTTAACTTTTATTTTTTGAGTGAGTCGGAGGGCTTTGGGTGGGGGCAGGGGTAGAGGGAGGTGTCAATATGGTGAATGGCAGTGTCGTGGAAAGGCCTTTATATCACGTGGCACCATTTGCTGTGCTGAAATGAGGCAGCTATGTATTATGAAGCCTTATCTGCGTGTCGGCACAGATCTCAAAGGAGCACTATCTGTCAAGACTGTGGCAGGGTCAGGGGCTCAGGCACCATTTAAGATCATCAGCTAAAAATAAAAATTGTAAAATGAGGCAGGAGCCATCGCAGTTCCAATATATTTAGGGGCTTGGACCTGAATATGTGCCATGGGCCGAATGCTAAGGGAAACAAAAAAGCTGCTTATAACTCTGACCACTCAGGCAGACATGGTTAGGTGCTCAATGCAGCTGACCAGCTGGGGGGTAGGAGGGAAAGGTGTCCAGAATGGAAGTAATGCAAATTAGTACCTGCTCTCTCCACTGGCTGTCTGCTGCTCCTGGTTCTTCCTTATTCCTGTGCCAGGAAGCCCCTACTCAATGTTGAAGGAGACACTGCCTCCCTTTTGACCTCTCACTGCCTGTCAACATCACTCCTGTCTTTGCCAGGGGCAGAGTAACGCACTGCAGAAGGGGAGTGGAGTTGGGTGATTGGGGAGGGGGCCCAGGACTGCTGTCAAGGGGAAGCTGTTCCCACTACATCTAATTAGTGCCCTGCAAGAATTGTGCAGTGGGGCTGTAGCTAGACTCCTTGCCTGATGAACAGCACATTGTTTGTCCTGCTCTGGTGTATCTGCAACCACCGCTTAAAAGAAAACACCTTTCCCTGAGCTGAGCTGAAGCTGAGGTGGTAGAAGTTGTGATAAACAGATGTTAATTCCAGCATCAGTGTACCATGGGAGAAACATCCAATATGTGCTAAATGTCAAGGAACAAACATTCTCCTAGGAAATTATAAACAATGCGGAAGCCAAAAATAATGTTAAAATCATTTCGCAGTATACTGTGTTTTGTTTTATTTCAACTCTGCCTCAAGCCGTCAACACATGATCATGTTTGCTGAAAGTTTTTTCCATCATAAGATAAAAATGATGGAATGGCCAACATCATTTCTTTCCTATTGTATGCCACTGCTTTGCACTTGCTTTGCAAGGATGCACTTGTCAAGGGAATTGGGCATCATTATTCAAGGTTTGTGTCAATCTTCTAAAGAAGATATCTGTAGATCATGATCAGATTTGTTTAGGGAACATATCTATCATGGCTGAAAGAAAATCATTCATTTGCTAGATCTGCCAACCAGAGCAGACACCTGTCCTTAGAACAAGGAAAAAGTGATAGGATCTGTATCCTCTCTGACACATTGTCCTCAAGGAAAGTATGAGATGCCTAATTGTCAGACTCTACGTGAAGCAGGGAGTGTTATGAGGCAATGGCAAAGGATGGTAGAAAAAAATCCAACACTGACCGAAGAATTTTGTTAGGATTAGGAAAACAGTATTATCCCTAAAATTACTTTCTCTCCCCCTACTAACTGCCACGTTGTGCCTATAATGTCTCTTGCCCCTTTCTTGCCTTTTTCCCATTAAAGAGTTAAAGAAACAGTATACAGCTCCTCAAAGGGAGGAAAGATGGGTCTATGTGCTGCATGCAAGTCTGGAAAAAACCCACACCCTTGAGTAACGTAGTTATAACCAACCTAACTCCCATGTAGAGTGCTCTATGATGGCAGGAGAGCACTTCCCACTCACATATCTATCGCATCTCAGTGTGGTGGAAAAGCTCTGCCATCAGTATCATCATTTAGACCAGGCCTACATAACTATATCACTCAGGGGAAAAATCCACCCTCCCCCCCAAGTGAGATGGTTATACCAATGTAACCCCATGTAGCAAGCGCTTTGTCAGCAGGAGAGTTTCTCTTGCTCACATAGCTCCCACCCTTTGGTAGGTGGATTAACTATTCTGTCAAGAGAAGCTCTCCCATCAGCATAGGAGTGTCTTCAATAAAGCAGCAGTACAGTCCTGTATGTGAAGACAAGCCCTTATTTTTCACACTCTGAATGACTTGCGCGTTGGTCCAGATCAAGCAAAAGGTTTCATTTTGATTATGACTGTTTTTAAATTATTCATGTTTCTAACCGTACTTTGCTTTAATTTTTAAATGAAAAGTTATTTGATAAAGGAACTTCCAAGTGTTTTTATTTTTTCCCCCAAAATGCTTTGGCGTTAGACAAATTCACTGTAACAAGTCCTGTTCTGTGAAATATTTCAGTTGGGATGAATGGGCATTCGCCAATGGAAAAAATGTTCAACTGAAAAATTTCTGAACAGCTCTAGACTTGAAAGCCAGATGGGGAACATAGTGATGTTGGGTTAGAGGTTCTAGCACCAGTATAGCTTATTTCTCTATGGAGGGAAAGGGTTATACTGATATATAGTACCTTCACATTGATATAGGTGCCTCCCCGCCAAGGATTGTACTAGTATAATTATTTCAGTTAGAAATCATCCCTCCTAACTGACCTAGGCCAAAGCCAGTGTATAGATCTGGCTTAAGTAAATGGGCATCATGATGGCAGATGATTTTTCACTGTGAAAAAGTTAAAGGAATTGTAGATGGAAAGGAATTATTTGAACTGCTATTCATACATCTTAGTGGTTTCTAACTTAACTGTAACTACTCGAGTAAAAGACCATGGTAGTGCAGATGGAGGGCCTGGCTTTCATTTATGGTGAGACCACTTGACAGTTCTCGGGAAGGGGAAACAGGCCTTAAAGTGTATGCTAGTGCCAGCCACTTCAGAGCTGAATTACGCTTCCTGAGAGGTATAAAGGACCCTCACTTTAAATGACAATCAGGTTGTTAATGTTAGGATGTATAATGAAGACTGGGAAAGACAATAATGCTAAATGTATTCTGATGCTGTCAGTAAATTAATACCACTCTGTCCTCTAGAGTACTGCATTCAGTTCTAGTTCCCCCTTCTCAGAAAAGGCATAGCAGAAACAGATGCAGTGAGGAAATGGCTAAGGAGAATTGCTAGTGGCATCAAAAGATTTCCATATGACCAAAAAAAAAAAAAAAAAAAGGACATTATTAAAACTGAAAGACAATACATTTAAAACTGATATTTGGAATTCACATGAGCCCTATGGAACTCATTGTCACATGATATCATTGAAGCCCAGAGCATTGTAGAATTTTACAATTGGATGGACATTTTTATGTGTGACATGAAGATCTTCTATTGCACTAGACAAGTTAAAATAATTAGCTCTATAAATGCTCATGCTTCAGCCAACCAGTTACTGATTGGATTAGGAAGGAGTTTCCCTATGGATAGGTTAGTCCATAAATATCCACTATAGCAAGAGGGCCCATCTTCTCAGTTCGCACACCATGGGGTAGTACCCAGAATTGTGAGATACCTCATCCGCACATGCCCTTAATACGATGCAGTCTTGTTTGTGCCTGTTGTGTATCAGCTCCCTAAAGCTACCCACCTCTGGCAGCACACACCCAGACCTGTGCAGGCCTCTAGTGGCTGAACTTTGTGACTTGGTAGTCGCCCCACAGCCATTTGAGATTTGGAGATACCTTCAGGTCAGTGGCCCACAACATGCCGACATTTTTATGGCTGAGTTAGCACAACTTAGCAAAAGAATAAATGAACACAAATCAGATACAAGAATGGTAACCTAGAAAAACTAGGAGGAGAACACTTCGATCTCCCTGGACATTCTGTAATACACATGAAAGTAATAGTTCTTTAGCAAAAAAACCCTCCAAAACCAGATGTCAGTGTGAAACTGCAGAACTGGAATTCATATGCAAACGTGACACCATCAGATTGGGTTCAAACAGGGACTTAGAATAGCTAACTCATTACAAAATGTAATTTCCACTCTTTTAACATTCTCATCTTCTCATCTCTTGGTCTCAAAAGCCCACATCTACGCTGTTTGAATTAAAACAACTTGTTTGGTTTGCTGAAATAGACTAACAGACTGCCCCTCTGGAACTGTTCAAATTGACCTTGTGACTCACTCTTCTCTGCATGTATATTTACACCTAAAACATTGCAATTTCCATTTCCTGCATCTGATTAAGTTGGATGATACCCACAGAAGCTCATGCAGCAAATAAATTTATTACACTTTGAAAGTGCCACAGAACTCCTTGTTTGTTTCATCCTCCGTACAGGTAGAGACAGGCACAACCCCCGTCTTCAGGGAGTGGTCACTGGAGCATCTAGCCCCCTTATTCAGTCAACACTCATAGAATTACCAGCCCTTTTGTTCCCAAAGGGATAGTACACACTGGCTTGAGAGTAAGAGTTAACTCAGGACTAGCGTGTTGCTTAACACAACAGAACAGAAATAGATTTAGCATAAAAACAAGAATAAGTTTATTAGCAAAA
This sequence comes from Pelusios castaneus, assembly GCA_007922175.1. Taxonomy (NCBI): domain Eukaryota; kingdom Metazoa; phylum Chordata; order Testudines; family Pelomedusidae; genus Pelusios; species Pelusios castaneus. The sequence goes on from ML685755.1 coordinate 12,571,359, forward strand.
ATGGTGATTCACATAACAGTGAGTAAGAATATTAGCAACAAATGCTTACATAAAAAGCAAAAAATTCTTTCTGGGGACTAAACTTTAACATGTTAGTCTTGTGGCTCAAGACACATATCTCACCTAAAATTCTCACTAGCATTTTCAACCCGTTCTGGTTGTGAGCTCTTTTTCATGAAACAAAATTGCTGTCCTTTTACTTCCTCAATAAAGAGAGCCTAGCAACCTGAGCTGGGGAGTAGCAAGCCAGCCAGCCCAGGCCTCACAGGTGCTGAGGCAATTAGAGCCTGAGCCAGCTCTCCTTAATTGGCCAATGGAGAGCAGCTGGCTGCAGAAGCTGCCTAGTATAAAGGAGGGCTGTAGAAGTTGGGAAGCAGGGGGGTAGTATAGGAGTTCTATAGTAGTCTGTACAACACCCAGGAAGGGCTGGAGTTTGCAGTCAGGAAAAGGCTGGACTGTGTAACTGGGAATTGGGAAACTGACCACTGTAAATAAAGGAACAGAATGATGGTGTTGCATGACAAAAAGGTGTGTGAACTCTGTGGGAGGGGATGAGGTGCATGCTGCAATGTGAGGAGGTGGGGGTTGGGATCTTTCAGAGCCACAGCAAGTGTGATTCTCCCAAAATGGAGGAGACCCTGAAATGGCTTGTTTGCACTGTGCAGCAGGTCCTGAGGGCCTGGCAGTTGGGTCAGCAGCAGTCCTGCAGAATTTTATTAAGGAGCAGGCAGCTCTGCACCTGCAATGGTTGACCAGAGAGGTGAGTCCATGGAGCAGACCTCTAAATGCTCTGTGTCCCCTTCCTCAGACAGGATTCACACTCCTCTTTGCTGTGCAACACCCATGCTCCATGTGTAGTGGTCAGCTTCCAAATTCCCAATCACCCAGTCCAGCCTTTCCTGGCTGTGAGGTGACCTGCAGCCTAGCCCTCAGGCAGACTGCTACAGGGTTCCTACCCTTCTGCCTGTCTACATCCTCCTGCTTCCCTTCTCCAGCTCCCTTTCATAGTAGGCAAAACAAACAAGGAGTCCTGGGGCACTTGTAAAGACTAATGCCTTTCTTTTTTTATGTGAGTTTTGTAGGCGAAGGCCCACTTTGTCAGATGCCAGAGTGGAGAAAACTGACAATTTTCAGATTCTCCACTCTGGCATCTGATGAAGTGGGCCTTTGCCCACAACAGCCCATGTGAAAAATAAAGGTGTTGGTCTTTAAAAGCATTGCAGGATGCCTTGTTTGTTTTTTCTGAATGAGAGTAAGAGGGCTCCCCTTTGGTGCCTATAGTGGGCAGTTTCCAGAGTCAGCTGCTCCCCACTAGCTAATTAAGTAGGGGTCTCTCTCAGGCCTTAATTACTTCAACAGTTGTGAGGTGTGGGGTGGCTTGCAATGCCCCAGCCCAGGATGGGTGGGGAGGGGGGGACAGAGGTTCTCTAGCTACCACCACAGCCATCTTTCCAGTTGGCATTAAGAGGTTCTTGATCATATCCACTCTTTGCTCTCTCTCCCTGATATATTTCCTATTGTCCCCCCATGCTACGTCTCTTCCAGCAGTATGCTGGCATTGGTCTCAACCAGTGCAGCATCTGCTACCATCCCTCTTCCTATCTGCAGCTGAAAACACTGCTATATATTCTTTTTCATCCTTTCTGCTTGACTTTTCCCTGCCTTTTACAGCACCCTCAGAAAAGGGGAGAGAAAATAGGGCCAACTGCAAGAGCAGTAGAGAGAGATGCAGGAACCCAGAGGTATCTGGCTAGGGGTCACGCCCCACATGTTGGGAGTCCTTGAACTACAAGGCTGGTTTACCAGAGTTGTGTTATTTATATTACTGATTATCTGGAAAACTAGTAATTCAAAAGAGAGGGAGACTGGTGCCACTCCTAGTTTTTTTTTGCTGAACTAGACTAACATGGCACCCCTTTTGGAACTCGCCTTAATTCCAAAGTGAGTGCTTGATGTGAAGCCTTGTATTACAGGAGTGAAACTTAAAGCCGTTGCAACAGAACCAGTTTTTCCAAAATTTCAAATGTTTCTGGCAAAAAATGGGAGCATGGAGTTCTCAAAATTTTTTCCACCTTGTTTCAGACTGCTTCCAATGTAATCTAAGATTGAGATATTATGCCCTCACTATTTGTACCATTCTTTTGTACTTCCTATAGAAAACATTTTGAAAGTGGAAAAGTGTGCTTTATGTAACTGGATATACTTTTTAAGGCAAGTGTTACTGTTGTAAATATTGTATCCATACTGTAATGATGGGAAAACCAGTGTGAGCCCAGAGAAGACTGTGTATACTGCCTGCTTTAAAAATACGGTCACCAGACAAATAACTGAAATGCTCAGAGATCCTTTCTTCCCCAATGAAATGCTTTTCGTGACAATCCTGGCTCGATTCCATCAAAGGCTCATCTTCCCTGACTCCCTGTCTTAGGCTGCTAGGCTAGAACAAAGCTCTCAGATATGTTGCAAAAAAAAAAAAAAAAAAAAAAATCTCAGAAAGGAAGAGAATTAATGACCAAAGCCAGAACTATTACCTTCAACCAAAGCAGAGTTAAAGGAACATGTGGCATATCTATGCACCGTGCTCCCTTTGATCCTGTACCGCTGCAAAAGGGTGGAGAACCACAGCCTGTGCTGTAAAACAGCTCAGTGACTGTGTTAATTGCTAAGCTGAGAAGAACCAGTGTTATCAGCAGGGCACCCAGTCCTCTGCTGCTTTCATGCCCACAGACAACCTAGTCAAACTCCAAGCTCGCTTTAGGCGGCCCAATAACATGAAGCAAGGGCCTGAAAGCTAGAGCTGCTCGCAGAAAGCCTGAGTTTCACTAACGGCAAGTACTGCTTTAAGCCATCTATTTGCCCCCCTCTATTTTGGGTGTGTGAGCAATGTAAGTTGTGCCCTAATGGGGGGTGGGAAGACATGAATAGCTACAAGGCAGTACACATGTGCCATTCTCCCAATCATAGAATATTAGGGCTGGAAGGGATCTCATGAGGTCATCTAGTCCAACCCCCCACTAAAAGCAGGACTACTCCCACTAAATCATCCCAGCCAGGGTTTGTCTAACCGGGCCTTAACTGTTTCCAGAGATGGAGATTCCACCATGTCCTTAGGTAACCCATTCCAATGCTTCACCACCCTCCTAGTAAGAAAGTTTTTCCTAATATCCAACCTCAACCTCCTCAGCTGCTGCTTGAAACCATTGCAACTTCTTCTGTCCTCTGTTACTACTGAGTAAAGCTTAGCTCCCTCATCTTTGGAGCACCCCTTCAAGTAGTTGAAGGTTGCTATCAAATCCCTCCTCAGTGTTCTCTTCTGTAGACTAAATAAGTGTAGTTCCTTCAGTCTCTCTTCATAAGTCATGTGCCCCAGTCTCCTAATCACTTTCGTTGCCCTCCGCTGGACTCTTTCTAATTTGTTGACATCATTTCTGTAATGGGGAGCCCAAACTGGACACAGTATTCCAGATGCGGCCTCACCAGTGCCAAATAGAGGGGCATAATCACATCCCTTGATCTGCTGGCAACGCTCCTACTGATGCAGCCCAATATGCCATTGGCCTTTTTGGCAAAAAGAGCACACTGTTGGCCCATGTCCAGCTTCCTGTCCACCATAACCCCCAGGTCCTTTTCTATAGTGCTGCTGCTTAGCGGATTGGTCCCCAGCTTGTAGTAGTACATGGGATTTTTCCGTCCTAAGTGCAGGCCTTTGCACTTGTCCTTGTTGAATCTCATGAGATTTCTTTTGGCCCAATGCTCCAATTTTGCTAGGTCTCCCTGAATCCTATCCCTGCCTTCCAGTGTGTCTACCATGTGCACCCCCTTCCCCCTCAGCTTGGTGTCATCCACGAATTTACTGAGCGTGCACTCTATCCCATCATCCAGATCGTTAATGAAGATGTTGAACAAAACCAGCCCCAGGACCGACCCCTGGGGCACTCAACTCGTTACTGGTTGCCAGCTAGACATTGAGCCATTGATTCCTACCAGCTGAACCCAATGATGTAGGTTTCTATCAACCTTATGGTCCATTCATCCAACCCGTACTTCCTTAACTTGCTGACAAGAATGCTGTGAGAAACTGTATGAAAAGATTTGCTAAAGTAGAGGTATAGTAAGATGCTGGCTATTCATGCACCCACAAATCAAGTTATCTCATCATAGAAGGCAATCAGGTTGGTCAGGCACAATTTGCCCTTGGTGAATCCATGCAGACTGTCCCTGATCACTCTATTTTCCTCCAAGTGTTTCAGAATGGATTCTTTGAGGACCTGATCCATGATTTTTCCAGGGATTGAGGTGAGGCTGCTTGGGCTGTAGTTCCCCAGAGCCTCCTTTTTCCCTTTCTTGAAAATAGGTACTATATTTTTCCAATCATCCAGGCTAGGCACTGTTTGCTACAAGTTTTCAAAGATAATGGCCAGTGGCTCTGTAATCACATCAGCCAACTCCCTCAGCACCCTCGGATGCAGTTCATCTGGCCCCATAGACTTGTGCACATCCAACTTCTCTAAATAGTCCCTAACCTGACCTTTCATCACCGAGGGCCGCTTTCCTTCTCTCCATTCTTTGTTACCCAGTGTAGTAACCTGGGAGCGGACCCTGCTTGTCAAGACTGAGGTAAAAAAAGCATTGAGTACTTCAGCCTTTTCCGCATCATCCACCATGAGGATACCTGCCCCATTCAGTAAGGGACCTACACCATCCCTGATCCTCCTTTTATTACTGACATACTTGTAGAACCCCTTCCTGTTATCCTTCACGTCCCTTGCTAGCTGCAACTCCAATTGCCCTTTGGCCTTTCTGATTTTATCCCTGCAGGGCCGAGCATTATCTTTATATGCCTCCCTAGTCATCTGTCCAAGCTGTGACTTCTTGTAATCTTTCCTTCTGTGTTTCAGCTCACCACAGAGTTCTCCGCTAAGCTACGCTGGGCACTTTCTATATTTTCTGTTCTTTCTGCACATCGGAATGGTATCTTCCTGTGCCCTTAGTAGGGTTTCTTTAAAATACAGCCAGCTCTCTTGGATGCCTTTCCCCTTCAATCTTTCCCCCCTGTGCTGGAGAAGTTCTTTTAAGCCAGCTTTGCACAGGTGGGGCAGGCCTCTTGGGCAGGGAAACTAGTTCTGCTCATGTTACAAAGCCTTTGAGTAGCCTGAAAGGACCTTATTGTCTTAGGTTGGTGGCCTATTGCTGGAGTGGGTGGGTGAGGTCTTGAGGCCTGCATTTTGCAGGAGGTCAGACTAGATGATCGTACTGGTCCCTTCTGACCTTAAAGTCTATGAGTCTATTGTACCTGAGGATCTGGCCCGTGGTTTCTGAGTGCACAGGCCCTATTGAGGTAAGCCAGGTAGGCTGCCTGCCATTTATTTAGGTACTTAATTGTTAAACACATTTGTTTATTTAAATATAATGGCAGATTAGAAAACTACTTGACATGCAAAATAAAGCGGTTTACCTGTAAGGATTTCCAATTGGTATTAGTGTTTGCTGGCTAGAGATCTGAGGCAAGCAACCTGCTATAAACTACAGTCTTTTCAATGTAAAGCCCTGGGGAATGCAGCAAGACGGAGATTAATTTACAGGCCCAACCTAAAATAGCCCTGTCTATGTATTTTAGACAGTCTGTCCAGCACGTGTAAGATAATGTCAAAGTCCTCGAACCTGTAAGGCGTTAATAGATTTGGTATCTAAATGTCTGGCAGCACAGAGGCACAGCCTTTTAAGCTTGCTCTTCAGAATCCTGCCCTTCTGCTTACCACCTCTTTGTTGATTAATATATTCGTTGGATTCTGTAGGTGATAGCATGGGTTGCTGTCTGGAGCTGAACAGTTACGATCTCTGCATTACAAATGCACTACAGCTGATGGCTCAGGGACTGAGAGAAGACTAAGTCGGAATAAATCTCCCATGATATTCATATTTAATCATTGCTCTTGGAAGCTGTCTAATAAGTCAAGGCAATAACTGTTCCTGACATACAGTTTTCATAAAATCGACCTAAACTGTAGCCATGAGATCCCATCCCTTTGAATTCACTGCAGGCCTCTGAGCTACTCCTGGAGCGTAGGGAAGCGTGCCCTTGGCAAAGGAAACTGATGACGTTAATAAAAGCGCCATGTTTCCCTGCAACACAAAGAATAAACTTCAAGGGTATTTGCATGTGTTGGCACAAGAAGAATTTGTCTATGACTGATAATGCTATTAAAACCCGAACACTCTTGTGGGGGTGGGTGGGGAGAAAGAGATGAGATGTGCTCAGCGCAGCTAAACCTGGCAAACAGTAGAAATCAGAGCCCCTTTAATCTGATGTTGGTGTAAACAGACTTAGAGTTTTGGTTGGGTTCCCCCTGCATGCCTAACTATCACCGAATACCCACATCTGAGCCTCTCCCTTTTCTAACCCGGCAGTCAGATGCAGAGCTAGACTATTGCATCTTGTGTTTTGAAGGGTGGAACTGCTCAGTGTCACTGGATGTAGAATGATAATCCTTAGCAGGGGTGTGTGTGTGTGGGTGTGTGGTTGCATGAGGGGGGAGTGTTAGAACTTTTCAGGACAGGAAGAGCAGATCACTGACTTGCTGTGAGGCGCAAGAACCCTGTAAGTAGTTTGGCGGAAGTGAGCTGGCCTGTACTTTCACGGTGAGATGATTTAGATCTTCTGTCATATACAAAGTTCTCTTTTGTTCCCCAGTTATTTGACTGTATGCTGGTTTTGCTTCTGATAGGGCAAACTGCTCTGTAACGCTGAGAGAGAGAGCATGCATACTGCAATTTGCATGTTTTCATTGTGGCGTATAAGCAAACACGTTTCCACTGTAAGCATTAGCAAGACAATTTCATAACTATCTGTTCAGACAGTGGGCAAGAGACTGAAAAATAACTTGAGACAGATCTTCCCTTCTGGGAAATGCCATCCGAGAATATGTTAATCTAACAAATACATGAAAGACTGTCCACTATCGGTGAATCTTGAAGAATACCACCTTCTTCTTTGTATGTAATCTGTGTTCCTCCCAGCCCAGCGTGGGACACTCATTACTCACTCATCAAAACAGACAGCTGGAAAGTAGAGCGACATTGTGCTTCCTCTTTGCCTTGCACTATGAATTTGATATTGTCTGTGCCATCTTTGACAATGCTCTTGAAATTAATCAGAGGCAAAATGTCTTATTTGATTACATTTAACTGTAAACACTGATCAGTTGCATGCAATTTTAACTTCAGAGCTGCATGTCCAGAGCACTTTCTAACAAGGGTAGAACGTTAGCCAGAGATAAATGTGTGTGTATTATCTGAGGCTATGGGAAAATACAGTCCTCAGTTCACAAATTGGGGGCATCACTGCATACTGGGGAAAATTAGTGAATCATTTCCCATAGAATCATTTGCAGGCAGGGTCAGAAAAAAAAAATGCCCTTGAGACATTTATTCTGCCCGACTGTATGTTTCATAAATAATTCCCTTCAACCTGCTTACTAATCTCTTGTTACATTTTTACTGAAATTTTTGGCATGTGTTTGTGTTATGCCAAAAGAGAGCCCAAGATCTTTTAAAGGGGAAAAGGCAACATGCTGCATTTATTGTAGAAGAGAACAAAATTATAAGCTAGTTTATACATATACTCACACATGCACACATTCGTCCACGCGCCCAAACACACCAGAAGATATTCTGCAGTTCATACAATTACCAGTCCTGCTCGTGGCTTGAGTCCGTTGCTGAAGTTCACTGCTGGAGTTCATTGCTCGTGGCAGGTACCTGGCCAGGGAAGCTGGACACGAGGGAGAGCGGGATCTCTGTCAGGCATGCACCAATGCTCCTTTCTTTTAGGTGGGATGCAGAAAAATTTCCCCCAGAACTTTGTGGTCTCACCCAGTCTTTATAGGTCACGCCACTCCAGGGGCTGTGTGTGTGTGTCCGTTAGTCACCAGGCAGTTGCAGACGTGACTTCCAGCTCATTTTTTATATCATGATTAGCTTTATTCTATTGTTTCTGGGGTGGAGCCTTCTTTTTCTTTTAGGGATGTGTTCACATTCTTCAGCCGTTGGGATGGACTTCGCACTTCATCAGGACAAGCTGGCAGTTTGGGACTGGTTCACACATCCATACACCCTCCATCCTCACTCTATTAATTCTAAAAGTCTATAAAAAGTTTTACACAAGATGGGGTACATTGGTCAAAGATGGAGTCTGATAATTTCAATAGGGAGTTTACTTTACTTCAAATGTTACACTTTTCTCCAAATGCTGCAGAGAGTGGGTAAAAAGTGCTGGCATACTTATTGCCTAAGGATAGATAGGCATAAACTTATACAGTAATATAAGCTGGGAGAGAGTGGCTCAATGGCAAACACACCCTTTGCCAACTAAAAGAGCAATGGCTTGAGCCCAGCGCTCCCCAACAATCACAAATGAAGCAGGGTTACAGAGGGTAATCTTATTATGAATGAAACAATGTTACAAATAAATAGGAATTCATTACAAATGGCAATCATGAACCAATGAAACAATGTTACAAATAGGAATTCATTACAAATGGCAATCATCATGAACCAATTAAGACTATACAAAAATCGACACAGCTATGAATGAAATCATGAATCAATGAAAACTATATAAAGATAAAGATCCATACAAATAAAGATTGGCAAAATTATATGAACAACAAAATCACCCGCAAATCCCTAAACTTGCATTAGTGAGCTCCCTGCCAAGTTAATTCCAAAGACCAGAATTCTTGCCCTTGCAGATTGTCCAAGCCGTGTCTTCCTTTTTACGCAGCTTCTAGGGCGTGTCCCCAGCATGATAGGCACACCACTTTTTGCAGCTCCAGTGGCAGTCGCTGCAAGGCTAAATGAGCCTCTAAGCCTTATTGTGATTAGCTCCATGTTCATGGTGAACTGAACAGGTGGTGGGGAGGGTGGAGAATGACTGCTGGTGCCTGTATCCTGGGTGGCAGGAAGCTTTGGTCTCCAGAGCTGTCACTTTTGGGTGAAATCCCTGGAAGCAGAAGTGGAAGAGGGGGGTGGTGTCCTTCCATTCTACACTGTTCAAATAGGCTAATACGTTTTAGCACAAATGAGTTCACCCCCAGGCCAGGACCGAAGAGAAGGGGGATAGCTGCCAATGTCAGAATAGTTGATTGAAAATCAAAATATCTGTTCGCTCAGCTGTGGTTACCCCTTGATCTGATTCTCTTATAAAAATGTCACAGCTCTCTCATTTGTGATATCTCTTGGCTCCTCACCTCCATGGTATTTGTGACCCCAAACAGCGTTCAAACTCAGGCAAATTTTGCTGAGAGAAAGTTGGCATTTTAATATTGCTTCCACCGTCCATCCTTCCTTGCCTACCTCTATAGCATTGGGGATGGCTCACTTGCTGGTGGAGTCTCTGTATCTTAAAATCTTTAAACCATGATTTGAGGACTTTAATAACTCAGTCATTAGTTAGAGGCTTATTGCAGGAGTGGGTGGGTGAGGGTTTTGTGGCCTGTATTGTGCAGGAGGTCAGACTAGATGATCATACTGGTCCCTTCTGACCTTAGAGTCTATGAGGCTATTACAGATGTAAGCATGATGGGACACATTTGTGTGTCTTATCAAAATTTTCAGGCTTGCCACGCGAAGTAATTGTTCCTTAATAAAATGTATTGACCTTCGCCTACCTGGTCAGACGTGCCAATATGTTTGTGGATTGGAGTTTGAAAAGAAATTAATATTTCACCCTCTGTGGTGGATATGGGGCCATGTGGATAAAGACTCAACCTGATGATTTGCATTATTACAGTGCGTAGGAAGAAAGCATTATGGAGAATGTTTTCATACTTAAGTTCATGTCTTTCCAAGGGCTCTCTTCAGCACAAAATCCTGCTCCGCATAAAAGCACAACGGGATAATATACATGACAAAAGATGCTCCTTTTCATTACAAAGCTGAACAGTTTGTAGTTTGGTAGGTTTTATTATAAAAGCCCTAAAGAAAAAGTTTTCCTTTTAAAGCTAAAGTGCATAGAAACATCTTTTGCTCATAAAAAGATCTCAGTTCCACCCTTGCCCCCACCCACTTGCCTGTATGGTCTTATCCAATTAAAGTCCTCCTGCAGCTCTGTAGGTCTATTGACAAGTTGTTCCATGTCACTAAACTTGTTTGCTGCCCTACTACAGAAATAACAATGTAGTGCCTCTTAAATGGTCTCAGTGTTAATAAGAGCCTGGAGGGTTGGAGTTCTGCAAGCTGGAGATGTTCATTCAATTGTTTAGCTCCTTGTTTTCTCCTTTCATCCTCCTCCCTCCCAGCATGTTCTGTGTCATGGCTAAATACCAAGGGGAACGATTCTATTTTAATTTGAGGCAGAGGCAATTGATGCAGTTTCCCCCCAATAGCCATCTAATCAGCTGGAGTAGAATTTGGCTCTGGGGTGTGCTGGAGGCTGTCAACTCCTGGAAAGGTTGGTGCTGCAGTAGCTTCAAAGTCACTTAACGCCAAATCAATTGTGTATCATCTTGAAAGAGAAGCCACCACTTTCCACACAGGTCCCTATGGCTATGTCTACACTAGAAAAGTTAAGTGGACTTTGTTAAGGCAACTTAATAAGATCGACTTAAAGTCGACCTTATTAAGTCGACTTAACAAAGTCCACTTAATTTTTCTAGTGTAGACATAGCCTCTTGTCGACCTTATTAAGTCAAGTCAACTTAATAAGGTCAATTTAGGTGCTAATGCCCGTCCACATTGGCTTTAAATTGACTTAAGGTGGCGATTTAAGGATTAAGTCGACCTAAAAGCAGGTGTTGTTAAGTGGATTTACGCTTACCTTAAGTCAATTTAAGGAAAAGCTTAAGTCAATTTAATAAAAGCCCAGTGTGGACATGGCTTTGTTTAAGTTGATTTAAGACTCCTTCAGTCGCCCTAAGTTGCCGTTGTAGATGCACCCTATGGGTACGTCTACACTTACAAATTAAGTTGCTTTAAGCTTGCTTAAATTGACTTAATTTAATCTGCGTGTACACTACATTTTCCTTAAATTGACTTAAGCTGCTTGTTAAGTCGATTTAAGGAAAATTAAAGTCGACTTTATAAAACCTACTTTAAAGTCGACTTTACTGGCTTTATAAAGTCGATTTAGCCAGTGTGGACACAGCTTAGCTCTAAATCGACTTTACGTCAATTTAAAGACCTCCAGGGCTCCCCCACTGCCCTCCCTGCCAGGGTGGCTGGTACAAGCAGAGCCTGATATGCCCCCTCACAGGGCAAGACAGAGCCCTGCCCACCCTGCCCCTATGCCCTGCCAGTGCCCCTATCCTGCTCAGCCCCCATTGTACCCAGGGACAATGGGGCAAATTCTGAGCCCCCTGGCGCTTGGCAAGGGGTGCCCCCCTGCAACTGTGGACCAGTCCCAGGTTCACCTAGCCCCTAGAAGTCAACTTAGGCGTACAGTGTGGACGCTCTAAGTCGATTTGGCAGGGTCCCCTTTAAGTTGACTTAATTTTTGAGTGCAGACATGCTAAGTAAGTCGACTTTGTTAAGGCAACTTAGCTAAATCGACTTAAATTAACAAGTGTAGACATGGCCTATGTGCCCAGGCCTAGACCGGAGTGCCAACCTCTCCTGGTAATGGCAGGCACATAGGCTGTGAAAGCAGCTTTAATCTTAGGCCAATGTGTGTGCAGCTTGCTGTCTCACACTCTGTAAATCCAACATAATCCCATTGCTGAGGGGGGGGGGTGTCTCAGTGACAGCTCAGCTGCATCAGACTATGTCTGTAGCCCTTAGCCCCCCCCCCCCCCCCCCCACGATCCCCCGTTTAAAAAGAGTGTTTTTTTAGTGATTTTTTTTTTTTTGTCCCTTGCAGGAAGCCATAATTGTGGGTAGAGGCCCATGAAGTACATCGATTGTCTGACAGGGGCCTGTATGTTGGTTTCTTTGTGTATTGCCTTCTTGAATTTGGCCCTATGGATTTCATCTTTATGCAAGTTGCTTTCAGTAACTATGTGTCTAGTTTTTTCCTTTTCTGCTGAGCCTCGGTATGCATGCCTGCCATTTCGAGTGCCTCGCCTCAATTCTATCCTTCCCTGCTCTGACAGGATGGAGATGGCTTCAGAAATGTATCAAAAGCCACTGGAGGGGGGGGGGCCACGTGGGAACAACAATGAGGCTGGCCACCTTCTGAGTGCACCATTCGGAATCAGCCTTTGTCATGCAGCACATTTGTGTGTATAGTGTAAAAATAGCACTTCCCCTCAACTCTACAATGAGGGCTGATGGGGAAGAAATTATTCCAGATTCAAGATACAGAACTGTAGCCCTTCACGCCTTCGCAGCTGTTTCCTTGTGGATGAAATCTGCCCTTGGAAGACTATGTATGACACCTATGGGCTTAAAGGTGACGCTTGTGTTTAACACACAAAATGGGGATGAAAGCAATCTGAGTTCAAGCTCTGTCTCCTCTACAGAATCTATGAGTGACTTGGACTAGTTAATTCATCTTTCTGTTCCTTCGCTACCCATAAAATAGGGGTATTAGTGCATTGGTTTTTTTCCCAGCCTTCATCTTGCTTATTTTGACTGCAAGCTCTTCAGGGTAGGAATGGCCTCTCACAACATTTATGTACAGCGCCTAGCACAGTGGGCTCCCCCCATTTCAACACACTACAGCAATATTCATGACTAGAACAGGGGGCAAATAACCTCAACAGAATGGAAAGAGCACATGGCTGAGGGGAGCATATGGCCCTTCCTGGATACTGAAGGTATTAGGCCAAGTACAATTCAGTCTGTGAAAGGAAATGGGCAGATTCACAGCCTTTGTTTCTTTGAATATAAGCAAGTCACTTAGGTGCACCCTTTGTGTGACTGGTGAATTCATGCATTATCCTAGCTCATTAGCGAGTGCACATGCAGCTGGTTTTGTCCTCCATTAAATGTGATGCGCTTAAATGCCAATGGGAGACATGCAGTAAGATAAATAAAGATGCACTTGGGCAAATGTTATGCATTTAGTCATTTTTTTTTTCTGCCAGCCATGTTCGAGTGTTTTTAAAGTCTAATCTGTTCAGTCAGCAGGCTCGAGAGTAAAAGCCTGTCTGGTTCTGCTTGGTGTTGCTGCTTGGGCGCGTCTCAAAGCTTCATGGGGTTTTTGACACTGCACTGAAGCTGAAGCTTTGATGTCTGAGACTGCTGACTGCACAGAGCAAATCATATTTTAAAGTTTATAGGTAGAGTGAATTCTCTCTCTCTCTCTCTCTCTCTCACACACACACACACACACACACACACAGTTTTCTCAGTATTAAATAATTTCTTCATTTACAGCTATCTTACAGAAACTTTGCCACCCTTACCATGACTCTTTGAGGATTTGAACCATGGCTGATTTGGCAAATTCCTGTGTTAGTGAGGATAGAAAAGGGCTATTGGGGGGCCCTAGGTGACAGCCCATTGCAGGGCCTCCTGGGGCCTTGCCCCAGCCCTACCCCACCCACTGCCAGCCCCAGCTTCCTCTTCTGGCCCCAGCTCTCCACCACAAGCCTTGTTTCCTCTCCCCAGCCCCAGCTCCACACCGCCGGCCCTCGGGGCTAGCTCCTCCACCCCTGCTGCCGACAGAGGCAGATGTGGCTTTTGGGGTAGGCATAGCAGGTGATTGGGGGAGGGGGCCTTACTAGTTGACCCCATAGGCGTGCAACGTCTTTGCCTACCCCTAAAACTGCCTCTGGGCCGAGCCCACAAGGAAGGTGCAGAGTTCTGTGTTTCCACTAGGGCAGCCAGAAGGATTGGGCCCTGCTGCCTAACTCTGGCCGTATGGAACTTGCTGCTCGTTACGGTGGCGGGAAAGTCCTGTATGGTCACTATGGATGTCACACCAGGGTCACGTACAGTGAAAATTCACACTAAACTAAGAGAGTTCTTCAGTGTAAACTGCTGGGTCCCAGGACGTTATCTACCAGGCACAGGTCAAGCGCCCCCTTATAAAGCGGAGGGGCTAAGCTGCTACCCCCCCCCCATGCTGGAATGTGCAATCACTGTAGTGTCTTGCAGAGCGGAGTGGAGCACAGCCAAGCTACGCTTGCAACATATTCACGCCCTAGGAATGACGCCTTATAGCCAGACAGTCACCTATTCCTGAGCTGTGGTGGAGAGGAGTGTTGTACCAAGGGCTCTGCCAAGCCCACATTTGTGCATGCCCCCCATGCTTCGAGCCCTACCCCCCCCAGCTCCTTGGGAGGGGGGCTATACCTGTGGGGGGCATGTGGGGAAGGAGACGTGAGACTGCAGACTGACCAGTCTCATCCCCCCACCCCGGGGAGGAGAGGAGGCCTTCATCATACACAGATTGTGGGGGGACTCAGCACCTCCTACACCCCCGCCAAAGGGCCAGCCCCCCCAGCACTTACCCTCCATTGCTCCAGCCTGGCCCTAACTGGGAAATGGCCACCTTAGTTCCCCTCGCCCGCCGCAATATCTTGACACACCTCAGTACCTCCTGCATGCCCCCCCCCCCCCCAATCACAGCCATAGTGTCAAAGGCGCTTAAGCCCTGGGGCCCGGCCAAAAAGGGGGCCCGGCCACCCACACTAAAACCCCGCAGACAATCCAGGCCCTGCCTGGCTCAGAGCTGACAGCGTTCCTTCTCTGCTCTGCATGCTGCCCCTGGGCTGGCTGGCCCACCCCTGTGGGGGGGGGGCAGGGGGGCCAACCCCTGTTTGGTGGGGGCTGAGTGGCTCGTGGCGGAGCCTCCATTGCTATGTGCACCAGCTAGGGCGTGCCCTCTGGCCCCAGTCCTGCCTTCTTCCCCCCCCCCCCCCCCCCCCCCCCAATCACAGCCATAGTGTCAAAGGCGCTTAAGC
>ML685755.1:12594057-12617234 GCA_007922175.1 Pelusios castaneus
GCCCGCCCTCCCTCCCACCCAGCGGTGATTACCATTTTTCAATTTGCGATTCTTTAGAGAATCGGGGGTTTACTGGTATGATCTAAGTGCTGTGGGCTACAGGCACGAAGAACCAACCCAATCAGCGCTCGCTGAGCAGGTCTCCTGTTCAGAGTTTAACTGATCGCCATATTGGGGGTTTGGGAAGAAATTTCCTCCTCCCCTCCCCCCAAGGCAGCTGGGTGTTTTTCGCCTTCCACTGTAGCATGGTGAATGGCTCACCTGCTGGTGTATTCTCTGTATCTTAAAGGCCTTCACTCATGATTTGAGGACTTTAATAACTCAGGCATATGTTAGAGACTTAGTGCAGGCGTGGGTGGGTGAGGGTTTTTTTGGTGGCCTTCATTGTGCAGTAGGTCAGACTAGATGATCATACAGGTCCCTTCTGACAGAATCTATGGCTATGTTTGCACTGGCGCCTTTGGTCAACTAAGGACACTTAAGTTGACCTACAGAACTCTATGTCCACACTGGATGCCTGTTAAGTCGACTTAATAACACCACCTCTGACGGTCGATTTAGGGCTTAAGTCGACCTTGTTAAGTCAACTTAAAGCTAGTGTAGACAGCTATGTCTACACGCCAGGATCTGTTGAGTCCACTTAACAAGGTTGACTTACATCAACTTAAAGTCAACCTTGTTAAGTCAAGTTTACTTAACAAGTGTAGACATAGCCTATGCGTCTATGAGGTCTACCACATGCGAAGAAGAAGTGAGCAGGAATGCACATGTAGCTTGGGACTGGATAGGCATGTAAAGGAAGCCGACTGAATCACACAAGACCTGAACGAGCAAAGGCATCCTAAAATTATTTTATTGTGCATATTTTTAACCTATGAGCGTATTATGTTTATATGGTAGCAAAATATGTGGCCTGCCTTCAGCATGACATGGGCATCTGACTATCAAAAATGAAGGGAGAAGCATGAGGTTTGCTAGCCAGATATCACTTCTTGACAGTTACGCTGTCCAGAATCATCAGGTTGGCATCTGGGGGGGGGGAGGGGGGGCTTGACTACAGGCAATTCCTTCCATGGCAGGCCCTCTGTCCTCTAACATGTTCGTGATTAAAAATGAGGATAGCTGCTGGCTGCTTTAAGGCTACCTCTGCCATGAACAGGCTGCGCTATGCCCGCAAACACTGACTTATTCCGGCAAATCCATACGTCACGGTGCATGTTATAGAGAAGATTGGAAGTGGAACGAATGAATTTCACAGAATGATTTTTAATCTTCACAACAAGAATGTTTAAAAACAGACACACCTCTTTAAAAAAAAAAGCTTCCCCGGATACTGCTTTTCCTCTCCTAAGCAAAGTTGAACATGGAATTGTCTCATAAATTTGACATGGCAATTCACACTGATTTTCTGTTGACTCTCATTGGCAGAGTAACAAGAACGTCCTGTCAAGTAGGCGGGCCCAAAAATTGACTTACACAAAGGTGCTAATGATAGTTCCAAATCGCGTGCCCAGTAATGTCAGAGTTAGCGCATTCATTGAGCGCACGGAGCTGTAACTGCTGAGTTTATGTAGCATGCTTTAGCAATGCCACACATCCATGTAGCCAACCCCTGCATTGGCAGCCTGAGTTCTCAAGCAAAGACCAATTCAGCTGCTCCAGACCTCTTTATTTTGCAAACTGGTGTTTGGCAGGACGGAGCAACTATATGGTTCAAGTAATCTTATTTGCATGCGGCAACAATTATGATATATTTTATGGTTCTAGACGCATGGCTGCATGCCTTGACATACTGTGAAACTATGGACACAGTTAACGCTTTCCCTAGAAGACGTTTATTGTACACAAAATCTGGACAAACAGGGAGTTGACCAAATATATATATATAAAATAACAGTTGGTACCCTAAAAAGTTGGTCCTTTAGTTCCTTAGCTACTTGCTGCTTTAGTCCACCTACATTCTTTTATATGCTTGACCCCGCTTGTTCATGCAATGAAATGTGCATTTGCAGTGGAGCTGGAGAAGGGAGGAACCCAATGCAAAGAATGGAATATCTTGGACTTTATATTTCTGTATAGCTAGTGCACTTCAGTGTTTACAGGTTGAAACTGAATGGAAGGGTGTCTCACCCTCCCCAATCCCCTTCCAGGTGTTTAAAGTATAACTTTTGATTACAAAAGCTTTTGACTTAGGGCTGTACTGTTTATTACTAAAACCATCTGCAGCAAAAAAAATTGAATAAATATGTTCACTGGCTAGGATTTATCATTCACTGCAGCTTTTCTAAGTTAAAAATCATAAAAAGAATCTGTGTGTGTGTGTGTGTGTGTGTGTGTGTTACACTGTCTTACACCACAGATGACACATACAGATGACACGTTCATTTTATTTTAGAGGTACTTTACCATTCTAATCATTGTGCTAACGTATTTTCCCAAATTAGACTATGTGCATTTCACGGTCTTAGAACATATTCTGCTCCATTATACATAACCTCACACTAGGCTTTCTTCTTGCACATCATTTTAATATATCGTGCTGTCTCAGGAGGTGGTCTTCCCGTATTAACAAGCAAAGCCTTTTTGTGTACAGTTGACAATTATTTAGTAATGAGTATTTTGTTTTGGAAGCTTTTGGGCAATTATAACAGTTTTCTGGTCAGATTACAGATAATTTTGCTGTGCAAACGTATTGATTTGGAGCACATGTACCGTTTGTGTATCATGGTCATGCGGTTCTAATGGAGTGAACGTGTTTCAAATGGCTATGGAGGGGGATTAAAATACAGAGCTTTTCAGAGCAGCTGCGGAGCTACTGTTAGCTTTAGATTGGCAGGGTGGTTTGTTTTCTTTTAAATTTGGTTTTCCAATAAAATTTTGTTTTAAAAAAATACAACCTTTTCCTCCTATCCACTTGCTGTGGGAAAGCTGATACAAACAAATGATAACGGAGAAACTAGTTTACACAAAGGAAATCAAATGATAGCGGGAAACTAGTTTACACAAAGGCATAGGTAAACCTGATTTTTTTATAAAAATTACTGACAACTGCACAAGGAAATCAGCCTTGGATTGATCAATTAAACTTCCCAGCTCGCCAGCCCTTACCCCGTACCCATATTGATAGGTGGCTCTTCTCCATCAGAGAAATGGCCAAGCCCCATTTCACCGCCGTCCGCATTAAGTGCTTATATAAAACATCCTGTTCCTTAGCTGGTGTTTCACTGGTATGCGAGAGGGAGCACGTTTATGGGTTCCCCACTTGCCGTGTGTGGGACTGTGGTCTATGGTGACGGCTGCTTTGGTGGGAAGGACAGATCTGGTTTAGCTGTCTCTGAATGGCTGCTCTACTTACTGCCCTGCAGGTGCTTTGGGCTACAACCATGAGTTCACCATTGCCTACACCCCGTGCCCATCCTCAGTTGCCCCAACAGCTTGCCCCCAGTTTTACAGCATAGTTACTCAGACTGGCTGAAATCCAACCTTGTGTAGAGGGCCATTGAAGGTCTGAGGGTTTAAGTGAGAGTAAATTGGTAGAAGAGCGTTGGGCTGGTGGAATCCTCTGCAAGGGCAGGCATTCACCTTCTTTGTGCTGGAGCCAGCATTTGAGCCCACATTGGGCGCTGCTCAGGCTCTTTTGAGCTGCAAGAGTCTAGCTGTGTGTCCCTGAGTAGCCTTAAGCAACGCTGGCCTGCCATGCATTGTATTTCTCTCTGTGCTGATCGTTTTCATACACCTCCTCCCACGAGGAACCACTGTGGTAATACTGTAGTCACATGAGTTAAATATTCCTGGTTCTGCTCAGTGAATCAGTAAAGAAGTGAAATGATCAGATCACAAACTTGTTCTTCAGTCTGCTTAATCTGCACACAGACCATTTGATCATGGGAATTACTGCCGATTATAAATTAACTGGAATCTTTTAAATACGTGTCTTCCACAGCAATGTTATATAGTGCATATGCCCAAGACACTAGTCAGGTGGCCCTTGCTATTGCATGTGAAATAATGACTGGCCTTTCTACTTGTTAATTGGTCATCAATTTCAGCTGCAATTAAAGTAAAATTACATTTGGTAGGGTCTTGGTTATTATAACTTCTCCCAGCCATAATTTTCACTGCACTTTGTTGTTTTTTTTCAAATAAAAATTATATTTCTTGTGTGCCTTGGAATCTCAGGCTCATTTTTGACCCAAAGTGTCCTCAGAGAGTTATAAAAATGTAGATTATATAACCTCACATTACTGTGTAATGAACTTAGGGAGAGGCAAGCCCAGCGAGATGAAGACAAGAGATATGAATTTATGTTTTAATAATCTTGCTTAGATTAGTGTAAATCACTAAAGCCAGGGTCCCAGGAACTGCTGGTAAGAAAGAACAGCAACTTCTCCACTATGGAACGACAGTAGAGCTTCGTTGTTAATAGGAAACTGTCCAAGGGCATGACTTCTTAATGCCTCCCAAGGGACAGCTGAAAAACGAGGTAATACTTTTGGTTAGAGCAATGTCTGTTAATGAAAGAGACAAGCATCCAAGGACCCTCAGAAACTTGTCTCTCTTTCCAATAGCTGTGGGTCCAAACAAAGCTATTCCCTCACCCACCTTGTCTTTCTAGCACCAACATCACGACTACACCAGGGGCCAGATGGTCAGTCATCTCCCAGCGCTGTTATAAACTGGTCACAGTTTGACCGTGGGAGTGTGTATGTTGGATTGGATTTTCATTTTACTGCCCCACAACTATTACTGTAGGTTTTGGAGCAAACATTTTATCATTATTCTGTCTTTTTGTTATGCAGGGCATTTGGTTTTTCAAATGGAAAGTGAGCCTCTTAGAATTATTGCTGTTTTCAGTGGCACACTACTGGCATAGAAGTGGACTAGCTCAACTTTGAATCGAGCCACTTGTCTCATGCTGGTGAGCTGCTCCCTGGAGAATTGGCCCTAACTGTAGTGTTGACATTATTTTGCAGTGAACCCAGCCAGCAAGCGGCATTTTGCAGAACGGTAGCAAAGATTATAGATTTTCCCTGTTCTTCCAAGAGTTTCTATAACTGCTACGTGGCATTTGGTTATTGCTTTTCAACATCGAAGACAACCCATCCAAACTCAGTGCTTAGACTTTCAGCAAAAGCCACAAAATTGCAATATTGAGCCCCTTAAAATGCTAATTACATTTTAAGGCCAAAAGGGACAATTGTGGCTATCTAATCCAAGGTCCCGCCCAACACAGGCCATAACACTTCCCTAAATTCATTCATGTTAGCACATTTTAGAAAAAAAAAAAAATCTACTCTTGGTTTAAAAATTGCCAGTGAAAGAGAATCCACCTTAAACCTTGTTAAATTCACGTATTGTTAAAAATATGTGCTTTGTCTAGCTCGCTCTCTGGTCCAATTACTGTGACAGTCAAAGTCATTGTTTTCAGGGAAAGGGT
The DNA here is from genome assembly GCA_007922175.1 of Pelusios castaneus. NCBI lineage: Eukaryota > Metazoa > Chordata > Testudines > Pelomedusidae > Pelusios > Pelusios castaneus. The sequence continues at coordinate 12,599,495 of ML685755.1, forward strand.
GAGTGGGAATGACTTTCTCACTGTAAAGAAACTTTTTCAATCCTCCTTATGGCTCTTCTTAGATCCCTTTCCAGTTCATCAACATCCTTCTTGAATTGTGGACACTAGAACTGGACATGGAATTCCAGCAGTGGTCCTAACTTCAGGGGTAATGTATTCTGACTACATATATGGGATATTCTCCTGTTTGGGCAGCCAACCATTGCAACAGTCTTTTTGACCAGTGTTGCACTAGCCATTCTTGTTCAGCTGATTATCCATCATAACTCCCAAATCTTTTTCAGAGTAATTGTTTCTCAGGATAGAGTACCCCGTCCTGTAAGTATGGTCTACCTTCTTTGATTTGAGATGTATGACTTTACACTTGGTGGTATTGCAACAAATATTGTATGTAGGCATCTATGTGACCAAATGATCCACCTTATTTTATGACAGTGATGTGTCCTCTTCATTCTGTACCATTTCCCCAATCTTTGTGACACCTGCAGACTTTAATAGCAATGGATATAATGGTTTTCATCAATCTCATTAATAAAAATGTTAAACAATGTAAAGCAGGCTTGTCAATTATTTTTTCTCAATGTCTAAATCTCTTGCTCATGGTATAGTCAGTATCCAGACTGCAGGGGAAAATACTAAAAATATGAATAATGCTAATTAGTAAATAAAGAGAGTAGGGGTCCATTCAAAAGCATTGGGTAGTCCTGATCTGTCCTGCAGTTTATCTATTGCCTACCGCGGTGTAGAGCCAAAAAACTAATCCCTGCAATATCCCACTAGAAACCCACCCACTCAATGATGATTTCCCATTTACAATTACATTTTACCTAGTTTTAAATCCACGTAATTTGTGCCATAGTTTCATTCTAGTTTCTGTATCAAAATGACAGGCAGTACCAAAATAAATGCCTTATAAATGTCTATTACATTAGCCCTATTAACTTCATCATCCAAACCTGTAATCTCATCCATAAAGCCACTGTTCATTTGACAAGATGTATTTTCCATAACCTCATGTTTACTAGCATTGTTACTCTTCTTTAATTTGTTATTAATCCACTTATGTATCACCCATTTCCATTATTTTGCCAAGGATCAGCATCTGGACCTATAATTACCCTGGCGATTCCATTTACCCTGTTAAAAAGGTTGGCACACCATTTGCATTCTTCAGTCCCCTGTAACTTCTCCAGAATGCCAAGGTTTTTGAAAATGAGCAACATAAAGTGCCTCAGGTCCAAGTGGTCTCTTTGTTAAGAGTGTACAGAGACACCATTTTACGAATTCACCATTGTGTCTGGTGTGCCACCCCACCGCTTGAGATGGCTGGCTGCATCCTGGTAGGCAGCATTCAAAACTCCTAAGAGCTGACTCCCCACCCCTCACTAAAGGATCCTCCAGCCTTTGCCAGCTCAGTGCCTCAGGAGCCACATGCTTTTCATGAGAACAGTAAAGACTGTCCTACAGGCAGATAATGGCCAAAGCCAGAGTGAATGGGTCATGAGCCAACAGAAGAAAGACCATCACCCTGGCAAACAGCAACATCTGCTTCCCATCTCCACCTCATCCATGGGCTGCAGCCTGCCATGAAAGCCACCTAAGGTCTGGTGTCAGGTACTTTAACTCCTGTATGCACTACTGCAACCTTTGTGCTACTGCAGCCTGTGAGTGCAGCATAAAACAGTGGGACATCTTGTGGAGAAATGCCCCATCCACAGCCCCAAAGGGGGATGGATGTCCCTCAATCTCCTCACTGACAACGGGTGAGGCTGAGGTCTGCCAGTGCAATGCTTGAATGGAACGCTACACCAAACGCAAGATGACCTGCCAGCTATGAGGGAGGTGGGTACCGTACAAGTTAATAATGACTCCATCTACAATCAGTTTATTCTCTTCCTACATTTGGATACTTAGAACCACTTGGCTTCTGTGCAACTTGCAGTACTTACTTCTGTATTGGGTCTAATCAGATGTGGTCTCCTCATCAAACATATTGCTTAGGTCAATAAATGGGTGTATCTTTGGCAATATAATGAGAAGTTATTACTGCAGCCTAACTAACTTCCTTTAACGTACTCTCCTAATAGTTTTGGTGCTCTGATTTCCCTATCTATTATTTAGCTCCTAAAAATTCTTCTTATATTTTGCTTCTCTTCTTAAGGGGGTCTGGTAGTTGTATGTAAAAAGTCGGCTAACTGATTCATAGACTTTAAGGTCAGAAGGGACCAGTACGATCATCTAGTCTGACCTCAAGACCTTACCCACCCACTCCAGCAATAGGCCACCAACCTATGGCTGAGTTATTTACCTCCTTAAATCATGATTTAAGGACATTAAGATACAGAGACTTCACCGGTAGGTGAACCATGCCCTGTGCTACAGAGGAAGTAAAAAACCTCCCAGAGCCCAGGCCAATCCGCCCTGGGGGAAAATTCCTTCTCGACCCCAAATATGGCGATCAGTTAAACCCTGAGCACATGCGCAAGTCTCAACAGCCAGTTACCCAAGAAACAATTCTTTGTGATAAAAGCCTTCGCCAAATTTGAGCTGATCATCTGGCATTTGTTTAGTTGTGTCTATGAATATCAGCAAGCTAAGGAAAATCCAAGCCAGTATTCCGACATTACTTTCTGGCAAAGTGAATTCCTGCATCATTTCTCTTCTATATTCGCTCAAAGATCCTGGTCCATTCTTTTTAACCTTGTTGGTCCAATACCATAAAAATGAAAATAAGGAAAAATAAAAGCTGTGATATCTTTCTTCTCTCTCCTGTTTAGTAAGCAGTCTTGATGGGGACCTTTTCAGATAAAAGGACTGCAAAACTCACAAGGGTCAGAGATGCAGCAAGTCTAGAAATTAGGCAAAATGACCTGCTTTGTCTTTGCTCTGTCTATAAATACGCTGGAAAAGGCTATTTCAAATGCTGATCTGTAACTAGTTAATTATTTTCCAGGCTTTTTTTAAAACCAACATCAGGCAAAATTTACATTGTGAAACAAACCATCCATACAGTGTGCGTCATAATTAATGTTTAGCAATTTCACACTAGCAAAAATTATTAAAACTTCACGACTCATTAATAAGTAAGTGATCATAATCACTTAATAGAAAAGGAAACTGAGCTAATGATAGCAGAGCTGATTAACGTTTTTGACCTTAAGACACGAAGTCAAGCGAAATGAATATCATTGGGTGGTGAATGTAAGGTTATTTTCAAACATAGATGTTCTCTATAAGCAGAAAAAAAGCAACTCTACAAGTTTTGGGTGAAGAATGTTTCCGTCTACTTCTGCTCTATGAGTTTGCATCATGTTTAATGAACTCATTGACATGTTTCAAATGAGTACATATGTGTTCCATTTATAGCCAATATTGGAAAAAAATGTAATTATAGTCTCACCTTCGGGAGCTAATCTCAAAACAATACTTGATGTGTCAGAAAAGAAGAGAGGCATTTTATAGACTACAGTGTGTGGGTTGGCTTTTTTTTTTTCCCCTCTTCCTCTCGCTTTCTCTTCATTTAGTAGCGATGAATCGTTTGATGTCAAGGTAAAATATCATCCAAGAGACTAATACAGCACAGAGATATAGCTGTAGCCTAATCTCATCAGATGCATAAGCAGCACCAAAACTGACAAGCCAACTGTTCCTGGTGACAGATGTATATCTGAAAGAGCATCTTCCGCAAATTAGCATCTGCATGCTTCCGGTGCCCATTGGGGCTGCACCAACTGGTGGCATTTCAAGACAATGAGGCGGAAGAATACACTGATCTTTGATTGTATAATTTGACATCTAAAAAATTAGGGCAGTATAAGTGCTAATGTTAAAAGATGGTTTCATGAAAATGGCAACTCGTTTAAAACAACACATTAGCTGCATTAGTACAAAAGGTTTTGTATACATTGTGGAACTTATTTTTTTTTACATTTTACACTACTGAAGAAATTAAAAAACTGATGTTTCTGGAATAGGAGTCTGCTAGCCCTCGCATGCTAATTCTAAGGTTGTAAAAGGGTGTGGGTTCTTCCATAACTTACACCCATTGACAATGAATAAGTGAACAAACATGACCCTGTGGCTGTAAGGAGACAACTTCTTTTTCAAAGCATGTACTTTGGGTGCCAGTGCCAAAATTCTGTTTTCCCTGCATGTGGAGAGCTCTCACGGGGCGGGGCGGGGGAGAAGGGGGAGTTTCATCTAGGCAGGCGATAGAATATAGGAGTAACACTGAGGCTCTGAGCTGAGACTTACGGCTTCACTTTCTTTCGACATCAATGTTCATTATTTTCATGATCAATGGTTATGGCAAAATCTTTTCCTAATACCCTACTTTAAATACTTAGGTCAACTAAACTTTGACCTAAACTTTTATTAATGAAAAAAATATGCAATGCCTTTGGGTTTTAATAACAGTTAAAACATCCAAAAATCAAAGAGCTTATATAGGCACAAATAATTTTGGACTCGGATATCAACTAGCGCTTACTAATTGTTACCTGATTCCAGCATCCAAAAAGGGGTGACTATCATAGTTCAGTTATGTTAGTACTATATTTACAACTAATGACACTACAAAAAGCTTGCATTAGCTTATATAGATTCCTTTTTCTCACTCTGTGACATACTTTTCCATCTCACTCTCTTTAGCATTTTCCTAAATTCCTTTCTGAAAGCAAGAGCAAAGTGCTGCACTTGCAAAACTAGGAATAAATACCTCCTGTTTAGCCAACCCCACTTATGGTGGCTTTTATTTATAATAGCTGTTCAGAAGATTGTAGTCTAGTCGCTTCAAAAGCAATTGCCTACAGGTCTTTATTTCATAATGGTACAAAGCATAAATGAGCTTTTATGGAAGGTTTTGTGAATTATACATCTGTGTCAAACAGAACCTGTAGTATTCTAACAAAAAAGAACCTTTATGAAATAATATTGAATTATCTCCCCCACCCCACTTTAGCTTATTCCTGTTTGTCACTGTGTAATTTTATGTAATTAATATAGTTAGAGATTTGTGACTATGCGGGCTAGAGTTGTACTTTGTTTTTAGATCCAAATATGCGTACATATTGCCAAAAAAAATTGAATTTATTTTACCAAAAATTGTTTTGGGAAATAGCACTTTTCATTCTGAACATGAAACCAAACAAAGTATGAGGCTGAGTATAATGTAGAAAGGCTTTCCTTGCCATAAACCTATCAAGAGTCAGGACTTGGGCATTTTGTATGTGTGGAGCAGGAAGGAAGGACACATTTATACATCCAAGTCATAGGCATTTAAGGATCTTTCACTGGCTTTTTAGCACATTGGAGACAAAGTGTCCAAGAAAAAGCATTCCCTATCTCCAAGTTAGAACATCCTTCTGCTATTTCCTTATACTCAGATGCCAGTTAGCAGTCCTCTGTCCTTGCCCAGAAACAACTGTACTATAATTACAGATGACTTCCAATAGACTTCTTCAGCAACCAGCAGAATGTAAACTCCTCTTCCAGCCATTTAAAAATTTCATTTAAATCCCTTTTGTTCATGAACACAGGGATAAAGAGATTAAATAGTTGAACTCTCTTTTGAGTCCTATCTAAAATACTGCAAATAAGGAATTTTTTTAACCATGTCAGCCTGTCATAATTGGGTGTGATTCTACTAAGTTTTGCAACTGATCCTATGATTCAATTAACTTTTTTTTAGCCTCAGCCTATCAATTTATTTTATTTTATTTGAAAATGTGGCTTGTTTGTCTAGCTGCTAGGCAAGCCACATGGTAATTTGTCAACTGATGCTTCACCCCCACTGTCAGTATCAATAAAACCAGAGGGAAGATTTGAGATGGAGACTGTAAGTTGTTTTTAAACTTAGCCATCTGTTCAGTTATATATGTTTGTTTCCACATATACCTAGCAAGTTTGTTGCTCGGAGTGCCAGGCACTGAGATGTGCCACTCTTCACCCAATCATTCTTGTCATTCCTCTTTTTATGCAGAGGCCCAGCTCTAACACCCACTATTTATTTCCATCCCTCCTCTTCAAAACAAACTTCTTCCAAATGATCTCATATCTACTTTCCTAGAACTGAAAGCGAGAGAAACTGTCGTTAGGGGGAAGGGATAATGGGGAAAAATCAAGACAAAGAGCATGGAATTAACAGGACACTTCTCTTTATGCATTTTTGTTGCATCACTTTCACCAGCCTTTGTCTCAACACATTATATTAGTTTAGATTTTAAATTCTTTGAGGTAGAGACTTTGTCCTCTATTTGGGAAAGCCAGTGGTTCCCAACCACTTCTCTGCTGTGGCACAACTTGATACCTTTAATTATTCTGAGGCACCATATCATCTCCAAATGAACTCATGCCTATTCATGAACCAACCCAGACCTCTTCAAGCAGTTTTTCAACAAGTTCCATGGCACACTTGCACAGGCCTGACAGCAGATGAGGAACATTGATGTAAGCATCATAAATGCCTGACAGTACAGTCATGGATCAGTAGCACATTCTCATAACTGGTACAAAAATTCTCGCTCTTCCAATGTGATGTTGTAGCAAAAATGGTTACTGCTAACTTTGGATGAATAAACAAGGGGAAGTGAATAGTTAGAGGGAGATCATTTTACCTCTGTATATGCAAGTGGTGAAACCAATATGGGAAAACACCATATAGTCCTGGAGAGATGTAGAAAAGACTCACAAAAATTATTCATGAGATAGAGAAAAATGCCTTACAATAAGAAATTTAAGCTAAACAGACTGAACTCTTCATGAAAAAGAAGACTGAGAGCTGAGAGTGTATAGGTACCTTCATGGGGGAAAAACACCAGATACTGAAGGGTTCATTAATCTAGTGGAAAATGGCAAAAATGAATCAATATCTGGAAGCTGAAGTCAGAAAATTCAAATTAGAAAGTAGGCACAATTTATAAACAGTGAGGGTGATTAACTAGTGGAACAAACGACCAAGATACGTGGTGGTGTGTCCATCTCTTGAGGTCTTCATATCACATCTGGATGCCAGGGTTTAGTCAAACAAGTTATTGACTCAAGCCAAGCATGACTAGGTAAGATTATACAGGAGATCAGCCTAGATGATGTAACGGTTCCTTCTGGCCTCAAACTCTGACATTCTGAAGTGTTCCTTTTGTTTTCAGTCAGATCCTGGCACGTGCAGATGCAACACAAAGAGGTCTGCAGCAGATGGTTAATTTGGTATGTGACAGCATGGTTTGAAAATGAATGATTGCAGCAATAATGTTGCTGTTTTCTAATTGGGACACAAAGTGTACTGGGACATGTGCATATAGTGTCTTAAAAACTTGTTTTTCTTCTTCCTTTTACCCATTCAGGACCCTCCTCATTTTGGGAATATTTTATGTTTCCATTTTTTGGAATGACGACTATATTCTTCTTCCTCCTTTTTTAAGTCCTGAGTCTCTGAAGATGATCTCTGGGCTTCTGCTCATCTTGTGTCAAAATAGCAAATGTCCTTTTTTTCTGCAGGTTGCAGGAGATGTTCTCCTTATGAAAGAGGGATACCATGGACAGATGACCAGTGCTGCTCCGTCTCTCAAGCATTTCCATTTTATGTTCCCTCCTCATTCCATATTTGTGGGCCACCATATACCAATAGCACATAGGACTTTCAAGCCAGGAAATGCACTGACTTTTAAGGGTAAAGCTTTTATCACATTGCCTTCCAGAGCATAGTCAAATGTAGGATAAGAGGAACAAAACACACATAATGCTTTTCTTTTAGAGAGTCAGAACTGTCCCTCTCTAGAGTCAACCATGCCAAAACAAGTGACCGATACAAAACCACAAAACAGGGCTTTTTAATAAAAAGAGAGACCAATGTTTATTGGATGGGATTTTCTTTTGGCTATATACAACAGTCATGCGTGAGCATTAGGCCAACAGAAAAATCCAAACATCACACAATTAGTTCCAAAATCCAGACAGTCCAAACAGCAATGCCCTTAGCTCAAATCTAAGTCAACAGGAACAGTCAACAATGGGGTTTGATTTTGTTTTTACAACAAAGTACCTGGCAGAAAGACTGTGAGAAGACCCGACAGAGGAACATACAGAAATCCATACAACAACATATAGAAAATGTATACACGTTAACAAGGTAAATATTTGTATAAGAATTTCCTCCAAAAATGGAAGCAGGGATAAATCAATGGTATTGAGGGTGGAGGAGGAGAATGGAAAAAATAACTTGGGTGGTTCTCAATTTATAGACCCTGCTCACAGTGAAAAAAAATCAATCCTTTTAGTGCTGAATACTGCCAGTTACTTCAGTTAGCATTCCCTCCTCTCATCCTCACTCAAACCCTCTATGGGCCACAAATAATAAAAATACTTTAAATCCAAACTTCATTCTATTTCCTCTCTGCTGTAGTTCCTGTCAACTTATATTATGCAAAAATAACACAAACTTAGACATACCTGCAGCTAAAAGAAACACTCATTCATCTTCCCAGCATGAGGATTAATCACTGCTAATCATGTCAATCCCAAATGATGATAAACATAACAGCATATAAACCCCATTCAGCAAACTTCGTGGCAATAATTGTTAGGAAGGGAAAATCAAAGGTATAAAAATTGGCAAAAGTTGTCTTTCAAATCATAGTGCTCTGAAGCCATTTCTTTCCCTCTTTGGCATCAGTCTGCTTCCTTCTTAACCAAAAACAGTGGCGTGGTCATGGAAAGAAAAGACATGCCTGATTATTTCAGTGAACTGTCAGCCTAGCAAGAAATGGCTATGTGCTCTTTAGGACCCTACCTTTCAAGCCCTTGTTATCCATACATCTTTTCTGGTAGTGTGTGTGGAGGATGGGAGGGGAGGGGAGATGGTGATAAACGGATTGTAGACCAGATAAAACAAAACTCTGAATCCTTTGAAAGATGCGATTCTGATCAACTCGAGGCAGGTCTACACTTACGGCGGTAAATTCATCACCATCAATCGATCTTTCCAGATCAATTGAGTGGGTCAGTGGACGTCGACTGGGTGAGACCACCCCCTCAAAAAACAGTAGTGCTGAGTCGATGGGAAACCATTTCCCGTCGACTCAGTGCACTGAAGACCCTGCAGTGAGTAGGTGTTAGGCAGAGGAAGGACGATATACACGGTATTTTAAGTAACTTGCGTATCTCCCTTTGACTGCTGCTGAAAACCATAGTATGTGTAGACCAGGGCTCAGTTAGAGATAAAGTGTATAACCTAATATTGTGTAGAGGGAACACAGCACCTTAGCAATTAAATATGGAAAAAATAATCCCTGCTTTCTCATGCTTCATGCCTGTTGAAATTGTTTTATTTCCCAGCCCTTAACTCCTACTTGCCATACTCATAGGAACAATTCCCACACTGGTCTCAAGGGCTATGTCTACACTTGTAAAGTTAAGTCGACTCTGCTGACTTAACAAGGTCGACTTTACATCGACTTAAAGTCTACCTTATTAAGTCAACTTAACAGAGTGGCTACACTTTAAGTCGACCTTGTTAAGTCGACTTAACAGTAGACATAGCTATCCACATGGGCTTTAAGTTGACTTAATAAGGTCAACTTAGCACTATTCCCCATCCACACGGGCTTTAAGTCAACTTAATAAGGTCGACTTAGCGCTATTCTCCGTCCACACTGGCTTTATGTTGACTTAAAAAGTCAACTTAAGGCTTAAGTCGAACTTCAGAGGTGGTGTTATTAAGTTGACTTAAGCTGTTAATAAGTCGACTTAAAGATGCGCTTAAATTGACTTAATAAAAGCCCAGTGTGGACGCAGCATTGTGTCCTTTAGTCGACCTAAATTGCCAGTGTAGATGCACCCAAGAGGTCATTGGTCTCACTGGGGCCATAGACATGAGTCAAATAAGCAGGAGTTGGGTTTATTTTTCCACCGACCTGTGTCTTCAGGATATTAACTTCTATACCATGGCCATTACAGTCTGCAGTATTTGCAGTTAAGATAAACATTGTGGCCATCAGCCATCATTTTTGTGTTTTGCTGAGCTCTTGCACCAAGGCTTTCAGACTCCTGATTCCTCCTAGCTCACTCAGACACCCAGGACAAAAGCCTGATTCTTTCGTTTCAGTCTGAAAATTGCCTTATGATTTCCGCAGGTTTGCTGGTTTCTGTGCTTGAAGAAGTCTACATTTCCCTGTGGCTCAGTATATATATATATGTTTCACAATGAAGGGCAAGTGATGGGCAAGCATCAGGTTAATAAGCTTGCTCTATATCATTGTTTCCCAAACTAATTTGGCCACAGAACACTTTGGGGCTTGGAATATCTTGACGGAACACATACATGCTGGTCCAGGGTGGGAGGTGTTTTCATACTGAAAAATTGCCGCACGTATTGTTCAAAAGTTGATTTAAAAGAGAAGTTAGAAGGAAAAATATTGCTAGCATCAATTTTTTTTCATAGAACACCTATTCACATCACGCAGGGCACCAGTGTTCTGTGGAACACAGTTTGGGAAATGTTGCTCTATATCATGAGCAAAATGGGGGAGTGCCGATGAGCCTGCAATCTTGGATGGGCTTATTTGTCAGTTCGAATCTCTGGAAAACAGTATGCGATCATGTTTGTAAGTTAATTTAGGGCTGTCTTTAACCTTGGATGTTAAAAGTCCTTTGCGAGGGCACAGAAAAGGTCCAGTACAGAACAGCACAGCACAGAAGTAGCAACGCTAGCGCCCACACCCTGAGCCTGCTTTCTCAATCAGTCTCTGTGGCCCGTTCAAGGTATAGCTTCTCATAAGAGACCACTGATTACTACCTGTTTATGTAACACGGACAGCTGTCCATTAGAAACTGCACTGATTCAAACCAGCAACAGAGGTGAATGGCTCTGTATCCAATTATTAAATCCTTTTAAGCCCTTTTTTTTATCCCGCAACAGATCAGCCCCCCCCAAACAAAAAAACAAAAACCCCAAACCAATCAAACAAAATGCAAAGCAAAGCAACAAAACTCACCTACTAAAAGAGGAGACAATTAGGAGTAAATAAAGGAATCAACCAAAACCCATTTACACAATAGGAGACGAGCAATGAGAATAAAACTGGCTATTTATAGCCCCTTTAACTGTAGATCTTTGAATGGCTTCTCCAGCTGGCTAGCTTGTTCGATTTCAGAGCCACACAGATCTGTGTGTCATTAGTGCTCATATTCAACACCAGCCAGCAAACATGGACACTAGTGTAATGCCAAGATATCATCTCTAATTACCTACATTAATCTACCAGGTCATCTCCTAAGTTTACCTGCTTGAAGAGGGCCTGAAGATAAATATGGCCTGATTCTATCAAGTGCTGAGTCCCCTCAACTTCTGTTCACTTGTATTGGAACTGAAGGAGCTCAGCAGGTTGCAGGAGCTGCTCAGTACCTCATAGGATGGAGGGCTATAGGGAAAAGGGTGAATTAGTGTGATGCGCTAGTGTTGAGGAAATCCAGTTACAGTTGAATACATGACACACTTTCTTCATGGTTCTATGCATTCCTCCTTCTAGGAGAATAGAAAGCAATATAGAAAAATTCAAGTGGTTTTGGAGTATTTAAGGAAAGGAAAAACTGAACAAAAGCCTTGCTCAAGTGGTGTTGGGTTTGGCTGCTCTATCAAGTCAATAATTAACTCCAGTGACTGAACGACAACAATTTAGCTATTGAGACCTGGCAAAGGAAAACAGCAGATGATGCAGCTGGTCTGGTCCAATGGGCACTGAGACCGAAAGGGCACTCCAACACAAAACCTGCAGCACTGTCTCAGAGCCCAAGTCAATTGATTTGCGCTAGCTGGGGCTGCAGGGCTAAAAATAGCAATGTAAAGGTCTGGTTGGAGCTGAGTCCCTCAGCTCCTCCCCTTCATGTGTTTCAGTGCCACGGCTCAAGCCTGAGCCTCTGCAATTTTTAGCCACGTAGCCTGAGCCCCACAAACCTGACTCAGCTGATATGGGCCATGCCATGGGTTTTTTTATTAAAATGTAGACGTACCATTAGGAACAAAGAACTTGGCTGACACCTCCTACATTTTTCCCTTTAAGTCATAAACGCTTTCAAGGCCAAACCTTGGAAATTCTTTCCAAGGCTTCAATCCCTGGTATTTCACCTGGGTATGGTATGAGAAAGCACTGCATAAAGAGTTCAGGATTGACTTTGTGGCTACCACGGTGATCATTTTAAATGTATAATCTATGCAGACTAAACCGTCCCTAAAGATAAAATATAGCCAAGTGCATTGGACAGATACCATACTAAGCTGAAGCATGTGGTTAAACCTAGCCTTATCCTCTAAACTAGAGCTGGTTCAAAAATATTTTATGCAACATTTGTCATGAGAAAAGGATGATTTGACAAAATTGAAACGTTTCATAGGAACATACTGAGTTTGGTGCAATTCTACACTGAAAATTTCATTTTATACTCATTTTGACATTTATATAGTATTAAGTTATAATAGTCAAATTATTGTGACTATTGTATTAAATTCAAAATGATAAATAAAAATGAAACATTCTGACTTCATCAAAATGGTGGTAAGAGCAACCTTATCAAAATGAAACATTTCTATAAGGTCAAAGCAAACGATTTTATTTCCTGAAAAACTGCAACCTTTTGTCTTTTTTTCTAATTCGGAATGAATCTAAATATCAAAATCTCAAAATTTCCTGCAGGATGGAATTTTTATAACTTGTTCTACTCAAACAGTGCCAACAGGATTAGACAAAGTTGCATTTCACTGACTCTTCTGGTAGAGGTGATTGTCTTCAAGAAAGGTAAGGAGAAAAAGCTAAGTGTTCTTACATGAAAAGGTTCAATGGAGACAGGAAACATCTTGCTCCAGCCCAAATTTATGTTTCACAGAAGAGAAGGATGTATTCAAACAAAATGTTGAGGCAAATTTTTAGAGAAAAATTGTAATGGGGGAAGCGGGAAGAATGACCTTCCAAACTCAAGAGAAGATCCTGAAATGGCCATTCATTGAAACGTCACCAAAGGAGGTGAGCTGGTAAGACGGAGCAAATAATTAAAGATGAGGAATCTTTATATTAATTTTCCTGCCACATTCATTGGAAACAAAAACATTTCTATATGGACTGATGCCACGTAGAGTGGAGAATAGGCATAAAAAGCCTTTGGAAGCTGGGGCACATCACAGGGAATATTTCTGCAGTTTTTAATTCAGGGCTCTTGTCTATCCATTTTAAAATGAACTATTCCCCAGAATAATCATCCTTGGCTCCACCCACCTGCTTTCTTGTATTCTGCTTGATCAGCAATAATTATTAGCAGCATGAGACAGGCCTGTCACATGATGGTACTAGGACTGACTTCCCTCAGCAAGTGTTCTAAGCACCATCTTCTCTCTTACTGATTCTATCTTTCCTCCCTGGATATGTCACTTTTAATCCGACCATCTCCAGAACCTGTCTTCTGTTACCCCTAGCGTTTACTCAAGGCATACTCTACTTCCTGGTATTCACACTCCATAATATTGGCCATGTGTCATACAGCTTTATGTGCACTAGGAACCACAAGTTCGAGGAAAAATAGCAATATTTCTAAACAGAAACAGGGAGGAGCAAAGGCAAAATGATCATGAATAAATGAAATGAACTAAGATTGGATTGAGATGTTAAGGGGTTCCTCCTATCTTGTCCATCACTACTAATATAATAGTATTTTCCTGTCAGGCATGGCAGTTTTTCATATTCTTAGTCCATTGATTTAAAATGCAACAGTCCTCAAATTCTGAATGGACTCATTTTCAGAAATGATGAGTCTTATCGGTATGTCATTGAATAAAAGATTACTGGCAATAATTCTCCAGACAGGATATAAAACGCTCTACAAATGAGTCACATCTCCGTCTCCTCCTGCCTCTTCCTAATGACACAATATGAATGAATTTTGCTCAAGGGAAGAGGGTCCAGGTGCCAATTAAGTCTCAGGGACATATCTTGCAAGGTGCTGAGTGCCCTCCTCAGTCATTGACTTGAATGGGAGTTAAGGGGACCTTGCAGCGGGAACTCTGCAACTTTTAAAATCAGATTCTTAGTATCTGATCGAAGTGATGCATAGGACCCTATATAGGACCTCTGTATTGGCCAGAATGAAATTTGCCTCCATATATTCTACTTTTTTTTTGTTTTGTTACTAGTAACTGAAAGTATCTATTGCAGTTCATAACCTCAGACTTTTTATATATTAATAGATTGGGAAAGTCAGATATATGTTAAATAGTGCAAAATGCTGATCATATGCCAACACATTGTGCATTATATCTTTAACATGCTGTTTGTTTTTAAAGAAACTTAAATATAACAACCAAGTGTATTTATCATGAAAAGTGGAAATGTGTTTCTAAGAATTCTAATGAAACTCCCTGTTTCTTTATGTTAAATAAAAAGGATGGTGTGTGTATGTTTATTTTAATTCATGATTTAATTTAAACATACAGCTTACTTAAAAATAACTAAATTGGTTACATTTCCAGTTTAAAACGTAGGTATCATCAAGAGGTGGAACCTGTATTTGGATGGCTGCTTCCAGGTACTGTAGATATATTGGTAACAGAAATGCACTGAATGAATATATGAAATCCAGACTTGACGTGTTTGCCAAGGACTCTGTACATGCAATTATAATAGCTGGAAGGAGACAGAGAAAAAGAAGCAATTTGCCTACTTTAGTACTGTAGCAAATGACTATGTTGACAAGGTCACCATGCTAAATTGACATCGTCCGTGCCACATCCAACCGCTAAAAAGCCACCAATATTTGCACGGCGATGTCTGTAAGAACCTCTTTAAAGTGTCAGACTTGTAATTTTTTCCTTTGGTTTGTTTAATAAGCAATTTCTTTTTAAATTAAAAATCCAATGTGCTTTCAATTTATGCAGGAAAAAAACCAGAGAGCCATTTCCTGTTTGTGGCAGACATGGCCAGCTATTTGGCAGTCTATTTCTGTGTTATACACATAACTCTTGCAAAATCAAATAAACAACAATTCCTTTGGAAATTAGATGCTAATGAGAATTGTTGTTTATTGTGTTAAGTGATCAATTGATTTTATTCTGAATTACCCTGTATCAGAGCTATATTAATCAGTATAATGTAGATAGAAATAGTGTACTTAAAACAAATATATAAAATTTTCAAAAGCAATGCACTGCACTAGCAGATTATTAAAGCTCCAAATAGTATTTAATATTTAATGGCTGAATGTAAACGATATTGTAAGGAAACCTTTGTTGATCAAAGAAGGGTTTAATAATTTTAATGTTTATGGATTTGTTTTGAAAACATTTTTAATTGGGTAATATCAAACTTTCCAATGATAATTCTGTATTCATTTGCATTTCAATAGGTTATACTTCCAACTCTTTCTGACATAAAAGAATCTTTTTAAAAATCTTAGATCTAGTTATCCTTTTTTCTTGTTGCCACTACTTTTCAATAATTTGATTAGCTTTTACAAGAAAAGCAACAGCAACCCCAGGGGATTTTGTAGTAATGATACACTACATATTTCTTCTCCAAAAGCAATGCTGACACCTTTGAAAGTAACGTAAAGTTTCTTCTTTTTTTTTAATCAGTACACACTAAGGAGTAATGTTATTTAATTTGCTATGTTTAGTGGAGCATGGTAGTCTATGGCTATGTCGACACTTACCAAAGTTAGCTCGAATTAGTTAATTTGAACTAATTTTAGTTAGTTCGAATTCACTTAATTCAAACTAGCAAATTTTAGTTTGAACTAGGCAAGTGTCATGCATGGCACTTGCTTAGTTCAAATTAGTCAATTGCATTAAGTTCAATGTGCTGGTTAGTTCGAACTAACATGGCCACATTGACTTAATTCAAACTAACTAGTTCGAATTAAGCGTTAGCTCGAAAGGTATAATCAAATGTATTAGTTCGAATTAAGGAAGCCCTTAATTCGAACTAATGAAAGTCTAGTGTGGCCAAGGCTTAAGTTAGTTTGAATTAAGCTTCCTTCATTCCAACTAATTTGCCAGTGTAGACATAGCCTATATGTCAGAGAATGCTTTGAATCGGATATTATACGACGCTAACCAAAACTACAAACGTTAATTTTAGAATTTCTTGCACTGCTTTTATTAGCTTGGTAAAGAGAAAAATCCCAAAGATGGATCATCTTTAGTATAACAAGAGTTTAACAATGTGTTAGTGAGATGTATACTTTTTTACATTCTGACCAGCACTGAAGTCAATGATTTCTAGTTTGCGTTTCTTTGCAAATAGCTGATCTGGACATTTCAACCAAACCTGAACACGTTATGCAGGTTTCACTGTAAAGCTATAAATTCAGCATGATGAACTCCATGCCTAGCAAAGTTATCTCCCACTGTCTAATAAAAACAAAAACAGATTACTGTTGATCATTTAGACATTAACTGCTTGTAACAGTCACCAAGCCATCACAGTTAGGTATATAGACAGCCCTTAGGAGACATGCTGCCTATCTAATGACATTTAAAGCTCTAAAGAATCCCTTCTGGATACTGTAGAAAATCATCATGATTCAGCATGGGCTGTTGGTGTCACTGAATGAAAACAAAAGTGATTAAATCATGTACACAGGCAATATTGCCATTAAACCATTTATGGGTCCAATCTTGCAACCCTTACTCCTTTCATCATATCAGATGTTCCATGGCCTGCAATGACAATACTAGTGTGAGTAAAAGCGATTCACACAGGTGAGGTTTGTATGACTGTACCCATAATTGAAGCAATGATCCCATTATGTGTTGATTTTAGAAGTATAAGAAATGATACGCAATTTAAATTTCACATATCTGTTTTGTCCTATTTTCAGTCTAAAACAGTGTGATTGCAGAGCGAAGGCATAAAGCTCCTTTAACTTTTAGAGTTGATATGCTATGCAAATATGAGCAGATAATGCTGTTTTAGTAGATGAAATAAATTGTATGTTATTTTTATTAAACCAGCAGTAAAATAACTAGACTGTATTATTACAATAGACGTATAGAAGAACAGCAATTGTACAATTGAAACTCTTTAGCAAAATTTGTTTCTATTATATATATCCTCAAATTTAAATAAATTTAGTGTAATGAAGTTTTCACAATGATTGCTTCTTGTTAATTTAAGGAATTTTCACCCCTCATTAAGGCTAAATATAATTTAAAGACAAAAGTACTGGTAGAAACTTTGATATCACACTTTTTTTTTTTTTTTATAACTGAAAGATGTACATCGCACCTGTATGTGACTTTTAATGGCTTCTCAGCAGGGAATGCAGAACCACTTACATTACATAAACATTTAAAGAGGAGAATGCTAATACACTGAAAGAGTTTAACATCAGTAGCAATCTATCAAATGAAGACATTTTATAAAGTCCACTCTTTCACCATGTGATAAGAGCCTGGCATCCTTGTTAGTCTGAAGTTCCTTTAATTTAAAAATCAAAATCATTAAATGAAAAAAAGAGGATCTTAAGAAAACTGACATCTTCCTTCTCAGGTAAAGGCCAGAATTAAAATAATAATAATAAAAAATCCAAACAGATTGCTTTACAGGCAAATTTACATACTGTCTCTTTAAAACACTGCATGCCCAAAAGCCTTTTGGGTTTGGAATGTAGCACTGCATCAAGTATTTCACAAAGCCCCTAAATATCACAAGAAGCTTGAAAGAAAGAAAGAAAGAAAGAAAGAAAGAAAGAAAGAAAGAAAGAA
>ML685755.1:12617244-12647059 GCA_007922175.1 Pelusios castaneus
GAAAGAAAGAAAGAAAGAAAGAAAGAAAGAAAGAAAGAAAGAAAGAAAGAAAAAGAAAAATTCCAGTTGAATGAAACTGTTTTAGCAGAGTGCTTCAGCTCAGCTCTTAGAACTGGAATTTGTGATAAACAACAGAGGACGGAAAACAGAACTTTTTTTTTAACATGTCCTTTTGTAATGCAGCTACAAGGTTTCTGATGAATTTAAGAACAAAGAGATTGATAGTGCACTTGTCATCAATATGAGCAGTGTGCTTAGACTGAAGCTTGTAGGAAGAGCAGATGAGTTCTCTGAAGATATATGACTGGTGGAGACTCTTACTGTGTTTTCTTTCCCAATAGCATTCTGCAAGAGACAATACTTTCCTTGGTCACTGTTAAGCATTTTCATTATACTTATACACTATACTTATATTTAGATCCACTTAATACAATTCATCCTGTTTGTCAATCTTTCCCCCTCCAATTTCATCTATTTCACCATCATGAATTTAAGTATATAAGAAACATAAAACAGGATGTCAGAAAGACAATGGTATTAAAATACAATTTGAGTGTAACCATCAAAACACTTTTAAGGGACACCCTCAAAGTAATCAGGCAAAAAAATATCAAAAAGTAAGTAAAAGATGATGTATTTTGAGAATGAAGCCCTCTGGAAGATTTAATCTCCTAAAATTGAGCAATATTTTAAAGAGATTCTGTGTTCAACATGGAAATTCATTTTTAAAAAGCAGATGCAGGACTTGCTATGAAGTTTGTCTTCTGTAACCAACAGCAAGGATTGTTTGAAAACAAAATATGGTTGGATTCCAACTGGAACCATTGTAAGAAGCTGGCTTATGATTTAACCTAGCAACAGTAGCAATGTCCATTTCATTTCTTTTCCCATTTGTTGCATTTTTATATGCCCAGTGTTTTCAAGATCAAAAAGTACTAATGCTACATACAATAAAGTAGTATCACATCCAGGTATAAATTACACACAGTAAAATAACAGGATAGTATTAGGAGCAGGTTGGTAGGTCACATGCAACTCCACAAGAGAAAATACACAAGGAGCATTCTTCAACCCCTGGATCAGTAGAAAGATTACAGATTGACTCTCCTGGAAACTAAATTAATCTTCCACTTTTGGGCTGGTCCCTATCAGTTAAATTTGAAGTAGGCTGGTGGAACAGCATAGGGAAAGGTTCTAAGTCTCCAGGGGCTGTCAATCTAGCTCCTAATGTATTAAATAACTGTCATTTCATTTATCCTAAATCAGTATTCTCTCAGCCATAAAATGAAATCTGCTGTATTTCTCGGACTTGGTAAATGCCATATGAAGACTCTGTTGTCTTTCTACAATAGACTAACACGGCTACCCCTTTGGAATATGATTATATGTTCCTGTAGATTACTAGCTAATTACACTTCCTAGGTGCAACACTAATTACTATTTGACCTGCAAAATCAGTTCTTGGGAAGCCAAGTGGAAAGAGGTCTCGGAGGGAATCCCAATAACTTTGTGGGAATTAAAACGCAATTATCCAATCACTGTATGGTACAAGGGAAGCGGCAACTTTATGTCCAATCCTGAGTTCCTGACTCAGGCAACTCTTGTTACAATGATAACTTGGTACATCCAACCATGAGGCTATTGATTGGGGGAATTTTATCTAAGTCAAGAATTCAGCACTGGGTCTGGATGACTATATTTCAAAGTGATATTTATATTATGAAAAATAAAGTACTATTGTAATATGGTCCACATTCTTACCTCATTAAGACAGAGTTCTGTATCTACTGATTCATTGGATTTCCGCTTCTGTGCCTATAGACAAATGCAAAAGTTATTCAGTATATATGTATATTTACACACATACTATGAATATTTCTGTTTGAATAAGTGCTTCTTGATTGTTCTGTGTCATATTAACATGCCTCTAGATTAAATGAGTAGCAGCAATTAAGAGCCAATAGTACAATAACTGCCTTGAACTCACAATATAATAACTGGGCTCATCTACATAGAACTTTTGTGGATGGTGTGCCAGGGTGTTACTCTACAGCACACTAGCTGGTCACTATATTTCAAATCAAGGGACCCAAGCATAATTTTTTGGGGCCTAGTACAAACTTGTAACACAGGCTCCCACCCACACATGGTATCCTGCCCCCCCCCCACCCTCCCATGTAGGGACCCTGTTTCAAAGGATAGTTCATCAAAATTAAAAATTCCTTTGTATATGTATGGTAGAAGGGTCCACGTCGCAAACTAGTGCACTGCAGATATACTGCCTGGTTTACAGCGCATTAAGTCTCTGTGTAGACAGGCTCTTTGATAACATTTCAGTCCCTGCTGTAAATTTAAAATGCAAATGTTGAAGCATCAGCCAGGAAAACTAAGGGTGTAATACCATGAGTGCCATAGAAGTCTCTAAATACAAATCAAGTCAGTGCTCAAGAATCTGTGTAGAAGTTATATATAGTCCTGGTGGAGAAAAATTGAATGTGATCATACTTTTTATTAAATCTTAACAACACCAGTGTACTCTAATTACAAAATATCGACTTTTAAATATGGTGTATTTTTCCTGAAATGTTAAGAATACTCTGGTCAAAGTGTTTTATTTCTAAATATTAACAGACGTATACCCAGATGTTAAGATGACCAATAAATTTAAAAAAAATAAAAATATTAATTTCTGTATTGTACTACAGTCCCACAGTCTGTTCTAGAAAGTTACCAGTTCATGTAAACAAAACAGAACAACATTTAACTCCTATTACAAATGTAACTATAAATCAAACTGAATTCACTGGAGCCGAAAGAATGAATTCTGGGTGGCCCACCTCACAGGTGAGTGCTCTAACCACTCAATTACATGGCCATGCTCTCTCTTGTGCTCCCTCCCTCTTTTCCCCTCCTCAATTACTTTTTCCATTATTTACCTACAGTGGAAGACTTTCAACAGGTGATCCAGAGGGATCCTCTCATCAGAATACCCCATAACTCAGTAATGTCAAGGGCATGCACCGGGGGGGGGTGGCAGATACCTGTTCAAATCCCTTCTCCCACTCAGGTAGCAGGGGGAGAGGGGAGGTCCTCCAACATTTCAGGTGCATAATCCTAACCACGGGGCTAAAAGCTCTGAGAGATTTCATCCTCCATCTCATTTTTCTGTTAGCTTCCTATAGGGGCCCAATTCAGTAGCTGAGTTCTGAGCATGGTTACCAATTGGGTCCCACAGAGAAATAAGGTGGAGGATCCCCCATTTGTGCACTGCTCTGGGACTTAGGTGCAGGGCTGCACAGCACAGGCACCTACCGAACTTTTACTTAAAAAATTGAAGTGCTGAGCAAATTTTGGTACCTACAGAGTTCAGTGACTTCAGCAGCTGAGCAGGGGTTTTGTGAATCCCAGTGGAGCCCGATTCCGAAATTTAGGCCCCTAATGTAGCCCCTAAGTCCAACTCCTAGATGAAAAAAGAAATCTCCAGCAGTGAATTTTGGGTGCTGTTTGGCCAGATTAAAAATAACTTTCTCTAGTGACAGCCATGTTGATTTCACTCCTCACTGGCTGGCCACAGTGGGAAACATGACAAACAAGAAGAAACCAAAGTGGAACTTAATCCTACATTTCTTTTTCACCATATACTTCCACTGAAATGGGAAAGTGGAGATCCAAAGAACATAGGATGGGATCTTTGGTTCTTACAGTATGAACTCAGGAAGGCCTTCTTTGATACTTCCTACTTCCTTTTGTTCTGTGTTAGATACCCCAGTTCCTACGAGTTTTTGTCTACTGCCCAAAGTGGTATTTCCTCGTAGATATGCCTGGCTTAGGTTACAGAACACTGTAACATTTACAACACTTTTATTTCTAATTAGCTTCTACTTTATACCAAGGATTAAATTTTAACTTCTTTTGGATTTAATATAGCTCCCAAAATAAAAGAAGAGAACGAGGCTCTTTCACTATGCTCACCTTAAAAACAACATAACCCATACAGCAAGCAAGTATGTTTGCATTTTAGAAAACAACTGTTTTTAAGGTACAATCAACTATCATTAGTTAGAATCCAAAATCAACCTCAACAAGAAAAGCTTTTCAATAATTTTTAACATCGTTTACTAGCTTTTATTAGGGAAAGCTATGTATGTATTTAATGGGAACCTTTTAAACAACAATTGCTACATTTATTCACCTGCTTCGTCTGTAACAGAAGTTCCTTCTTTCTCTGGATTTAAAAAAATGTAATTTTAATAATAAGGTGACCTTTTCTCTGACCAAAGCATAAGGGATAAAGTCTGTAATTCAAAAAATAAAACACCAGACCTTTGTTTGGTGGAAGGGAGGGAGTGGAGTGGAATTTTGCAGGAAAAAAAATTAGCTTCCAGGTTGAGACATTACCTGCCAAGTTTCAAATTGGAAGACTAGATTTTTACTGCTGAGTTATAAACCTGAAAAAAAATGGGTTATAATGGAAATGCTGGCATAAACTGCATTATTAGAATACAACAGTGCCTCGCTAAATCAGAAGGAACTTGCGAGAGGGCAGGGGAAGAACCTGTGGGCAGAAGCATGGAGAATGAGAAGCTTATGTCAGTAATTACATCCTAAAGGAAAAATCCTTCCTGCCGCTTTCCTAGGCACGAAGAGGAGAGAACACAGCCAAACAGGTGGTGGTACGCTTCATGGGAAAAAGTGCCTTTAATGGGGAGCCAAATCAAGGCTCAGACACTACATTGATGGTTGTGATGCAACTACAAACGCATGTAAAATAAGAAATGACGTACAGCTCCATTCTCTGTTTATCTATAGAATATTCCAAAGCCTTATACAAGAAAAAGAGGTTTGCAACTCCTGCATGTTGTACAGTTCTGGCAGGGGAGTCTCTGCACCTCAAGATGCAGGAGGATTTAAGGACACAGAAACGTTTCTTTTGGAAGCTACTGTGGATCCAGTCTCGAGGATCTCCTCAGGATGGTGTAATTTCATGCCTGGTATACTGGTAAAAGGGTTTGTCCCTAAAGTATTAAAAGCAGCCTTTTCAGTCAGAGAAAAGATAAAATAAAACATAACTGATTAGTGAGACTATATTTCAAAATTAGATTTATTTTCAAGGCTTTGCAGAAGGCCTGAGCCTGCCTTAAGTATGTACATAAGAATTTTTTCCCTGATCAAAATAAAAGCAGGATTGGGCTCATTAAAAAAAAAATCAATGGGAAAGAAGTTTTTAAAAATCTCTCAAGAAAAAAAGGTCTGGGATCTGTGCTACTGGCTAAAAACCAAATCTGCCAATGATTCATACACTCAGCTGTGATATACTGCTGAATGTAAAATGAATAGTTATGGGTATTAGATTTGTCTGACCTAAAACCACCTCAAATTCCCTCAGACGTTTTCCTTTCTTAACCATAAAAACAAGCAGTAACTTTGTTTAAGTAGAGTTCATAGAGCCCATCCCTCAAGGAAGGATTAAACAGGTTTGAGATGGGTTGACAGATAACTCTGGTTTTGTAGAAAGACAACAGAGTCCTGTGGCACTGTTAAAGACTAACAGATTTATTTATCGCATGAGCTTTCGTGGGAGAAAATCCCACTTCGTCAGACGCTTTGAAGATGGGAAACTTACAGAATGGGAGGAAATTAAATGCAGGGGAGTGTATGACATAGGATCAGGTCAGGCTGTAACAATTTCCACAACACAATCAAACTTAGCCTGGAACACTCCACCCAAGAGATCCACTTTCTGGACACTACAGTGCAAATTAGCGATGGGCACATAAAGACCTCCATATACCGCAAACCTACTGTTCGGTATACTTACCTACATCCCTCGAGCTTTCATCCTCGACACACCACACGATCCATTGTGTACAGTCAAGCCCTAAGATATAACCGCATTTGCTCTGACCCTTTAGACAGAGACAGACACCTTCAGGATCTCTACCAGGCATTCTTAAAACTACAGTACCCACCCGCAGAAGTGAAGAAACAAATTGACAGAGCCAGACGGGTACCCAGAAGTCAACTACTTCAGGAGAAGCCCATGAAAAACAACAACAGAATGCCACTGGTCACCACCTACAACTCCCAAGCCAGACCTCTTCAACACATCATCAAAGATCTACAGACTATTTTACAAGATGATCCCTCACTCTCTCAAGCCTTAGGAGACAGACCTCTCCTTGCTTTCAGACAGCCCCCTAACCTTAAAAGGATACTTACCAGCAACTACAGATCATACAACAGAAACACTAAAGCAGGAACATATCCCTGCAACAGACCACGCTGTCAACTTTGCCCTCATATCTACACTGATGACACCATCACAGGGCCTAATCAAGCCACCTACTCCATCAAGGGCTCGTTCACCTGCTCATCCACCAATGTGATTTATGCCATCATGTGCTGGAAATGCCCCTCTGCCTTATATATTGGACAGACAGGACAGTCTCTGTGCCAAAGAATCAATGGACACAAATCCGACATCAGAAATTGCAACACTATAAAACCAATAGGGGAACACTTCAATCTCCCTGCTCACTCCCTTGACGACTGGTTAATAGCTGTGTTGAAACAGATGAATAACAAATCACAGCTTCAAAGAGAAACTGCAGAACTCGAACTTATATGCAAATTTGACTCAATTGTCTTGGGGTTAAACAGGGACTATGGATTTTTCTCTCATTACTTACAAGTGATTACACACATTACAACACCCTCCTCTATGTGCTGTTCCCCAGTGTTTGAATCCTAACATCTATTTTGATTTGCTGTTACAGCCCAACCTGATCCTATGTCATACACTCCCCTGTATTTAATTTCCTCCCATTCTCTAAGTTTCCCATCTTCAAAGCGTCTGACGAAGTGGGGTTTTCTCCCACGAAAGCTCATGCGATAAATAAATCTGTTAGTCTTTAAAAGTGCCACAGGACTCTGTTGTCTTTCTACAATAGACTAACACGGCTACCCCTTTGGAATCTGGTTTTGTAGGAAACTCTTGTTCATTTGGACACAGAAATTCTGGCCATTCTTAAGAAACACCTCCGTTATTTGGATCATCCATCTTGCATCGAGTTACCCTTTTATATTTTGTAATATTTCCCTTTTAATTTTGTAAAGTCACTGTTGTGGAAAAGCAAAGAATCATATTTAAGGATGTGAACAGTCATGAGATCTGTGTGATGAACTTTTCATTACATGGCACGTCTATTTTAAGTCTTAGTTTAGCCTAGGCAATGTCAGGATTTTAAACTGCCATCTCCCCTCCCATATGGAATTGTGCCAAAACCTGAGACATCTAGCGATATGGAAACCTTCCCAGCCCATTTAAGAAAAGAGCTGGTGCCTCAGGCCCAGCAAAGAGCTGACAGATACTCTTCCTGGAGGGGAAGGAGAACCAGAGATAGCAGAGCCATTAGCTGTTTCCCTGGAAGGTCTGGGGTACCGCTACATAGGCTATTTCCATATTGCAGCCCGGAGCAAGCCTCCCAACCTGGGCAGACAGACACTAAAAATAACAGAGTGGAGGTTGTGGCTTGGGTGGTAGCTGGGCTATCAAGCCCACTCCAGCCGGCTGGTCTTCTCTGGAGCGGAGGGATCATGCACTAGCCCGCCCTGCCCCAAGAGTGGAGCAGATGGCCCAGGAGTGGGGCAAAAGCGCTGTGGACCCCACCCCCTGACTCCAAGCCCTGCCCTCATCCCCAGTGCCAGCAGCCCCCTCACCCCACCCCCAGCGCTACCCCAAGCCCCACCAGATCATACAGGGGGCATAGGGGCTGGAGCCCAGGATCCCCCTTCAGGCCGGGGCCCAGGGCTTCAGCCCCTATAGCCCTTGCGTTGATCCAGCCCTGCTGGTGATATGTAATAAAGCTAAGAGAGATACATATAATGCATGCTTGTTTGCAGGTCATTTTAATGGTTATGGCTTTGCCATCCTCTCAGATTCTTGACCAGCTATATAAACATATTAGCACGGCTTTAAAAAGAAAGAGAATAACTTCCACTCCTGAAATATTCATAACAAATGACATTACATGTTCTTTTTGTTCTTTTCTAGTGTTGATTAGAGATTTATTATGCAACCAACCTGTTTTCCTAACAGCGGGACACAAACAATAAACAGAGAAATGCACAGAGTGTAAAAATGCAATCACTTTAACTCTTCTGCACTTACTATGTGCTAGCTACATCTATCACACCTGTCAATAGTATTTTCTTATTAGTACAGTGGTACAATGGTACACTGCAATATAAATTACTTTCAGTGGGGAAAGCAAGCAAAGTATGTCAGAGGCAGAATCTACTGAAATAAGAATCTAATTCAGTATAAAATAATTCTGAATTCTGTGGCTCCCAGGATGGGTACAATGCTATTTAAGCTTTGTAGATTCTCATTATGAAGAAGCCAGACTTTTTATTTCCCCTCTGAATCTGCCCCAAAGATGCAATCTCAGAGCATGACATTATCATCTGTGGTAATTTTGCCTAACAGGGCTGCATGCTGTTTTGTACAGTAAGTACAATTTAATGGTAGATACTGCCAAAACACTTCAGGTATCAGTCTTCAGTGCTAGAAATAAAATACATAGCATAGTAAGTAACTAAACAGAAATTTCAGCTTGGAGAAACTAAACAAAGAAAACAAATTATCCACTTGTGTTTGAACTCACAGTAGGGAGAGACACAGATATGGTATCAATTTAATCTCACAGCTGCAATTTATTAAAATGAACAGTATCTCAAATCATTACTGGCCAGTCAACTAAAGTCCTCGCAGTTGTTTCCTTATTCTGAACATCAATCACATGAACTATGGTGTCTTTGCCAAAATTCCTCATTTTGCCCTGTATGAAGACCCATCCTGCATTCTACCCCATCACAATTGCTATAGCTGAGCAGATGGACATGGCCATAGTCTTCCCCCTTCTTGGATACTGACCACTGTTGGATGAATTCACTGAAGAAGAGCTGTCTCTTTCACCAACAGAAGTTGGTCCACTAAAAGGTATCACCTCTCTCCAAACTCTCTCTAATATCCTTGAACCAACACAGCCACAGCAACACTTCAAGCCCCCTTCTCCTTGACAGTTCTGCCAACTCCATGGTAGAAATCCTGAGATTATCTTAAAAGTCATGGGATTTTTATTTACATAAGTATGTGGATCTTTTTGTTTGCCTGATGGTGGTTGAACCTGTACGATTCATATTTTCATACTTTTCTTCACAACTGTGAGGACCAGAAACCTAATTTTAAAATAAACAAATGAAGGGGACAAGCTAACAATCACTTGATTCCAGGAGCTTGGGTTTAAGGAAAACAACATGGCAATATTCCTAGTGACTTCAGAGGGGCCAGGATTTTACCCCACCTATCAGGAGACTTGTGATAACATTGCAAGGGTTGGTACCGTTGCCTCCTCAATCTGATATTAAGGCTATCTTCTCTTCTGCAGACGAAATAAGCCTAGGTCCCTCAGTCTCTCCTCGTTAGTCTTGTGCCCCAGTTCCCTAATCATTTTCGTTGCCCTCCATTGGATTCTTTCTAATTTGTCAATATCCTTTCTGTAATGGGGAGCCCAAACTGGACACAGTATTCCAGATGCGGCCTCACCAGTGCCGAATAGAGGGGAATAATCACATCCCTCGATCTGCCTGCAACACTCCTACTGATGCAGCCCAACATGCCATTGGCCTTTCTGGCAACAAGAGCACACTGTTGACTCATGTCCAGCTTCTGGTCCACCATAATCCCCGGGTCCTTTTCTACAGTGCTGCTACTTAGCTGATCAGTCCCTAGCCTGTAGCAATACATGGGATTTTTCCGTCCTAAGTGCAGGCCTTTGCACTTGTCCTTGTTGAACCTAATGAGATTTCTTTTGGCCCAATGCTCCAATTAGGTCTACCTGAATCCTGTCCCCGCCCTCCAGCATGTCTACCATTCCCCCCCAGCTTGCTGTCATCCGCAAACTTACTGAGTGTGCAATCTATCCCATCATACAGATCATTAATGAGGATGCTGAACAGAACTGGCCCCAGGACCAACCCTTGGGACACTCAACTCATTACTGGTTGCCAGCTAGACATTGAGCCATTGATTCCCACCCACTGAGCCCGATGAGCTAGCAAGTTTTCTATCCACCTTATGGTCCATTCATCCAACCCCTACTTCCTTAACTTGCGGACAAGAATGCTGTGGGAAACTGTATCAAAAGCTTTGCTAAAGTCGAGGTATATCATGTCGATGGCTATTCCCACATCCACAAATTCAGTCATCTCATCATAGAAGGTAATCAGGTTGGTCAGGCACGATTTGCCCTTGGTGAATCCATGTTGACTGTTCCTGATCACTCTATTTTCTTCCAAGTTTTTCAGAATGGATTCTTTGAGGACCCGCTCCATGATTTTTCCAGGAATTGAGGTGAGGCTGCTTGATCTGTAGTTCCCCAGATCCCCCTTTTTCTCTTTCTTGAAGATAGGTACTATATTTGCCTTTTTCCAATCACCTGGGATCTCCCCCGTTTGCCACGAGTTTTCAATGATAATGGCCAGCGGCTCTGCAATCACATTGGCCAACTCCCTCAATACCCTCGGATGCAGTTCACCCGGCCCCATAGACTTGTGCACATCCAACTTCTCTAAGTAGCCCCTAACCTGACCTTCCATCACCGAGGGCCGCTTTCCTTCTCTCCATTCTGTGTTACCCAGTATAGTAGCCTGGGAGCTGACACTGCCTGTCAAGACTGAGGTAAAAAAACCATTGAGTACTTCACCTTATATGTAAATGCATGAGTTCTAACAAGCAACTGAAACCTGGCTCATCTCCATAATCCTCTGCTATCTGGGCCCAGAATGTTCATAAAGCCCCTGGAAGGCAGATTACCTGCAAAGGTCCCTTTTTCCTTCTACGGGAAACCCTGATGTTCGTGTTTGTGTGAAAAGTGCATTTGTGTGCTCAAGTTTGAGGAGTAAGGCAACTAAGAACAACACATCTATCAGACAGTTTTGGCCATATCTGTCTCAGAAGTCTGTGGAAAACACCCACCCTAGCTGTGCATGACCAAATAAAGAGATCTGCAAATCTCTTTTCAAGCAGGTAGTTTTTGAATGAGCACAGTGCAGAATGCAATACTCAAGCCTGCCCACCAAAAATGACTTATCTAGGATCTTCTGAATGTCTGACCTTACATGCGAGAATAGTAACTAGCTATGAGTTTGCTTTCCTTTTCACTCACTCATTTATTTGAGTCATTTGAATTCATATAGGCCTACATTGCTGCTAACTATTTTTAGTGCATATTATGCAATGTTCCTAATATTGTCTTTTTATGGATTTGCCTCAAGCAAACATTTCTGCATTAAGAAAGGCAGAGCAGAAAACAGAATACTAAAATGTATAGACAGAATAATTTTTGCTAGCCTAATATCCTAACAACTTAGGCTGCTTGGGTGTTTTCCCAGCTATAACACATTTTAATCCAAAATCTTGTAGTTGGCGACTTTATTATTAAAATCCATCTTCCTGGTGATTCTCTATTGCCACCAACTCATAAGTAGCATCTAGATATTGTGCATGATAATTCAGTTAAAGAAAACAAAACTGAATATAAAGCTATTAAAGTCCTGTTTAAAAGTCATATGCGTATTTTAACTGTAAGTAAAGATACTCCATGGATGAAATCCTGAACCTATTGACTTTACTAGGGACCAGGATCTCACTCAACATGTCTTAAGCACTGGAGTGATACCTCCTGCTTTCAATAAACCTATAAGGTACCCATATATGATGTCAGAGGTTACACATTGAATCAGGTACTTAAAAGCTAGCTCCCATTCACATTTATCACAAAAATCTCTGCACAACTTGACACAATTGATCACTACCGAGAAAAGGCTAGGACTGGCAGAGAAGGTCAGGATTCAGAAGCATGCAGAAACTGGCTGAGGGAGCACTCTGGTTGCCTGCCACGGCTGGCCATACGCTCCACACACAGCTTCAAGGTGCTAATGGAGGGAGGGGCAAAGTGGGAAAATGAGGCCACAAGTTGCCTCCATACTCCAGCAGCGGGACCAGAAGAGAGGCACCTTGCAGTTCCGCATCTACAACAAGACAGCAAGCTGGCTTGTTTGAACCCCTATCTATGGAGGGAACTGAGCAACTGCTGTGATGCTTGTGCAAGATGCTGCCTCCTGCATGAAGCCAGGCTTAAGCAGATGATAGTGATTTTTTTAAGGGGAAAAGGATTATCATAAACATTCGTCTGATGAATCTACTATCTGAGCCTTTTCTAACAGACTAAAATGTTGAGGGTTCTCGCATTTATTAACCATACAGCAAACTTCTATACGTGCATGTGTATGTACTGTGAGCATTTGCGCACACAATATAGTGGTCAGCTTTAAAACACTGGCAATTCCCTTGAAGTGTACCCTAGAGAATTAAATGGAAGTATTCAAAATAATTCCTGTAGTAAGTAGAGAGAAGTAAATGGGACAACTGCAGATACTAAGATAAATCTTATCTATATGGTGAAACTGTCAACGAGGCTGCGTCTTACACTGGTAAATTAAGTCAACTTAAGCTTGCATAAGTCGACTTAATTTACTCTGCGTCTACACTACACTTTGCTTAAGTCGACTTAAGCAGCTTGCTTAAGTTGACTTAAGGAAAATAAAGTCAACTTAATTTTATTAAGACTTTATTAAACCTCCTTTCTAGTAGATCTAAGGCTTAAGTCGACTCCCTAGAGTCGACTTAAGCCAGTGTAGACATGGGGTAGCCTTAAGTCGACTTAGGGCTACCCCAGGACTACACCAATGCCCTCCCTGCCGGGGGGGACACAGGGGAACCTGGCATGCCCCCCCACAGGGCAGGGCAGAGCCCTGCCCACCCTGCCCCTATGCCCTGCCAGGGTCCCTGTCCCTCTTTGCCCCATTGTACCTATGTACAATGGGGCAAAGGCTGAACCCCCTGGCATTGGGCAAGGGGTGCCCCCCCTACCCCCGTGGACCTGCCCTAGGTACCCCTAAGCTCCTAGAAGTCGACCTAGGCGTCCAGTTTGGACGCTCTAGGTCGACTTTTTAAGTTCCCCCCAAAGTCGACTTTAATTTTAAGTGGAGACACACTAAGTTGACTTAGTTAAGGTCGACTTAAATTACCCAGTGTAGACATAGCCCTAGTGAGACCAACACATCAACCGCACACACATCTAAATACTAGTATGTTTGTTTTGCTACATCTGTATTTTTGTGACTATTTTTGTTGTGACATCGCATCAAATCACCAGCATAAGCTAGAGATTACTTATATTATTTATAAAAGTAATAAAAGTAATATAATAGTGAACAGCTACGATTTAGAACAACTGTTGAATTTTGCATTTATGGTCCCACATAATCCACTCCAATGAGGTGACACAGAAATGCTTTTTTTTAATTTAAAGCACTTTTTCTCCATACAGGTTTAAGGCCCTAACCCTTCAATTAGGCACAGACAATTACAGGACTGGGGCCTTAGTGAACATGTAGCACTTGCTAGGAACTTAAACTCATTTTTAGCACAGAAAATGCCATTAAGAATAAAATCACTCATTATATAGGAGGAGAGAACATTATATTTTGAAAGAATGAAATAAAGCTTATCCAGTTAAAACTGTAACAGGAATAACTTTCTTTCTTTGACAATGAAGAAAAAAAAAACAGAAAAAAAATCAGCCTGAAGCAAAAATCCAGCATAGAAAATGTCAGCACAAACAGTTAAAGTTTTGGCAAATTTATAAGCCATTTAAACCAGGGTCTCATAATAGGAAGTGTAAGGCTACCAAGCTCTGCCTATAATAATTTATTCTTATTTTCATTAGATTAATGTTACCTTCAGTGAATCTTTCCCTATCACTTTCTGGCAAGGCATTCATACTTAACATTGGTATTCTGGATTATTAAATTCTGAGGGCACCTTAATTCTTGAAAGTAAAACTAATATCATACTAATATTCCTTGTGGACATTTTATTTTCTACCATATAGTTATGTTCCAAAGGCTTTAAGTGAGGACCACACCAAAAAAACCCCAAAAACGTTAAAATCAGTTCAGTAAGTCCTATCAACTGCCCTCCATTAGCTAAGCTATCCCTTGAGTTGCCTTGTCAGCGTCCTAACAAACTGATGCTTGCCACATGGAGCATGTAGTTTCATACTAATAACAGACTGTGAGGGGATGACATATGAATATATACACATCCCCTGATCCTCACTGGATTCAATAAGACTTTGGTCTTTTTACTTGAATGGGAGCAGTATTGAGCTTTTTGTCTAAACTAAATATTAGGGATGGAATCCTGGCCCCACTGAAGTCAATGGCAACACCTCTCTTCACTTCAGTGAGCCAGAATTTCACCCCAGGGACTTACATGTATCCATTATTATACATGAACAATCCTCTCTCCTACAAACAGTCTCACTGATGTCAATGGAGCTAGCTGAGTGAGTGGGAAACATTTGTGAGACTAGTGGTTTGCATGATCAAACCTAGATGTTCTATCTCCTATATTCTTTATGAGTTTGATTTTGCATCATAAAAGTCAACGGGACTTTTCACATTGACTTAAAGGAGAGCAGAATAAAGCCCTATATAATTTACTAACATCTACCGTATCTGCTATGAATAATGACTCAAATTTGCAGTGGGAAAGAGGTACTATACACAACATGGTTAACTTTTTTGCCACTACTAAAATGCTCACCTCAAGCACATGCATGTGGATACACACAAAATTAATGGGCATTTTAAATTCTTAGCAATTATGTCCCACATTTTGGAAAATTATGAGTCCATAATAATCAGATTGTTCATAATTCTGTTTTGTTTCATCACCCAAATCATTCACAGAAATGATGGAAAAGTATATATTCAAGCAGAATAAAGTAATGCAGAAAAACATAACAATTATAAATAGACAAATCCTAACATTTTGCATAGGTTGCATGTATAAAAATGGCAGCGAGTCGCATTAGAAAGGCCATGGATTTAATGAGCGTATGACGATAAAATCCCGTAGTGTTTGAGATGTTTCTTTCCAGCCTCCTTTCTCGTTGTTTGAGATTAGCTTCTCTGGCAGAGTGGGAAGAATCTCATTTCCTCATGGAGGCCTCTAAAACATAAATCTTGAAATTGCAACATACCACCACAATATTTTAACACCTTTTTGTGCCTGAGTAGAAATTATAAAGCTCTGTTGGCACATACATGTTGCACTGGAGACTTGAGTAGACTTCTGCAGAGGATGTTACTTAAAGGACAGTTGACTGCTAGGGGCAAATGTTTTCCTGAATGTGCAGGGGCTACACTTCTATACTTTCTGTATCTTCCAGATGATTCACTTCGGGGCATTTGTGTATGTTGCTTTTAGTTCTCTGTGTGTGCTTTCAAGTATTTGATTGCCAGCTCTGAAGAATGGAGTCTTCAATGTATTCATAGGCCAAGGACAGCACAGCCAGCACCGTCTCAACCCAGAGCTGGATGAAGCAGCTTGGGGATGAACTGGTAGTTCCAATCTCTGTACTCTACTCAGTCCTTGGCCTCTTTGTTAGGATTACCGAAGAAACACTGCAAAGTATAGCAGTGGTTTTGTACTGTGGACACTTTCCTCTGGAACCTAAGGCACTTAGGT
The DNA here is from genome assembly GCA_007922175.1 of Pelusios castaneus. Classification (NCBI taxonomy): domain Eukaryota; kingdom Metazoa; phylum Chordata; order Testudines; family Pelomedusidae; genus Pelusios; species Pelusios castaneus. The sequence goes on from ML685755.1 coordinate 12,632,906, forward strand.
ACCTAAATCTGGGGACAAGGTGCCTCATTCTTGGTTTTAGGTGGCACTGCAGTCCATAAAACTGACCAGCAGCACACTACCTGTTTGGGCATCTAAACTTATCAGCACCTATGTTTCTGTAGTAAAAGTGTCTTAGATGTCCAATGTTTCTGCCTCTTGGCACGTGGACAGCTGCGTCCCTTTTCGGTGTCCGACATCTACCTCCCACCTAAGATCCAGAGCAATCCATGGATCAGGAAAAGATAAACAATCCTCTGCCTAATTCATAGAAGGGACCCAATCCAGTAACTGTGCTCAAAACCTGCCTAACTCAGACAAAACTGTTGTGGGGAAAGATAACCATCTTCCTTATATAACATTTACCCCGATGTGTAGAGCATTTTAAGGATGGAGATTCCACCACCCTCCTAGTGAAAAAGATTTTCCTAACATCCAACCTAGACATCCCCCATTGCAACTGTAGACCACTGCTCTTCAGTCTGTCATCTGCTACCACTGAAACCAGTCTAGCTCCATCTTCTTTGGAACCCCCGTTCAGGTAGCTGAAGGCTGCTATCAAATCTCTCTTCACTCTTCTCTAAATAAGCCCAGATCCTTCAACCTCGCCTCATAACTCATATGTTCCAGCCCTTTAATCATTTTCGCGACATGCATTCTCATTTACAATAAATATGACTGTACTCTCACATCTAATCACAAACAAAAATCTTCATCAGAATCTACAGTTCTGTGCACACAGCTTCTTGCACACACAAACTCCTGAAAATGTATGAAAAATTGGATTAAGGGTTTACATGATTCAATTCTGATTCAATTCACAAATAAGATTTTACATTTATATAGAACACTTAATCCCAAAGGATTCTACATATTCAACTCATTTTTTTTTTTATGTCAACACATTTTGGGTAGAGGCAGACAAAGGTAAAAAATCCAATGAACAACAGACTTTGTTCAGCTCATAATTATTGTCTTATTTTGCATGCATGCAGTCAAACTGAAGACACAAATTTAGGGTTAAGTTTTCAGAGGTAGGTGCTTATACCTGTAATGCATTCATTTGTGCTTGCTTAATTGATAAGGACAATTGTCCAACGTGCTTGTACAAATCAGATATTTGCCATGGCACCTGATCATATAGGCATTCAACTCACCATATGGACATACGGGGTTCACACATGTACATCAAAATTTTGTTACCATCACTTAGGCACACACAAAGGTATACATGTGTCGCACTGAACATCTAACTTTGAATTTCCGGCCATTAGCACCACGTTCAGTCTTCTGAAAATGTAAGAAATCTCTAACAGAAGAAATATACAGTAAAATACATCACTTAGTAAATTAGTATCCTGACTACCTAATTCTGTTTTCAAAAACCTATGGGGGAGGATAATTCTTCAGGATATACATGCTGTGTGAACCTATGAAAAAATTCTGCACTATTCACAACTGTCTATCTATTTACTTGTTGATCACAGAGCAAGCTAAGCATACGGGAGGGTTTAACGTGAAGTAGAATGGTTGCTGCCAGACCACTGATTAGTACCAGAATCGTGCATGAAATATTTAGGATCTTATTCTCCAAAGTAAAGAATAAAATAAACAACACTTCAAACTCCCATTGATTTTGAAGGTGAGGGACTAAAATGGGTGACAGCTTCTTACGTTCCAGAATAGAATAATAGATTGAAAAAAGTGATTGAGTAGAATGGTTTAAGGGCAGTACAGAGATCTATTATTCAGGTAAGGCAGCTGATTAGAAGTCATAGGATAAAAGGTCAGCAGGGGATAACAGAGATTTGATTTATTTCCAGTATTTGACTGTAAATGTGCATTGAAGACAATAGGTAAAGTGAGCAGATGGATTAAAAAAAGAATAAAAACATATTTATGTTCAGATCTTTGTTACCATTAATGCTTTTCATTAAGAGTATGTTAGCCAATTTGGTTAAAAAGCTGTGTTTCATTTTCTCTCCTATAAACCTGGTTTAGCTACCAGAAAGATCGTTAATATTCTGTTGAAGAATTGTCAAGATTTAGCTCTTCTACATATGCTACCTTTACAGCTTATGATATGATAATTTCAACGTGTAGTCTAGAATGACTATTTTTAAGATTTTATTATTATAGTTTAGTCATTTATGGATTCCTCTCTCTTTCATTTACTGCTGGTTATGGGAATGAAGCTATTCCCACATTATTATTGTATTTAAAATAATTTTCATCTTATCCTTTGTTATAATACCATGGTCTTTTGTTTTCTAAAGATCATTTTATAATAAGGTAAGTATAGGTGCAAAAAGAACAGATAAAAATGCCATGTACATAAACAATAACATTCAATTATAAAGTACATCTGAAGAGAATTTCTATCACGGTAATCATGGAGTTAGTCCAAATCTATGCCAGCGTAATAGAGCAGCATTTGACCCAAAGCAATTAGTTCTCTATGCCAGCCTAGCCCATCCTGGTGTGGAGACCATTCCTATGTCACAAAGCCACTGCATTTCTTCCACTCAGCAAGTGACCCATCCTAACACACAGCTCTTATTTGTGCTCAGTTTCAACACCAGAGTGAATTTCATAGTAGTGTGAGCTGGTGGATTACTTAAGTAGATACCCAAAAATGAAGTAAGGGAGCTGCAAGACAGGAGAAAAGAGAGAGGAGCAGATGAAGAGATAGAGGAAGGGGAAAAAGGACTAGTGATTAAAGGGAGTTGTAGAATAGCTGGGGTGAGAAGTGATGTACGTGCCATTGGAAGGTGAGACTAATGGCTACGCAATGGCATCACATAGACAGCAGGAGAATTGATCCAGGTTATCATTTCAGAAGAGTGTAATTTCCCCCATTACTACTGTTGAGATTTATTATGCTTCCATTTTATTCAAAAGGGAGAATCTTTTTAATAGCATAAAGGACATTAAAAAGAGACATTACTTTTCAGGGGTGGCACTGTAGTACCTAAATAAGGGAATCTTCATCTCAGCTTTACAGGCATATTATAGCTGCCAGGATGATGGGGACATTTAAGGCTCCAGGATGTAAAAAAGATAGAGAAGCTGAGCACTGTTGAAACTTCCATCATTTTGCAGAATTTGCCAATTTAGGTAAGTAAAACAGTACTCAAACCCATTAATAGCAAATTAGATATTTTTAGAGCATATGGAGAACAGGTGATGAAGATTCAGGACATTATACTATGAACTGCAATTCTAAGGACAATATGTCTTCTATTTCAGTGGGATACACAAAACTTACGTGTTAAATAAATGTGTTAGTCTTTAAAAGTGCCACAGGACTCCCTGTTTGTTTTACTACAATTTTTGTTACTTGTAGTTATGTCCTAAAATTAAATTATAATACTGTGCACCATCTATAAGGCTGGTTATTTTGTGTTCTTTTGTGCATGTTATAGTAAGCGGTCTATTTTAAAGGGGAAGAATATGATAGACTTGAATTTGGAGGTACCTAATATTAAATATATCCTTAAGATAATGAAGAACCTCATACAGCAATAGCACTGTCTATGCATAGGCAGATTTGGCATGGTTGGAAATGTTCTGATTCTCTGATCCACAGTTTGTGCTTCATATTTCTGCAATTATTCCTATAAGAGAAGACTTTGTTGTAAAACAACTGTGGCTTAAGGGAACACTACAAATGTTACATCTGTTTTTAGTAGGAGTAATTTGCAAACTGCTTTCTGAGTATAGAGACTATAATCTGTCCCTATATAGCAGCTGAAATTTCAGTGTTCTTTAAAGGTGTGCAGTAGATTTTGGTAAAATGGTATTTTTATAAGTCATTAAATTGGTTTTTAGGAACCTCACATTTGAACAATTATTAAACTATAAAACAAAATTGCATGATTCTTAAAACTATAATCTGAAGTTTTACAATTAGCTATAAAAGGCCATATTATAATAATATACTAAAGATGCTGAAACTATTACAACTTTTTTTTAAAAAAATGAATTGTAAAATTTTTATTGCTGATGAAACAACTCTAAATTATTACGCATCCCACACACACACACGCCCAATGAAAAGCATACTATTCACTAAAACATGATTTAAATTATGATTGAACTATGCAAAACAGACCATCTAGATTGCTGTCTGTAATAGAAGTTTCTTAAACCTGACTTTCACTATATGATTAAAAATGTTTCTGAACGAATTTATTAAAAGTGGGGCCAGATTTTCAAGATAGGTCTGTGTCTCTAGGGGACTGATCCTCAGCTGGTCTAAACCGGTGTCACTTCACTGAAATCAACAGAGCTGTACCCTTTAAACTAGCTAAGGATCTGGGTCTAGATATTTACCTATATTCTGCTGTACAAGCAGTAATATTGTATATAAATAGGTCCTTTATTAAAACAAAGCAGGTTAGTCTGGAGAGGTAAAATAGGGAATGAATTGTGTCTATCACGTGAACCTCTTCAACTGCCACTGTCTCATGATACTGAACATTAGTTGCTTTCATGCCTGGGAAAATGGAAATTTCCATACTGCATCAGCCCCATGGTCCATCTAGTCTAGTTTCCCATCTTTTCCCATCCCCAGCAGCAGATGCTTCAGAGGAAGATGTTGGAACATGGCAGTATGCAAATGTAAAACTTCTGAGTTCTGATTCTCCTGTTTACACTGAGGTAAATCAGAAGAAACTTCATTAAGGTCAATGGTGTTTGGAGTGGGAAATCAGCCTCTTTGTTGGTAAAACACAGAATTCAGATCAATACTGTCCAAATTAGAAGGATAAGATTAATGATGACATTTTAGATTATCTCTGGTTGTCAGATACTAAAATGAAAATGCAAAGCACACAAGGCTTCTTTAGGTAAAACAGAATTGCTGCTGAGCCAAATTAAAAGATGTTCCTTTTTAGAAGAAAAGCTGCCAATTGGTGTTCTATAAATCATCTCTGCCAGCAGGCTGACCTCATTATGTCAGCTAATCCTGGAAATACAGGAGGTAAATTTAAATCTTCTAGTATGGAACATTTAATCGATATTCTAAATGTTTTTCTTATAATTTATTCTGGCAGAGCAATGGATGCTTTACCTTCCGGTTAATCTTTCGCCACAGACTAGAACTTTCTAAATAGTAATGTCTGGAAGAAGATATCCAAAAGGGTATTCCTGAGGGACAGAGTTGGAAGGGCTTTTGAACAGACACTGTCACCCATAGCTCGTTCCTTACAGAATGGCAAAGAAGCAGAAAAATAGAAGGCCAAACAGGGGGGGCTGGAGGATGAGGGTAGTGGTCAGGCAAGTACGTAAGCACAGAGGAGTAACGTTCAGTGTCTTCATTTTAGGTGACCAGATGTCTCAATTTTATAAGGACAGTCCCAATATTCAGGGCTTTGTTTTATATAGACACCTATTACTCCCTACCCCAGGTCCTGATTTTTCACATTTGCTATTTGGTTACCCTACTTTATTCAGAGTACAGTCTCAGAATTTGTGCTATTCCCTCCACAACACTGAGATTCCTATTGATGTCACCCACCACCCAATTACCAATCCATGAAGCTGCACACCTGGTGTGGTTTGATATTCAGAGCACTGCATTACACCTTTTAATCCTCTACCATCACCTACTTTACAGAAATATTATTTAACATTTATGCAGTTACTTAATACTAAATAATTATAGACAAGATTTTGCCTGGAAGCCCTGGGCAGAAGCCTGATTGGAAGTTGAGAACTTGCAACACTCAGGCTTCGGGGCCGGATTGCAGCCTGAGGAGGCCTGGGGCCGCTCGTTCTTGTGGGGCACCCTCCACCACAGTTGTGTTCAGCCTGGGGAGGCAGGAGGGTCTGGCCCCTCCAGTGCTGCTGGGGAGGAAGGGGTACGCTGCAGAGAGATCAGGATCTGGGGCCCACGGGGAGCATGGTCTGGAGCCCTGGATGATGTTGTGGGGTTATGGGTAGGGTACAGGCCTGCAGCACAGACAGCACTGGGGAGTGGGTCTTGGGGGGGGCAGCTGTGGCTCAGGTGTGCTGTGGGAGGTGGAGTCAGGAGTAGACCAGTCAGCCCGGGGGTGGGGCAGGCAGGCTGATGGTAGCTCACCTCTCACCTGGGGCTGGATTTTGGCGAGGCTCCCCGTTAGGTCAAGGCCCAAAGCTGTGTCCCCTAAAGCCCCTTTCTTTATCTGGCCCTGTCAGGACTACAAGTAAAGAGTATAGTTAAGTGCTTCATTTGGTTTGGTGACTTTCTTAAAGACTCAGCTCCTGGACTCATGGCTATCCACGAAAATCTCAGCTTTCATTTTAAAATATAGTTTGCAGAACCTCATTTGCTGATGAAAAAAGCTTGAAAATGTGACTCAGGTGTACCCTAAAGACTCAAAAACCACAAGGCAAATAGAAAACCCACCAATTTTTTTTTTTTTAAATTTCATGATTTTAAACCAACATCATGATGGTCTGGTTGTTTCTGACAATCTTTGGATGCTTGGTGTTGACATTACTGAGACATTCACATTCCTTTCTCCCTTTTTAAATACATGCTTTTGAGAGTACATGAACAAGTGCAGAAGGGGCCTCAGAGTTATTTGCCTTCAGTTGGAAGAGCCATGCATTTTAATGAATTGAATTATATGTGCATCCATTGTGTACATTTGTACAGATGCACAAAAATCAAACACCCTTCAGCATGCTGCACAAGGGCTTGTGGGATCAAGGCCTTTATCATGAAAGACATATGGAAAACTGCAATTGATCAGGAAGTAGCTGGAATCGGCTGTGTAAAATATTGCTGAAAACACAGCAATTTCTGTTAAATTAACACAAACTTCATTTACAAAACATTTACTGAAATATTCCACCTCTCTCCACAAGAGCCATTATTAAATATTCTTGTTCTATATTTGATATTGTAGCAATGATGTATATAATTATTTATATATATTACTATGACCATTCAGTTCTATATGGTTGTCCTGCTAAACTTCATTTGTTTTGTGACAAGTTCCAAAGGGATGGCCGTGTCATTCTAGTTCAGCAAAACTAACAAGGAGTCTAGTGGCACTTAAAGACTAACACATTTATTTGCCACATGAGCTTTCATGGGAGAAAATCCCACTTTGTCAGACACAATAAATAATTTTGTTAATCTTTAAGTGCCACTAGACTCCTTCTTTATTTCATTTGTTTTTGTTTTCTTGACTCATTTTGCCTGCTATACAGCCAAAGACATTCTGGGGGCCGAGAGGAAAAATATATACTAAATCTTATGCAGATTCACAGCACCAATAGAGGTATGCTGCAATGGAATGAGAGGTAGGAATGGAGTGCTGGTAGGGTGACCAGATGTCCCCAGTTTTATACGGACAGTCATGATTTTATACATACAGTCCCGGTATTCGGGGCTTTGTCTTATGTAGGCACCTATTACCCCCCACCTCCATCCCAATTTTTCACACATGCTATGCAGGAGAACTGGACTAGGTGTCAAAGGTAGCAGTGAAAGAGAACTACTTCTGGAGCAAAGCCACAGGGATAGGTGGGTTTTAGTACTAGCTTAAAACAGTTTGTAGACTCAAGTTGCTAATACTCACATTTTTCTATTCTTTTTATGTGCATTTTGTACAAAATATTTATGATCTGATCACCAATTATAAGGTGATGAGGACTCCACAATTACACTTGAAATAGATGTATTTTATATCGATTTAGCACTGGTTTATTTTGTGGTTTGGGGGCAGTTTTGTGGTTTTATTTTTGTTTTCTTTGTGCATTGGGGAATTTCCCTAGGAGCAGAGTATACTGAGGTGCTTACACAGTGTGGCTGAAGTCAGGCACTCACCTCATAAAAGATGAAGTACTGAGATAATTTGGGGATATAAGAGTGTATATTATGGAAATAAAGTAATTCTTTTGCAAATGATCAGAAATCCTACAGCAAAAGCCTCCATCAGAAGTCAACATTTCAGTATTTCAATCTGAAAACCGAATCACGAGATTATAATTTGAGAAACCTGGAGAGTCTCTATAATTGTGGTAATTTTACCTGAAGAACAGTTTAAAAATGATATCACTACAGCAACCAATTATTTATAATCTCCAAAAATATCTGAAGTAAATATTGACTTTAATCAGCAAGTATCATACATTGTTTAAAAATCCCCAGCATTTCCAGCAACTTGAGAATGCATTCGTCCCAGAGATCATACAAATTGATGAAACCATTAATGTCTCTCTGCCATATGACTACTTTGAAGAAGTCAGAAAAAATGTACCAATAGCGCAGCCAGTATCATTCTTGTTACTAATATGAAAGCCAATTAGTTCTGACACGGCAGTTTGGCAGACTACCTCATGCCCTGTATTTTACAACCTCAGGAGGCTAGTACTTAGTCATTTCTATGACATTTTATATTCATCAATCAATTCCTCACCCCACCCCTCTTTGTGTTGTATAAAAAACTCCTGCACCTAATATGGATCTGAAGAGGTAAAAGTCAAGATTTAACATCATCTAAAAGACCGTTTACATTTTCTCTTAAAATGTAATTGTCTTCTTGTATTGATACACTTGCTTCTAATTCTTCTTTTCATTATGTTGATACTATATTCCCTTTTTTAAAGAGAGTCTTCTCTCAAACACGAAGACTATAACAAAGCCCCGTAGCACGCTCTCAATAGTATTAGAACAGATTCTGAAAATATTACAAAGGAACACTTCTCACGGGAGGCGAACATATGAAGAATAGAGCTTGTCTAAATGTACTACAAATGTCTTCACTGGCTTCATTCTTCATAATATTTTAATTAGAGTTGAATGCTATGTTTCATATTCCAAGCAGCACCCCATTGCATGACAAATGTATCTTCAATAAAAAGCAAGGTAAGCTGTAGCTGATTAGTTTACATTTTCTTTTATTAAATTTTTGGTTTCAGTATGAAGCAAGGACGGGGATGATACTGGAATATTATATCTCACAAAAGATAAAGCTGTCTGGTTCAGATAACTTCAGGTACTTATGAACGTGGATGTAGCTACAGCTGCTAAACACGAGCAGGTCAGATGTGTGAAACTGACTGTTCCCCAAAAAGACATTTACTCCTGTGTCATTCCTAGTTTACTGTATTCATGGTACTCACAAAGTGTGTGTGTGTGTGTGTATATATATATATATATATATATATAGAGAGAGAGAGAGAGAGAGAGAGAGAGAGAGAGAGAGAGAGAGAGAGAGAGAGAGAGAGACCCAAACAGCGCTCACTGACTCAGATGGTATGTGACTTTTAAAATGATAGAGGATTTGGGCAGGGAAGGAAGGAAGGAAGTTGGAGCTAATTCAGTTACCCGAAAAAGCAATCTGATTGTCAAAGGTGTTGAGCAATTAGAACGCCAAATGAAATCAATGGGATTAGGATTAGATAGTCTAGCAATTTCAATCCAAAATTTATTATGTGTACTTTGGTAGCACTCAGAAGTCCTGCTCTGTTAGGGGCAGTACAAACATGAAAGATGAAGATGATCCCTGCTCAAAAGAAGACATACTCAGTTCATCAACATGACTAATTAAATATAATATGACATGACTATGTTCTCTCCATTAACTTTTTGTTTTTAAGAACAAGAATTCAGAGATTCACTTTTTAGTGGTTGTATTTCTTTTTTAACATGAATTTTTTTTTCAAATCACGTGGCTAATGTGTACGTAAATACATTTCTTGATAATTAGCAAAAATTGCAAAGCTTGACTAATAATGAAAATACGGATATGCAAAATCACAATAAAAGGACGAGAAACCAAGTGTCACCATCATTAATCCCAATATGTATTCCAAGTCAATAACACCTGTGAAATGTATTAGATTTATATGAAATTTGCCTATCTGACATGGCAAATAAAGGGAGAAACTGAAAGGAGCTGGTGATGGGGAAACAGAATAGGAAAAATGAGGAAGCAGAGTAAAGGTTGGGAATATCTTGAGATATATAAATTGTTCCTGGAAATGAATGTGCATACTTTGATACATTGTGACAGTAACAATACAATAATCAAACATTTTATAGGCAAGAAGATATAAAACCTATCCTCAGAGGGAAACAACAAATGTTAGTTCTTGGATAGTTTAGTTAGCTCTTAGATGGCCCTACGTTTTGGTGATGGTGAAACTAGATGACCTTTGATTCGCAACCGTCTGATTCATAGCTTGAGCATCCAATGTAAAACCAAACTCATGTCAGATAGGACCTTTAATAACAAAACTAAAAGCAGTTCATTTGTGTCATGTAGCTACTGTCCCACTGTGAAGCAAAACAAAAAGAGGGCCAAGCAGATCTGTCCTTGAGCTAATTCAATATCTTTAAACAACCAGATATCTTTATATTACAGGATTTCTAAAATCCTCTGGCCCAGAGATGTTTTCAGTTTAAATTTTCTTTCACCTCATGTTCTCCCATGCCCAAATTCTGTGGTTCTTTCCTGCCCAAATTCTGTAATCCTCTGATACTGCACTTATGGCCTGGGGCAAGTGATTAGCCTCTTTAAAATCCAGAACCAATGCCACACCATGAATTGATTAACTGAGCACTAGGAAATATAACCAGGGCCACCGGCCAAAAACTCTTCAGGATATTGGGCCTAATTCAGAGAGAAGTCTGAGTAATCTATCTCTTTTTCCAACCTTTTTTCCACGTCAGTTACACCAACGTACATTCTTATGTTCACGTTCACTTATCCTAAATGAGTCTAAGTTGGCATAACTAACATGATGAAGGGCCTGGAAGAAGGTGCAAGATACATTAGTTCACACTCGGTATAACCTTTGAATTTGGACGACTGAATACATCATCTCTATCTGCTTATATTGGCTGGGTAGCAGGAATCCCAAGTCCATAACCAAAGCTGCTTGTTCCTGGGTTTCTGTACCAGTGCCGCTTATTTTTATGTATGTTTCTTATTTAAAATAAGAATGTCTAACATATTACAATACATTGGGTAAATAACTCCAGCATTAGAACCAACAGAACAGAACACAGATTAATTCAAGCCTATCTGGGTATCTGCATACACAGCGGGGGGAGGAGGGTTGACAGATTCTATATCATTAATAACTTCCTTCCATTATGTACATTTATAGTGCTTCGTAAGTGCTACATACCGATAGCAATCTTACCTGCAGATTTGCACATGCTGGTAAATCGTTGTGGGTGGGTATTTCATTGCTGGAGCTCTCTGAGCCTCTGTTTTTAAATCTAAAAGCTGTCGTAGTTGTTGCTGTGGTGGTTTGTACTGGCAGGATTGGCTGCCACACAGTCACATCCGTACCATTGCCGAAGGCCTGAATTGCATTTTCTGTAGAAAACAAGTATAGAGAAAATTGTGCATATAAACAAATTCCACAGACAGCAGATCTGGCATTTAAAAAAAAAATTGATACCATTGAACAGAAATAACTGCAAAAATGCTCTCCCCTGCAAAATCTTGCCCTTATTTGTTCAAACTCATAGACTTTAAGGTCAGAAGGGACCAGTACGATCATCTAGTCTGACCTCCTGCAAAATGCAGGCCTCAAGACCTCACCCACCCACTCCTGCAATAGGCCACCAACCTGAGTTATTTACCTCCTTAAATCATGATTTAAGGACTTAAGATACAGAGAATTCACCGGTAGATGAACCATGCCCTGTGCTACAGAGGAAGGCGAAAAACCCCAGAGCCCAGGCCAATCAGCCCTGGGGGAAAATTCCTTCCCGACCCCAAATATGGCGATCATAAAAACTCAAGTTTTTATATTGAAAAGTTAGTTTCAATGGATTTAGAATACATGCCAGAAATGTGAATTTTTGAGGTCACAGGTTTATCTGTTGCTGTATTCTCTCTGAAATATTTTCAGCCATTTTTGATGGATGCTCAAAAATACTGTAAGCAAATTGGCATGCCATACAAAAGCTTCAAAAAAATGTAACCAGTCAGACTTAAAGTATAATATGAACATTGTGTACTAATTCTGATAAATTACATTATGTAACAAGCCAAACATAAGTAGCAGATGATATATTGATTTATTTCCACAGTTTGTTTTTAAAACTAATGTGCCCATAAACATTGGACTGTTTAATTAAGGTCATCTTTTCCTTCCAGTTTCCAAACAAAATCTACAAAATTGAGAAAAATATGCTTAAATTAAAAGTTTGAGAATATAATAGTTTAAAAGCTTATCAGTTTCCTGGTATTAAATGGAGTTTTTATGGCAAGTGTAAATTGGTTGTGGGTTGTTTTATACAAATGAATAGAAAAAATAGTTTTTAATCAGGTCTTTGGGGATTCAGCATGGATTTAGGGATTTCTTATTTCAAATTCATCGTATAAGGAATCAAACAATTTCACATGGGACTTGAATGAGGAAATTATTAACAATATGCTTCACTGGCATCCATCTCTCTATACAATTATTTACATTTGCCCCTCATCTTAAAAAGATACACATTATTTTAGCATTTGATTTTAGAGTTCCAACAAACTGAGACTGGTTTACAAAAAAAAGGCATTACAGTTGGCTGGATTGATGTGGATGAAATGAAAACAATATGGAAGGATTTTTCTGTCCAGCATTCTCTCTCCAATAAGGTAAGTAGCAGTATTTTCCACACAGTAAATGTCACAGGAAACCAAATAATTACCCATATTAAATAGTGTGCCAACTCCTTGTTTCAATGTGGTAGGAGAATATGAAGGCACCCTCTAGTTTTTTTAAATAAAATGATTCTTACAGTTTTTCTTTTCTCTTTCCCCTTCTGTGTATCTATGTTTTTGTAACCGTGTGTGTGAATTTTCCAGTTATAACACAGCCGATGAATGTAATAAGAGTAAGATGCTAGGGCAAACACTTTACTGCTCTAGTGGACAGCTGACTGTTTCAATCATCTGTATTAACTTATTTTCGCACTCTCTTTTCCCTTTGCTTGCCAGTTCTTCACTTTACTGCACCATCAGTATAAATGCCCAAATCCAACAAAACACATGTTGGGGTAATACAAGAGTTCAGTGGAAATACTCAGTGAACAAGTGTTGCATGATCTAGGCCATAATGTGTAGAATAACTGAAAACTGTATAATTATAAGAATATTTAAAATGTTAATAAAATAAAGTGTAATAAAGGACTTCCAGGATTCGCAAAGGGCCAATCTCTTTTTAAAGGTGCCACAGTCATAGCAAATTAAAGGAACACTGCTTGAGATTTCAAAATCCACTATCATTGGCTATGTCTACACTTGTTAATTTAAGTCGACTTAGCTAAGTCGATTTAACAAAGTCGACTTTAAGTCAACTTTGTTAAGTTGACTTAGCATGTCTAAACTTAAATTTTAAGTCGACTTTGGGGGGACAGCAAAAAACAACGAGAGTCCTGTGGCACCTTATAGACTAACAGATTTTCTTCGGCAGAAGCTTTCGTGGGCTATAAGTGGGCAACAGCCGACGAAAGCTTATGCCGAAGAAAATCTGTTAGTCTATAAGGTGCCACAGGACTCTCGTTTTTTTCTGCACATAGAACTCCTGATGCTTAACGGAAGTGCTGCATGTTGAGAGACCCTTAGGTAGAGGCAAAGGATAAAAATTATCTCATGGCAGTTTATACCTTTGGTAGTATGCAGAGTACAGACACTGCACACCCAGCTAGCACAGGTACAAACAACAGTGTGTCTAGTGAGTCACTGCTTAGTTGAGTAGAGTACCCTACACACCTGAATCTTAGGGTGTGCATTAGGAACCTGATACCTTACAAGGGTCTCTGCAGATTCAAGCAAAGCCTCACCTTGCCACACTGCAATTTGTAGCAGTGTAGTGTCCCACTGCCTCCCACTTCCATAGCCTTTCCCCACTGCAGTAAAAGAAGCAAGCTCCTTCTGCCAAGGAGAAGATGGGGGGGGGAAGCTCTGCCAGTGGGGAGCTCCTGTAGCTTTTCACCAAGTCATGTAGCTACCCGTACCCTATGTGCCACCGCAATGTCACAGAGACAAGCTCTTAAAGAAGTGAAGGTCTTGTAGATCCGTTGCATTGAGCCCTCTATCAGCAATAAGCTGTTGCTCTGAAATTCAAATTCTGCTGCATGTTCCCTGTCATTCAGTTGGAAGGCTTCTGGTGAAAAGGACGTTTGGGAAGGAAGGCTACAAAAATTAACTT
>ML685755.1:12647069-12752074 GCA_007922175.1 Pelusios castaneus
TCTATCTATCTATCTATCTATCTATCTATCTATCTATCTATCTATCTTCATAGCCCATCACCATCTTTATATGAGTTTCTCACATTATATACAACCCACTCAGATCTTGCAGTCTTCTGGTACAGACCTTCCCTGATGACCACCCAAAACATGATTAGTGGGTAGAAGAATTTTTTCACATTAAGTTTCACTGTTATTGGGAAATATCTGTCACAGCTGCTCATGTTTACGTGCTTGGCCATGAACAGCACATCAGGTAGATTTGCTCAATGCTTTTAGTTCTAGTAGTTTCTATATATGTGTCCAGTCTATCGAAATGCACAGACGCGGCCTTGAAGCACCAGGGTACTGAAAAGGTGAGTGAAACGACCCAACAGAGCACATATTGCAACATAAACAAACGTACATTTGAAGACATTTTAGAATATTGCACTCACTAAGGCATGTATTGTCCTGGAAGAAAGTCAGAAATTTCAGGCATTCTTCTATGTCGTTACCACTATTGCTGCAGTCACACCATGGGGCAACGCTGAGACTGTTGGAGTCTATGTAGTTGGGTGTCATAACTGTGCCTATTAACAAAGAGCAACACACCATACATTAGTAACCTTTGTAATGACTGGCCTTTATGCATACGACCCAAACAAGGGACAAATAACATCTGGTGGTGACAGAAACAGAGCTGGATTAAGACATAAGCATTATAGGTCTGTGTCTATGGCCTAGCTCTCAGAGTCATATATTGAGTGCAGATTCTCATCTCTCTCTCTCTCTCTCTCTCTCTCTCTCTCTCTCTCTCTCTCTTTTCTTTAAAGATTGTAAAGAAATGTGTAAAAACTTGACTACAGTGTAACTGATGCTGAGGTGTCCATACGAGTTTGAAGACAGCCTGAAATAATAGCTATGAGCAGTCTAAACTGCCCCTAGTCACCCCAGTGGAGTACTAATTCCAAGACCGAATGTTCTGAAAAGTTCTGCCCACAGCGTGGCAGGAAAGGAACACAATAAACATATAACTGATATAATTCATAACTAGCTAGAAATTGTTTTCTGCAGATTTCAATTTACTAATAACTTTGCTTTTAGTGTCAATGCCCTCAATGACTTGGATAACGTAGTGGAGAATATGCCTATAAAATCTTAAAATGATACCAAAGGGGGAGGACCAACCAGCTAAGCACTTTGGAGGACAGGGTTAGAATTCAAAATAATCTTGGCCAATTGGAAAATTGGTCTGAAATCAACAAGAGGAAATTCAGTAAAGACAATTGCAAAGTTCTACACCTGGCGGGAAAAATCAAAGGCACAACTATAAAATAGGGAATAACGGGCTAGGTGATAGTACTACGGAAAAGGGGATAGGGCTGTAGGGATCACAAACTGAGTATCAGTCAACAGTTGCAAAAAGGGCTGATATAATTCTGTGGTGTAGTAACAAGCGTGCGGCATATAAGACACAGGAGCTAGCTGTCCCACTCTACTAAACAGGTCTCAGCTGGAGTACCGTGTCCAGGTCTGGGTGCAACATTCTAAGAAAGTTGAGCACAAGTTGGAGAGAGTCCTGAGAACAACAGTGATAAAAAAGATTAGAAAATCTGACTCGTAAGGAAAGGTTAAACTGGGCATGTTTAGTCTTAAGCAAAAGAAAAGTGAGGGCTTGTCTATCTGGGGGGGGGGGGGGGGGGGGGGGTTGTAATTCGCTTTTAGGCTGTCGCATTACAGAAGATGAAGGTGAGTGATCACAGCATATTGTTTGCTTGGGGTCTCTCGTCCCCACTGCTCACATTACTTTCTGAAATCCATTGCACTGTGGTAGTAGGGTAGGGGTTTGTGGGGAGGCAGTCGTCTTCTGCTAACTCTCCCTCCCCTCTTCTCTAAAAAAAATAAATAAATAAAGAAGCAGGAAAAGCTTTCCTTGCTGTTTCTCTGCCACAGACAAAACAGAGAGGCACAGTGCTGCCTGCAGAGAGAAGAATTAATTGAAAACTTCCTGGGGCTGCAGGCAGGGTAGGAGCTATGTTGTTATGGTGAAATAGATTGGAGAAGCCAGAAAAGCAAGATTAGAACTACTCTCTGGCTACACAGACATACATTCAAATAATAGATTTCAACCTCAGTTCTACCCCGCTTGCAGGGGTGGTGTTAGCAGGTCAAATTACAGCTCCGTTTTTTTCAGATGTACTGCTCTGACAATGGAGACAGGCTGCAGAAGGTCGAGGTAAGTGGCATTACATCGAACTTCGTTGTCAGTGTAGACCAGGGCTGAGGTGGGAACCTGATAACAACCCTAAAACACGTTAAGGGCTATTATAGAAAGGACAGTGATCCCTTGTTCTCCGTGTCCACAAGGTAGGAAAAGAAGTTATCAGCTAAATTTGCAGCAAGGCAGATTTAAGTTAGCTATTAAGAAAAACTTTCTAACTCTAAGAATAGTGAAGCAGTGAACTAGATTTCCAAAGGAGGTTGTAGAATCCCCATCAATGGAGGTTTTTAAGAACAGGTTGGACAAAATACCTGTCAGGGATGGTTTAGCTATTTTTGATCCTGACTCAGAGCAGGGGATGGTCTAGAGAACTTCTTGAGATCCCGTACAGCCCTAAATTCTGCATTTCTTAAACATTGCCAACGATCTCTGACCATGCTTCTTTGCTTCCATTCTAACTTTTTCTTAATATAGAAATTATTGGATAAGTATTCTGATATTTGCTTTTCAGGTTCAGGGAAAACAACAACTAAACCAAAGTAAAGAGTGCATTCCAGATCCTGATGGAAAAACTCGGAATGTCCTCCTTTTATTTAATTATACAGCCTTTATTTATATTGGTGAGCATTTAGTCAAATGAGCAGTCTCATTGAAGTCATTCCCAGTTAAGTAAGTGTTCGCAAACTTAAGGGAGTGATTGGCCAACTTTTACTCATTTTTAAACGATTCATTCTTCAAGTATTTTTCAAAGATTATATTCCAAGCCCTGCTTTCAGTTAACTTGTTGTAAAACTGGAATATCTTCATTGATTCCAAGACAAGAAGTCAATGGAATTACTCCAGAATTGCACTCATGTGGGCAAGGGTTGGCTGAGTATATATTTAGGCATCTACATCCCTCACCCAGTAGACCTGGAGATTTAGGGCAAACTTCTCTCTGTTCCACACTAGAGAAAATGTATTGTTAGTGGTAGCTGTGGATGTGCATGGCACATGTTAGAGACCTATAGTGCAGACTGAAGGGACCAATTTGGCCCATAGAGCCTAGAATTTATAATCCCACCAAAAGCGGCCTGTCAAATACCACATCATAATGTAGCAATAGAAAATGCAGCATTATGTTGGCACTTTTCAGTCACCCTCAGGCATCAAAGAGTGTGTAAATTGTTTCACAGAGGAAATGGAAGACAAAGAAAAACAAACATTATGAGTTATCTTGAAGAAATGCTGCAAGTTATGCAGACCTGAAGTTAGCTGCAAATGGAAAGAATCTCTCAAACCAATTTTGTTTTGTTTTGGTTATTTTGAAGTAGAATGCAATCACTTTCATTATCTACTCCCAATTTTTAACAAAAAATTCTAGTGACAATCGCCCTCATCTGCATAAAATCGGCATATGTGTAAATCCAACAGTTCACACTATTTATTAAATGCAGGTGAAGAATATAGTAAATATCATGTGCACTATTAATGAAAACATAACAGGAGATAAATAAGAACAGGAATCCTATTAAATTAAAATAAAATAGTGACAAATATCTATCCATTATTTTGTTGATGATTTCAGCCCACTGCTTCAATTATGTGATATTTATGACATTGGAAGGAATAAAGTAATGCAGAGAGAAAATGAAAAACCACACTTTTTAATGGAAAGAAAATAGACAAGTATGAAAAATAACTGATGATAAAAATACTTGATAAAGAATTAGAAAATAAAAGAGTGTGAAGGAAGCTGGAAGGGCCACTAAAGCAAGACTTTCAAGGAGAGAGTTAAATAAGGCCATAAAAATGCCTCTAAATAGAGTGAAAGTGTAACAAGTGCCAAGCTATGATCAGGGTCAGTGAATCCAGGAGAGACAGGATGAGGAATGTGTACATAGAGCTAAAAGAGTAACTAGTAGAAAATGAGTCTGTCATTTAACCTTGGGGTCACATGTGAACGCGAGCAGAGTATATGTTTGCCTTGGTGGAACAGATTCCTTTATTTCTCTGCACATGGGATTTTTTGGTTGTTGTAAGACGGCCTCTTGAAAATTCTGCTGATGGACATTAAGAGATCAGGATAATCATGTAGATTGGGAGTAACTGTCACTATTTCCAGTTGTTGTCTCATGTTCTCTGGAGCAGGCATGACACTTATATATTAGGCAGAGGCAGAACTGAACTGAACCTCAGCCTCTCTCTCAGCTCAAATCAGAATATCATTTAAGAATGGAAAAAAGTTTAACTCTGCTCTTCCCACCAAGGTGTAACCCTGAACATGTGAAATTTGACTACCAGAATTGGCTCAGGCCTACCAGAGACTGTTAAAATTACTGAGCATGTATGCTTTACAATAGGAATATCAGCAAGATAGAAGATTATAGGAAGAAAGAATGCAGAAAGACAGGAATCATTTGGCCCAGGCCAAAGGATCAGATAATTGTAACAAGACCCAGAATTATGTGCCTGTGACCCAGGCACCCTTGTAGTCACATTCTATAACAAACTGCAATAATATTTGTACAAAATATGCCTTATGAAGGATCATTTTCAAAGCTAACATCATGCTGGTTATTAATATCATTGTAGAATGAACATGTTAACAGTATGTATGAAGTAAGAAATTCCCTCTGTATCTTACTAGAACATAATTAAGGCAGGACAGCCTAATGTAGATAAAGATGACACATAGATCTTCCCTAGACAAAGTAATATGGGTTTATTTCTTCTTAAATATTAGCAGTAAACAAAGTTATCCAGCTAAGGCACCCGATGTTATCCTGTTCCTGAACTTAATTAATTAATATGGTTCATGTACCCCAGACAGTCACAAGAGACTGAATCCCCAGGAGTTCTTCCTGATGAGGAACACAAAAAATCCGTTTAGGGATATAAGAAATACATATCTAAGGGAGACAAGGAAATCAAGCGATTTGACCTCTGTGATGGGTTTTGGCTGGGAAGGGAACTGTGAGTGAGAGAAACCATATAGAACAAAGATTATATCAAAGTTTTATACTTTTAAATGAATGTTTCTACTTTTATTTGCTTGTAACCATCTCTACACTTCTCTTTCACTTGGTATCTCTTAATCTGTGCTCTTTTGCTAATAAACTTGCTTTACTTTTTACTATAAACCAGTTCAGTGCTCTGTTTGAATAGAAGGGTATATTTAACTCAAGTAAATTAATAAGATGTCATGTACTGCCTATTTAATAGAACGGAGTTCTTAGTATCATCTGTGAATGCACAGTAATAAGGGTCATACATTACAGGGAAACATCGCTGAGGAGTGTGGGTTTACCTTCTTAGTGAAGCGCTCCCAGGAGAGCCTTGAAGAGTTTATTGATGAGGGAGACAGACTGGTGTGGCAAGAAGCTGATACACAGTGCAACTACTAGCAAAGCTCACAATTGCTGAGGCCGAGAGGTAGCACAAGTGACATATAGCTTCGGTTAACCCTGGCAGCTTATTACAGTGGCATAGTTGGCAGGATTTACATACAGTTTATTTGTTAACTGAGACTCAAGCTTCCAGCACTGAAGCTGGAATAAACTGGTTTTAAATGATTCATAAATGAGATTCAATAAACTGGTTTTAAATGATTCATATGTGAGATGGCTAGAAAGCTCATTTAGTAAGGGGAAGAGTATATTTGCACTCAGAGTGGCTAACCTAATTGGGTGGGGGCTTTAAACTATGATTAATGGGTTCAGCAGACAAAAGTCTGCAAGTAAGGCAAAAACATGGAGAGCATGGGCAGGGATAAGGGAGAGAGAAGAGAGAACATAAGAGGATATCAAATCAATGTCTTAGATGTCTGTATTCTATGAGAGAAGTATGGGGAATAAGCAGGAAGAACTAAAAATGCTAGTAAACCAACACAACTATGGCACAGATGGCATCACAGAGACCTGGTGGGTTGATACACATGACTAGAATATTGGTATAGAAGGGTACAACTTTCCCAGGAAGGACAGGCAGGGGAAAAAGGGAGGAGGTGTTGCCTTATATATATAAAACTGTATAAAGTTGGACGAAGATTGGGATGGAAATAGGACACAGACTTTTTGAAAGTCCCTGGATAAGGATGAAAGGGGTAAAAAACCAAGAGTGATGTCATGTCTCCTAGGCTGCATCTACACTGGTAAATTAAGTCGACTTAAGCTTGGCTTAAGTCGACTTAATCGGCCCAGCGTCTACACTACACCAGGTAACTCCCTGGGACCATTGTCCTGGCACATTCCTAAACATTAAGGACACAATGGTTTTAACATAAGTTAAAGTATGGATATAACACCAAATTCTAACTTCTAATCGCAATAGAATTCCTAGACATAAACTATATAATCATTCCCAGCAAATTACTACCTTTCTATTGATACCAAACATGACATAGTTCCTATGGATTATACAGCATTTATGAGATATCCATTGAAAATAATACCATAAATGCTTCCTAAATCCAGACAGCGTCACACCCTGCCCACATGCCCTGCCAGGGTCCCTGTCCCCCTTTGCCCCATTGCACACAAGGGGTGTCCCCCTACCACCGTGGACCTACCCAAGGTCCCCTAGCCCCACAAAGTTGACCTAGAGCATCCAGTGTGGACGTTCTAGGTCGACTTTGTAAGTTCCCCTTAAAGTTGACTTTAAATTTAAGTGTAGACACACTAAGTCGACTTAGTTAAGTCGACTTAGTTAAAGTCGACTTAAAAGTGCAAGTGTAGACATAGCCCTACAGACCATATAACCTGGAAGAAGTGGTGGATGAGGCTATTTTTGAACAACTAACAAAATCATCCAAAGCACAGGATTTAGTAGTGATGGGAGACTTCAACTACCCAAACATCTGTTGGGAAAATAACAGCAAGTTCTTGCAATACACTGAGGAGAAAGTTCCTAGGGGAGAGGCTGTTCTAGATTTGATTTTGACAAATAGAAAGGAACTGATTGAGCACTTGAAAGTGGAAGGCAGTTTGAGTGGAAGCGATCATGAAATGATGGAGTTCATGATTCTAAAAAATGGCAGGAGGGAAAACAGCACAATAAAGATAATGAATTTCAAGAAGTCAGACTTTAGCAAACACAGGGAGTTTGTAGGTAAGATTCCACGGGAAGCAAGTCTAATGAGAAAAACAGTTCAAGAGAGTTGGCAGTTTTCAAAGAGACATTATAAAGAGCACAAGAGCAAACTATTCCACTGGGTAGGAAAGATAGGAAATATGGCAAGAGACCACCCTGGCTTAACCAGGAGATCTTCAATGATCTGAAACTCTGGGCTATACCAGCACGAGTGTCGTAAGCAAGACATGAGAAGTAATCCTTCTGCTCTCCTCCACTCTGATTAGGCGTCAACTGAAGTAGTGTGTCTAGTTCTAGGATCAGGTCAGGCTGTAACAGCAAATCAAAATAGGTGTTAGGATTCAAACACTGGGGAACAGCACATAGAGGAGGGTGAGGTCAAATCACTTGTTGTAATGAGAGAAAAATCCATAGTCCCTGTTTAACCCCAAGACAACTGAGTCAAATTTGCATATAAGTTCGAGTTCTGCAGTTTCATTTGAAGCTGTGATTTGTTATAGATCTGTTTCAACACAGCTATTAACCAGTCGTCAAGGGAGTGAGCAGAGAGATTGAAGTGTTCCCCTATTGGTTTTGCAGTGTTGCAATTTCTGATGTCAGATTTGTGTCCATTTATTCTTTGGCGCAGAGACTGTCTTGTTTGTCCAATATATAAGGCAGAGGGGCATTTCCGGCACATGATGGCATAAATCACATTGGTGGATGAGCAGGTGAACGAGCCCTTGATGGAGTAGGTGGCTTGATTAGGCCCTGTGATGGTGTCATCAGTGTAGATATGAGGGCAAAGTTGACAGCGTGGTCTGTTGCAGGGATATGTTCCTGCTTTAGTGTTTCTGTTGTATGATCTGTAGTTGCTGGTAAATATCCTTCTAAGGTTAGGGGGCTGTCTGAAAGCAAGGAGAGGCCTGTCTCCTAAGGCTTGAGAGAGTGAGGGATCGTCTTGTAAAATAGGCTGTAGATCTTTGATGATGTGTTGAAGAGGTCTGGCTTGGGGGTTGTAGGTGGTGACCAGTGGCGCTCTGTTGTTGTTTTTCATGGGCTTCTCCTGAAGTAGTTGACTTCTGGGTACCCGTCTGGCTCTGTCAATTTGTTTCTACACTTCTGCGGGTGGGTACTGTAGTTTTAAGAATGCCTGGTAGAGATCCTGAAGGTGTCTGTCTCTGTCTAAAGGGTCGGAGCAAATGCGGTTATATCTTAGGGCTTGACTGTACACAATGGATCGTGTGGTGTGTCGAGGATGAAAGCTCGAGGGATGTAGGTAACTATACCAATCAGTAGGTTTGCGGTATAGGGAGGTCTTTATGTGCTCATTGCTAATTTGCACTGTAGTGTCCAGAAAGTGGATCTCTTGTGTGGAGTGTTCCAGGATAAGTTTGATTCTGTTGTAGAATTTGTTGAAATCTCTATGGAAATCTTCAAGGGCATCTTTACCATGGGTCCAGATGATGAAGATGTCATCAATATAGCGTAGATAAAGTAGAGGTGCTTTGGGATGAGACGTGATTTGACCTTACCCTCCTCTGTGTGCTGTTCCCCAGTGTTTGAATCCTAACACCTATTTTGATTTGCTGTTACAGCCTGACCTGATCCTATGTCATACACTCCCCTGCATTTAATTTCCTCCCATTCTGTAACTTTCCCATCTTCAAAGTGTCTGACGAAGTGGGATTTTCTCCCACGAAAGCTCATGAGATAAATAAATCTGTTAGTCTTTAAAAGTGCCAGAGGACTCTGTTGTCTTTCTACAATAGACTAACACGGCTATCCCTTTGGAATTTGCCTAAAGAAGTTATGGAATGTGTGTCAGTGGAGAGTTTAAAGAGCAGGTTAGACAAACACCTGCCAAGGATGGTCTAGATAACACTTAGTACTGCCCTGAGTACAGGGGATTGGACTAGAAGACCTCTTGAGGCCCTTTCCAGTCCTGCACTTTCATGATTCTGTTACAAGAGTGGCTCACAGCTCTGGGTAACCGTAGCAGTGTGTTACAGAGAACAATCCTGCAATCCTCGTTCACTAACATGAAATCCTATGGAATATCTGGGAATTCCAGGGAAGCTAAAAAGCCAGGATGCAGAAAACAAGTAAGGGAAAATGTTTCAGAAACTTAATGGGAAACCTTATTTTGAATTCAATCATTACATTTGTATGATGTCAATGTGGGAGTAGAGACAGGTTCAGTGGGATTAACTTTGATAGGACTTGTGGGTTGGGTTTCACACCTAGGTATGTCCAACCTTTTTCTACATGAATAATCATTTCTTTTTCCTTTACATGCTAGCGCTTCTTTTTTTTTTTTTTTTTTTTTAAATCATATTTTTTCATTTAATCTTGTATACAAAAGCAAACAAAACCCCCCTTCCTATAAAATATAGTTTTAAACTGTTTATATCATACCAATATAATCTGTAAACAGCCTGGACCCATGCAATCTATTTTCCACTTAACTGGTATAACATATCACCCAGTGCCAAAGGGCTTGCTGCTACTCTCATTTACACCAGTTTTCCTCTACTTTTCATTCCACTGACTTCTATGGAGTCGCTTCTCGTTTACAGTGTATGTGAGAGCAGAGGCAGAGAACCTTCATTTTCCAGAACCAAACAGCGCAGAAGTTACAAAATCTTGCTCTCATTTCTTTAGAATTTTATGCAATCTCTTATGAAGTAACTACATGAAACAGTATTCTATCTGAATGAACAGTACTTTATCTTAACCCCACCAGCTGGAGAGGTCTGGCATTCAGATGAATGCATATGGAAAAGCTTGAGACAAAAAAGGTAACCAAAATGTTCTGCTCCCATGTATTTTACTTTGGTAGGAAGACTCTGGCCCTGATTCTGATCTCATCCAGACTGTTGTAAATCTGTGATGTCTCTACTGAAGTTAATGAACTTACTCCAGACCTAAAATGGTCTCAGGACTTTGTTGTTCCACAACACAAAAGGTTTGTTTTAGTACATTCCTTTGTTTATCTAAGCTACGGCTGAAAGGCGTAAACTCATGTAACACTAGTCAGTTCCTATCTTCTTGCATGTGTCTGGGGGCTGCTAGGAGAGAAGAAAAATGTTTATATCCCCTTCAGAAGTTAGATCTCCTTTTGAGTTCACTTCCCTAGAGACCCATTCCACATCTCTGGTGTCAGAAAGTGTTCATGCAGTTTTATACTATTCATGCAATATCATTGCCTATAGGAACACAAAAGCACCTCTCTACATGAACTGGGTCATCCTTAAGGTTAAATTGCAAAATGGATTCAATAAAATTCTCTGCAAAAGTCACTAGGCCCAGTAACAATTTGCCAACAGCTTTTATCTTGAGTTATCCATTAGTACAAGAGTTACTCCTTGCCAGCAGCTAGCATCCTTAATTTCATTGACTGGTTCTGATTTCTTAGCTACTCAGTTGTTTGTTCAAAAACCAAATGAATTTTTATCAGTCACGCCCCATGTCTTGCATTCTGCATATATATATTTTTTGTTAAATCTTGAACTGTGATCTTTAAAATGACCATATCTTTTCTTAATATTCACCATGCATAGTTCACCTTATTCATTTAAGGACTTGGCTTTAACTTCATTTTCCAGCAGGATCATCCTATTTTGTAAAGGCTTTTTTCTGGATGGTATCCCAAAAGACATTTATTTACCAGCAGGATCTGCTTTAGGGGCTCAGCTGGAGAATTCACTCCTAACAGAAGGGACTATAGAATGCATCAAGACAGGTGCAGGCTGTGAGCTTGAATTTTTTTTAATTTGTTTTTTTTCCCCCCATAGTTTTAAACACTCACGTTTTCCTCTATCATCCAGCCATGACATTTCTAGGAAAAGTTCATTTCCCTGGGACGAGTCCTCCAACAGCATGTGTGGGATATGAAATCTGACTTGCATATAAGTGTTCCCTGGTGGAAAGTCAGGCAGGAGGTAGTGTGCAAAATGAATTTTGGGGGAAGGAGAGGATTTCAGGAGAAAAGTTTGGTTTCATTTCACTTCAACTGACAGGTACCTCAGAAAACATTTAGAAAAGCCATAGGAAAATCATGAAAATTTTAGTTGTTGGAAGTGAAATGGGATTGGAGTTGGTCTGCTGCTGTCTCATGATTCAATTCATTGCAAGCATTCCCCACATATGTCAATACTACTTAACCTGTTAATTTTAAAAACAAGCAAGCTTCAGTTTCATCTGTTCTGCAGAACTTTTTACTCAGTGGGTCTGTCCAATTTCAATCCTTTTGTTCTGAAGCTTTACTTTTTTCCTACCTTGCATACTGATTTTCCTCATAGTCAAGGCTATTTCTTTCCCTAGATCTCTTTCCTTATTCTGCTCACTACTGTATGATTAATTTACCCCAGAAGAATCTCAGAGTCAACCCAAAGGGCCACTGATTTAATTGGTGAATTCTGCCTACAATCTCCTGGCATGGTAGGGCCCAGAGCATTCACTTTACTTTTTGTTTTCATCAGGCCTTCACGATGTCACTCTTGTTCCATTTGCAAGCAACACTCTGAGAGCACGACTCCCCGCAAAGTTCTTACCAATAAGCCCAGAGTAAGCGAGGAGGCAGTCAGCATAGTTTTCCTTCAGACAGCTACTAATAGACCGTGACTCAGGCTGGCAGTTTGTGAAAAAATCTGCAAGGCGAGATCTGCAACATGGTAAGAAAAAAAATGCATATCTTTAAAAATCAAGCCTCCAGGCAGCCTTACTTTGTGCACTCTCTCTCTCTCTCTTTTTTTTTTTTTGTGTGTCAATATTTCATCTTCTTAAATATATACATTGTACACATTTAAACGGATAACACTATTTTTAAATACATCCATGTCTGCTTTTGGAGTGCATCTCTCCTGTCCAGAACTGAGAAGTGTAAGATATGCAGTCAGTGAACGATATTGCGTGGGGGAATGTACACTTTATACCATAATGAGTGCTCTGCATTTCCTACCAAACAAAGGCAAACAGGAGAATCCATTTAAAATGTTCACTTGTATGGTTCTGAACTCTGATTAGACAGCAGGAATATGAAAGCCAGAAGAAAATCTGCATTAAAAGAGCACAACATCTGCTAGAACAAGTCGTTTACTGATCATGTAGAACTATACCGTGGTGCTCAAGGAGGCTCCCTTCATTTCATGGCTTATGCAAGAGGCTGTCTCACACTGTAGGCCCAAACACCACCAGCATGGGCTTGCTCCAGTTCTGTATTAGCTATCAGAACAGGCTGGCTAAACCTGCCTGTACCAGATGGTATATCAAAGTCGCCCAAAGAACAGTACTGGAGACATCATTTTGCCTTTGGAAAACGTGCACTTAGACGTCTACTGGATTGAGCTCATGGCTTTTATAATAAGTAAATCTGAGTTATGTTTCGAGATCTGGTACGGAACATCACTTTGTCATTTCTTCAGCACCAAAATGGGGGTGGTAACACCTTGGAAAAGTGCACTGGGATCCAAGAATGAAAAGGTGCTGTATGTTTCTGGATGATTATTATAATTTATTATTTTAGAGATCCTAAAAAAGACCAGGAGTGAGGAACTCGTGCATCTAATCTCAGCACTTGAAAGGCCTTATATTGTTCCCACTGAGGTTGAGGGAAAAACTCCTATAAGCTTTAATGGAGCAGGAACAAGATCCTACTTTGTCCATAGACAAGTGATACCTCCCTGTAGGCATCCCCTTGCCCACCTTGGCCTGTCCTCATTATAGCTATTTGGGTGATTTAAATGAGATTATGGGTAATTATGGCAGTAATATTTTATTTGCTTATGAATGGTCATGCTTTATATTAATGAAAATTATTTAACCCCTGTGGCTCATTTTTTCCATCTGTGACATGGGGATAATAAAAGTTTCTTGCTTATCGTCATTCACAGAGATGTGTGAAGATTAGTTAGTTCATCTTTGCAAAGCATTTTGAAGATGCAAAGAACAGTAAATGTTATATATTATTTTCTATCACATTGTGTAGTTTTACGGTGTTAAAGAAAACACGGACATTAACAAGAACTATCTGGTTTGGACAAGTTCTATTTTTCTTTATTTGGTAGAATCCTCCAGTGAATGACTAATTTTGTTTGATATTATTGTTTCACCTGTTTTATTAATTAAATTGAAAGACACGAAACGCAAACTTCAGAAGGTTCCCATCCTGTTTATTCAAACTATATTGGAACTTCTACTTTCAAGCTATTCCTTCGGTTGCTCTATAGTTCTAACTATGTACAAATGTCTCATCGACACTGGGGGAGCTGCCTCCAAACCCAATTTAACTTGTTATTTTTTCTCCTCCCTCTCTTCATCCTTCTCCCTCACCCAAAAGTCCTATGGGGATCTCTGCCCCCATATTTTTTAAAGATCTTTATGGATTAAAGTTAGCT
This sequence comes from Pelusios castaneus, assembly GCA_007922175.1. Taxonomy (NCBI): domain Eukaryota; kingdom Metazoa; phylum Chordata; order Testudines; family Pelomedusidae; genus Pelusios; species Pelusios castaneus. Next base: position 12,660,720 of record ML685755.1, read on the forward strand.
CCAAATCTTCAGGTACATCCTACTTAATGATACCTGCTCTCCAAATTTTCATAAGCTCTTTTCTATACTTTATATCAGAGTACACAGAGTATGCAAGGAGCCAACAAGTTGGTAAATCAAGCCCACACAGATCTTTAAAGTGGGCAGGTTGGAAAAAGAACAGAAGCATCCTGAAGAAAGTCTGGGTAAGCAATTAGACACGACGGTGTTTTCCCAATCAATACCTTACACAGGAATTATAAGATCATGTTGCGAGATGTCTGAGAAGGAATCTGGGAGGGAGAAGATAATCCAGTAAACAGCTAGTGGACTATTACATACAAATCATGTTTCAGGAACAGACTAACCTCTTGTGGGTAAAGGAAACACATGGACTGTGTGTGGGGCAAAGCCTTCACAATGTAGGCAGGAAATGAAAATTGTTCCATGTAAAATATCTGGGTATTAAAATAGCTCCACAGATTTAAATTTCACTGTAAGACCCCCAAGAGAGAACTTTTCTAAGCTACAGGAGAACAGATGAGCGTCTTGAAAATCCTAAATACGTTTTTGGCAGGCACCACAATGTTTAGAATTGTCCAGTGTTCCCTTGAATTACAAGGTGCATGCCTCCAGAGCTCACTTCATATGTTCCTTATTGCCAAATATTTTAAGATCTAATAACTAACCCCCTGAATGTAACAAAACTGGCCATTTACTGTACATTCTGTTTAAAGAATTTATTTGTTGTAGTATGAAGACTCAGAATTGCTCAACCGATCCCTACTGTGTACATCTTGAATTCTGTGTTAATTTCTGGAGAATAGTTGTGGTCATGAAAGTGAACATTCTAGTAGCATCACGCATCTAAGTTTCCATGGGTCAATTATAGTCCAGAGAGTTGTGGTTCAAGCACCATTGTATTAGACTGCCAATAAATGTTCCCCTTGACCTGCAGATCTTTCTCTCTCTCCAGGGACAAAAAGTAATTGAGTCTCCATGCTACCTTAGCTCTTAAACTCTCGTGAACAGACAACTAATTGAACCAAATACTGTGGATTCCTTTCCCCTGGAGACTAAGTTTAGACCACCATGTTTTAACTTAAGATCTTCGGTCTGACACAAGTCTCTGTATTGGAAAATTATTTAAACCTGAGTCTACTGTGGAAAGAAAAGTCCCATGATTTGTGAAATAAAAACAGAGAGTCGGATCCTCAACTGGTGTAAATTAATGTCGATCCATTAATTTCAATTGATCAATGCTGATTTACGCTAATTGAGGAGCTGGCTCAAAATGTTCTGATCACTGTGATACAGCAGCCAGAATGGTCATTAACCAAACCAAATCAGCGATACAGCTCTTTAAATATCCTGGGATACAAAAACAGTCTAGCTTAGTGGTAAACAAAGCACTCCCTAAATAATAGTATAGAGCATTAAGATTCCCTTAGGCAGAGATGATGACCCTTTTGGACATTCTGATAACCAGCAATGGGACAATACAAAAGATGTTTTACAACAGGTACTATAAATATGTTAATATCATAGAATCATAGGGTTGGAAGGGACCTCACGAGGTCATCTAGTTCAACCCCCAGCTAAAAAGCAGGACCACTCCTCCTAAATCACCCCAGCCAGGGTTTTGTCTAACCGAGCATTAAAAATCTCCAAAGATGGAGATTCTACCACCTCCCTAGATAGCCCATTCCAATGCTTCACCACTCTCCTAATGAGAAAGTTTTTCCTAATATCCAACCTTGACCTCCCCAGCTGTAATTTGAAACCATTGCTCCTTGTTCTGTCCTCTGTTACCCTCGAGAACAGCCTACCTCCCTCCTCTTTGGAGCAACCCTTCAAGTAGTTGAAGGTTGCTATCAAATCTCCCCTCAGTCTTCTCTTCTGTAGACTAAATAAGCCTAGTTCCTTCAGTCTCTCCTCATAAGTCATGTGCCCCAACCCCTTAATCATTTTTGTTGCCCTCCGCTGGACTCTTTCTAATTTGTCCACATCCTTTCTGTAGTGGGGAGCCCAAAACTGGACACACTATTCCAGATGCAGCCTGACCAGTGTCGAATAGAGGGGAATTATCACATCCCTCGATTTGCTGGCAATACTCCTACTGATGCAGCCTAATATGCCATTGGCCTTTTTGGCAACAAGGGCACACTGTTGGCTCATATTCATCTTCCCGTCCACCATAACCCCCAGGTCCTTTTCTACAGTGCTGCTACTTAGCCGATCGGTCCCCAGCCTGTAGCAGTGCATGGGATTTTTCCATCCTAAGTGCAGGACTTTGCACTTGTCTTTGTTGAACCTCATGAGGTTTCTTTCGGCCCAGTCTTCCAATTTGTCCAAGTCTCCCTGGATCCTGTCCCTGCCCTCCAGAGTATCTACCATTCCCCCCAACTTGGTGTCATCTGCAAACTTACTAAGCACGCAGTCTATTCCATCATCAAGATCATTAATGAAGATGTTGAATAGAACCGGCCCCAGGACCGACCCCTGGGGCACTCCACTCGTTACCAGTTGCCAACCAGACATCGAGCCATTGATTCCTACCCGCTGAGCCCGTTGATCTAACCAGTTTTCGATCCACCTTACGGTCTACTTGTCCAACCCATACTTCCTTAACTTGCCAACGAGAATGCTGTGGGAAACCGTATCAAAAGCCTTGCTAAAGTCAAGGTATACCACGACAACGGCTCTTCCCGCATCCACAAATCCAGTCATCTCATCATAGAAGAAAATCAGGCTGGTCGGGCACGATTTGCCCTTGGTGAATCCATGTTGACTGTTCCTGATCACTCTATTTTCCTCCAAGTGTTTCAGGATGGATTCCTTGAGGACCTGCTCCATGATTTTCCCAGGGATTGAGGTGAGGCTGACCAGTCTGTAGTTCCCCGGATCCTCCTTTTTCCCTTTCTTAAAGATAGGTACTATATTTGCCTTTTTCCAATCCTCCGGGACCACCCCTGTTCGCCACGAGTTCTCAAAGATAATGGCCAGCGGCTCTGCAATCACTTCCCCCAACTCCCTCAGCACCCTCGGATGCAGTTCATCCGGCCCCATGGACTTGTGCACATCCAATTTCATAAGTGTTCCCTAACCTGACCTTCCATCACCGAGGGCCGCTCTTCTCTGCATTCCATGTTACCCCGTGTAGTAGCCTGGGAGCTGGCCCTCCCTGTGAAGACTGAAGTAAAAAAAGCATTGAGTACTTCAGCCTTTTCCGCATCATCCTCCACGAGGATGCCTGCCCCATTCAGTAAGGGACCTACACCACCTCTGATCCTTTTCTTGTTGCTGATATACTTATAGAACCCCTTTCTGTTATCCTTCACGTCTCTTGCTAGCTGCAACTCCAATTGTCCTTTGGCCTTTCTGATTTTATCCCTGCAGTCCCAAGCAATATCTTTATATGCCTCGCTTGTCATCTGTCCAAGCTTCCACTTCTTGTAAGCTTCCCTTTTATGTTTCAGCTCCCCGCAGAGTTCCCTGCTAAGCCACGCTAGTCGCCGTCCACATTTGCTGTTCTTTCTGCACATCGGAATGTTATCTTCCTGTGCCTTTAACAGGGTTTCTTTAAAATACATCCAGCTGTCTTGGACACCTTTCCCCTTCAGATCAGCCTCCCATGGGACCCTGCCCATCAGCTCCCTAAGGGAGCCAAAATCTGTTTTTCTGAAGTCTAGGGTGTGTGTTCTGCTTCTTTCCTTCCTTCCATTGATCAGGATCCTGAACTCTACCATCTCATGGTCGCTGCTGCCCAGGTTGCCATTTACTTCTACTTCCCCGATCAATTCTTCTCTGTTTGTGAGCAATAGGTCTAGAGGTGCAAGGCCCCTAGTTGGTTCCTCCAGCATTTGTGCTAGGAAGTTGTCCTCAATATTCTCCAAAAACTTCCTGGATTGCCTGTGCACTGCTGTATTATCTTTCCAGCAGACGTCAGGATAATTGAAGTCCCCCATAAGAACCAGGGCCTGCGACAATCTGGAAACTTCTGTTAGTTGTCCATAGAACAATTCATTCATTCAACAGTTTGTGGGCAGGGGCATTATTTGATTAGTGTTTTGCTAATTCTCTAGTGTCTAACTGAGAATTTTGGTAATTTGGATAGTAAATAGCATTTGCAGTGTGAGTGGTTGTGTTTTAGTATAGATGATTATACTCACGCAGTGCATTGTGTATATACATATAATATGTATAGACAGTCATGTGTAATGTAAAATACAGAGCAGAACTATATTCAAAACAATCAGTCAATTCACTTCCTGTGTCAGAATCACACTACCTCCATGTGCATGACCGTATTAATTATTTTTTCCCCTTCCTTTGGCATAAAAAAAGGAATTGAGAGCACTAATGAAAAAAATCTCCTTCCAAGGAAGGAAAATAATCTCTTGGGAAAGGGGGGAATTAAACTGGTCCTACTGTAGCCATGTGAAATCTCCCCAAAGTAAACTGTAGAACTTGTGAAAAGTTTACCTTAAATATTATGCATATTATTAACCAAATAAAATAAAAATTATCCTATTGATAAATCCTAGGCAAATCTGCTCAAAGAGCTACCACACTTTTGAAAAAAAATATCCCCCAAACCTGGTACTAATAATAGCACTAGTAAAAATATCTGGAGCAACCAAAAACAAAGAACATGGGGTTCAATTTTTCCTCTTTGATCTTGATCTTCCATATATTCTCAAGGGTGCATGAATAAGCTTCGAAATATTGTTAAAGAAACAAAGTTTTTTTTTTAAATCAGTCATGCATAAAAATAAATTCTGTAACATGGACTCACCTCATATTAGCGTGCTCTGTTGCTTGAAGCAATATTAATTACACCTTTACACATTTCTTTTTGGGAGTATATTTATAAAGCTCTTTGATGTTTTGAAATGATCAGAGCTAGTTGCAACTTCACCCCCTTTTAAGGACGGTTAATTGAACTATGGTATTGTTTGCACAGCTGTGGATATATATTCCATTTATAAAATGCATACAGTATATTTAAAAGCCCTAAGGTCTTGGTGGTACACTAGACCCTCACTATAACGCCCTTTGCAATAGACAACCTTGGGCTATAGTGAACATGGTCCCTGGATCCCACCTCTAGCCCTGCCCCCTGAAAAGCAGGGCTGAGAGCACCTTCACAGAGGGCTGACAGCTCCTCTTGTGCCAGTGCCGCAAGGATGTGGAAAGAGCTGACAGCATCCAGCCCGGAGCTGTGGCAGGGGACTGAAAGGTCCTCCGAACCCAGCCCTGCAGCTGGGGCAGAATGCTCCTCTGGCATGGGGCCATAGCAGTGAGAGCTCTCCTTCAGCCCCAGGGCCTAAGGAGCACTCTGTCACTGGGGCCTCAAAAGCGCCATAGTCTCTTGCTCCTGCCCTAGGGAGTCCTCTGTCCTGACCATAGCTGCAAAGCCAAAGTAGTTGGTCTCCCGCCCATCCCCTCCCCCCCCCCACCTGCTATAACAATGCCCTGACTGTACCAAACAAATGACTTGCATCTCCAGGGGATTGTTATAGCGAGGGTTTACTGCATTCAGTGAGTTATGCAAGACTTCTATGGGTATTTTAATTTTGGACCCTATTCCGATCCTCGGCCTACAGGACAACAGGGCATTTATGTAAGAAGGTCCAAAGCACCTGAAATTGGTAGGTTAGAAATACACTTATGGAAATTTCCAGAGGGGTAGCCGTGTTAGTCTGTGTACAGCAAAAACAATGAGATTCCTGTGGTACCTGATAGACTAACAGATGTCTTCGAGCATAAGCTTTTGTGGGCTATAACCCATTTGAGATGACGAAGTGGGTTATAGCCCATGAAAGCTTATGCCTGAAGACATCTGTTAGTCTATAAGGTACCACAGGAATCTCATTGTTTTTACTTATGGAAATGAACCATTTGAAAAGTTCTTAACGCTCTGTTGGTGTGGCTGCTTAGAATATTTGACGGTGTCATAGTTGAAGGATAATCATCAATGGTTTAGATGACAGCATACAGAGTACACTTATAAAGTTTGCCGACAATACCAAGTTGAGAGGGGTTGTAAGTGCTTTGGAGGATAGGATCACAATTCACAATGATTTGGACAAACTGGTGAAATGGTCTGAGGTTAATAGGATGAAATTCAATAAAGGTAAATGCAAAGTACTTCACTTAGGAAAGAACAATCCATTGCACACATACAAAATGGGCAATGACTGCTTAGGAAGGAGTACTGCGGAAAGGGATCTGAATGTCATGGTGGACCACAAGCCAAATATGAGTCAACAGTGTAACACTGTTGCAAAAAAAACCAAAACACCATTCTGTGATGTATTAACAGGAGTATTGTAAGTAAGACATGAGAAGTAATTCTTCCATTCTACTCTGCCCTGATTAGGCCTCAACTGGAATATTGTGTCTAGTTCTGGGCGCCTCATTTCAGGAAAGATGTGGACAAACTGGAGAAAGTCCAGAGAAGAGCAACAAGAATGATTAAAGGTCTGGGGCACTTGACTAATGAGGGAACATTGAAAGAGCTGGGTTTATTTAGTCTGGAAAAAAGGAGAGAGAGAGGACATGATAACAATTTTCAAGTACCTAAAAGGTTGTCATGAGGAGGAGGGAGAAAAATTCTTCTTCTTAACCACTGATGATAGGAGAAGAAGCAATGGACTTAAAATTACAGCAAAGGAGGTTTAGGTTGGACATTAGGAAAAAATTTCTAACTGTCAGGGTGATTAACCACTGGAATAAGTTGCCTAGAGAGGTTGTGGAATCTCCATCATTGGAAGTTTTTAACGGCAGCGTTAGACAAACACCTGTCAGGGATGGTTTAAGAGGGTACTTGGTCCTGTCATGAGTGCAGGGGACAGGACTTGAACTCTCATGGTCCCTTCCAGTTTCTATGATTCTATAATCAGAAGTAATGTTCCCTGGAATAAAGCTGGGACAGCTATGAATGGCAGTAAGAAAAAAGTCTGGCTATAGGTACTACAGATCAGAGAGATGGCGATGGGCTAGCAGTTTTTAAAATCCCATTGGGGGCAAAACTCCCATTAATTTAACTTCACTGCAGTCAGGATCCAAATTCCAAAGGGGTAGCCGTGTTAGTCTATTGTAGAAAGACAACAGAGTCCTGTGGCACTTTTAAAGACTAACAGATTTATTAATCGCATGAGCTTTCGTGGGAGAAAATCCCACTTCGTCAGATTTTCTCCCACGAAAGCTCATGCGATTAATAAATCTGTTAGTCTTTAAAAGTGCCACAGGACTCTGTTTGCAGTCAGGATGTCACTCACCCAAAGGTTTTGGAAGAATGATCTAGAAAAAAACAGACAAAACAAATCTGGGGTGAAATCCTGCCCCAGTGAATTTAACGGGACCAGAGTTTTATCCCCAAAAGAAAGAGAGATGTGGGGGAGAGACCAAGAGATCTCATGAATTAGGAGCTGAAGGAAAGCATGGTAAAAGAGATGCATGGAGAGGTTGTGAAGAAAAAAGGAGAATCTTCATGACCAAAATGGACTGCTGAAGGCTCTAGCCTTCTTTATATGTTAATTTATAGATGTGTTCAAATATGTTCCCCACACCTACTTAGAAGATGGTAGTATTTCTCAGTCTTTCCATTTAGTGTATTATATGAACTGGGAGTAAACATTTTTAGTTCTCCTTTAATTAGCATTGTGTTCTATCACTTTTTGGTTGGGGAGGGAGGACGACTTTCTAAAGGAGACCTTTATCCAGTGCATTGACCAAATCAAACATCTGAATTGACTGAAATGGGGTACTATTACTAAACTTCCACAGACCTATTTATTTTTATTATTATTATTATTATTATTATTATTATTATTCAGCATTTAGTAAATGTCCCTCATGGTGGTTGGTCTGTACAGCGAGAGAGAGATCAAGGAACTCTTCCTACCCCTGGACCAGTTCAGTCTCAATTTGGTGGTTAATTTTCAACAATCATAAGAAAATTCTTTGTTGCAGCGGATGTTTTTCTTCTACAGTAGCACCTAGAGACTCCAACCCAGACTAGTGTCTAATTATGCTAGGCAGTGTACACGCACAAAACAAGACACTGTCCATATTCCACAAAGAATTTACTTTTGACGTAAACAAAACAAAGAGAGGGGGAAGTATTATCTCACTGCACAGATGAGGAACTGAGAAATTCACTGACTTGCCTAAACCCATACACGTTTGTCGCAGAACAGAGAATTAAAGAGAGAGAGCTCCTGAATCCCAGGCCAGCTCCCTACCTACTAAATCGTCTTTTCTCATCCTTTAATGCTTATATCTTTCAATGATAACATGAGGCATTATCAGGAGTATGTTCAAACATGAAGAAAATGCATAAACTGTACCAGTTGGGATGCTGTTTAGAGTGAAACATGGAGACTTTAAACGGGATTAAATGTTCTACAACCCAGATTCTGGTGGCTAATTAACAAGTCATCTCTCCATGAAAAAAGTAATTTTTTTGGTGCCTGTGGGTACAGAAGATTACTGTATATTTTACTAAACACACATATTTAGTTGCTATCATATATTTTCAGTTTCTTCTGTAACTCACTGCATTAAGAAGTTATGGAATATAGGCCCTGATTCAGGGAAGCATCCCTAGTTCAGAAAAACATGTACGAGCAGACAAAGAGAAATTTAAACCTAAATACATCTTAAATGCTTTCCTGAATCAGGACCATAGAAACCTTTTAAAATCTGGTCCTAAATGACTGAAGATGCAGATAGGCACTGAGTGAGATTTATAAAAGTCTGGGGTGGGATCCACAAACGTATTTAAGCATCATGAGGCTGAGTGCCCTACTTGCAGGTTTAGAAGGGATTTGAAACCACTTGGGTGAGTGCCATAACCACTGGGCTATAGAGTCATCCTAGCTCTTTTACAGGCCCAACTGATTTTAAATGATTTAACTGAAGTGAAACAACTTCACTAGGAAAGATTGAGGGAGACCTACCTCAGAATATTTCATCGCTTAGGGCACCTACATCAGAATATTTCATTGTAGGGCACTAACCTAAGAGGTGGATGATCCCCATTCAAATCCCTTCTCTCCTGTATCCTGGATGAGTAGGGTTAAGAGTTATAAGGCACACTGTCCTCCCTGCTGAGCTGTTGTGTATGAACTGGGTTGGGCACTCTGATCCAGTAGGCAGTCTCTGAGTATGCCTAGCAAATCAATCCCCAACACGTGACTCAAGTGTCTAAACACCTATCTTCCCCAACTTGTGAATTGCTCTGGGACTTAGGTGGGATATAGATGCCCAGAGGGAAGCAGCAATATGTATGCACAAAGGCAGAAATATAGGCACCTAGAGAACTTTTACTGGAGAAACCTAGGCACTTGTGCAAACATGGTTAGGGGTCAGCCATGCTGGAGTTTTGTGGCTTGCAGCAGTACTTAAAAACAGGGCTTTCGTGAATCGCAGGTGCCTAATTCCATTGTCAAGTTCATCTTCGAAACATCTGACGAAGTGGGATTTTCTCCCACGAAAGCTCATGCGATAAATAAATCTGTTAGTCTTTAAAAGTGCCACAGGACTCTGTTTTTTTGTTTTTAACTCCATTATGTGTCTTTCCCCTCAAGCTGGGAGTGTACCATTATCCTCGTTTGGACAGAATTTCAAAACTGCTTAAGTGCAGAAGACCATGCAGGAGTCTGTGGAGGATTTGAGTGTACACTACTAAAAACATGATTTATTCACTTCTTACAAGAAGTAGATAATATTTCCACAAAGTCCATGAGTTTGGTCAGTTAAATGAGGTAAGGAGTAATTTCCAGATGTGACAAACTTCGCAAAGCTACTCCCATTTGGATTCAGCAGAGATACTGCCCATGGATTACGTTTCCATTTCTTTGTCAGCTGCAGATGTATATAGAGTACACAGACACCAGGCGAGCCATCCAGGTGACTGTATTAATTAGTCAAACCTGCTCTAGCGTCTAGACACCATTTGGCAGACAGCAGTCACTTAAGGGATGTGCTGATTCAAAATTCAAACAGCAGAATAGCATGCATCTAACACTGGAAAATTTCAGGCTAAGTACATGAACTTGTGGATACAGTGATTTCAGTCGCATCGAACTAGAAAAGCCAAGCTGGAATAAATCTTTGTTCTCAAGCATGAAGCAAATATAGTGGTCTCTTCTAGGGCACTGAAGAGCCCCCCATGCAATATGTAGCCACTTAGTTCATTTTAACAAGTAAGTACTGTATGTTATTGTGTGGTGAACTAACGTTATGGGGTACATAATCAATGTGTGGGGAATAGATAAGTAGGATCGGTTTATAGAGTATAAGGATGATAAGTATTTAGGAGTGATGAGGGTGTATTAGGTATATGAGTAAAGCATGGCTCTAATGCAAGGCCTGCAGGCTGAGGCCTGTAAGATTTTAGCTTAATCACACTGCACTACACATAAGCAAGCTTGACATAAATGAGTGACGTAAGAGTAACTCCTGTGACAGTACAGTCACATGATTGGAAAGAATGTGGCCATAGGTGATGTAAATATGTGGCAATGCACCCTCTAGACCGCAAGACACCTGATTGTAAAATCATAAAAAGCTCTGTTCTGACCACAGGTTACCCTTGAAACATGTTGACATAAATATTAATAAGATACTGAGAAAAAGGGAATGAAGAACAACCTATGAAAAGCAGGGTACACCAAAATTTATGGATTGCAGAAGTCCAGCTAAGGAAAAGGACAGTTGGAACCTTCATGCATTCACATAAGATATTAGGCATGTATAGAACAATAAGAATGTTCCCTAATTGGGCTAGAGTGGGAAGACCCAGCAGGAACCATACTCTATCAATGACTACCTGTTCAGAGATCCACCCAGGTTGATGAAATGTTGGGGTATTTGAGTATGAAAATAGCATAGGCCAGTGCATAGACACATGTTTTGTATGTGAGAGACATAATACAAGAAGATTTTTCTTTTTAACTTGTAGCTGTTAGTGGTTGCTGTCCTCATTCTTTACATACACCTAGAGCCATCAAAGCTAAGGATGAGTGCCAACCTATTTATCTTTAAACTGTAGCAACAGATGCTGGATTCATTGTTATTTACCACAGGACCATAAAATCATTCAAATAAAAGCCATAACTAGAATTTATGTTGCTTCAATAAGTCGATATGGGACTGGATGTCAGAGTGCTGCACAAATGGTGGTGATGTGTGAAGAGACTAATGGATTCATGGCTAACTTTTCCAGTTTCTCTTTCACTCTCACATGGCACATGGAGGTGTGGGAGAGGAGAGGAAGGCTGTGTAAGTGTCCCATACATGCTACGTCAGACAATGAGCTGAACAAAAAGCCTTTGAACAGCTCCAGGACCTCAGTGTAGATTCTTCCTAGTTTAACCTCCACAGAGGGGAGGCAAGTCACCAATTCTGTGCTACAGAACACCTCAATCTGACTTAAGGTATTTGCACAAACCAGGAGAGACTACAGCTGGGTTTTCTCTAGCAACTTTCTAAATACTAAAAGTGGAAAATATAGTAGGATTCACTTTCTTTTTATTCTTAGGAATCCAATGCCAGCTTTTCCTATAAGATAGTTTCACATTTCTTTTTACGGAGTAACTCTTCAAAGTAAACACTTTCCGCACAGTAGCTGAAAATGCAGCTTAGCTAGACTAACATCATCAATTAGAGACTTGTTACTTTCCTTTAAAATGAAGACTATAACGCACGGCTTAAACTTATATATATAAAAATAAACCTCACACAGTAAGTACAGGGTTTGGGAACGCTGATGATTGAAGATTTTCTGCTTTCATGTAGGCTCCCCTTGGGTATTATACTGACGACAAGATAAAATATTTAGGGGAACCACATAACCAGCTTTTTCAGCATCAACGATATTGAGAACACCTACAACTTTGAATAAGAAAAACTGACAGCGTCTTTCGTTTAATGATGTCATACAATTCATGAAAACATTTGCCCTCTGGTCTATGATGCCTCCTTTATGGCATTTTCCCAGGCCTTGTCTACACTTTAAAAATTGCACCAATCCTCAGAGATCGATGCAGCAGGATCAATTGAGTGGGCAGTGTAGACCCAGTCAGTCGATCCCGGAAGTGCTCTCCAGTCGACATAATTACTCCAACCCCTCAAGTGGAGTAAGGCTGCGTCCATCGGAGGGCGCTTTGCGTCGATGGCAGCAAGTGAGGACACCGCGGTAAGTAGGACTAACTAAGTCAACGGGAGAGAAGTATTCTGCGGAATGCAGATTGCCTATCTCCTGCTGATTTAGTGCCGTAGTGTAAAACTGGCCTTAGTCTCAATCCCGCTGACTATAAAATTACAGGAAACTGCATTGAGATCCAACCTCCAGATTCACTCTGTGTTACCCTGGCGTCTTTATCTTTTCTCTGCAGGGCTGTGCCTATTCTGACTGAAGGTCTAGGCCTTGTTAGGGCACAAGGCCATATTTTATGTCTCAATAATAGAGATAGTCACACAAATATCTTAATTCTAAGCTTGATTCTCAGAACAGTAAGAGTAAGGCAGCAGTCATTTAGGCAAAAAAGCAAAATTTCTTGTCCTATTTACTATATACTGCTATAGAATAAAATGACATTTTACCTTTTTGGGACTCAGGACTTTAAACATATAACTGCTGCACACTAATAAGGTCCAACTAACCTGTAAAATTACAGGAAAGTGTCTTGAGATCCAACCCATAGATTCAGTCTGGGTTACTACAGGTAGCCATGCCTTCTGCTTACAGGGCTGTCTCTGCAAACATTTTTTTTCCAAATTCCAAAGGGGTAGCCGTGTTAGTCTATTGTAGAAAGACAACAGAGTCCTGTGGCACTTTTAAAGACTAACAGATTTATTTATCGCATGAGCTTTCGTGGGAGAAAATCCCACTTCGTCAGACGCTTTGAAGATAGGAAAGTTACAGAGTGGGAGGAAATTAATTGCAGGGGAGTGTATGACATAGCATCAGGTCAGGCTGTAACAGCAAATCAAAATAGGTGTTAGGATTCAAAACACTGGGGAACAGCACATAGAGGAGGGGGAGGTCAAATCACTTCTTGTAATGCGAGAAAAATCCATAGTCCCTGTTTAACCCCAAGACAACTGAGTCAAATTTGCATATAAGTTCGAGTTCTGCAGACTCTCTTTGAAGCTGTGATTTGTTATTCATCTGTTTCAACACAGCTATTAACAAGTCGTCAAGGGAGTGAGCAGGGAGATTGAAGTGTTCCCCTACAGGTTTTGCAGTGTTGCAATTTCTGATGTCAGATTTGTGTCCATTGATTCTTTGGCGCAGAGACTGTCCTGTCTGTCCAATATATAAGGCAGAGGGGCATTTCCGGCACATGATGGCATAAATCACATTGGTGGATGAGCAGGTGAACGAACCCTTGATGGAGTAGGTGGCATGATTAGGCCCTGTGATGGTGTCATCAGTGTAGATATGAGGGCAAAGTTGGCAGCGTGGTCTGCTGCAGGGCTGTGTTCCTGCTTTAGTGTTTCTGTTCTGTGATCTGTAGTTGCTGGTAAGTATCCTTTTAAGATTAGGGGGCTGTCTGAAAGCAAGGAGAGGTCTGTCTCCTAAGGCTTGAGATAGTGAGGGATCATTTTGTAAAATAGGCTGTAGATTTTTGATGATGTGTTGAAGAGGTCTGGCTTGGGGGTTGTAGGTGACGACCAGTGGCGTTCTGTTGTTGTTTTTCATGGGTTTCTCCTGTAGTAGTTGACTTCTGGGTACCCGTCTGCTTCTGTCAATTTGTTTCTTCACTTCTGCGGGTTTGTACTGTAGTACATTTTTTTTCCAGTGGCCTCTAAACCAGAATAATTTTAACTGGCATCATATTTACTTATTTAAATGCCTACGCTATTGAGTGGTTTGGCAGAACTGCAAATTTTAACAGGCTTACTTGGTTTTTAAAAACTTGATATATCTTTATACACACTAATTAACCAGAAGCTCTGTTAACTTTATAGAACAAATTAGTGCTGGTTTTAGTCTTGGGAGGTGTGGTGGGTTTTTTGTTGTGGGGGAGGGGGCATTGGGTTTGGTGTGGGGTTTTTTTGTTTTTCTTTTTTTTTTTTACACTGTTTCCCCCCCAAATGCTGAGAACAGAATGGTGTTTCTTCACATTAGCTGATGACAGGTACTCACCTAGTTTTGGAGAGTAACACAAAACCCTGGACCTCGGAAGCTGATTTTCAACTATTTTCTCAATATTTATTAAATGTATTAAGTCACATTATTCCATTCCTGTTTAATTTATCTTTTTTTAAAAAGTTAGGTATCCCATTTAAGATGAACTATCAGGGAAAAACAAATCAAATTAAAACAAAAATATTTCCATACACAAACACACACTCTCCACTACACTTTTAAAACTGACAATACCTACATTCAATTTTCGGGGGGGGGGGAGGTTCTGGGGTTTTTTGGCTTTGTATTACCTACACTTTTCATAAGTAACAATTAGTCTAAAACAATAAACATATTCCATGTCTCCTGGTATGTTTTGTTACTGAACTTTAAGCAAAGCTACTTAAGAAAAGTTAACACTGTAAGAATTTTTCCTTATTTCCTCTTTTACTCGTGCATTAGTCAGTCACTTAGGACACAACATATCCTTACACTCAGCGTCTGGTACAATGAGAAAAGAACTCACCAAAACTGTAATCCAATGATCATCAGTGTTAGTTTAAACCCCTAACTACCGTAAGATCATGAATTAGTGCAATTTTAATTTAAGGTAACTATGTTTCCACTGGGTCTTAAGGAAAACTACAACCTCAGATGTGAACCTAAATCAATATGATTTATTTGCAATAGGGTAATATAAATATTTTACACTCCTGACCTTTCCCTGTAATAAAACAATTTTAAAAAATACGGTGCAAATTATGGACACAGGATAATGTAATAAAGCATTAGAACAGTAATTTTCTGGTACAGTGACACAAAACAGAATTTTCTTTCTCTGTTTTCAAAAAATTACCTCAGACCATATTTTCTAGAGGCCTGTTTGAGAGAACATCTGGAAAGCATTCCACAGGAAATCAAACCTATATTAAATGTGTGTTGTGGAGTTCTGTTTCCCTGCATTGACTTTAAACATGTATAATGTGTTTCTGTTTTCCCAACTGCAAACAAAACACTTGCTTGAGAATCTTCTGTGAAATTATGAGGCTGAACTTTTAACTGTAGACTGGAAAGATTGTTTTTCTTTCAACTTTGTTGGAAAGGCAACCACATATTAATTTCAAAATTGACTAAAGCAGAAGGGTACAAAAACTGAAATGAAAGCTCTGAAAATAAGCAGCATTCTCAAGCCGACATCTGGCCCTGCATTCAGGCTGTTTCCTAACAATGGATGCTTGTAAGTTTTACAGCCCGTCTCTGTAACAAAGCTTTCTAATAACATGAACAAATCTACTCGATAACTTTTAATAAGGCAGGTTTTGTATACTTTCATTCTACTTCTTTATGCTATTTAATTTGTGGCTTGTAATGTAAATGACTACATCATGTTTAAGTGTGTCCGCTTTTCAGAGCGTCTCTTGAAAGAACTTGTCCATTATGGATGGAGCTGTTCCCACTTCATTCGTTGGGCAGACAGGGCTGTTTTTGAATTACAGGCTGGGAACAGGGAAAGTCCTGGCTCTTTTATGCAATTGCAGTACCTTAGGTGTACAGCGAACCTTAGGTATTTATCTAAGGCTGCATTATAATGGAGCACTGCATGGATGCAAAAATCAAAGCACGTGGGAGACAAATCAGTGGCAATAACATCTGTGAACCCTAGAGTAAATTATAATACAATGCAGCTGGCCCATTGGTTTGGAGACTGTGCTAACACCCTTAAAACGTAATTGCTGTCTTTGTACTCCTGGCTGTCTACTGAGAAATCGATCGGTGAAAACACAGTGGGATAGACCCCCGGCTCTGTTAAGGCTGTTTTATGCCATTCTTGTGGTGGATAGGCCTTAGGGTGGCATAATTAGATAATCAGGTTCCCTTAATATATGGAAATCCGCTGGACTCCCACACATGGTTCTGTCACCCTCTCTTGACATAGGGCAGCGGTTCTCAACCAGGGGCACACGTATCACTGGGGGTGCACAGAGGTCTTCCAGGGGCACATCAACTCATCTAGATCTTTGCCTAGTTTTTACCACAGACCACATAAAAAGCACTAGAGAAGACAGTACAAATGATCATTTCATATAGACAGGAACTTGTTTATACTGCTCTATATACCACACACTGAAATGTAAGCACAATATTTATATTCCAATTGATTTATTTTATAATTATTTGGTAAAAATGAGGAAGTAAGCAATTTTTCAGTAATAGTGTGCCATGGCACTTTTGTATTTTTATGTCTGATTTTGTAAACAAGTAGTTTATAAGTGAGGTGAGACTTGGGGGTACACAAGACAAATCAGAGAGGCAGACTGTCCTGAAAGGGACACAGTAGTCTGGAAAGACTGAGAGCCCCTGGCAGAGGGGTGTGACTGGAGAACAGAGAGAATGTCCAAAGGGCTGCTTCACTCTGGTTTTCCCCTGTGGGACCATGGGTAGCGAGGACATCTCTGAAGCTGCTCTAAGCTGTTCTTCAAGACTGATCCTGCAACCATCAGTTCAAGGATCACATGAGCATAAAGATTGCTCATTGTCACCTTTAGAGTCCCACTTTCTCGGATGCCTCTAGGTGAGCCAAAACAGCTAGATCTAAACATATGCAACTACTGCATTAACGAAGAACTGATCTCACTCAAAATGTTTTACTTGCTTTCCGCATATACGTGAGTGTTTAATGTGACAAAAGACATCAATGTATTTTCTACCCATATATTAACAGCACAATATGACTTTTTGTATCCATGCTGGCATGGAGGACAGAAACCAGTCTCTTCCTTTCCTCTCTGTATTTAGCTGTTGCTTCTATCTGCTTTATAGTGCGGAAAAAGATTGTTCTGTCTTCCTGCCAAGGAAGGTTAAGGTTTTTCTTGGGCACTCTCATTTCCTCACACCAGAGTAATGCAGGAGTCTGTGTGGTGGCATGCCGGGGACCTGACCCAAACAAGCTCGATACTTCCTTCTAATTCTCTTAGAGACAAGCTGCTGGTTGCTGACTTCTCTGATCACTTCACCGGCCATAAAGTCTCTTCAGAATCTTATACAGCCATTTATTTTGTAGGCATTTATTTTTCTATCTAACATTTTAATAGATCTCCAGCTTTTGCAGACATATGGTAGCACTGAGATTTATGTTTGAGTTAAAAATTTTCTGTTTTGGTTCTATGTATCATTAATTTCCATATATGGTTGAATTTAGTGAATGTTGGGGGTGCCTTTCCTATCCTTGATATCACACCTTTCTTAAGGTCTCCATTCACTAACATGGTGCTGCCCAGGTAAATGAACTGTTCTGCTTTTTTGATGTTTTTGCTTCTAGTATGATGTTGCTGCTCCATGTCCAGGTTTCAAGGAAGCTTTGGCATAACTGATTTTGAGCCCTGCTTTGCCTGCTGTTTTTATGAAGGTGTCTGTCTTCGTTGCTTTTCATGGGTGCTGCTCAATACCATCAACAAAGTCTAGGTCTCTAGGCATTTGCCAACTATCCATGCTGATAGTATTTGTTTTATTTCTACCCATCATTATGAGAAAATGCTTAAGAGTAGTGATTTGAAAGTATAACATTTTTATCAGTATCAAAATGTTGATACAAAAGACATGCTAGTCTTTTGTCTCAGGTGAAAATATCCATAATGGCAACTATGGCAAGGATGTGAATAGCCTTTGATGCATCCAGATGTTCACCGAAGGGCCTCTGAAAAGCACTGTCTTAAAATTTTGAGGAATATCTGGCAATACTGTATGGCTGCCAGACACAAAAATTTTACTATTGTAACTATAATATTCATAGTGGTCTGTTCAGAAAGAATGAAATATCTGCAGCAATTCACAACATCCAATTAAAAATGGGATGATAAGTGGGAAGATAATCCTAAATAATGCTTGAATCTAAACCAAAAAAAAAAATAAACCGAACATTCAAATAAAACATGGCTGAGTTCTAATTTAGTAGGGGTATAATTCATAAGTGCTTCAAAATATAAAAACTGGCTTGAAAAGTATATAGTATACACTTGGACAAATATAGCTTAAGCAGAAATATATGAATGTAAGACGATATATTAATCCTAGACAGAGTCAAAGTCAGATGGCATAGTAAATCTATATTGAACAACAAACATACACCATGTAACTTTTTCCATGTCACTTATTTCAGAGCTAGTAGAGAATCAAAGGCTATATCTACACTAGAAAAGTTGTCAACTTTAAGTAGACTTAATAAGGTCAACTTTAAGTTGACTTAAAGTCGAACTTATTAAGTCGACAACAAAGTTGACAACTTTTGCTAGTGTAGACATAGCTCTTGTCGACCTTATTAAGTCGACTTAATGCTTTAAGTCAACTTAATAAGGTCAATTTAGGCACTAATCCTCATCCACACTGGTTTAAGTCGACTTAAGGAATCAATTTAAGCCTTAAATCGACCTAAAATTAGGTGTTATTAAGTCGATTTAAATTTTCCTTAAGTTGACTAACGGAACAGCTTAAGTTGACTTAATAAAACACCAGTGTGGACAGGAAGTAAGTTAGGTTGACTTAAGCCTCCTTAAGTCGACCTAACTTGTAAGTGTAGACACACCCAAAGAATCACACATAACTAACTGTAGCCTAATGGTGCCCAGTAGCCTGTGTAGGTATCAGTACCTTAGTTCAAATCTAGAATAAAAATTGAATTATCTAAAATTCACAAATATGCAAGTGAATGTCAAAGAGTTCTGATGAGAAATAGATAATCATCTACTGTTTTTAGTTTCAATCCTTACATTTCACGGAGCTGTTTTAAGATATAACCTGCAATTAGAAACACATTCTCACCATGGTCTGATGTAGAGTGATATAAATAACCTTTACTAAGTTCAATATAGTGCAAAAGTAGAATTAACTGGCATTCTATTACTTAACCCTGCCTGCAGATTTGCCTATATAAAACAGAAATGGCCAAATTCATCCTGTATGTAACTCCACTGAAGTCAATGGAGTTATACCAGGGATAAAAGCTGTGTTGCTTAAAGTTAAAATTTCCTGGTTTGGGGACAATATTCTAGAATTTCTGACTAAACTTGGATAATCTAATGTTCCCGTATTTAATGTAAAAAAGAAGTTTATGTTCTTTACCATGATATGGAAACAAAACAAAAGGCGCCAAATTCACACTATTGCAACTCTACTTCTTTTAATAATGATTCTAGCCTACAGTCAACATCCCTATTTTACCCCATATAGAAATAATAAAAAGGCAGTATTCTCGCGTCACCAATTTAAACCAAAAAGTGACCTTTTCAGACACAGTGATGTGCTAGGGCGTGTGTCTACACTTACAAATTAAGTTGACTTAAGCTTGCTTAAAGTCAATTTAAAGGGCTCCAGGGCTCCCGCACTGCCCTCCCTGCCAGGGTGGCTGGCACAGCCAGAGCCTGGCATGCCCTCCCACAGGGCAGGACACAGTCCTGCGCACCCCGCTCCTATGCCCTGCCAGTGTCCCTGTCCTGCTCAGCCACCATTGTATCCAAGTACAATGCGGCAAATGCTGAGCCCCCTGGCACTTGGCAAGGGGTGTCCCCCCTGCCACCAAGGACGAGTCCCAGGTCCACCTAGACCCTAGAAGTCGACTTAGACATCCAGTGTGGAAGCTCTAGGTCGATTTGGCAAGGTCTCCTTTAAGTCGACTTAATTTTTGAGTGTGCACATGCTAAGTTGACTTAACAAAGTTGACTTAAAGTTGACTTTGTTAAGTCGACTTAGCAAAGTCGACTTATTTGGCCAAATGTAGACATAGCCAGGGACACCAAGTATAATCTTTTGCATCCCAAATCATTTGATGATTAGTGTATGTTTGTCCACTTAGTTCATTCTCTCTTTCCCTATTGTGTGAAACATTGCAGGCAGCTAACAATGAATACTAAATACTACTGTTAGCTCTTACACTGAAAAATAATAATAATAACGTTATAGCATGACTTGAGCAGTATCAGAGGCATCACCAAAGCTATATCTTACTAAACAGAAGTTAACAAAAATTGAATATTCTTTAATCGTGTTAAGACATATAACTTTTATTTTTTACAGTAAAGGGATAGGAGAACTACACTAATTTCTCTTGGTCACTGAGCATTTCAGGAATCAGCCAAAAGTTCTGCTTGACTGAACAAAATGTTGCTCTGAAATTTTCAGAATTGTTTGACAAAAGAGCTCAATGTACAGATACTATCTAGCTGCTGCTTCTTAAAGCATGAAATAAATCTGAGAGAGAATCTCCTGGCTGTAAAGCAAGGATTGATATGGAATTTTTGGCAGCAAGATAGAGCTGAGCTATTTCTCTAATTACAATATTCTTGCTTGCCACTTAGAAGGGTTCTATCACTTCAGACTGTCAATCATCCAACAGGCTTCTAATCTTTAAGGCCCTTTTGAGCAGAATATGGAAAGCTTAAATAAGGAACGGTCAGCCAAATTTTAGCACCTCAACAACAACAGTTCTGTGCACTTAGGGAGGAAAAGCATGTTGTTTTCTTTTGCTGGATGTTTTGTTGTTTGAAACAAAGGAATTTCTGGACATGCTTTAGGGAAGGATTGTTTCAGTCTTTGTTGAATTACATAGAAATGAGAGAACAACCGAAAACTGGTCAAATTAGTTTTGATGCTTGCAAGCACGATGTTCAAAGGCAAGAAATGTAAAACACACTATGTTTACAAAAAACAAATTCATTCTAAGCCTATTTTAGACTGCTGATGAAAGGCCTTGCCGTAATGAATATATGCAAGTGGGGAGAATTGACATTACAGTGTTCCTTGACTTTTGTGCTATTAAAAACCTCAGTTTTAACTTCATGTTAATTTAGTGGGTTTTTTCAGAGCTTGTATTAGCACTATTTATTTATTGTGTTTAGCACTATTAGCACAGACTAGCAATCCACCCTATTTCCCCCACAAAACATACTGGATTCTGCTTCCCCAAAATAATTTGGTTTTATAACAAAGTACAGCAACTATGTGTAGGAATGTCCCCTTTTACAGGGTCTGCACCTGACAGTTTTATTAAAACTGTAGTAGGGTGCTGGGTTGCAAAACCCAAAACAGAATTGCCATTTGAAACAGCTGCTGGCCAGTTGTATGTGAAAAACTGATTTTTATATATGCACTGCAGAGACCACCCCAGATCTGAAATATAATAACCAGTAGCTGAAAGCCTGTGCTGTCACCAGGGCGTAATTTGTAATGCTGTGTGTGTAAACCACTCCCTCAACCCCCAAAATGGCTGATAACTTAAAAAACTAGATGGGAACAGACCACGAAATCCAGTGATGATTCAACCTAGTGATATTCTAAACAAAAAGCACTCTTGGCCATGTTAGAAACTGTTCCCGTTGTTTCACACTGTCTCTGACATTCTAGACTTCACAGTGAGGATCCTGGAATCTCAGCTGCTACTACTCTGTTCTCCATGAAAACTCCCATTGATCACCATCGTCACCCAGCCCTCCCCCACACACAGTTAGATCCATGTGGAGCCCGAGACCATGGATATTTGGTCAGCCTAGCAAACCAGCTGCACCCACACAACCAAGAGAATTTAGCTCAGATGGGTGCTGACACCCATGCTTCTATTCTCCTCCCCTGTACTGTAGGGGAGCACTGGATTGTGGCAGGGTTTGGGAGGAGGGAGAGAATAAAATACAGGAAATGGTGTGCAGTGTGGGAGGAAAGAGTGAATACAACAGAGAGAATGAATAAGTGCGGCAGAGAGATAGCTATGGTGAGATATGAGGCTGGTTAATAGTTATGAGGAAAACTACAAAGGGAAGAGAAAACAAAGAGGGTGGGAGAGCTGAGAAAGAAACAGAAGCAAAAGTGAGGGAAATGAAATAAGCCTAAAGCATAGAAAATATGAGGAAAGAACAAGCACTCAAGTTTTCTCCATCCACTGCAGCTACCAAAATCTTCCAAGGAACCTTTCTCTGGGTGCATCTACACTTACAAATTAAGTTGACTTAAGGGGGGGTTAAGTCGACTTAAGATACTCCGCGTCTACACTGGGCTTTCCTTAAGTCGACTTAAGCTGCTCCTTAAGTCGACTTAAGGAAAAGTTAGTTCGAATTAATAACACCTTGTTTGAATTCGAACTAGCGCTTAAGTCGACCTTATTAAGTCGACTTAAGCCAGTGGAGATGGGGATTAAAGCCTTGGTGGAGCTTATTAAATCGACTTAAAACGTTAAGTCGACTTAATAAGGTCGAAAAGGGGCCACATCTACACTTGAAAAGTTAAGTTGACTTTTGTAAAGTCGACTTAAGGTCCACTTTAAGTCGACTTAAAGTCGACCATATTAAGTCAACTTCATAAAGTCGACCTAACTTTTCAAGTGTAGACATAGCCACTGATTCTCCTTACAGCTGTATCCTAAAAACTCTCAAGCTGCTATATACCATTATCTCTTTGCACCTGAAGAATAAAAGGGACACGATGGAAATAAAGATTCTCTACCACCAGAACTTCTACCCAAAAACTTCTCCACGGTACTTAAGAAGTCACTAGAAGACAATGCAGGTCTGTGGATCATATTCATGAGGGGGCATGGTCTGCAGGAAATTCCCTACTTCACGAAATGTCTGATCATGTCTTTCATACAGACTGGGGATGCTCACATTCCTGTAATTGGAGTTCCGAATATCGAGCAATACAGAAGCAGATCCTAAATGTAACTATATATATATTAAAGCTCACTTTTCCAAATAGGTACATGCAAAATGCACTTGCCGTTTTGTACCTGCCTTATAGAAGCTGGAGTATAGATGTAGTAGCTCCCTTATTGGGTAAATGATACTTTTGTGTTAACTTTTTCAGACTTCTAAGAAATATAGCAAATGTCTGATTTTTAGTGATTCCAGCCTTTGCTTGTGTGTGCATAATTGTATGCACGTGCACATGCACGTACACTCACCCACACACAAACATCTGATTTTGAAAATTTTACTTATGCGTAGCGTTCACAGAGCTGGCACATGCAAAATTTATTTTCATGAATGGGTTGTTTGCACCAAAATTTTAAGACATATGCTTGTACTCTATAGATTCCGTGACCTCTAATTGCAGACATTGGTACACCACCGAGTGTGGGCAGGTGTCTTCATCCACTGTGGAGGCAGATGTCTCAGCATCAAGTTCCATTAATAAGTTGCACCAAAAATATGAAAGCTGTAAAACACTGACTGTTCATGGACATGGCGCAAGATATACTATATATTTAGGAAATATTTCTCTTCTCCTCACTGCATATTTTGAAACTGTTATACACAAGAGAGTTCAGAGAGGAAAAGATTTTCCTATATATGAAGGGACCACTCTGCGGATATCCAATGGGACATTTGCTTATAGTCACTAAAACACTATCGCAATACGCAATGCATATTAGGAAAAAATACTGTTTAAACAAGGTGCTGCCTGAGAACATAAAATTATATGGCTATTTTATTTTTTCTAATACCAAATGGCTCTGATCACCACTGGGGTGCTAATTACAATACTGCAAAATCAGTTGTTTAAATGTGATGTATAATCATTTATTTGGGGGGGGGGGGAAACACCCCCAAGCTTCTAGATTCTAAAACTAGTCATGAATTGTTTTTTGGCTGCTTCCAATTAAAAATCAGCTAAACTGCTTTCTTTGACCATTTTGAATATGGCAGCTGTAGAGAACAAGAAACATTTTTAATTACATTCTTATTTTAAGAAGAATTGACTCATTTTGTTCTACTGTGTTCCCCATTCTCTTCAGAGCGTTATGTACAGTATTAATGGATTAATATTGTGCTACTTTTCTGTTCTTTTAATAAATTATGGGTTCAATACACTTGTTCTATGCTAAGAACCTTATTAATGAGTTGTGGGGTGGGTTGGAACATGCATCTAATCAAAACATATATTATTGAAAAGGCTCAAGTAATAGACACACTTTCATTATTAAAAGAAAATAATGTCTTGAGATACTGTAGATTGTAGCAGCAGCAGAAATATGGGACAGTGTGCTTCATCTAAAGCAAAAGGATCCCCTAAGCCATGCTAGTTTCAATTTCTAAAGTTCCATTTGTAGGTCAAGTGATCATGAAATGGGGTTCCTTTCATGTTTAACTATGCCAGGACCACATACTGTTTTAGAGAGCTTCAGACAGCATGATGACTCTCGTTAGAAGATTTGTTTATCAACATGTATAATAATGAACTCGCAATGCTCTCAATTTAGCATTTGCATTTTTAATGCATTCCTAAAAGACTGGTTTCAAACTTGCACATAAGTGGTAATGCAAGGAGAGGCAGCAGGTGGGTAAATGATAACAGAAAACTAACTATTCAACACTGATTAATTTTCAAAGACTATTATGGACATTTATTGAAGATTAGGAGTCTTTACATAAACTAGAACTTATTTGCATTTGCTGACATTTCTGGTCCCTTTTTCTATGGTTCAAAAGTTTATTTTGTCTAACTGTCGAGGTACAATTCTGAATGAAGAACAAGAAAATTAAGTTAATTCACCTATCATCTCAGTAATGAGTTGACAGGATTCATAGGTTTGTCTCAGTTGTTTTCCTATGCTGCTTCTGTTTTTGTGACAGACTCAGTGTTCTGGGATAGCAAGGGTGAATTTTTCAAAGGTGTTCAAAACTAAAACATGTAAATAGATATTTGTGAATACTGAATAGATACTTTGTGCATCATTTTGCAGGCTCAAAATTTTGTATTCACAAATGGAGTGCACATCAACAGTGTGAGAGCATATTAAGAAGCCCTTGAGGAAAGAATGGCCTTCTGTCCTGCATAACACTGTGAAAGTGTTTAAATATGTATGATCTATATATGCAAATAACCAACATTTCACAAATAGATGGATTACACCAGACTTAAAACAACCGTTTCCAACTATTACTTCATTTATTTTTTCCTTCTATCCTTAAAATAAAATAAACCAAAAACCTTAGCATCAGAAACAAGTGCCTACAGGCCACTGGTTTAAATTACCCATTAAATGGACTGGGTATTTCTGGATCTCAGCATTGTAACTGTGGGGAGCTGTTGTCTTTCTTCCCAGCCTCTTTGGAGAGGAAAAAAATAAACCTAGTGATGGTATTTTAAAAAGGATACTAATTGCCATGTCCATTGACTGCAGCAGTGTTTCTCGACTTTTTGATACCAGGGAGTGGCTTCCTATATTGTGTAAGGGAGATCTCAGGGATCGGTGCAAGTCCATGAACTGGCTGTTGAGAAACACTGGACTAGAAGACTGTTATGGGCTGTACAGATGGGCAAGGGGAGGAGGGATCATAGAGTGCTCTGCTATTTACACGTGGAGCAGTCATAACACTAGTTCTTGCTCTCCATGAGTACATGGTCAGGGAGCAATGCAGTGTCAGTCGTAGGCTACCCAACCCCTGGGAGTGTGGAGACAAACATGAACGTCTTCACAGGTTGGGTCATATCTGCAACTGGGAAGAGACGTTGTACCTCCAGAAAGGAGACAGGAGTCCTGCACTTTGATGGGCCTCCCACAATATCGGTGGAGGCACGCATCCACCAGTGAGCTCCACCTTATTGCTTTACCTCTGCATACTCACACCCACTCCCTGAGCCAGGAGAAAGCCCAAACTTTCTGAACCAGAGTCTGTGTGAAAAAGAACACTCTAGGAAACCTGCTAAGAAATCAATTTTCCGCCTAGTGCTGGTTTTGGCTTTGGGCAATAGTAATTGCAATTTTAGCAAGTTGGATTGTGCAGTGATGTAATATAAAAGGCATAAAATCAGGGCAAGATTAATGAAATCTGATTAAATAAAATACCATTAAACAACTTAGCTGCTGAGACGACATTTGATCAGAAACACAGAACAAGGAGCAATGGCAGCACTTGAACTAAATATTACCTGCGACAGCCTAAGTTTTAGGAAAATCTTTCTGGGACAAATCCAACCCACAATGCCACAGGCACTGAAATGCAGTGGAATCTTTGCTGAAAATATTGTGGAAATTCCATTGCTCTGCTGCTCAGGGAAGTATGGAAGACTGGGTGAAACTATAGAGAAACCATACATAAAGAGGAAGAGATTTACGATTGAGGCCAGTGGTTCTAGGACTATATGAATCCACAGGCCTACACCTACAACGAGGGTAAATAAATAAATAAATAAACCAGTCCAAGGCCTACTGCAGAAGGAATTGATCCACACCCTGAGAGGGAGGATTCCCACACTGTGCAGAAAAACCCTGTGAGTAGCCTGTCTGTTAGACTGTGCATAAAGTCCAGGCTCTAACTAACAGCCATGCTAATAACCTCAAGCAATTTTAGGGTGTTCACACTTTATTAAAATTTCCCAAGTGCTCTTGCAACTTGCCATTTATGGGGGAAAAAACATCTTAAGTCGTCATTTCATGAGGACTTGTATAGGAAAAGTTTCCAACAAAATTTTGTAGGAAACAGATTTCTGGTTTTATATCTTTCCTCGGGGGGTTAAAGATCATTCCATAATGTAGCGAGCAGTGATAATCTGTTTCCGAGAAAACACACACTGTAACCAGATGCAGACTTTTGTTGTTCAGTTGAAGATCTCAAGCTTTTTCCTCCCTGACTGTCCTATTCCCTGGTGGAAATTCCAATTCTGAGTCTTGGCAATTTCAGCTGTCCCAAAGGTTCTCCCTGCTACCTCATTAATCATTTCACTGCCATGTGCTATCTTACCTGCAGATGTAATTCTTCTTGCAGGAATCTTGTAAATTCAAGCAGTTTGGTTTCTCCTTGTCCTCATATGAACACACAGGAACAATAGTCTGCCGCCTCCTCTCTGTACAGGCTGTGTCTCGACATGAGCAGAAGAGCATCCCATAGCTGTGCTTTGGGGGGACTTTGTCAAAAAATAGCCGGAGGGCTTTATGACACTTCCGCTTGTTGCAAATTTCATTAGATGTGCTGCTGGTACAAGGGGTTATATAAGCAGATCTGAACTTCTTGCAGGTATCATTTAAATTACAGGCTTTTGCTGCATCCAAACAATTGTTCCCCTTTGAAAGTGCTGGTTCCACTGTAAAAACAATAAGAAATATATTAGGTTTCGATAGAGTTTCACGGCTTGTATCTGTTTCAGAGTTAGTGAGATCTTGGGTATGTATTTGTCAGCTAAGAAACCTTAGGTTCCAGAAAATGTGTCCATCCTTTATGTTTCTTTAATTAAATAAGGTGGAGTGCCCTGTAGTGTTTGATGGCATTCTGTCTGGCAAGGAATCACCTAGCAACGGCTGTGGCTGTCAAATCTACACGTAGTGTTTTATTTTTATGATACCCACTTTCCCATGGTTTACATGAATGATTTCTGTCTGGTTCTTTGATTGTTTTTGTCTGTTGCATAACTAAGTGCGCAATATTTAAATCAACTAAGGTCGTGGGATACGATTGGCTGAAGAACTGTTTGGTGATGGGCTAGGATTAGTGTTTTGTAGTACTTTCCTTTAAAATGATTGGGTAAGGTAATAGCTAAGCAGGACCCTGTTTTAATTAAACAAACTGAGGCCCAAAAGGAAGTTCTTTGGAACCTAACACCAGGACACAGAGCAAGATCAGAGCTGCCAGATCTCAACATCCTGCCAATCATATTGTGCAGCTGGAGCCTCCACAAGATCTAATTCTAAATGGCCAACAGGAGAAGTTTGTCTGCTTTATTTGGAGTGGTGAGCACTGAATGCTTAGTGTGTATATTCTGTTTTGATAATTTGTAATAATTA
The DNA here is from genome assembly GCA_007922175.1 of Pelusios castaneus. Classification (NCBI taxonomy): domain Eukaryota; kingdom Metazoa; phylum Chordata; order Testudines; family Pelomedusidae; genus Pelusios; species Pelusios castaneus. The sequence continues at coordinate 12,688,607 of ML685755.1, forward strand.
AAGAAGAAGGATATTGCCTGTATAAAGTTCGTTCATTGATAAAAAGTCCCCAAAACCCACAGAAGATTATGCCCTGGGTGTAATGAATTGGGTATGGGTGGTTCTGAGTCCTAGAGTGCGAATTGGGTAAGGGTCAGGGCCTTTCCCCTGGAGCCCTATGGACTGGGAAAGGGTGGGGTGCCTTAACTGGATTATTAAATGCTACAGATTGAGGTGAAGGTGGAGTGCCCTGTAGTGTGCAGGTAACAATTGGGCTAAAATAATCCCTGGTGTAACTATATTAAAATCACTACCGTTATGATAAGGAAAAAAAACTCTGTCCACTGTGAAAGAACACAGTGAGGACGCCGGTTTACAAAAACCAAGTTGAGTAACCTATGTTTATTTAGTCATCTCTCTGTAATCATCAACCACCATACTGCCCAACCCTTAAAAAATGTATATGCTCATTCTGTAGAATTTACAGACTATGTGCTTGTTAGTGAAGTGTTTACAAGGTACATAGTCCACAGAACTTGAAAGACCAGCATATGCAGTCCAGTGCTAATGAGTGCAGTAAGCCCATCCTATGCACTTTATAAACTCCGCGCTCACCTCTACAGAGCAAGCAAGATCATCTTAAAAGGATCACAGGTGTCCCCTGAAAGTTACAAAGTCTATGGAGGCTACCTTAGCTGTTAAAGACACAGGCCAACTCAAGGGAACTATTTTAAATATATATATATATAAAATAAAATAGACCATACAAAGCTATGGAAATGCACAGACTAAAAACTTCATTAAGGAAAGAGTGATAGTTGGAAGGAATTATACCTGATACAAATTTAGTAGAATTTATCTGAATATTAAAGTCTTCAAAAACCAAAATATTTGAAAATGAAGAAAACTGGAGTTAAGGCTGGACAAATAATTTGTTCTGCCATGAGTAGTCTGAACCCACCTGACACTACATATCTAGTAAACAGTCTTAACTCCCAATTATGCATCATTTCTCTTGCAAGGATGAACAGCAACACAAGGTGACAAGTTTTTAAACTGTAACAAAGTCACTGCCTCCAGAGCATGGGATGTCCTGCAGCACCCCTGCCTCAATTTCAGGACTTCTCGTAATTTCACAAAGACTTTCTTGTAGGCAACATCACGCTTACTTGAACTAGTTTATTACCATAAATAGTTCCAAAATAAAATACTCCAAAGTTCAAAGTGCATACATTTGTCCTTTCCTGTATTCATCAAGCCCCTTCCAGGTTCTGCTGTCTGGAGTCTTTCAAGTTATTCTCAAGGATTCTGATTCACCATGGTTTTGGTATTTATAAATTCACATTTATTCTGCTTTAGAAGAGGACCCATCCTGCTCCCTCAAGTCCATTGCAGCCTTCTCCAGGTACTTGCTTAAGTCTCTCCTCTCTGTGCCCAGGCCTCTCCCTTTTCTACTCCACATGCCTGATTGAAAGTCATGTGACCCATTTTCCCACACCTGAGGAGGAGAGTTGGCTGTAGCACAAGTGGGATTGAGATTCATTAACTTTTATAGGGCAGCCACTCTGTGGCAGTCTGATACAAATGAACAATACTCTGCCACTACCATCATCTGCCATACCTACATCTCTGAAGGCTGATGCAACACAAAAATACTCCGCACTAGATCCATTCAGCCATATGTTCTGGTCACAGGAGAATAATTTTACATGCCACATTACATACCTTCCTTCATCCCACTTTCCTGTATAGTAAAGAGACCACTATTGTTTGAGTCTCAGTCCTATAAAATACAAAACCGATATAGATACAACATTCCACTATGAACAAGAGGGAAGAAACAGGTTTTACATTCGATGTCCAGCATTTAAACAGTAGATCTAGACGAGAGAGTATAGTCCAAACATAACACACTCATGATATCAACCACAGAGTCCAACTTCACATTTCCCTAACAGTAGTGTAAATCAAGAATAACTGCTGTGATTTTATTGGAGTTATTATGGATTTATATCACTCTATTAGAAACTGGCCTTCAGTATCATGAGACTGATTCTGACTTGCAGTCTCTGGAAAAACAAGACTGCAAATCTACTGGGATTAGAATCAGCTGGGATTAGAATCAGGCCCTATCACTTAAATCATATGACACCAGACCCCATATACTTAATTTAGAGTGGGGGAGAGGTTTTCTGTTTAAGACCCTGGACTGGGTCTCTTTTTATTCCCAACTTTCTGACAGATTTACAGTGCAACCTTGGGCAAGTCACTTAATTGTTTTATGTTTCACTTCTCCAGCTGTAAAATGGGGTAAACATAGTTCCCTACCTGACAGCAATGTGAGGGTAAATGATACTCAGATACCATGGGGATGGAGCCATAAAACCATATGAATAGCAAGAGCTCATAGTTTTTTTAAAAAGCTAATTCAACATGCAGAAGAAGCAAGTCGCAACAGATCTGTATAATAGATAATATTTTCACTAAAAGGATATAATTTTAATTATTCCTACAGTTCTTGGAACAGATATCAAACCACAATGTACCAAAAGCACCACCGAGGAGACAGTCAGCAGCACTACAAAGTTCAGGCGGCATGTCTAACTATAACAACAATTTTCATCACTTCAAACATTTGGTTTTTGGATAATCTTAATCTTATAATAATGTTCTAATGTTGTGCTTTGTTAGCACATAATTATAACTTTTACTCTAAACCTAAAGTTTCTGCTCTGTGATACAACATATGGAATTATATTCTAAATCCAAATATAATTGTCATGTAATCTGTAGGGCATATAATTATGCAATATATGCATAGTACATACTAATTACAACGTGATTACAGAGTTTATTTACGCCTACAAGGCAAGTATTATCCTGAACTGTTTAAAATAGGGTGTCCTAGGATAAGCAGTTGCTATGAACGTGTGGATGAATTCTGACCTATGCACGACAACCCAAACATACATAGTTCACTACAGCCTAAAGAATTATTTAAAAATAAGATACATCATAGTAGTATGTTCATATTTTTGTTTACGATCATACATATGCTTTTATTAAGGGTCCAGATCAGCCGATCAGGAACCGATGCCTGAAGACAACCCCCTACAGAAGGAATAGCCCTGAGTTGGAGGGAAGGGATTTCCCTCCGACTCAGGCTACTGCAGACAGCGCGGTAAGTAGGCGGTAGGCAATCGGAGGGAGCTATGCAAGTTATTTTAAGTACTTTACGTATCTCCCTTTGATTGTCACCACAATTGCACGGCAGTATAGACCAGCTCTAAGACTTATACTAGAGTAAAAGTCGTATAAGACTAGAATCGGGGTGTTTATATTGAATATAAACACGTAAATCAAATAGTCTCCTAAATGTTAGATTTTCCTGAACTTTTAAATCAGGTATTTTTAATGTAAAATTTACAAACAGAGCCTGCTTATGTTTTCTCTTACATTGTAAAAGTATCGTGTAATTGTTTTGAATTCACCTGGTAACTACAACAGCTAACACAGGAGTTACGCTAAAAGTTCTTGCGGCTTCCTTGCGAGATAGTAAGATTTCAGGCCACAATTTCAGCTAACCTTTTCTTTTTGAAATGCCAATTACAAAGATAAGCAGTAATCCCACCCTTAATAGATATTAAATATGTAATAAATTTTAGGTTTAGAAATAGTTTTAATGACGATCCTCTAAACCGACAGGACTTGAATCCTCCTCCTCAAGAGGCGGCAGCTGTGTCTGAGGGAGAAGATCTCTAGCCAACATAATGCTGCCTGCACCAGCGCTTAGGTTGGTAGAACTACATTGCTCAAGGGCGTGGATTTTTCACATCCCTGAGCAATATAGCTATCCTGAAGTAATTCTGTAATGCAGACCTGCCAAACATCAGAAGCTGCTAGACAAAGAAACTTGCAGAAGCTGGTAACTGATCCAGTCACAGTTTCTCAAACATTGTACCAATGATTTCAGCCCTAACGTGCAGGGATTTAGGATGTGAAGTCCCCCCTAATGTAATGTAATACAGCACTCGCCATCAGGAAGGAATTATGCATTAGAAGGACCTTATACAAAATAAATCCCACTGGAGAAGAGATCTCCGGTCATTCCATGTACAATTCATGCACTGTACTGAATTAGAGGCTGGTTTTGTGATGTGGAATGCTCCGATCAAGGGATTCAGCTGAGCTCTTCTAATTAATTTCTCCTGGACTATTCAAAGTGACCCTATGTTACTGCATATGCTGCCAAGCTTTTCCATTCAATATATTATTTGATTTAGTCAGATAGTAAGCGGACAGAATGGAGAGTGAAACTGTACATGGAGCTACACAGACTAAAATGTGAAAATATAACAATGAACATCATCTGCATGAGAAGTGATTTACTGTACCCAAAGTTCACAAGACACAGCGAAAGACTGTTTACCACAGCCTTGCCAATTTACAGGGTAACTTTTAGCATTTCTTTTTATTACTGCAGAACTGAATTCACAACTCGTTTCCTCTTTTCCTCAGACTTGATTAATTACCATGTTAACATAACTACTGTTCTCTCTCTTATAATGGGCTCACACTAAAGTGCTGCCCCAGCAAAATACAACAGGAAAAAGCTTCCAGCTCTTTGCTCTAGTATTGCAATCACTTTTAATCTCACTATTTTTCAAATTTATGTTCCATTCCAATAAAGAATGCATGAATATTATAGCAAATCAGATAATACAAGGTTGTGACCCTTGTAATTGATCCCTCGAGCTTCTTTTTGCTTTTTCCAGTGACGTGGTAAAAATTACATTTAAGTGAGCTTGTTGACACTTGAGAATTCACTTTGTTGATCATATACACTGTTTCAGAGAGATTACATTACATAATGATTAATTTCTACTGCCCTTTTTTGTCCCCACACCTACACCCCCATTAAGCATTAAACTGTAAGCAAACCTCCCCTGGGACAATATTGGAAGACTAGAAATATCAAAGGGCCGAATCCTGTAATCCTTTCTCAATCTAAGCTCCCATTCAGTTCAGGGGAAATTTTATTGTCATAACGCTTGAATAGACTCTTCTATATATGGGACGGATTTCTTGCTAATATTTTTAAAAATGAACCCTAATAAAAATGGTTCCAAACTCAATTATGATCCATAAATTCTCTCCTATTACAGCATACATTTTTTAAAAATACATACCGTGCTACACCACTGAATATTTACGTCCATAGTCAATTATTTCCAAGTCACATGATCTCCGGTGTAAAGTGATTAATAGTTCTCTCTCAGAAAATGCAATCATTACATTTTAATTAACCTTTTCAAACTTCTGCACCTTTTACTTTTGTTATACATTAAATCTTGACGTTTTTCTGTTATGCTTCATTAGTTTTAAAACAATCAAATGAAAAATAATCTTTACATTTAGTCAAACAGTCTGTACTGCTACAAATAAAAAGATATGTAAATGCTGATATAATGAGGATTGTAATAAATCAGATATAGGATAGACACTGAATTTTGTGGCTATGTTCCCACCTAATTTTTATTTTGGCAGCTTACTATTATTTAATGGCTCTGACTACCAGGAAACTGGCTTTTGAAAATTCTCTCTCAACCTAATTATAATTACTCTGTATAAATCATACAATGAGCAATTATAAAAATCTTAGGTTCATACATTATTTAAACTTAGCATTTGAATCCTCACGGCAGGAGTGCAGGAAATTCCTGAGCCCTTTTCTTTGCACACTAACAATCGCTTTGTATCTGTAGGGGTGCCAATTACGGAAAAGTAGGAGCCAAACCTGCTTTCACTGGAAATCTGGAATAACTCCATGGACTTGAATTGAGAACAGAATTTGGCCCCAAATATTTTGATCTACACACACTAGCTTAATTTTCATTATATATGAACATCAGGGATCAAATTCATCTCTCACGTACGAGAGCATAAATCCATAGTACTCCACCGAGAACAATCCAGTTTCTTCAGATTTACACCCTTAAAAGAGGGTATGCTCTTATTTTATTAAGATGGTATACCTATGTTATATATAAAAATGTTTGTAACAGAGGATTATTCTGTAAATAATTTTCTCATGCCATCTTTCAAATGCAAAGAAACGTATTAAATAGTGGATATGAAAAATAATTAAAACATGTTTTATCTAACATAAGGCTGATTCCAAGATAACTAAGGTGAAATTTGTTTGGAAAAATAAGTCTGATATGAGTGGAGCAGATACTAAAAGGAAATGATCTTTCACAAAGACAAACAAAATATTCAACATTTTTCAGTAATGCCATAAAACTATAATTGGAATTTAATTTAGAAATAGGCATCTTAAGACAGACCATTCTAATAATGTAATTATGTCTTATGTGACTATGCCAGATACTATCGTACTGTTCTTTGACTTTTTGTATTCAGTTCCGTTTCAGACAACCATATTTGCTATAAAATGTAACTACAGGGCCAGCTTTCAGTTGTAATATTTCAAAATTTCCAACATTTTTAAGGACATGCAGTGATACAATGACATGCCAAAGATAGCTTTGTAAACTGGGCAACATTTTTTAGTTTTGCTGTGTTTTCATGTTCATTATGTAATGAAGCTATTAAAATGAATCGAGAGCTGTGTGAAAAGTTTCACCTGGAAAGTGAATGCCTAAAAGTGTTGGTCAAATATAAATAAATAAAAAACTGTTTTTACTAATTTTCATACAAAAGGAACAAAACCTATAGTCAGCTGCAAAAATGTTTTTTACATGGTGGAAGTAAAATGTGTGTATCAAAATGGAGGGAAAAGCTGAAATCCAAAGGTTGAATTCCATCTGCTACAACAGGTAGGGTCTAGAACAGTGGTTTTCAAAACACGGGTCAGGACCCAGTACGGAGTTGCAGACCTTCAGGCACTGAGTCGCGGTGCCTCCTGCTTCCACCTCTAAAAGACTGGAATGCATTGCTCAAAGATGTAACTGTTTGGTTGTGGGCATCAATGATTTCTTTCAACTGGGTCCTGAGGAAAAAAGTTTGAAAACTACTGGTCTAGAAAGCCTCCAATTTGTACATGAGCTAAAACTTTTTAAAACAGAAGCCCATCCATAGGTTCCTAAGTCCATAACTGGTCACCAAAGTAAGTGGCCTGATTTTCACAAATGCTGAGCACCAATTCCCACTGATTTCAGCTGATGCTGCTGGTTGCTCAGCCCTTTTGAAAGCCAGGTTTTTTATTTAGATGCCTAAGTAAGCGTTCAAGGTTATTTAAGGACCTAAATAAGGGTTCAGCTTTTCAAAAGTTGCTTCAGTGGCACTTTACTCCAGTTAAGATCCCCGCAGCTGCTTACTTTCTGCACCAGTGAAGGATCTCCATCTTAAACAGAATGACAACTTTTTATTTTATTGTCACCAGTAAGACTTTGTATTGCACTTTATCAGAAAAATGTGACTTTTCCTCCTGTGGAATTGTGCTATAGTAAAATGTGAACTGCCCTTGTAATGGAAAAGCTTTTACATCAAGTATGAACACAAATGAAGAGCCAAAAAGAGGACAGCTAATTAGAATTCAGATCGTCCATTTTCTCAGTGGAGGAAAGTTCCCTAGCCAGCAAGCTAGAATCTTTAGCTAGGTTCTTTGACTATTAACCTGATTCTGAATAAATAATAATTGACATATGATGATAACATTTTATTGTAACTTTAATTTAACAAAAAATATTACCAAAATAATTAAACAAACAACATAAAAAGGAAGGAAAAAAGTTCCAGAATTACTTCAAAAATTCCGTAAAAGTTCAAGGGTGGGATTTTTCAAAAGTTCCCAATGGGACGTCAGTTCCTTAGTTAGATGCTTTTGAAAAATCCCTCCCTTCAAGCCTCACTTAGGGTCCTGTACCTCCAAGTACCTCAACTACACATGAGCTGACTTATTCAGGGGAAAGTCTCCAGATAATGAAGTGTGGTGGATAGAAATTGAACCTGCTACATGGGGGAAAAGTGCTGCTTGTGAACAGGGAGGGGAGCAGTAGCGGTCCAGGAGCCTACCACAATGATTGGGAGCACACTTCTTCCTCCCTCCCCATCCGAAAGCTGTGCTAGAATGAGGAGGAAATGAGCATGAGAGGTGATCAGAGGAGATTCCTTACTGACAGAATTCTCAATGTATGCAGTGATTGTAACCATGTTGGTCCCAGGATATTAGAGAGACAAGGGGTGAGGTAATATCTTTTCCTGACCCAATTTCTGTTGGCGAGAGAGAAGTTTTCAAGCCACACAGAGCTCTTCTTCAGGTCTGAAAAGGGCTCTGAGCATCACAGCTCAATCCAAGTCGGAACAGATTATTTAGTGTAAATAGATACCACATATTCCAAAGGCCCATTCAATGTAGAGCGGTCTGCCTCAGCTCTCTGAGGGCTTTAGACTCATACAAAGCTGTTGGCTGGCATACAGTGTATATGGACCATATGATCTGGACATTCAATTTCTCCCCAGCTGCTTGCCAGCTAGCTATGGATTAATCACCCAATTCTCTATTAGCACTTAAGTGTGGCACTGAGCATACTCAGCAGTTGCCTTGGGTTATGAGGTAGGTGGATTCATCAGGCCAGATTGAACTGTATTCCATGCAAGAGCTGGGACACAGGCGGAGAGATGGATCAACATTTCCTTTCCATTCTTCTAAATCTGGGTCTTAACTCTTGTGGTAATGAGGGCAGTGTTGAACTGGCATTCTGGTTAAAGGCTGCTCTAAATTATGCCAGTTAAAATGAGCCTTTTGGGCACCTCCTCATCCAGCCAGGAGGACTAGAGCATATCCATCACCAGCCAAGCCCTCAGTCCATATTCCATGTATAAAGTTTGAAATGCCTTACACATCCAAAGAAGAGACCAGATATTATTCCCGACTGACCTCTTAGGTCAGCTCACGGTTCCCCTTACCCTGCAAAAATGGCACAAAAGGGATGAAATCAAGGCCATAATCCGGCCCACAATCTACACCTAGAGAAAGGAAGGGCCATTATAGTGATGCTGCCAAGAGAGAGGAACAGGAAGAAACCTGTATAGTTCTGGAGTCAGGCAAAATCATGGAACTTCCTTGGGCTCTTCAGCTGTGCAGGAATCTTTAGTCTGAATAAACCCTGAAGAAATGAGCAGGGTTTAGACTCATTGTTCAGATACAATGGAAGAAAATAAAGGATGAAGGGAGAGGACTTGGTCAGAGCATGGAGGAAACTCAAGAGAAAAGTATTATAAATGGCAAAATTGCCATTTCTATTTGATCATTATTGTTTCTTCTCTTGTTCAGAATTAGGTGCGGGATGACACCCAGTGATGAGCAGCCATTGGCATAGCTGCACTTCTGTTATCCTAGTATAGACAGAAACCCAGTAAGCCTCGATTTGTACCTGGGAAGCTTACCCAAGCTTGAATTTGGAGGTAAGCTGCACCAATACAAAGAGCAGTTTAAAGTAGCTTTGCTGATCTACGTTAGGGGGATGTATCAGTTCCCCTACGCAACTGGGTCACTGCTGGAAACTCTAACAAGAGGAAACACTCAAAGTAGGAAATATCTTTAGAAGGAATGCTATTATACTTATTTTGTGCTACTATTCTCTTTGGAAGGAAAAATCAAAGGAAGGAGGTTTGGGGAAGCGAGTGAAAAAAATCAAACCTGACAATAACAGCCGAAGTGATGAAAAAAAGAGAAACATGAAAACCATTAAACAAGGAGGAAGAAAAAATGACCCTTTCCATTGCTACCCAAAGGAAAGCCCTACCCTCCCACAAATTCTTCTCCAGTTTGTCAGGTGGAGGAAGATGCAGTGGCAGTCACGAGAAAAGAAATATCAGCAAAGGGGAGAAGACGGACTAAAATCGCGGTTCTAACGCTAGCAGAGAGACAGGAGCAGATACTGTAACCACGACAACAGCAGTAGATGTGGGGCTCAGATTGCAATCACGGCAGCAGTGAGAGCAATGGCAGAATGTGCCAGAGTAGCTATAGCGATTCTGCATTATCCCTCTTCCTACTGCTAACCGAAACAAATCCTGGCTGTTTTCTGTCCTATCTAGTGAACAATCAGATTTGCATTCCATTCATCCACCACCCCAGCTGCTGTTCTTTTCGCTGCAAATTTGTCCAGTTCAATCCTGTTGAATATCAATAAATACGGTGTCATGTAATGCACATTGCCCCATTGAAGTCAGTGACATTTTGCCTGTTCGTAGATTTGTCATTGTTCTGCATCAGTGAGCCAGAGTAAGCATCAGTTAATGTGACGCTACTTCGTATCATGACTTTAAAAGCTAGTGGTCAAGCAGAAAAGCTGCATGCAGGTGTATTTAGAAGACAGGATAGAACAGTATAAAATAAAAATATATTTGAAGGGGAGAGAGGTATGATGCACATTTTTTTCTGTCTTGCATTAACGCGTAGTCACTAAACTAGTTTCAAATCAGTTAAACCATAAGTTTGCCTACCTCTCTGCTCTAGCATTCTTTCACTCCTCTCTTTGCTTCACAAAAGAGGCATGACCACCTGGTTCTTTTATCGCCTTCTCTAATTCTCAGCCCTCTTCCAGGCAGCAAAGGATACCTAGAGATGGCCCTCCCTCCCCTGACCTGATCCGGTATGCCTTTATCTTTTCTCAAAGTCCCTCCCTAAAACATACCTCTTCTAGATAGATAAAACATCATCCTTTCCTCAGAGACGTGTTAACAAAAAAGGGAACAGAAATAAAAAAATCAGGGAATTGATGCACTGATTTCACTGCTTAATAACCATCTTACTGTTATACCCCATCCCCACGTCTCAGTTGTACGTGTCTGTTTAAGGCCTGATATAAAATGTATTGAAGACAATACTTGTATTCCCATTGACTTCAGTGGGCTTTGAATTGGGGCCTTTTGCTCAAATTCAGTACCTCCTTAAGTCACATTAAAACCAGTTTAAACGTATTCTTATTAGCTACCCTGAATTGAGTCTTAGATTAAATTCTCCTGATCAGGGTCTTTTGTCTTCAAGATATAAGTATAAAGGTCTGTTGGTGTTTTATACAAGGGTGACCAGACAAGTGTGAAAAATCAGGATGGGTTGGGGGTAATAGGCGCCTGTATAAGAAAAAACTCCAAATATCAGGACAATCCCTATAAAATCTGATCATTCTAGCTTCTTCATGAAATCAGTCAGAAAAAAATAATGGGACCTGTTAGGCAACGTTAATATAAGAATAAACTAAAGCTAATTACTTTAGTTTACAGGCACTAAATTAAAATAAATTTCCTCTTAACTGGTGATGAGTGAAACTCAACAAGCAACTCAATGACAACAATAATTCATATTTATGGATCCGATTTCACACACCACTGAAATGCAGCCACTTTTGTGGGGAGAATTGCAGCATCCCAGCATCAGCAACACTGTCCAAGAGATTTTAGGAGGGAGAGTGAACAATTCTCCAATCTAAATTACAGGAAGAATTTAGTTACCATAATACTCTTATTCAATTTGGAATTTTTTCCAGGATAGTGAGCATACAAGCCTATTCAGGTGAAAAGCATTGCTGAAGCGCTAATCACCACAGATTGCTTAGATTCAGTTACTGTCTCTCATCTCAGCCATACCTCCAACAATGCAGAGTCCATCATGCTGGGGCACTGGAGTTCAATGCTGATTTAGAGAGATTATTGCAAAACTGATAAATCACCAAAATTTTCTCTTGAAAAAAGAGGCTCTCCCTGGAAGTCTGTTAAAATCGTGACCATGCTCTGCTCATAAGAACTCTGCAGAGCTCCTGATATCTACTGCTATCTACAGAGGTCACAGCTCGAGGTGGTATGGTTTCTTTCTTCACAGGCTTGGTGCTTATTCATAGCTCATCAGCCAGGAAATCGGGCCGAAAACTTGTGGAAAAACAGACCTTGAACATAAGGTATGCATTTGTTCATCTTCCCTCTCTTTCCTTCTTCTTGAAGAAAGAATTTAATAAACACTGTCTGGAAAATACTAGTGGGAGGTTAAAACTTGTAAGGCCTAGTGCACCAACCAGTAGGCAAGCTAGTGGACCGGACCTGGAAAAGAAGAACTGGTATTGCTGGTTTTCTCTCAGGCCTGATGGAGGTTTTGTTGACGCCATTGCTATGTATAAGATTACTAGCAACTTAGGTATCTACAGTCCTACTAATAGGATGTCTGGTGACAATAAAAGATTACTAATAAAATGTTTTGCAAATATATTATGTCACAGTATTCACATACTCCCCTTGAAAAGAAATTAAAGTCTGTTCTACCTGTACCTTTCTAAATCCTAGGTCTCACTAATGATAACTTCCTTCTTGAATATACATATAAACTTCATATAGTCAGTTAAAAAAAACAGCAGCAAATGTAAAGGCTTAGGATCCAAAGTAAGCCTTGAATTTTAAAATTAGTGTTAGTACTAGAGTAAAAAGTGCTCCATATCAGTATACTGGGGGGGAGAGGGGGAGATCAAACTGTCCAAATCCATTCTGTACCATGGCACAATATGTGTATTTCACCACTAGTAACACCAACTATTGTTCTATAAGGTGGTAAACCAAAGATGTTTTCCACACATTCTTTAAGTGTAAATCCAATAAAACAGTATGTTCTTCCTGCACTTCAACAGCGTAAGGAAAAAGTCAGATTAAGAATGCCATTAAAAGCAACAAATAGACTTTAAACCATATGAATTGTGATAATCTATTAAAGGAAAATACTAGGTAGGTTTTATTAAATAGAAAACAATACATTAAATATTAATATATTAAATATAATAATTACATAGTGTATTATATGAAATATGAGAGATAATATAAATATACTCTATTAAAGCAATACTAGAAGAGAGGAGGTTTCCACAGTAGATTTGTGTGTCAGTAAATACATAAAATATAGAAGTCCCACATATTTGACATCTGAAGAACAAAGTTATCTGTCAGTGTCTTGGCACAGATCGATCGGACAGAATGCTACTGTAGAAAACCTAAGAGCATGATGGTAATAATGTAGCCATAAAAACTCTAAGTCTATAATTGACTGCTTCCACTTCAAGCTAACATGTCTAAAACAGTGACTAATGTTCACCTAAAGATTTCACTTGCATTGAATGACAATCAGTTACATCTCACACTATTTTCAGCAGATTGCTTGTGTTGGAGAATAGCTGAGAGACAGGAACCAAAGGGGGGAAAGGGCCACTCAAGTACAGACGTTCATATGAAGACTGGTATGGTAGTCTCAAACACACTATTTATCCTTCTGAACAAAATGTAAGATTTCTTATCGGGTTGTAAATTAAAACAAAAATAGTCTGTTGCACGCAGTGCATACTTACCCTAATTGGAAATACTCCATTGTAAAACGACTGTGAGCCCTTGAATGTAAAAGTAGCTAAAACCCCCCCATCTTATTTAATGGGATCCATAATAACAAATACTTCTTAAATAACAAAAATGAAATAGCTCTTTACGCTGTGGAATGCATTAATCAGAAAGGAAAAATGACAATATACGTGTTACTGAGGCATCAGTAGTGACTCCATAGTTAGCTCAAGCTGAGTTTTGCACTCAAAGTGGGGATTCAACCATTCTGTTATATATGAAAAACAGAGTGCATCCTCCCCAAAATTACATCACTTACTTTTGAAGTACAGAATAATTTTCTGAGCATTTACAAGTATATATTATAGGCCAGATTTCATTTTGCTATGGTATGAATATAGAGGAACTCTGCTGAAGCCAATGGATTTAATGAATGTGATAGGAAGCCAAAGCACAGTATGTGTTTCAGTAGAGTTATTCTGTTTTTACAATTTGCCTGTATAATTGAGAAGAGAATCTAGCCCTATATCTTTAAACCCTTTTAGATGATACATTTGGTTACATCTTTAATTCAGGAAAGTAAGATGAATTTAAGCAAGTGTTTATGTTTTCCTGAATCCGGGCCTACGTTAGTAAGTCAACCAGACTTGTAAATTCTAGATACCAAAAGAAGAAATTTAAATTTGCTTTGTAAGTTTCACTATTGCTAAAAAAAAAAAAAAAAAAAATTAATTAAAATGTCTGGTACTCTCTAATGGACCATGAGTGTACGTCAGATTACTCTGTGGCCTTTGATATATACTTAAAGGTAATTGGCTAGTCTTACTGATGTATTTTTAAAGAGCTACCTATTGATTAATAATGTTTCAGTATTAATATAACCACTTTGTGTGGATCAAGAAACATCAACAGCAGAAACCCATATTTATCCACAAATTTACTGTAGGTATATCTGTTACTTTAAGCCAAATGGGTGCATCCATTCATTACTTTACAAGAAGGATGGAACAGCTATAACAGTAAAGATTAAAGCAAAACAGTCTTATTTTTCAGTTGCATACAATGAATGAAATTCATGACTTCATGCCCCAGTGGAACTATTGAAGAGACGTTACATAGCACAAGAGCCAACTTGCCTGAACTTTTAACAAACTGACATTTGTAGTGCTTTACCTGAAGATACCATTTCATACTTTGGGACTTTAATTGGTGCAAATGCAGAACAAAATAAAATGTAAATGATTTTTTCATACAGGACAAGACTCTGGGATACTTCTCGCTTTCCATAATAGGAGGATCTTTGGTTCAGACCCATATATTGGCAACAAATACTAATTTTACAAGTTTAAGTGAATTGTTTAAAAAAAATGAACTAAGCTCTGATCCAATAATATATGATCCATGGGGCAGACCTCTGCAGAGATGCAGAACTCCATTGTCATCAACGGAGTTCTATGCAGGCGCAAAGGTCTGCCCATACAGATTTGTAGACAGATTGGGATCCTTGTTTATAGTTTTTGAGAGATGTTTGAAAATATTACAGTGATTGTCTCTGTGTGTGTATAATGGACCACCACAGATATAGGTAATTGAAAGTGAAAAGTTGCCTGCAGCTGAAAAGTTCCAAGTCTCTGAACTGCGTGAACAATATATTTAAAGACTAGATCTCTTAGGAAATAGCAGCAAACGAGAAATGCGCACCTCGTAATAGACCCTGATCCTGGAAACACTGAAGCATCTACTCATTTTTATGCACATAACTTGTTCATTTGAAGTCCCTGCGACTACTTAGGGGACTTAACCTTAAGTATGTGCATAAGGATTCACAGGATGGAGGTGTTAGAGTTTAAATGTTAAAGATAATGATTTCCAGAGGGGTAGCCATGTTAGTCTGTGTACAGCAAAGACAACAGGAGTCCTGTGGCACCTTAAAGACTAACAGATTTCTTCGGGCATAAGCTTTCGTGGGCTCCAACCCACTTCGTCAGATGCATGTTAAAGATAATGATTGCTACTCAAAAAATGAGGCTGTCACACTCTCCCAAAATTACAATAAAATTTTATCTTATAATACATGCTCCATTGTAATATAAATTTGATAGTACTTGATATTAATATAGTGCCTTGCATCTGAAGATTTCAATGTGCTTTAATAAAGATGCCTGTGTGTCCACTTGGGCAATGGTGTTAGTTTGCTCCAGTTGCTCAACAATGCTCAGTACTCACACTGACACTTCAATATTTAAACAAGCAGTATGCTGCCAACTAAGTCATGCAAATATGCATATGCAGATCACCTTGTCTTGGCAATGCAAGCATCCACCTTCAGTGACATCGAGTCCATCTTTAACGGGGACCTAAACATCATGGAGGAATATTTCCAGAAAGGGAAGCTCAAGCCAAATCCTCACAAAACAGTCATTGCATTCCATCTTGAAAACAAAAACACTAAGTGCACCCTGAAAGTTAACTACTGTGGCAACACTGTGCAACATGACCCGTCCGACCTATTTTGGAGTGAAGCTGGATCCCATACTAACATTCCACAACCATCTGAAGAAGGTAGCTGGCAAGACACAGATAAGGGTCAACCTGGTCCAGAAACTGACAAACGTAAGCCAGAGAGCATTAACATCAGTGTTATAACGTCAGTGATAGCCCTTGTGTTCTCTGTAGCTGAGTATTGTGCACCAATCTGGACTAGAAGTAGCCACACTCAAATTGTTCATGTCCAGCTGAACACTGCAGTGTGGTGCATCACTCAAACCCTCAATTTGACCCCAATATCTTGGCTGCCAGTGCTGTCATAAATTGCCATCCCATCATTGAAATCATTTGGGAATTCCAGTGGACTGTGGAAGACAAAAGTCTTCCCTTCCCCATAGACCATAACACCATCCCTCACCATCACTGGAAGTTGCCTATGCCCTTTTGGACTCTCAGGTATAATGTTCAACAACACAACTTCAACCCTGATAAAGTCTGGAAAGCCAAACAGAGTTCACAACAAGTCACAAATAAACACTTCATGAAAAACCTGATGCAGAAGATCCCTGGCTTCGATTTCCCAAGAAGCTCATGGGCAACCCTAAACCACATCTGCACAAACCATGGCACATGCAGATATTTGTAGCACCCAATAGAAAATGAATAATATCCAGTGTACTACTGTGGTCACCCAGAACAGTCCATGGAACACATAAGAACATAACAACGAGCATATTGGGTCAGACCAATGGTTCATCTAACCTATTATCCAATTTCTTGAGAGGGGCAAATGGCAGGTGCTTCAGATAGAATGAATAGAACAGGTAATCATCAAGTGATTCATCCCCTGTCACCCATTTCCAGCCTCTGGCAAGCAGAGGGTAAGTACACTTCAAAGCATAGTTTAGCATTCCTGTCCATCCTGGCTAATAACCATTGAGGGACCTATCCTCCACAAATGTATTTAGTTCTTTTTTGAACGCTCTTGTAGTCTTGGCCTCACAACATCCTCTTGCAAAGAGTTCTATAGCTTGACTATGAGTTGTATGAAGAAATATTTCCTTTTGTTCATTTTAAACTTGCTGCCTATTAATTACATTTGGTGACCCCTAGTTCTTGTGTTATGAGAAGGAGTAAATAATCATAGAATCATACAACTGGAAAGGACCATGAGAGGTCATAAAGTCCTGTCCTCTGTACTCATGGCAGGACCAAGTGTGCTCTTAAACCATCCCTGACAGGTGTTTATCTAATCTGCTCTTAAAAATGTCTAATGATGGAGATTCTACAACCTCCCTAGGCAACTTGTTCCAGAGGTTAATCACCCTGACAGTTAGGATTTTTTTTCCAAATGTCCAATCTAAACCTCCCTTGCTGTAATTTAAGCCCACTGCTTCTTGTCCTATCATCAGCGGTTAAGAAGAACAATTCTTCTCCCTCCTCCTAGTAACAACCTTTTAGGTCCTTGAAAACTGCTATGTCTCCTCTCAGTCTCCTCTGTTTCAGACTAAACAAGCCCAGTTCTTTCAATCTTCTCTCATAAGTCAAATGTTCCAGACCTTTAATCATTTGTGTTACTCTTCTCTGGACTTTCTACAATTTGTCCACATCTTTCCTGAAATGAGACACTCGGAACTGGACACAATACTCCAGTTGAGGTCTAATCAGGGCAGAGTAGAGTGGAAGAATTACTTCTCGTGTCTTACTTACAATACTCCTGTTAATACATCCCAGAACGGTGTTTGATTTTTTTGCAACAGTGTTACTCTGTTGACTCATATTTAGCTTGTGGTCTCCTATGACACCCAGATCCCTTTCAGCAGTAATCCTTTCTAGACAGTCATTGCCCATTTTGAACGTGTGCAATGGATTGTTCTTTCCAAAATGGAGTACTTTGCACTTGTCCTTATTGAATTTCATCCTATTTACCTCAGACCATTTCACTGGTTTGTCCAAGGGTCCATCAAATCATGACTAGTGTGGGTGGTGTAGCTAAATAAAGCATTAGCAAAGATTAAAGTGCCAGGAAAGAATCGTCACCTACTTACTTACAGAAAGGAGAGGTATATTACTAGAATATAGACTTGTCTACATTAAGAATATTTTTGAAGGGTGCACCAATGAAAACCCTTACATCAGCAGAGACAAGGATTTTAAATTGTAACTATGTAGATGTACATAGACTTCATTAAATCTGTGCAAACACCTAATGTAGATTAGCTGCACCGATGCAGAGTATGGCCTATACTAGTCTAATTTAATTCAGTTAATTGTATTTGTGTAATTATACCAGTAGCAAATCCTTTAACATAGACAGGCCCTAGGTTAATCTCTCTATGTCAGCCTCGTAACATCTTGCCAAATTCTATATAGAACACTTTGAACCCCCCAAGAAAAAAAAAATCTAAAATTTAATTTATTTTAAATTCAACAATTCAACAACTTTAACATTAGGTGTTTCATTGTGACACATCATGTTATAGCAAATCATATACTATGTGCCAACCTATGACATGACAAGCTGCCACCTGACATAAGTTGATGAGTTACACTGAACATTTTCTTGATGATCCTTTTCATCAGAACAGGTTCTTTAAAATTAGCAATGTGTCTGTTTGTTTGTTTCCAGGAGTATGTGAACCCTATTGGTGATGTCGTAATGAATACTCATGGCCCAAAGGACCAGATTCACTAGTATACTTTGGTTGCTTTGTGCAGCTTTGGTGCAGCACCATCCTAAACCCAGGTTAATAGTCAATTAAACCAGATTTTCAGCTACTTTGTGTAATTGGAGTGGTGCAAAGCAGCTGGAGGATTCTGGTACATCAGGGTTTTGTTTCATGTTTGATCAAACACACAGCCAGACATTTTCCTTTGCAAAGTAACCAAGACGACTTAAGGCCACCATAGGGTCTTGTAAAACTCTCCTACGTTTCCTGAAGTTCAGAGCCCCACATTGAGGTGAAACACTCCTCGCACACAGGAAACCTCAAGGCTCACCCTTATCGTAAAGTGTATGACCAACCACCAACCTAACACACCTGTCCCATCATTCATCCCAATCGTGTAACTAGTCATTTAGATGAGTAAACCAAAGCTATCCTTCCACTGAGACCACTCCCTCCCACTTCTTGTAAATGAAGCAAAGCCAGGGGGTTCTGAGGTAACAAGCAGAGAAAGGGAGAGGGAAAAAGAAAGCATGTGATGGCATCTCTGCTTCTCTGCAGCACAGTAAATGGTAACCTACTGATGACATAGGAGACTGCATGTCCTAGAACTGAAACCACTGAAGCAACATTGAAATTACCATAATCAGACAGTTTTAAAAGCATTTCCCTAGACTTTTTGTTCCCTGAGAATAAGTCAGTCATTTTTGCCTCTTTGTAAAAGAGCAAAAAGGTGACTTTTGGTTCACCTGTAAAAATATTTCTCAAAAGCTCTAGCTCTCAGCTGCTGGAAAGTCTCTGTAAAAGCTGACACCGGCTGTAGACTGTATTATAATTGAGATGCATTATGATAATTAAACACCTTGGTATTTAATGCAACAAAATCTAATGTCTCGTGTTTAATAACTCCCTAAGTATAGTACATTTGTTATCTAAAAATTGTATGGTGCATAAAAATATTGAAGACATGATGATCCACCTAACTTCTTAACCATTTAAATGGATTCATAAAATGCAACTCCAGAAAAAGAAACATGAAACATGCAGAGAAAGCTTTTACCAGGACAGAGGTAGGTAGAGTTACAGCAGAAGTGTTGTGAAGAAGGAAATATCAGGAGCATTTTAAAATCTGCAAATACTGTAGTATTTTTAAAGAGGTGGGTGGGGGGTTTTTTTGTTTTGTTTTGCCAATTGTGAAAGAGAGTAGACTGAATCCAAAAACTACTTATAATTGGGAAAATGAGTATCCTCTATTTATCACGACAGCCCCTCAATTTCTGACAAAATAAATTATTCCTGACTGGAAAACAACCACTCAGAAAACCTCTTACATATTTAAAAATATATTTTCTGAATTTTCTTCTAAGATTCCCCATTGTCATTTTTGAAAAATTACAGCAAATTAATAACGATCTCTACCCATGGCTGAAAATAGTTTTTATATAACAAAGATGTCATTACTCTTTATCTCTATGAAATCCATGAGAGCAAGAAATAGGAACACAATAAAAGTCTTTCATAACAGTTGATTAGAAAATATGGCCTGCAGAAAGTCTAGCTCTCATTGCACTTTGCACCAAATACATTAGTAAAGCTGGGATTTTAACCCCCCACAGCTTTACCACAAAGAAACACATTAATAAGATACAATTTAGATTTGCATTTTTTAATAAGCAAGGGGATCAAAGAAAACTTGACTGCTGAAGGCATGTTAAACTGTGTGCAATTCCAACTTCAAGGTATGCAACGGAATGAAGACATATTTGTACTAAATAAGACTGGAATTTTATGAACACTTGCAGTGCAAAAATATATTCTTTATTAACTGTTTGAGTGCAGCTGGTGTGTTTGGCAGAACAGCCGGCTTGCACCTAATGTTTCAGTAATTTACATAATGTTAATGAATGATGACAACTCAGCAGGTATGGCAGAGGACCAGCAGTGAAGGAATTAATCTTTATGCAGCCTAATATTCTACTCATTCAGGATTTTGGTCTGTTTTTACATAGGTATATGAGTATCTTAAACTACCACATAATTTCAGTGAGACATCAGAATGCTATGTCCCCTTAAGCCAGACACACAGCTGTAACCTGGTGGGATATCTATCAGGGGTGTATTAACTGTTATGGAGTGTGAGGCCAACAGCTGAAGCTCTGCCATTAAATAAAAGTGTTGGACCTATTCCTGTATGTGCCTTGGTTTACTTCCCACAAGACAGTGTGAATGGGGCGCATTGTTTCCTGAGTGATATAATGCAAACCAATATCGTCACTTCTGGCATTTGTACATATTTAAAAAACCTGACAGGTGCACAAAGCAGTATACAGATGTTGAAAAGGGCATTGAGAAAATGGAAAATAATAAGGAGCAAATGGCCTCAATGAACTAATGACAAACATTCTCTTGTGTGTAAATGCTGTAAATTTTTAGAAGAATTGAGTTCAGAAGCTAAAGGAGCCTCCAGGCGTGACCAGCACTTACTCATCAGATCACCACAGGCCTCACTGACCTTGGCAGTCTTACAAGGATCATATTTTCACATGGATGAACTGTTCCTGAACAATTTCTCCAAACAGGCTTTCTATCAACATCAAGCATGCTTGTCTTCTCTTGCCATTTATATTTCCTTGATTAAACATGTTTACAGTAGACAGAAAAATCTCGACAATGCAAGGATTTAAACAACGCAAAACAACTGTGAGACTAACATGACATTTGCATCCATCACATTGTTCATTTTCCCTTATCCATTTACCTGGTCTATTTAGATCATAAAATCATTGGGAAGGATGGCTCTCATTCTGTTTGTACAGAGCCTAGCACCACAAGCAGCTGGCCCCGTGTATTACTGCAATAAAAATGATTAAATCACGTGTGAATGATCATGTCTCTACAAAAAAATGAGCTTACAGAACAGTTTTAGGAGGAATCTTATTCAGTGCTTCAGTGCCAGAGAATAGAAAATAGCACACATTTATTGCCGTTGTATAAAAGTTTAGCAACTTCTTGGGAAGATTGAATTAAAACTCTCATCACAGCAATTTGAAGATATAGTAAACTAAATTCTGCTTGCAATTAACTTGGTGTAAATCCAGAGTAATTCTTTAGTCAAGGACATCAAGATCTAGCTCATATAATGCCCTCCTCCCTTCTTAAGAAGAGGCACAGGCTCTTCTAGCACAGAACAGGAATTCTACAGCTTTTTAACCATCACACAGAGCAATACTGGGAATGTCCGTATCCATTCTCTGTGCACATAAATTTCTACTATCCATAAATCTAAACAAAGGGAGGGGTCCATCCTCCCCAGCTGTCAGGAAGAACCACCATGTACTAAGAGCAGCAGTCAGGATTTAGCCTTTAATTTCCATTCCTTTCTTGCCTCCCATCTTTGACAAAGACAGATTAATTGTGCTAGACACCAAGCAGCACACACTCCCACTCTGTCACACTGAAATTTAATGGGGGTAAAAAGGACTGCAATGTCATCTGAAGCATCTGGTATTGGCCACTCTCAGAGACAGGATAATGGACTAGATAGACTGCTGGCCTGACCCAGTGTAGCAATTTTATATTCCTATGCTCCAATCGTATGTACAAGTCTCAAGATGATGAAAAGAACCATTATTCTGAATTTAAACATAGATTTTTTTATGTACTGAAAAATAAATTTGAGTAAATACCTCATAATCAAAAAGTCTGATTCCATGGGTTGCTCCTAGCTTTTTAATTTTTTTCCCTATAACATATTTACTAATGCAATATATTGGTCACAGAAACATGATAAAAAGAGGGAGAAATCTAGATCTCCAGAAGCAATACAAGAGTTAGTTTTGTGGATTCAATAACAGTTCCCCTAATGTCCTGTGAAATATTTAAAACTTGGCTGCCTGAATGTAAAATGGTACTGCTATCACACGGCATAATAATCATGCTGGATACATACTTGAATTACTCACTGGGCCAGAGCTATCAAGCTTTATTGAGTTGGTGAAATCAAGTGGTTATAAAAGATCAATGTTGGTTTATGAATTTGGCCCAGAGGAAAAAGGGGAAAAAATGAGAGAGAAAATAATTTGTTCAAACCGGTTTTCAGCATTATAGCTGAAAACAAACTCTAGATAATAAAAAAAAAGTTGGTGTTCGATGTAGATCTATTCAATGTATCGAAAACACATCTTGCTATACATTCTCTGTTATATACAGTCTTATTCAAGAGTATGCTCTGGCTAACTATCAATATAGCATGATATTAATGCCAAATTCTATCAAAGGCATTCCTGACTCACCTGAAACAAAAACCAGAAATATAGTTTTCTGTAGTGTTGTCACTAGTTAGACTGTGTTAAGTAGTTCCAACCAAGAATTGCCATTCTAATGAGAGTAATATATCACGGCAATGGCAATTTGATTAATGTAATGGGGGCACATTTCAGAAGAAGGAAATTACAGATCATTAGAAGTAAGTTGAAATTATGTTATGGGTTTGAATGATTTTCTTCTTTTCCTAAGTATATACTGAATACTTTGTTTTATATTGTTTATATTTTCTTTAAAAATCTCAAAGCATTCTTCTTTCCAAGTTAACCATGTTTAACACAATTTGGCTGACACGATATGTAATACCTTTCCTGGTTATACACACGCATCTTAATTCTGGGCTGGTTAGATAAGAAAGAAAATCTTTACATCAAGGGCAACAAATAACCAGTGCCAGATTTAGGCGCAAGCCAAGTAAGCCATGGTTTAGGGCTTCACATTATGAGGGGTCTCTAAATACATTGGAAATAACCAAGAAGATTTATCATAATTGAAATTGATAATGCAAATAAAGCTTTTTGCAAGATGTATGTTTTATTTAGTTGATTTTTGTTGTATCTATCTATCTATCTATCTATCTATCTATCTATGCAAATATGTTTTATTTATTTTTTCATTACCCTTTCTGTTATAATGTAATACAATTTTTTCTCTTTGTTTTTTAGGATATGGGACCTCTGAATCTTGACATAGTTTAGTGCCTCAGCATGTCTTAATCCAGCTCTGCAAAGAACAGATTTTTATTAATAAAATTCACATACAACCGCATATATTTATACAGCCCTTTACAAAACACACAGTAAACGAAGTCTCTTGCCCCCAAAATGAAGTTAGACAAAAATAAATGCAAGGTAAGGCATGTTCTGGTAAGAAAAAGGAGTGGTTTGGGGGATGCAGAAGGCAGCGCCATGGAAAGTACACAGCAAGGAGTAGGAAAAAGAAAAAATAAGCACTAAAGTGAGAAGATCAGAGATAACATAGGGAGCAGGTGCTGAAATAAAGGTAAATTAGAGCCGAGATGTGGATGAGGGTAGGAGTATATAAGACCTTGTAGATGAAGATGAAGAGCATGAATTTGATGTGGAAGAAGAGAGCAAACCATTGAAAGGATATGAAGCTGAGAAAAGCCAACAAACTGACACGCTTTGGACCAAACTAAGCCCTTAGGGAAAAAGCTGAACAAGGACCAGAAGTAAGTGGATAACTTCATCAGCTTCTACTTGGAGAGCTTTCAAAACTCAGCCGGGGTGGAGAGGAATGGGATTTTCATTGCTACAGAGGGAGGAATGACGCATGGCTGAAAAAATTCTTAAAGGAGACAATAAAAATGCATGGAAGAGAGGTGTGGAGCATGCATATGAACAGAGCAACCCAACCAGACAACGAGGGGTGAAGGCAGAGGAGACATTCTTTGCATAGAAGACTAAAAGAGCTCTTTTTGGGTAGTTCAAGGACGGCTTTGGTTCTAAGACCAATGTCACGCACCTACGACCTATAGTGCTGCCAGAACTGTATGCAAAGCTATGTCTACACCTCGAGGTGGAGGTGTCGTTCTCAGTTAGCACAGACAGACCTGGGCAGCTAAACGGGAGCTGGCACACCTAAAATAGCAATGCAGCCGGGGCAGCATGAGCCATAGCAAGTGGCAGCGTGAGCTAGCTCAGGGCAGTCCCGTGGGGGGAGCGGGGCCCAGGGCCTATTGGCCAAAGCGGGGCCCCGCCCCCCATGCTGGAGGGGAGCGTGGCGGGCTGACAGGCCTGCTCCGCCCCCCCGGGAGCCAGCCCTGGGCCGGGAGGCCGAGGCTGCTGGTGCGGGGAGCTGGCCCCAGCCCCGGAGGCCAAGGCTGCCTGTTGGAGGGCAGGGGGAGCTGGCTCCAACCCCGTCCCCGGGCCGGAAGGCCGCCTGCGGGGGGGAGCCCGCCCTGGTCCCGCCGAGGCCGCCTGCGGGGGGAGGGGAGAGCCGGCTCCAGTCCTGGCCCCGGAGGCCACCTGCAGGGGTGGGAGAGCCGGCCGTGTGGGGCAGGCCGGCCCAGAGACCAGACCTCACGACCTCTGCCCCTGGGCCTGCCTGCTCCACCCTGGGGGAGGGGACGGCTGGCCCAGGGGCTGGGCATAGCCCTCCTGGCCCGCCCCGCCAGTGGGAGGAGGGGCTGCGGCTTGCATGGGCCCCGCACTGCCCTGCTGGGAACGGGACAGCGCGGGGCCCACATAATTGCGGGGCCCCGGGCAATCGCCCCGTTCGCCCCCCACCCCAGGGATGGCCCTGAGCTAGCTATGTTGAGTACATACCCCTGGCGTTCAAGTGAGTTTGTCCTCAGCACAGCTAGCTCGTGCCGCCTCTCCGTGCTACCCAGCTAACACCACCATTTTTAATGTGATGGCTCCATGAAAGCTACTGCAAGTAGTGGGATAGGAATCCCACCCCCCACTGCAAATTAAAACTGGCTCAGACAGCATTGAACTTGCTTGCTAAATAGTTGTATGCTATCTGATATTTTGCCAGGGACTGCTGGGGCTGAGAGCGCTCCCTCACCCCCGGCAGCCTCTCAGCGCAGAAATGCATTACATAATTGTGGATGACCAAATGCTTACAAATTGAACTGAGAGGCATCAGTGGCATGGGAAGAAAGGGGAAAAGGCCATTTAATCTTCAGCACTCTGTCTCTGCTACATTTTGGCCTGTCCTAGCAAGATTTCTCCCTCTTTTCCCCCCCCCCCCCCCCCCCCCCCCCCCTCCCATCCACAGCATTTTATAAGTCCAAAATTAAGCCCTCTCCAACTCGCTACTGGAAAAGCTTTAAAAAACACAGAGAATTAATAGTAGGGTTTCACCCAATTTCTGTTTGATTTAAGTCAGGCTAACATTATAGAAACATTTTTTTCTCTTATTCCGTGTTTGAGTCACTCTTTGTCAATGCACTTATATGGCCCGCCTTACCACACGAATGCCTCACAAACATTAACGATTTCATCATGGATCCTCAGAACAAGCCACAGAGTACAGATGTATTCTATCTCCATTTTACAGACAGGGAACTCCAGCACAGAGTAATGTGTTTTGACTTGCTCAGGATCACCCAGGAAATCTGTGTCAGATTGGAGGACTGAACAGCAATGCCAAGTCCCAGGCCAGTGTCTTGAACACAAGACCATCCTTCCTCACAATATGTTTAAAGTAAATATAATATAAACATATTTATAGCACTACACATTTACTTACTTGATTTAATTGATTTATTCATTATTTATTAAAGCCTGATTCTGCAGTCCTTATTAAGACAAAACTCCCATCAAAGACTATGGCAATGAGTTGGTGAAAGTCAAGTCAATGTTAGTTTTGCTTGAGTATGGATAGTGGGATGAAACTTTACTCACCTATCAGGTTCAGACTTTTCTTCTTACAATTGCAAGAGGCAGACTTTTAGCAAACTAATTTGAAAATTCTGAACATGGTTCAACTGTCAGTTAACGGAATGGTCTAAACGCAAAAAGCCATTATACAGTATAAATAATATGACAGACTACACTTTGTTTACTTATCTGTAAATGTAACCATTGTCAGTGGGTTAGAGATTAACAGCCTATGTCCATTTTAGAAAGTGCATTTATTGTCTTTAACACATCATACATTTAGAACATTCCTAAGCGGTAAGGACCACTATACCATTAATAGATTATAAAAGCCAAAAGCATGTCATATTCAATTCTAAACAATTTTAATACCATCTCCTAAAATACTTAGAGCCAAAAGAGGTCAATAGCAATAATGGCCCTCAACCTCTCTGTTATCGGATTTTAATTTACTAGTAACAGGTAAAATGAGTTTGTCTAAATTACACCCCAAATATGTTAAACTAATTTTAATAGAGCCTATAAACGGAATAAACGGAAGTTGTATCCGGCAGTATTTTGTTATTAGAATTAGTTCCCTATGGTGCAGATTAGAAAAGAAAAAGGGAAATAATGGGGACAAGAAAGAAATATGAGAGTCAGCCCTGCTTTGTATGGTGCAAAGGTGGTCAAATGAGCAGAAATACTTCTTAATATGTAGGCAACATCTCAGAAAGAGGGGAAGTTCAGACACAGGGCTCTATCTCCCTTCACTGCCAAGACAGCAGAAATCCCTTCAAATGAACACTGTGCTGATGGGAGTTGGTGGGTGTTGAGGAGAATGTGTGCAGCAAGAGATGGTGAAGCCAGAATGCAGCTACTGTAGCTTGCACATTCCCAGCGAAAGGTCTGCAGGAACAGGAGTTCTCTTCCGTAAACTTCCAAAAGACAATGGCTCCAGCGCTCATTCCCTGACAGTGCACCAACCAAGCCAATCTGCTTCAGTGAATTAAGTGCTGGGGCAAAGGTGCTGGTGCTTGGAACAAGTCAGTAGCTGTCCTGGGAAAATTCACCAGATTCTGCAATGTCTCAAGAGGTCTGGAAGAGGGGTGCGTTGGTGCACTGCTGAGACAGGAGAAGTAAGCTTTGTAAGGTTCATTAGCATGCTGGGAAATCATCTCAGGATAGTTGGACCCACCAATAGTTCTTCAGCAATTTACCAATTCTCATTTTGCATTCTGATATTCCTCATTTGGCACTGAATAACTTCCTTAATACGCCTTTCAACACCTCATATTTGGTCCAATTCATCACTTCTCAAACAAAAAGCTAATGTTAGGTTTCAAATGATTTTACATTTAGGACATGACAAGAAAGGATTTCAAACTAATGATTCAGATGAATTCATCCCATGAAAGAGACCTATCTTTAAGAGGGGTCATTTGAACAACCTCTAGTTTGATTTAAAAAAAAAAAAATCTGCTGGTCACATACCGAACATACCACCTCTGAAGCGAAAAGGGCTTTTAAAGGTATTTTATTGTTGTGGAAAGAGTGTGTGAGAGCACACATGCATGCACACATAAAACTGGGTATACAATGGGACAAGAGACTCCAACTTACTACAGGTTGGGTGTCCTTATTAAGGTTATTCGGAGTGACTTTACATTGCAAAACCCAAGCTGGTTGATAATGTTGTCCTTGCATTACTTTATTAGAGTGTGAACACCAAAACATTGTGATCACTAGTAATGAAGAGTACATTGAGAGGGATGAGACATGGTGGGGAGAGAAGGCCGAGAATGGGAATGGCAATTTAATACAGTGTATGCTATATATGAAACTACTGCTAATTTCCCAAGGGATGCATATACTTAACCTTCCCATCTGGAACCCAAGTTTAAATATCATTAAGGGGTTTTGCTTTCAAAGAAACGATGTAAACTGAAGTGCTCTGAAATCACAATGTAAAATTGTTTAAAGAGCGTGGCTGTGGATTTTATCTTTGAAAGAGAATCCAGGAGAAGATAATCTGCTCAATGTCAACGGCCTCAAGAATCAACTGCCTCAGACAGAGAAGATGTTCACGAGAACAAAGCCAACGCTAACGTTACCCAAAGCAAATGGAAGAACCAGTACCAGTTCTGGAGCTGTTAGTACAATTGCCTACAGTCAGCTAAAGAGTCACTCGTAACTCTTCAAAGTATTTATTTTATAGGCTTCTTACATTGCTAATCATGCCCCATTGTGGTTGTGAATGGTTGATCATGCTCCTGGAAAATAACAGCAATGGAAGAAGACATGGGTTGGAATGATATAATGAGTGAAAAGTGTTTTACCTATAAAAGAGAGCCTTTGCTTTCAAATGTCTTGCAAAATAAACAAGGCCCTGTCAATGGAACTTTTGACTCAATACAGAGATTAAGATTGGGACCTTTCTGTATACAGTGTGCTCATATGCACTGAATTCTGTATTACCTTAAAAACAAACCAAAAACCAAAACTTAGCTGTCTTGTGGAATGAACCAAATCACTACAGCAGTGTTTGTAAAGTGTTTTGGACCATCACTATTATATCCTTGAGTGTAATAAAAACAACAGAGTCCTGTGGCACTTTTAAAGACTAACAGATTTATTTATCACATGAGCTTTCGCGGGAGAAAATCCCACTTCGTCAGACGCTTTGAAGACAAAGTGGGATTTTCTCCCACAAAAGCTCATGCAATAAATAAATCTGTAAGTCTTTAAAAGTGTCACAGGACTCTGTTGTTTTTCTACAATAGACTAACAGTCTATTTTCTACAATAGACTAACAGTCAGACTCAGTGTTTTTAAATTGCATGCACAATTAGTTGACTGAATTTTAGCAATACCTAAAAAAGAGGCAATTATTTAGCATTTTTATACTTACTTGCAAACGCAATAGCTGACTGCAATCAAGGGGTGTGTCTACACTTACAAGTTGGGTTGATTTAAGGAGGCTTAAGTCAACCTAACCTACTCCCTGTCCACACTGGGCTTTTATTAAGTCGACTTAAGGAAAGTTTAAGTTGACGTAATAACACCTAGTTTTAGGTCAACTTAAGGCTTAAGTTGACTTCTTAAGTCAACTTAAGTCAGTGTGGATGCCCTAAGTCGACTGATTCCATAAGTCGACCTAGGGCGAGGGGACAAGGGAGCCCTGCATGGCTCCCTGGCAGAAGGGAGCCCCACAGATCCTTCTGCTAGGGATCATGGCTCCCTTGTCCCCAGGGCAGCCCCTGCTCCCTTCTCCCCAGGATACACGGCTTCCCGCCAAGAGGAGCCGTGGCTCCTTTTTTGCTGGGAAGCTGCAGTCTGGGGAGAAGGGCTCCCCTGTCGGGGCTCCAGCAGGAGGGAATACCTCACTGGGGCTCCGGTGGCGAGGGAATCCCCTGCCACCCTGGCTGGGGGGGGGGGGGGCGGAGGAATCCCCCACTGGAGCCCAGGCTGGGGAGGTGGGGAGATTGCCTCGCCACCGGAGCCCCAGCCAAGGCAGTGGAGGAATCCCTTATTGCCACAGCCCCAGCGAAGGACTCCCTGGGACTAACCCCCTAGGAAGCCCTCCTGGCTCGCGGCTTGTCCTGGGAAGAGCCAGCTGTGTGCGGCTGGCTCTCCTCAGGGGAAGCTGCCTCTCCTTTCTGGCAGGGAGCTGGGGCTCCCCTTGTCCCCGGGAGCTGCCGCTCCCCTAGTCTGGGGAGCCAAGGCTCTTTTGGAGCCTCGGCTCTCCCTCGACCTATACAGTCGACTTAGAGAGTCTAGTGTAGACTCTCTAAGTCAACATAATAAGGTCGCCTTTAAGTCAACTTAAAAGTCTTGTATAGACTCTCTAAGTTGACTTAATAAGTCAAATAAATAAATAAGTCGATTTAATAAAGCCGACAACTTTCTGAGTGTAGACATAGCCAAGGAAAGTTAGTGGATTCACTTTTTAGAGGGATAGTTAAAATGGTACCCCATTATTACTATGCAAGTCCTTTTTTCTGAATATGAAACTCAGGAATGTAGATTATTTCCCTGAACATGTAAAATGATATAGTACTCTTCATTCATCCTTACTCAATTACTGTTTTTTAAAATTACAAAACAGTTGGAAACTGGTGAAAAAACTTGAAACAAAAAAATATGATCACATTAATCCTTGTATATGGAACATGGCCATGAACTGAGCACTGTTATAAAAGAAAATTTACCAACAGATACTACACAATGATTTCCCAGGTATGATTGTTATTTACCCTTATTGGGAATAGAAAAATAGTGTGTGATGTCCAAGATAGTGTTGTGATGAACATTGAAAATGATGTCTACTGTAGATACATAATAACACAGGATAAATACTTTGCATATGCGATTATCTCTGAGAATTTGTAGAGGACAGGAAAGATCCCAGAGGAGTGGAAAAGGACAAATATAGTACCTGTATATAAAAAAGGGGAATAAATGACAACCCAGGATAAAGCCATCAGTTTAACTTTAGTACCCAGAAATATAATGAAGCAAACAATCAAAAAATCAATTTGTAAGCACCCAGAAAATAATAAGGTGGATAAGAAACAGTTAATGTGGATTTGTCAAGAACAAATTATGTCAAACAAACATAATAACCTCCTTTGGCAGCAGAATAAGTATTATGGATGGGGGAAAGCAGTAGGTGTGAAATATCTCAATGTCTCACATGACCTCATAAGCAAACTAAGGAAATATAGCCTAGTTGAAACCTACTATAAGGTCAGTGCACAACTGGTTGGAAAACCCTACTCAGAGAGTAGTTATCAATGGTTCACATTAAAGCTAGAAGGTCAGGGATGGATCTGTCCATTTCTATTAAGTATCTTCATAAATGACTTAGATTGTGACACAGACTAGAGAATATACTTTGCAGATTATATCAATCTGGGAAGGGAATTTTGGTAGACAGGATTAGAATTCAGAATATTCTTGACAAACTGAAGAAACAGTCTGAAATAAACAGGATGAAATTCAATAAGGACAAATGCAAAGTACTCCAAACACAACGTAGGAAATGACTGCCTAGGAAGATGTACCGCAGAAAAAGATGTAGGGGTTATAGCAGATCACAAACTAAAGATGAGTCAGCAATGTAATACTTTTGTAAAAATAAAAAGCTAACAATTCTGGGATTGAAAAGATGTGGACAAATGGGAGAAAGTCCAGAGGAGAGCAACAAAAACAATTAATGGTCTAGAAAACATGACCTGTGGAGAAAGATTAAAAAACCAGAGTTTTATTCTGGAGAAGAGAAAACTGAGGGGGGACACGATAACAGTCTTTAGGTATGTGAAAGATTGTTATAAAGAGGAGGATGATAAATTGATCTTTTTATCCATTAAGGACAGGACAAGTAGTATGGGCTTAAATTGCAGCAAGGAATATTTGGGTTTGACATTAGGAAAATATTCTTAACTGTGAAGGTAGTTAAGCACTGGAACAAATTACCTAGGGAGGTTGTAGAAACGCCATCTTTAGAGGTTTGTAAGAATAGGTTATACAAAAACCTGTCATGGATGGTCTGGATAATACTTAGTCCTGCTTCAGTATAGCAGACTGAGCTATATGATCTACTGAGGCCTTTTCCAGTCCTATCTGGCTATGAGTCCATAGTTAAGAATACTATATAAAACACAACTAAATAAAAAAATAATTTCCTTCCTTCATCTATTACTACATGAAGCTGTGAGAGCTACACTGAATCTAACCTTGTTTCCCCAAGAAGACAGCCTAGGGGTTTCTAGTCCACCCATTTAAGGACTTGTCTTTTTCTCTCACCTCTTATTCCTCAGACAGCAGAGCCAAACTGGAACTCATTATTTAGGAATCTAACTTTGTCCTTAACTACTACTTCAATGAATGTAGACAACAATTATCACCATCCTCAGGTGTGATATTGAGCTCTGACCCTCTACCTTTGCCTCTCAGGCTACACAACACATCCATTTCATGTAGTATCCAGCCTTGCATGCAGAGAATGCTCTTCCAAGTATCACTGTTCAAAGCTGTATGGCCATCTGAGTCTTGAGTTTTCATCCAATCAAGAACAGAGTTATGTCATAGGCAATGGGCGATAAGTATGGCTAACCTGTCCAATTTTAATTTTTTACTTGGCATATCATTATTATATTGGATTTTTAATTCTCTATTCATTTGCAGACAAAGGACTATGCTCTTAAATAATTGGTCAAATTATCTATGTGAAACAAAAATTGAAATGCTAATTGAGTCTGCTCCTAGAGAAGCATTGCTTAGATCTTTGACAATACAAAAACACCAGTTAATGGAAATGTATGCAAGAATTTTTCCTCACTCAGTTCATTCATTTAGAGGAGGTAAATTAAAAAATGTGCAAGGGATTTATTTTCTATGTGTCAAGGTTAGAGGAGTCTGGTGTTGTGTTTAAACAAGTGGATAAGAGGGACAATGAGTGGAAAGATGAATACCAAAGAGGTATTTTTACAGAAAATCAATGTATTAGGCAACGAGAAAGCTGAAATTATACTTTTGTGTTCAAACAGGAGAGTGTTTGGAATAAGAGCCAATGTAAATTCTGACATCTTTTGTAATCGACGCTCCTTTTGGGATTTAAATATCAATATTCTACAGCAAGTTGATAAAGAGCCAGATTGTGCGAGGCTCCTTCACAAGCGCATGCAAGTGTAGTGAGGCAGTATGGACTTCCTGAGTCAAAGAGGGAGGATGTACCCTCCCTACCCAACTGGGCAGAACCAAACCAATCAGACTCCTCCCACTGGAAGTGGGTGGGCAGGACAGAAATATAAAGATGCAAGTCCTCCAGTTCAGGTGAGGCTGCATCTGGCTCGCTCCAGATCACTGCCTTTGCAGAGGGGTCCAGAGATGCCTTGCCCACTGGAGAGTATGGGCTTACAGGGGAACTATCAGGACTGCCACTGGCCACCAACTCCAGGTTAACCAAGGATGCTCCGTGGAACCAGCCTGCTGCCTTTGCTGATGAGCCCCAAGATGCCCTGCCTGCTGGGTAGCCTGTGCCTGCAGGAGAACTGCCAGGACCGCCACTAACTGCTTACCTCAGGGTAACAGAGGATGCTCCATGGACCCAGGTACACCCTTACAAGAGGGTAGAAAGCAGCTCAGGGATGGCTGACTGAAATTCAGCTGTGTTGGAGGCTGTGCCCCAGTCAGTGCATCACGATTGGATTCCTGCTGACCCAGTGGCAGAGCACTCTCCAGTGCTAGGGCCCTGCCCAGGGACACCATGGAGTTGGCTGGATCCATGTACCCCTACTCCCTACTGTCCCACTCCTGGGGGTGGCAGCACTCCACCATAGACAAAGAGGCCTACATTTGCCCATCCCCTGATTGCCTCGCCTGAGGGCCCAGGGACCACAGGCTGCTTAGCTGCTCAGCCCTGCCTGAGGGCCAGAGCCCACCCACCTTAACTGCCCCTTGAGTCACCCTATCAGCAGGGGGTGATCGAGTGAGGTGGTGTGGCCTTCCTCCAACCCAAAGGGGGAGGAGCGATTGACACCACCGCACACTAAGAAGCCTGCTGCCTCCATTCCTTACATGGTGGCTTAGAGACCTCTCACAATAACACTCCCTACATTCAATGGGCAGTGCTCTTTGCTGCCAGAAAGCAGAATCCCAAATGTCAAGACAGGGATGGTGGACCTCTGCTTTCTCACTCACTAGTCCACAGAGCAGACCACGCAGCCCGTGTACTCAGAAGCATCAAAGGTGTTCTCCAAGGCTATGTCTACACTTGGAAATTTAAGTCGACTTAATTAAGTCGACTTAGTGAATCTACACTTATATTTTAAGTCGACTTTGGGGGGAACTTACAAAGTTGACCTAGAGCGTCCATACTGGACGCCTAGGTTGACTTCTAGGGGCTATGGGAACCCAGGGCAGGTCCACGGGGGCAGAAGGGGCACCCCTTGCCCAGTGCCAGGGGCCTCAGCCTTTGCCCCATTGTACATAGGTACAATGGGGGATGGGGACCCTGGCAGGGCATGGGGCAGGGCTCTGCCCTTCCCTGTGGGAGGGCATGCCAGGCTCTCCCTGTGCTCCCCCGACAGGGAGGGCATTGGTGTAGTCCTGGGGTAGCCCTAAGTCGACTTAGGGCTACCCCATGTCTACACTGGCTTAATTCGACTTTAAAAAGTCGAATTAAGCCTTAAGATGAAGTAATTCTAGGTTTTATAACGTCGACAATTTTCATTAAGTCGACTTTATTTTCCTTAAATCGACTTAAGCAAGCTGCTTAAGTCGACTTAAGAAAACTGTAGTGTAGACGCATGGTAAATTAAGTCGATTTAAGCAAGCTTAAGTCGACTTAATTTACAAGTGTAGACGCAGCCCAATACTTCACCTGGGATAAGGTGGTTTTTATAATCCACATACAGGACTGTGATATAACTGCCACAATCCAGTCCAGACTGGGAAAAGGGCCCATTACACATATTTTTGGATAAATGTTATCATACCCAGAGATACTGCAAACCATGATGAAAGCTGTCAGATCATTTTAATTCTTTCCTACATAATGGAAGTCGAGGATGTTGAGAAAACTTGTTGCAATGTCCACTCACGCATTTAGGGACTGTTCCATAGAGCCCTGCGCAGATACAAATATGTTGATCCGCATCCGATGTGCATCTCCAGGAATAAACTTTCACATGACTATAATCTGCCCTCCCTCTTTTAGATTTACCACATCTGCATATCAGCTCTTTTGGAATCAGCAGCCCTCCATGAACTGTTGAGCTCTGGCCACCCCAAAGAGCTGACAAGCCCTCCCACTTAACAGCTGATGAGCCCTCTCAGCTGCCCTTCCTGTCTAACAGAGGAACAGTCCTGCCCTGCCGCCTAACAGCTAATCAGCTACTAAATCCTACTAGCAGCCTAACAGCTGTGCTCATCCAACTGTGATCCACAAGAAATGATCCGTGGATATCCGTTTCGCTTCCATGGATGCGGATATCTGCAGATACCCATGCTTTTGCAGGGCTCTACTGATCCAACTCTCAATGGAAAGATTCCTACTGACTTTAATAGGAAATGGATCAATACCCTGAACTGTAACTTTATTTTTTACTGTCTTTCTGCTGCCTAAAAAGTCTACTATAGTTTAATCTAAGGGTATGTCTACACTACTGAGGCATCGATTGCACGGGTCTGTGTAGACCTGCTCAGTCGATTGGAGAGTGCTATCTGGTTGACTCAATTAGTCCATCTCCCTGAAAGGAGGAACTACGTTGATGGGGGGGCATCTCACAGAGACACAGCGCCAGGAGGATGTCACAGTACATCATCAGGAGATACACAAACTACATAACGTAGCTTGTGATTCTCCCATCGACCACTGCCACCAATGCAGACTAGCCTACAGATGGGAAATATTACTGGCTGGCATCGTTGAAGGAAGCAGAATTCAAAGATCAACGTTTGTAGCCACAGAAGATTGTGGTCTCCTTCAGAGCAAGTGTGACCGAAGAGCCAGAGTGTGAGCAAAGGAGAGCAGTTGCATGTCTGAGCTTGCCCAGGCTCACATGTGAGGCACCAGGTGTAACAAACAGCCACAGTGGGGGGTCACAAAATAATTATATGTTCAGGAAATTTAAGATAGTGTGGGGATTTGTTCCTTTGGTGTAATTAACTTTTTCTACCATCTGTTCTCAATGATTCTATATTTTGATGTAATAGTTTTCAAAAATAAGAAGTGAGGGACACCAAATTTGTTTGGAATATATGCAGTTTTCTGACTAAGAGTGATGTCCCTGGAAATGAGATGCTGTGGAGGGGTATGGGAAATCAGTGAATGATGTGTGCAAAAGTGCATAATATTAATAAGTGAACGATAATGTACAGGTAACTGGGATTCTATTGGGAGAAATAAAGCGCTCAGTTACTCAAATGCAATTCCAGGGATTTCAATATGTATTTTGTGTAACTGAGAATAGAAATTAAATTATTTTTAGACAGAGTTATGTCATTTCATTCACAGTAAACAAATGGGAACATGGAAAATAAACATTTAAAAGAGAAAACAACATAAAAGTTTGATTTTAATTTATTGTAAATGACTTGGATAAAGAGGAAAAGACTCAGACTCATAGACTCTAAGGTCTGAAGGGACCAATAAGAGCATCTAGTCCAACCTCCTGCCCAATGCAGATCACAAAACCACACCTACCCACTCCTGTAATAAACCTCTAACCTATGACTGTGCTATTAAAGTCCTCAAATCATGATTTAAAGACTTGAAGTACAGATTCCTCATTTATACTGAATTTGATTTCCACTGCTATCACTCTAACGACTTCAATGGTGTTATTCCTAACTTACATCAGTATGCAGTACCTGAGATCAGAGTCAAGACCAGAAATTGGTACACCCTTACTACTCTCATTGATTCACACATGCAAACATCTGTTACATATATATTTGTGTTGAGAAAAAGAATAAGGTTTTTCTAAAACATATCCTAATAAGTGTGAATTTCTGGCCCCAGTGAAATCAAAATGGCAAAACTCCCATTGACTTCATTATGGATAAACTCTACTTATTTAGTTAAGTCTTCATACAAAGTGGCAAAGCAAAACCTAAAAGTCAAATCAGAATCTTAAAAAATTTCAAATACTGAGAGGATGTACAGAATATCAGAACTGTGCTACATGATTAATAAAAAGCCCAAATTTAGTAACAGTTATAGGAAAAAACTAATTATTTGACTTCTCTTATTGCCAATATTTATTTATTAATTTACATGGTGCACCTGACCAATTCTATAGGCATATTTACAATACTTAAAAAACAAGCAAGATTAAGAAATACTCCAATAAGGGCTTAGCAAATCCAATCCAGGATGCTGAGTAGGAAGCTTTTCTTGACAAGAGCGGGGTGGAAGCCAGCAATTGCTGTAGAATTTCAGCTTTTATCGGGAAGTGCGTGCACTGACGCACACAAATACAATTAAAATTTTAAATTTGGTTGCCTAAACTTAGTCTCCTAAATAGAAGCTGGCATAATTTTCAGAGAAGTTCAGCAAACACACTTCCTCCTGAAGTCACAAGTAGCTGTGGGTACTTTGAAAAACCATGCCAGTTTTGCAAAACAAAAGAGAAGTCTTGTGGCACTTTAAAGATTAACAAATTTATTTTTTTGCCTGAGCTTTCATGGGCAAAGTCCCACTTCATCAGATGCCAGAGTGGAGACAACTTACATTGAAAAAAACCTTACACCATGGGAGTGAAAAATAAATCCTGTGATTACATTTCACTACATTAGGTCAGATTACTTTAGCAAATCAAAAAAGTTATATAGATTAAAAAATAACATATCAGAAAGTGGTGAGGTTGAGAGAGGTGAGAATCGCATGTGAAAAATAAATTTGTTTGTCTTTAAAGTGCCACAAAATTCCTCTTTTGTTTTGCTGAACTAGATTAACACAGATACCCCTTGGGAACATGCCACTTTGATTTCAGTGCCTACATATTAATTTAGATGTCTAACTTTAGGCACTCGGGTTCAAAAAAAATAGTGGACATGCATTTTAGCCTTTTTGTTTGCAAAGTCAGCCTTTCAAATGTTAAAGTGAAAGTAAACCAATGGAATATTTATTGCCTTGCTGAGTCTACAGAAAAACAGCTTCAACACCTCATCTGTTGCTCATAGTTTTGCTAAAGCTGCAAAAGAGTGAAACAGTCAATGTTCCGGTTCCCTTCATCGCTGCTATTCAGCACCATGTGAGGCAGCCATTATACTTCTAAAACATTGTGTCATTATCCAGCTGCTGTTTTGGAGCAGCAGCACAGACAAGCACTGGGTTATCCACTGGGGATGCCCCAGAACATGGAGTTAGGGGAAAGGTAGAATAGCAAAAATCTGTGCTCTCCCCTTACAATAGCCAGGGAGTAAAGTGGAGGCTAATGCTAAGTAACAGAGGAGACTTTGACCCCTTGCTAAAGCCAGGAAGTTCTAGGGAGAGTGGCAGAATGAATGTTAACAGGGACACTTCCCCTTGCATCTCACAAGATACTCTGGAGAAAAGAGAAGAGAAAAATATCCTTCCCCTTCTAGCCGCTAAAAGAAGAAAGGATGGAGTTTCAAATGTATGAGGTATTTAGTAGACAAAGGCCAAAACAAGGGACAGAAACCCACGATGGGTCAAAGGACAGCATGAGCAGCTAACGGTGCTGGGGCTGAGAGGTCTGGACTTCTTCCGAGATGGATTGCAGTTGTGATGTTCGTCTCTCTGCCTTCCGTTTTACGTATTCTACCACATGCAGGTAAGCTAATTTTTTTTTTCAGATTATGACTTGAATAGAACAGCATCATAAAAGATATTTAAAAACTTCCTAGTACCCAAAAAAGGAAAAGGAAAAAACCCTTGAAGCTATCCCTGCAGATTCTCGTGCTTCATCTAGTACTGTTCTATCTCAGCACTTGAGGACTAAAGAAAAGCCTGATTAAATAGACTGGCTTTGAACTGAGTCCAAAGGTCAAAAAACTCAGGCTTGGTTAAAAATGACACAGTATTGTGTAAGAGAAGTTATTCTTTGTGTTATGTAGATCACAAACTAAAACAAAGACAGAACTGTGCCTTGCTTGCTCCAACGCGATGTAAAGACCTTGTTTTTCAAGTATGTGACTTTGATAGCATGAATTCTGCCAAGTGGGCCATAGAATAAATTTGCACACAGTTCAACATAACACGAGCACATTAAATAGGATTTGACATTAAAAGAACCAGCATTGAATGGGAATCGAAAATAAATGCCCACATTCTCCCCAGAAGACTATTCCCCCCAAGGCTTAGGCATTAATTTAACTGAATGAGGAAGTCACTAGGGCAGCTGTCGGTAGCTTATTTGATTTGTGAATAAACAATGGCTTCATTTTAAATGCTATTCACTCTTACTCTCTATCCTAATGTAAAATCAAAACCACAAAAGGAACTAATTATTTTTAACACACACACTTTTACCAACAAAAATTTTCATAATTTGAAGTTTTTAGTTTTCACACTGTGGAAAAATCAAATAATAAGAACTTCTGTTACATTATTAATTTTTAACTGCTACTAATGGTAAGAAGCCCAGAGGTTATATCTTATAGTTAATTGATATTGTGCATTCAGCTGTATATTAATGAGATGTTAGGGTATCATAGGTCATTCCAATAAAGTCTTTGGGCTTGTCAGCTTGAATTATATATCTTTACATCTGTAGAAAACAGTGACAATATGATCGTTACAGTAGCTGATACATGTTGTTGTAGCGCAATCAGGTACATCATGTCCAAAGTGCAGATGTCAGTCTATGCTGGCACTAATAATCCATCAAACAGATTATTAATCATGAACAATTTCTACTTAAAGAGAAGCAGTTAGTGGCACAAAGCATTTTCATAAGGGAGCGCACCAATTGCTCCTTGACACTAAACAGCTTTAGCGATATTACATGTCCGGCATCTCACCGGTGCTAACAGAGGTGAAAACAAGGTCTCGATCCTACAAAACCATAGGCAGGTGCTAAACTTTATGCACGTGTATTCAATATGCGCAGAAAGGTTTGCAGAATTGGTGCCAGAATTTGGAATCTGATAGAAGAAAAAGCATTAGCATTCTCGTGAATGAATAGCTTAATATATGCTAGACAAGTGGTTCTCAACACTCGGCCCAATGAGCACACAGCTGTAGCCCATGTGATGTCCACAAGGCCCTATTGTGTGAATGCAGCCAACACAGCATAGAGAGTGGCATGTGCCACCCAGAATGGTAAATAGGTTGAGAATCACTGTGGTAGACTCACATTTATATTCTTACATATATATTTTTCTATATTCGTTCAGATTTTACCAGATGCAGGATTTGGAGAGTTTCCATTTAGAGAGGCATAGTATTGTGGTTTTACTCTAGGAGAACACAGACAGTGAATAATTTATTTCCCATATAATTTAAAAAAGTGGAACTCAGCTATCCCAATTTCCAGTCAAGTCATGTATCCCATCTGGATTTATTGCCCCATGATCAGATGCTTGTCTGAAAGGTAATAGATGTGTGGAAGTGCAA
The DNA here is from genome assembly GCA_007922175.1 of Pelusios castaneus. Taxonomy (NCBI): domain Eukaryota; kingdom Metazoa; phylum Chordata; order Testudines; family Pelomedusidae; genus Pelusios; species Pelusios castaneus. The sequence goes on from ML685755.1 coordinate 12,728,815, forward strand.
AGGAAGAAGAGTAATATGCGAAATGGAAAGGATCTGTTCCAAATAAACAAATTTTATCTGTTCATGAATGCAAAAATTGAAAATGAACCAAACTGAGTGCAAAATTTAAAGATGCTCTAGTGCAACTGACACGTATACAGCTGAGAACCCAAGATGAAACTGACCTTGAAAGCATTACAGTGGCAAACTGTCCAATATATTAGGCACAAACAGGCTAGTTTTCACATCCAGCATGCATTACAGTCTTTTTCCCCCTGACTAAACATACTTATTCTGAATAATGTAAAACAAACAAAAATTCCCAGTCTAGGGATTATATTCTGATTTCCATCACTAGGAAGGAAGTCTAGAATGATTCCATTGACATCAATGAATTTACTTGGTTTTAAGACCAGAATCTAGTTGTGTGTGTCTGATTAAGTTTAATTCACTGACGTACAGGGTCATTTGGTCATTCATACATTTTAGCAGGATTTTCCTAACCAAGATTTTAAGAGTTATTGAACAACTGGGACTGTTTAATGTTTTTCCACAGCAGTAGGTTTGTTTATCTTATGTGCCATTAAGACTGATTTTCTTCATCGTGGCACATGAAGATCAAGATTATGGCCTTTAACCAATTGCTCACAGACTGTCAAGTGCCAGCAGAGAAGACACAATCGTCGGGTTTTTGGGTAGGGAGAGAGCGGTGAGTGGAACCTTGGCTCTGCCCTGATAATTTGACAGACAGTACAGCTAAGCAACACCAGAGGGAAGTAAAGTGGGGCGGGTATAGGGCCGAGATTACTCCTCTCTTGGAACATGGGGGGAACCAGAGACCAGAGAGTGACTCAGAGTAGTAATCTTGTCTTTGGTCTGCTCAACAGGAAGTGCAATTACATGCACCCTTTTACACAAAGTTTGTTACAATGCCACAATTGATATGTTTAAGTACATGGTTAACCACATGAATACCAAAATCCACATACATATGCATTTTTTAAGTAGAGTTGAATACTACACTGTATATGGAATACACAGACTGTGCTTTATAGGGAGAAAAAATTATGTGAGGGGAGACAGATGGCAGAACCCAAATAGACATATGCTTTGATGTTCCAGACAATACAGATTTTTCACTCATATTGCTGACTCAAACAACCTCTGAAGTCAACATCAGAGCTGACCAGCTGTTGAAAAGACACCAGTCAGCATTTCAATGGGCATAGCAGTGGGTAAACTTTCCCTGATGTGCAATGCCTCATTGAGCCAACACTCAGGTAGCACAACTCTGTGTTGCCCCGACATGGGCCAATACCTACCAAAGCCCTAACTGAACACATCAGAGTTGAAGAATGACAGGTTATGGATTCTAGTATCAATGCTACAGTAAATATTAGCGGGATGAGCTGATCGAAAACTTGCTTTCTTATATTTCCTCATCTAATATTTATATCCCATACTTAGAAAGGAAAGGGGAAAGAGCGCTATCTAAAAGCTTCATTCCATCTCTAACTTCTAATTTCTATTAACCTAATTCTGGACTCCTTCCCCATATACTTTATTCTCACGACTTCAATGGTACCAACAGCAACAACAACAAAAACCCTGCAGAAACTCAAAGCACAGTTAACTGTGATAAATTCACTTATTACCAGAAATTAAGATTTTCTTCTTCATAATTTAACAGCCAGGTAATAATTACAGAAACATGAAGGAAAATCCAGGGGGGGGGAGGGATTACCACTGTTAATAGGATTATTAAAATCTTTTAAAAACTTTTTATTATTTTCAGTTTTAGTCCAGAAGTCTTTAACCAGAAGAATTCTTCTACTATGTTTCTGTGGATCTAAATGTAGAGAATCAAATCTACATTTAAATACCAGCTAGATATGACTTAATTGCCAGTACTGTAGAGGCACAGTGGCCTTCAGCTATTGCCTCTCAAGTTGGACCCCTCTACACAGGCCTCAAATGGCTATCTCTTTTAAAACCCTTAAAAGAGCCCCAGCAGCATTTTCTTAGGCCATGTCTACACTGAAATTGCTGTGTCTACACCCATGGATTGATGCAGTAGGGTCAATTGAGCAGTCAGGATAGACCCACTCAATCAGTCCTGGAAGTGCTCTTTCCTCGATGCAGTAACTCCACCGCTCCAAAAAGAGTGACGCTGCATCGAAGGGAGAGCATTTCCTGTTGACACAGCCGAGTAAAGACTCCGCAGTAAGGGAGAGTAAGTAAGTTGATGGGAGATACGCATTCTACTGTACATACATTGCATATGTCCTGTCAACCTAACATGACAGTGTAGACTAGGTCTTACACAGAGGAAGAACACACAGAGGAAGAACACTCAGTTTAGGAAGAAAACCAAGAATTTAGAGAAATATCTGTAATGTCCTTGAAAACAAAAAAGGGCCACAGAAATAGACCTCATCCCCTACTTCCTCAGACACAAGGTCTTTTTATTAATTATCTTCTTAAATATGGTGTCTCAAACAACATTCAAAATTTCATTCGAAATCTGGCTATTCACTGGAGGAAACAGTGCTTTTTATCTTGTTCCCTCAAGAACCCTAAAACCATCTTACCAATATTTATATTCTAATCTTTCTACGTTCACTTGTAAAAGCTGATAATTAGGAAAGCCTTTTTGATGGTCAGAAGCCGCACATCCTGTGTGTTTGGATGGTAACAGGATGAATCACTGCTTGCACTAATCCTGTAAGAGTGTTAAAGGTCCCATGTGACAGTTACCATGAATGCTAAATCTTCCCTATTATGCTACTTTCCATTAATCCTAAGAAAATTAATGTTAATTTATCATGAAAAATGACTAACTATACATTTATTTCTGTTGTAGGCACATAGGTTTCAACTCACAAATAAATCAAGATATATATTTTTTAAAAAGGATTCCACTTAAAGAGACTTTACTCAGAAATAACATCTATGGAAGGTATACGGTTGCCATGGGAAAACAAAGGCAGAATAATTACAAGAACTAATGGTAATTATGAGTAGCTTTTATGATCCAGTTTAAAAGTTCTTTGGCTGTTGTTCTTAACAAAAAACATGTAATAGCATCTGTTTTTATCTCTTCTGCTTCTCATTTGCAAATTGACTTGGGATGCCAGGTCAGATTTAGAAAACAGATTCAAGATATTTGCTTTCCTTTTTGTTACTTCCTGGAGTAATTATGTATAGACTAAAAGTTGTTCTGTTATTAAATACTTTGCTGTAATTAAATCGAAAGGTTTTTAGAGGACATGGAAAATAAAAAAAAACCCTATATTTGAATGATTTATTAATATTAGCAGAATCCAGTCCTTAAGTACATCCTTGGCATTTTACCCAGTGTCATGTATAGTTATTTGCAGTACTTACTATGGAAACTTATTTTTGTAGATTTCTTGCTGTTCAGCATAATATTAGAGCTGTCTCTAATATGAAGTGGTTCAGAGCATCTGATGAAGGAATGGAGGAAAGATGGAAAGATCTTTTGCAGGACTCTGTACATCAGTCCCACTAAGAGTTTAGCTAACCTGCTCTTGATCACCTCCCTCATCAAAATTATTCTGATACCCAGTTCCTCAGTTAGGGAAGGTATATTAACCTACAGCCTAAACTTTTTCAAACTTCAGTTTTAGGCAACTGTTTTTTATTGTGTTATGTATCGGGGTCCCCATGAAAGGGTCACCATTTGCCAGAAGTTGTCTTTCAGATGTATGCCAGATAATATAACATTGTTTCATAAAAAATTAGGAAATAACGATTGGTATCTGGTATACAAACTGATTTGCTGTTGGTATATGCAGGCTATTCAATGGCAAACCACTATCAAAAAGGAAATGGGATTATTCACATTGTATCTTTGAAGTCATGTATAAGATGTGATCATGCACTACATTTTGTAGTTTTTTTCTGAACTACCTCATTTAGGGCCAAATTCACATCTAACACGAGCAGGTATGGCTCCCCTGATGGAAATGATTTGCAATTCATTTATCCCAATGATGAAATTGACCCACAGATTTAGCCCCTTTGCTTGGATTTATCCTTGCCTCACTACATCACAGTAGAACTACAGAGACTCATCTCCACTGGATTTTGCAGTGAGATAGCTAACGGGCATATGTTATCTCACTGCAAAGCTTTTTTTTGTTTTTTTTTTTTTAACAACTGTGAAGACATAGATTCTCTTCAGTTCAAGTTTCCTAGGCTGAAGCCTCCTCAGCCCAGGAAATTTGTAACCAGATGATTTAGGAATGGGTTCCCAGGATACTCCTTTTCTCTCTGGCATATCGTGAGCCCTCTCCCCAATTGCTGAGATGGGATTCCCAAAGCTATCCTTTTTCTCGGTGTCCTGATGGGAACTTGTTCTCCAGTCCGCTCCTTTGTCAGCTGTATGGAGGCACTAATGTATTTCTTGTAAATACTACACAAGCAATTCAGGTAATACTACACTCAGTACATTACTTACCACCCTCAACATAGAAACTAAATACAAAAAACAACAGCCAACATTAATCAAGTTTGGAGTTGGACCCTTAAAAGAAAATGGACAGGAAAGGCAAAGGTTAAACTTATAATCGCGTTAATTATGCTGTACTGAATATATTCTAGCCATGTTCCTGCTATTTCTGGTAAATATTACATCTTAATATGTTACTGTTTGTAGTTAAATGTACCATAAAATGGACAGTATGGGCATATGTCTGAATTAATATTGTTGTAGCAGCATTAATGTTTGTTACTTATTTTTCTTTTAACTGTGCAGCCTTAATTTGCAACCAAGGACCTCTTAAGCTTCATATATTTTTTTAAAAAATTATAATATTCAATTACTAACAGGCATAGGCTAGTTAATTTGCTGCATCTTCCAAATAGCCTTTTCAAACCATTCTTCTCTTTAATATTTGTTAGAAACATTCTTCATTGCCTAGGATAGCAAATCCGTTGCTGAAAATCAATAGTCTGACTACTTTTGTGGCTGCAATACGTTATATATCATAATGTTTTATAAGACTAAAATGAGCTAAAACCAACTCAATTTTAAGATTCAGAACTCAGACTAATAGGTTTTAATTTAAGAAAATATCTGTCACTGTGAATAGGCAAACAAATGAATTAGATTTTTCAGTTTTATTCCTTGGGCCATAAGTGTTAATCTCTCAGTAGAACTCCAACACAGCAGCATGCTGCTATAGATTATCAAAAGTGACTAGTCACGGCTGTGAATTATTCATTTGAAAGGTTATGCATCAGTGATAATATAAATTATATTTGAAAATATATTCATATAACATTTTAATAAGCTTTTAAAATGATTTCTCTCCCAATGTTTAAAGCTAAAAATAATATTTAATGTCTTGAAGAGAATTATGGATTTATCTTGCACATTCAAAAGTCCTGCCACAGGATATCTTATGATTTAAGAGAAACCCTAACATTTGAATGCTTGCTCTAGATACACTCTCCTCTAATCAATTTAAGGTAACATTTGTACAGTTCTTTCTAAGGACTCTAATCAAGTAATTCCTGCAAAGAATGGGTGACAGTTTGTAATGTATTAGAAAAACCTATCCATTGTACCTATGATTTTGAAGAGAGCAGTATGAGCAAACAGAGTATCTAACTGAACAGGATAACTCCAAGGACAAGCAAACATATACACAAACAACTTATCATGGACAAATGCTGTAATAGTTACATTTACGACTTTGGAAGCTCAGCCAAGGTTTTCTAAAACAACTATTCATTTTATGTGCTTCTATTTTAAAGGTCTTCAGTATGAGAATCCCTACAGGAGGCTGATTTTTCACAAAGTGATGCATACCTACTTTCTAAAAATCAGACCTACTTAAAGTGCTTCCTGTTGGGCACCTAGATATTGAGTCCTAAAGTCCCTAGTCACTTTTGAAAATCATGCCCCCTCAATGTCACTAAATGGCAGTGCAGTCACACCGGTCTATACTACAGCATGATTTCAGCAGCAATGGAAGGGAGATATGCAAAGTACTTAAAATACCTTGCGTATCTCCCTTCGATTGCTTGCCACCTTCTTACTGCAGAGTTTTCAGTAGCCTGAGTCAGAAGGAAACCCCTTCCCTTCAACTCAGCTCTACTCCTTTTGCAGGGGTGGCTTTACCGGATCGGCTTCTTGATCAGCTGAGTGGGTCTGTACAATCTGACGGCAGTAAATTGCCACCATCAGTAAAGACAACTCCTTAGTTTGTTTTGGATGACGGTGATTATATTTGTAATACGAGTGTTGATATGCTTATCTAAAATGTAATGTATCTGTCTGTTGACAGCATCAGCTGCTATCCCGTTTTATTCATCTGAAGGCAATAAAGTATACATACTTTGAAGCGGAAGAAGGATTGTGGACAGATTTGAAACTACTAAATCTGTAAAGGGAACTGAGGAAATGTCTAAGAAGCTGAAAAATGGAATGACAGATGTGGTGCTGTGTCCCATTTTGGCTTCACTAATTGTTAAAGGATCTTTTCCTCAAATCAAAAACTGCTGTTGGAACTGAATGCATCAGGGGAAGTCCTGGTACCTTAAAAAAATACTTAACATGTCCCAACTTGCCTTTTCAGATAAAGCACTCTCTTTTTTCCTCCAAATTCCTTCAGCCTGCTACTCCTACCACCTCAACTCCAGCTCTCTCTTGAAATTAGTTTCAATTAAGGATTTTTTGATCCTTACATTTAACTAAAAATGGTCTTAGTAAAATCAGTATGTCTCTTTAGCTGGAAAAATCCAACATCTAATTCTCTGTTCTCATCCCATTTTATCAGTCTGCTGCAACTGTAAAAGATGATGACTCATTCTTCATGACATCACTATCCTCCTAAAATTCCAGTAGGTCATTGCTGTTCTGGTTCTCCTCTTAATCTCCATCACTCCTTTGGTTCATAATCTCACTGGCTTCTCCTTTTCCCAAATTTTACTCTCTGTGAGTTCATTTGACCTCATATCTTCCAACACCACTTCTATCCTGATGACGGCATTTCAATCCATATCTCTAACCCATGATGTGCTCCTGCAATCTCATATTTCTCCAGCTGACACTTCACGCTTGTAACCCAAGTGCCAAATGAAATTCAACATATTGAAAATTTCAGCACTAATACAATCTAGAGCCTCTACATTTTAATGGCCAAATAATTATTCTCACTGACAATCTGCTTTTCCCCTTGTGATATTTGCTTTTAATAAAGAAAGTGTATGATTATGATACCAGAATCAAAATGTGGGAGCCAGCAGAAATGGATTACAATATCAGTTTTACCAAGAAACAGCCATTAGATCAGCACTTACATTCTCCAACCTTTAGTATAAACACTATCCTGAGACTTCAAATGAACTACTAATAAAAAACTAACTACATGTCAGTTTCACAAATTGTTCTTCAACTTATATTAAGAAGACTGGCAAAGAAAAAACCCAGCATGTTCCCATCCTCCTGAGAGAGATTTATGAAAGAAGAAATGTTAGGATGTCCTATTACATTAAAGAACTAGATAGAGACTGTTTGATTTTCTGTTCATTACTGCCTTTTTCTAGGAAACTATATCAGAATTTTAGTGCCTTCTATACTTTGTAGATTGCATTAAGATGTTTGAGATTTTTCTTTCTGGTATTTTGTATTTGTATTGGCCAGATATTCCATTTCTGTTCTTCTTATAAAGCAAAAACAACGAGAGTCCTGGGGCACCTTAAAGACTAACAAATTTTTGTGGGCATAAGCTTTCATGGACACCAACCCACTTCGTCAGATGAATGAAGTGGAAACTACAGTTAAGAGGTATATATGCATATGCCAGGATGAAGGAGGGAAGGTGCTAGCAAAGTCAATGCAGTTAGGGTAGATGAGGCCCATTCACAACAGTGACAGTTTGACTCCTTTTCTTCTTTTAAGTGTTGTTTTAAGTGTTGTAATTTTGTTGGTCCCAGGATATTAGAGAGACAAGATGGGTGAAGTAATATTCTATTGACGACAGAAATAAGCTTCCCAGATCATAAAGAAGAGCTGTGTGTAAGTTCAGAATCCTGTCTCTCTCACCAACAGATGTTGGTCCAAAAAACAAAAATATTACCTCACCCACTTTGTCTCAGTTTGACCCTATGAGATCTACTATTGCAGAAGTATTAGTTAAGCAAGTTCTAGCTGCCTGCAGACTATTTTGACTTACCCATTTTTTTCCATATTTGGAAACATTATAAGGACAGGAATAGGCATTTCATGCTCAGTTGTGTAAATTATTTCCTCTTCTACTATTTACAATGCTTTTTAGAACAAATTTTCAAGAAAAACATAAAATTCTTGCTAGGAGAAATCTAATAGCACATAAATTAAGTAATCTGGGGGAGTGGGAAGGGAAGGAGAATACTAAGTACAATTAAAAAAAGTTCCACAATACTATCTCATATCCTATAACCATCTGATTCATAGGCAAGACCAGATGTAGATCACTCCTTAGACAAAAGTTATACTGACTTGTATTCTTTGTGTATAATGTAAGGACCAGCATATTTGAGAGAGATTCTATTCTAGTCTATATATCGTCTCATACTCCACTCATCACCAAAGTATCTGAGCCCCTTCCAGTAGTTGAATAAGCAACATGACTGCATATGTCACTGTGCTAGCATGTGTGTAAACTGCAAAGTAAATTAAGTTGAGTTTATCAGAACTATTCACATGTATAATGTCATACAGGGTAGATAAAATCAATTATTTAAATTTAAAAAATTTAAATCACATTTTATTTAAAATTAAATACAATTTTCTTTTTAAAAATAAACATTTAACATTAAATGTGAAATTATAATAAACTATGTTAAGATTTAAACTTACTATAACATATTAAGATCACTTAAATAAAATAAAAATAAGTATTCAGGGAGTGCATGTTTGCTGCCAAAGTTCTTTAAAAATGAAACTATTGAAGCAGTAGAAGTGATGAAGTACTAAATCAACTTTTGACAGCAATAGTCTCTTCTGCAGATGCAGAGAGAATATTTTCTTCCTTTCATTTTATTGAATTAGCTCAGTTCAGTGACTAGTTCAGTCAAAGTTGAGAAACCAGTTGGGAGTTGAAAAAAAAATAAACAGGCTTTGTTTTCTCTTGAAGTCCATTAATCAAAGTGGAGTGTGTGAGGTTGAGATCTACTAGTTCTAAAATACTGAAGGATATGAAACTATCACTTCACCTCACTAAGTACAGATAATACTACCTTTCTATAATAAATGCAAGCCATGTTTGAAAAATGTACTTTTTATTTTTTGTGTGTCCTGCATATTTAAGCTAAGTTTCTTAAATTAATAAAAACAATTTCAAACTTCTAATTTTGTTCATTTTAATTGAATTCAAATTTTATATAAATGGACAGTAACAGAAATCCAAATAAACAATTAATAATCTATTAAATAAAAAGTGCATTATTCACCATTTTCTAACCTAAAAAATGTGAAAATTAAAAACATGAATGTGTATGGTAAGCTATGTAATTGCTTACATAAATCTGTATAGATATAGTAGTATATCTGCCTAGCTAACAAAAAACAGTACAAACTTAGAGTACAGACTATATTTAGTTGCAAGTCAACATGCTTTAATGGTTACCAATTGAGAATCATCTTTCTTTAGAAAAAGAAGTAAAAATGCAAAGGAAGATTAAAAGATTATTATTTAAATCAAGATTTCCTGATTGCTGATTTAATCATTATTAAAACTGATTATTTAAATAACTGAGTTAAATCAATCCACCTTAGCCCCATGCACAATATAATACATCATAAAATAATAAGCATTTATATAGTATTTACATGTTCAAAGCACTTTATGAACATTAATTCTTGCAGTACCCCTGTATTTCACTTGGATATGGAAATATTACTATCTCCACTATGCAGATGGGGAGATTGAGACAGAGAATTTAAAAATAAGTCATCAGTGGTACATCCAGAACTCGAGTCCACATCTTCTGATCCATAATTCCATGATCTAATCAGCGTACGAGTCTGCCTATTTGAACAAACAGGCTCTTGGCCATGAATGAATCCAATCTGAGGGTTGTGTCTTGTACCTGGCACTTCTGGAGGATGCTACAGAACAGAGCAGATTTTCAAACAAATGAAGACACATGAAACCTGAAGATGGACTGTGTCTGGAGTCCTGTGATATGGAACTATAATACTGTATATAATATGTCTCGCATATGAACTATTAGTTACTATAATGTTGTATTCAGAGCACTCCCTTTACTGAACAGAAAGGAAGGCATATTAATTACTGTAATTCATTGTAGGTATTCAGTAATTCTTTTAGATCAAACATCTGATCAATTTACACAATAACTTCTTGCTCCAACGCTTTTAAAGCAGTGGGGCTGAGGTGAGTATTCAGGAAAAGCAATGGCATTTCCAAAAGACAACTCACACCACTCAATTTGCTATATTGTAGTAAGACATGGCCACAATTTCTTGTGCATGGGACAAAAAACATATTTGTGTAACAAAGGGAAGGAAATTAAAAAAAAAATCTAGACAGGTATATTGCCCTTCAAATAGCTGTTCTTTTTTTATTCCACAGTTTCATAGATATATCCCCCCAAAGTTGTGACATTACAAATATTTTTAACTCAAAGATCTTCATCCTTATCAACGCTCAGTCAAGCACTAATGCAAGCAGACAAACAGAATGAAAAGAAAAGCACAATGAAGTGATTATGACTGGAAAGCGTCAACCCTTCATTATGCAGCCACTTTAACAGTGTGTAATAGATTCTTATGAACCTCTGTGGGTTGAATAATAATGCACTAGTATAAAATTACTAGACTCCATCAGTCAACATTAGAAACAAAGAAATATAAAGGGGGGGGGGATTCAACAAGCTTTCAAATTGGTTTCTACAGGGCTCAATGCAGAGGAAAATGATTACAGTATTGAATTGTTGCCCCTTTGTTAAAGAGTGCTGGAGACTGGGGGCAGGACCATGGTCATGTTCTCTTGGGAGAGAATTTGGTTCCACAGACTAGATATATTTTCCTATTTTATTCACAAAATACACAAATCTACAGAACATAAATGGCAACAAACCTCCCCTTTCTATAACCACAGCTAAGACATTCCTATGTTCACTATTATAGACAAAACGGCTCCCATTATGAAGGAAGACATGTCCAGAGGGGGTTATGTCTACACTTTTTCATCCATCTAAACATTCAGCATTAGGCTTATATATTTTTTTTAAGAGAGTCCATGGCATCATCCATGAGCAGTCTCTCTCCAGTCAACATATGCATCTGCTCTTTGAATTGGGGTTTCAAAATCCCACATGCTTGCTTGCCTGGGGCAAGTAGGAATTTGGAGCAGGTGAAGAGGTTGAATAGGACTGGGAAGCATAGAAGGGAAAAATTTTCAATCCCTGCTTCGAATTATTGTTTCACTCCAGCGCTCCCAGTTGAAGAACCAGCCTGTTTTCATTGATAGCGGTTAGTTTACATATGAAAAACAAATCTTGTAATGGTAGTTCGTTAGTAGTTGTGATTTTTTCAGTTCCCACAAATTTGAACCTAGGCATTGTCAGCATAAAATGCCCTAGGTAACTAAACTTCCATAGCAGTACATGATGAGACAGGTTGTCTCCCAAGCAGGACTTTATAAATCAGTTTCAGCAAAATGAATGGCACAAAAGCGAATAGGGAGCCAGTACATCCTTTGGAGAATTGGTGTAAAATATTCCCTGAAGCTAATATCACCAAGGAATGTGAACAGTCACATTCTATACTAGTTATTGTGTCTAAGTTGCCTTTAAGTGTAGCCTGATCTACATTACATTCCAATAATAAAAATCACAGGCATAAATAATCAATATCAGAGAGAAATGATCATAATCACCCAATCAGACAGATGAACAAGGTGCTTCTGGCAACTGATGTCACATAACAATCAGAATGCATTCATGTATCCCAAAGCATTACTAAACTGTCCTCTTGTCCTCCCACCAATGGGAAAGAGCTTACACCATTCTCTCAGACAACCAGCACCATCTCTATCAACCTCAATCATCTAATTGTCATTCTAGTTCGGAGCTTGGCTAAACATTAGGGAAGCAAAGATTCTGTACTGTCTACTTTTGATGGAGGAATAGAGCTTTAGGTCATCTGAATAATGATAATGAAGCCTAAATATCACTCTCTCCCCAGCAACTTCACGTACATGTTCAACAAGCTGTCTGACAGAATACATTCCTGATCAACATCCTGCAAGGGAGATTTAGGGAGAGATGAACAATTACCCAGGACCATCCTTCTAGATCTCTCTTGGAGGAAAGAATGGAAACATTCAGGCACCATTCTGTCTACTTCAGCCACAGCTTCGGAGAAGATCAATAAAACCATGATCAACGATATCAAGGATGTTGGCAGGTTTTTAATGAATGTTGGATTAAATCTCTCAATTTTGTTAGAACTTTGGTTAAGAGTCTTTTACATATATAATGGCACTTAAAAGGCAGAGTCAACTTCAAATATAAATGAAAAATAATTTCAAGTGCTACCCCTGGCCTCAAATCACCCTGCCAGTATTTGTGATTTTATGATATTTATCTATATTTTTATGCAATGTTTTTTCTGTATTGTTTATTATTTATGAAGTGTTTTATTTTTATGGAATATTCGTGTTTTTTATTAAATGTTTTTATCTTTATCTATATTTTTATGGAATGTTCTCTCTACTGATGTGTGAAAGATCCACACAACAAAAGGAGAAACTGACTATACGGAACCAGTGAAAATGACTATGTAAGAAGTGATGTCAACTGTATAAAGTTGACGAAACTGAAAAACCAAGCAAAATTGTTTTTCCTCTATCTCTTTAAATTATAATTTGGGTGTTACTTGCAACAATAGTAACATTTTCAGAGAGAAGCACAATTCTTAAGTTGATAGCATCATTTTAATCAGAACTTCCATTCACCCTTACTCATTCATAAAGGGAGCATTAGCAGTAGAGATCTCTGGGAATGAGTCTGCAAACAATAGCACAAAATGCCTGGAAATTAAGAGCTGTCAGTGCTATTAGAACTTCCTTTCACAATGGTTCTACATTTTCTGAAAATACTGCAAAAATAACAGGTATTAAGACTGGTTGTTTTAGACTTGTACTCCTACCTTCAATTCTTGAGCTCCAGCTTTTCCTGAAGAACGTTTGTCTCCGATTTATCAGATTAATGTCATTTCATGACTACAAAAATACACAATAATTCATGGTGTGAACTGAAGTACTAAATCCTCCTCTGAATTATGCCTGTTTCAGAAATCTGGATACTTACTGGACTCTGCATGAGCAAGTGTAGCTAGAAGAAAATACTATTGTGTTTGGACCTAAGAACTCCATCTAAAAATATTAACCTAAACTATAAGCCATTTCTCACTTTCCAGCCTTCTCTGTAAAAGGGTGAACATGTTACTCAGCACCTAGTTGTCCATAAAATCATCCCATAAGACGTAAGGGACAGACAAAAATGTTGCTATTGCAAGAATCTACTTGGGAATTCCAGTCTCAGAACAATTAAAAAGCCTCTAATAAAACTGTACATCAGCTATACAGCACAGGAAGGTACTTAAATGAATTACTGAATTTAGCTCAGATGATTCACTATACTTTGCTTCTCCTTCCTGGCTTCCACTTTTCCTTCACCAAATTGCTATCTACAGGTCTCTTCAAAAGTCAGTTCTATTACTGCTTGGAGAGCTAATCAACTCAAATTGTTGTACTATTTTAACGATATCAGTTTACAAACAGCTATAGCTAAATTTGTCCAACCCTCTCTTGCGAATATAGTTATACCAATATAAGGGTGTATCAATAGACTTTATTTCAATATTTAAAAACTAGCTACGATACATTGGGCCAAATTCATTCTGGGTATATTTTCACTAAAATGAACAGAATACGAGAGAGATTGTTTTGTTCCTTATTCTTTCCAGTTACCGTCCATTGTGGGGGGAAAAAAGCACCTAGTTTCCGTTTCAGTAAATGAATAGTCTTAATTTTTTCTGCAGAGCACGGGTGGTTATAATGGTTCTCAGGATGCGGATCACCTTGTTACTCCTTTGCCTCCAGTCAGAGGAAAACTTGTTTGTGCTTAACTGGGTGTTAGCTCCTGTTCGCCTCTGGTCTGTTAGGGTGTGTCTACACTTGTAAATTAAGTCTACTTAAGCTTGCTTAAATTGACTTAATTTAAGAAAGCTGCTTAAGTCAACTTAAGGAAAATTAAGTTGACTTTGTAAAACCTCGTTTTAAGTCAACTTTTGGCTTAAGTCGATTTTAGAAAGTCGACTTAAGCCAGTGTAGACCTGGAGTAGCCCTAAGTCGACTCCAAGTCAACTTAGGGCTCTCCAGGACTCCCCCACTGCCCTCCCTGCCGGGGGGGTGGCACAGGGAGAGCCTGGCATGCCCCCCCACAAGGCAGGGCAGAGCACTGCCCACCCTGCCCCTGTGCCCCATTGTATCCAGGTACAATGTATCTCTGTCCCCCTTTGCCCCATTGTATCCAGGTACAATGGGGCAAAGGCTGAGCCTCCTGGCACTTGCAAGGGGTGCCCCCCGCCACTGTGGACCTGTCCCAGGTCCACCTAGCCCCTACAAGTCGACTTAGGCGTCCAGTGTGGACGCTCTAGGTCGACTTTGTAGGGTCCCCCCAAAGTCGACTTAAAATTTAAGTGTAGACATGTTAAGTCGACTTAACAAAGTTGACTTTGTTAAGTCGACTTAGCTAAGTCGACTTAAATTCACAAGTGTAGACATAGCCTTAGCCACCCAAACAATCTCCTCTGGGCTATGCCACCCCTTACTTTGCCTTGCTGGTTAGTAACAGGTGCAACCCCAGTCCCTGAGTCTCTTTGAAGCATCACCCTGTGCCATTCAGTCCCTTATCCACGGAACACTGAGAATAATAGCAGATATGCTATTCCTATAGGAACAGGATTCACCCCAGCCTGTTTCATCCAACTCAGGATCAGCTCTGATGTAATATAACAACATTGAGATATTTACAGTGAAACAATCTTTAGCTTATCATAAAAGATCAAGATTTAAGGGATAGTGAGTAAGCATAATGTAAAAAGAAGTTTTACGTATAAAACAATATAACATGCTTCCTATAGATTAAATTTAATAGGCTAACCTTCTGCCTAAGGAAGTGCATCTCATTGTTTTTTGCAGAATTTCAACCAAGACTGGCTGAGATCTCATTTTCACGAACGTAGATGTGTTGGCCATTTACTTCAGCAGGAGCAGGATGAAAGGGTGTCTCAACTCTCTCCTGATAGTGTACAAAGTTCATTGTCTGCCCTCAGAGACAGCACAACCATTCATAGTTGAACCTCTGGTGTCTTGTCTCCCTGTTGACTTCATATGTAAATAAGAGCTTCCAATGTATTGACTTACAATACTTAGTTTATATGTGATAGGGTAATACTCATCCTTTGGCAGAAATCTGATTGTCAACCTTGCCTTGATTCAGGGATATATTTAGGAACGTAGTTTCATTACACATATAATATTTTTTAAAGTATCTGTAGATAACAATCAGTGTGATCCTAGTTTTCATTTTAGATCTTACATGACAACATTTTCAGCCAGATACCATGAAAGTGGGGTGCTAGTGAGGTTGTGAAGTCTCTTATGAGTTGCTTGACAGAACAGTGAACCCTTTGCCAATAGGTAGCAGTAGGCCTTTCTGTCTTTCACAGAGGTACACAATAACAGGGCAATGGGAGGCCTATATCCATACTGTATCTTATCCAAGGAGGACTTCAGTTTTCAGCAGAGATACTGTAGTGCCTTTTCACACTGAATTTACTTTAATAAAAATAAGAGGGCAAATAAACAATGTTACATTTATCTTCATCACATTACGTTATTTCTTCCAATGACTCCGCCTCCCCCTAAACAAATGTATTAATCATTCCACTAGAAAGATGCACAAGCCAGCCACTCTCTCTCTCAGGCTGATCTCTAATAATGAAACCATCTTTATGATTGCAGCATCATCTGGTTCTGTTGTGAAGGTGGAAGCTGCTAACAATTAACTTCTCCTCGTTACTTCATTTGTGGTTAGGGACACGGAAGAGCAGCTGAGCTCCAGGATGTGCTGCCTCATTCTTATCTGAAACTTCCTATAAAAGCTTATTTGTAACAAGATAGTCTTTCAGTTGTGGGAGGACGATCTGCCAAGAAAAGGATATTAAAATAGGATGATATAGCAAGATTTTCTGCTCTGATTGTTTCTATGCTGGGAATGGTTTGGTGTTTTCTGGAGGCTTAGCCACTGACTGACACAATGGCAACTTGATCCTCATTGCCAGACTAATGGATGAATAGATATGAGCTTGGAAAGACTCGTTTGCTAAATTCACCAGTGAACAGCTTGCTGAGGCCCTTCTAAGAGAGTGATATGCATAAACAGATTGTTTATAATTAAATAATCCCTTTCTTATGCTTTTAAAATGAATATTCTCAACTGTGTAGTAACTACCTGTATTAATTTGAGACTGCATTGCACAGAGTACTTTATACTGTGAAAAAAGTTACCTTGGGGTAAACAACTCTTCCTATTTGACTACATTTTCATAATTACAACCCAAAAAATTGTATGCAGTTACTTTCTGATTCAAAGAGTGGTCTATAGCCATCTTGATGTGTCCAAATATGTTTGTACTCCAGTAGAGATGAATTGTGATATGTGATTTTTTTTCCCAAGGAACAAAATAGCAAGAAAGAAAAAAAAAGTGTTATTTCATATACAGACAGTGACAGTTTCTAGTTATTGATGCATCACTAAGCAAGGCTTTCCTAGCAGCCAAATGAGCTATTGCACTTACAAAATGAGGGTATGTGGCATATCTGATTAGTTTTACTCATAAGTCTAAGATATTATATAATTCTAGAAGGTGGTTATCTATTTTTGAGGGAAGATGTGCCACTTTAAAAAAAATAGATGTATTAACTGCCATATTGTTTCCTCTGCAATTATCTTTTCTATTCAGCATGCAAATGGGAAAATGCTGTATGTTCATTGTAAGTGCCATACATCCTCTTCTTAATTAATTGTAAGCAAACTTCTATTAGCATTTCACTCATGCTGAGTCTAAAACAAATTAAGTATTTCAGGCAAATGAAGGTAGAGTAGTCTAAGAAACCTGCTTTTTGTAAACTAATGGAACAATTTATAACAAATTTTATTACAGGCACCTGTGAGCTCCCACCAAGCAGCAGCAGCAGCAGCAACAGACGTGTTTCTGCTTATATTGCTCAGCTCCAAGCTGATGTCCCTTAAAGCTGTTAGGCTAAAAGCCAGCATGAGATACATCCACAGAGAGACCTGACCCTTTTCTCTGCAACTAATAAAGTCTCTTGGAAGTTTTAAGTTTATAGTCTATGTGAAATTTTTATTATTGTAACTTTGCCTCTTTTCCCAGCCATACATGGCTAACTATGACCTACAGATGATAGAAATAATGTATTGGAACTGAACATGCATAGATTTAAATGAAATAGACTAAGGAGAAAAATTAGCAAAACTCTTCAAACAACACTATCATTTAGTTATACGTAGGAACCAAAAAGGCTAACTCTAGAAACTATTTTCACCTATTTACATTAAGAAGCACGTTCCTTCTTCTGCATCATAATCTCTATTAAAAGATTACCTTTGAAGAGTCTGTCTGCCCATAAAATTTCTTAGGCCTCAATACACAAAGGGATGCACAGCAAAAATCACAGGAACACCACTGGGGTCCACAAAGACCCAGTTAGATGCATAGATTTCCTATGCAATAAATGGGAAGAGACAGGCACCTAACAATGAGATCCATGAAAGTTAGCATGTTAGGTGAGGACCCGTCTAAGCTAACCAATCGGTGGTGCCAATGAGAGGGGTGTGTCCTAAGCCCCTTCCCTCTTATGGAGTTTGGCACACCCAACGCCAGGCTGTAATGAAGCACCTATCTCTGCTTGTGAGCCACAACCAGGAACCTCTCTGCTGGAGGCAGATGGATTAAGTTGCCAAGCCATTTCTTGCTAACTGTCTTACTCAACACAAAACAAAAGAGAAGAAAGTAGTGTCCACCTTATAACATTTAGCCCAGTGAGTAACTCACCCATCTGGAAGCCAAGGTTAAATTTCCCACCACACCATACCCGAAGTGTGTGTGGGAAGGATTTGAACAGGTGTCTCCCACTTTTCCACTTCTGAGCAGAGTATTAACCACTGAGCTACGGGATATTCTGATATGGGGACTTCCTTAATCTCTGCTGTTGAAGCTGTTTCACATTGGATAAACACTGAAAAAGTCATTTTGTGTGTGGGGGGGGGGGGGCGAGCAAGACAGAGAAAACGCATGTGTGAGCAAACAAGAATAATTCTATGGCTTAGTGCCTACGGCGTGCACCTGAGAGGTGAAAGACCCAAGGTCCAGTTCCCCTGTTCCAATAGGTCTTCAAGAATAATAGCACCTCATATGTAGTGCTGTTTATCTAGGTCATTTAAGCCACACAGCAAGTCAGTGTCAGGGCTTGTCTTCACTGACGCCAGCAAATTCGCCACCATCATATCGATCTCTCTGATCAACCGAGCACGTCTGCAAAGAGCCACTCAGCTAATCAGGAAGCCAGCACTGGAAGACCACTGCTTTAGAAGGAGCAGCCCTGAGCCGGAAAGAGTTTCCCTTTGACTCAGGCTACTGAAGACAGTGCGGTAAACAGGTGATAGGCAATCGGCGGGAGATACACAAAGTACTGAAAATACCTTGCATATCTCTCTTTGATTGACACCAAAATCGCACAGTCCAACATCGTATCCATTGGACAACACTGCCTGCCAAGTGGACTGGGGAGATTCCCTCTCAGTAACAAGAGACAAGATAACACAGAAACAGAAAAAACTCCTTGGTTGGGAAAGGTAGGACTTGAAGGCAGGACTAGTTTGACTGAACTAACACTTAAGCCAAAACATTATTTTCATATCTGAGGAGCACCAAGAAAGCCACAATATAAATAAAACTTAAAGATCCATGGAAAGGCAAACTCTTCCCTTTGCAGTTAATTTCATAGACGTCTTGCACAAAGAAAATAAATTCTCTGGTGGTATTAGCAAAGCTGATTCTCTGTAAAGAAGCCATACCTAGCATTACTTGTCTTCAGATACCTTGCCTAGCACAGAAATTGTAGCTATTTGTGAACAGTCCCTAGATTTTGACTCCAGCAAGTTTTGAAGGAATTTACAATTTTATTTTCATTGCATGAAAAGGATGGAAAATACATGTTAAGTACTACATATTTTTAAATATATTAGTTACTACATGCTACATATATAAACCTATCTTCAAACCACTGCACCATGTCTAATGATGAAAAAAAGGAAGGTGACAGAATCTAATCAAATGGTTTCATACGATTTTTTTTTTTTTAAATTTCTACTTAGTAAATAAAAGAACAACAATTGTACTTAGAAATTGCCAAACCTGGGAACCTCAACTCCAAATTCTTTTTATTTCTTAGGGTTTGGGATCCAAGTTTGTAACGAATTACCTTTCCATTTCCATTTCAAATATGCTACAGATGAGACACTAAGAGCTTGTGATGTTTCATGACAGCAAGTCTGAACCCAAGTTTATTTCTGAGTTGGCCTTGATTCTGAAATATAGCTTAAATGTAATATGGATCCAAACCCTACATCCTTGAGTCACTTCTACTTAACTTTTAAAAAGCTTCATTCCCATCGGTGACTTAGTAACAGATATTAACTGAACGCATTTATTAAGTAACAAATGTAAGAGATTTTATAAAAGTCAAATTAAATAACATACAACTTAAATATTATAAAGTAGAGTTTATTCACATAATACTTAAACTCTGAAGCTAACACTAAGCAGGGGAGATTTTAAAAGGCCAAAATGGGAGTAGTGAATCTGTCATTTGTTCTGTTGGAAACTTCTCCCTACATAAATAATCTCAAAAGTCACAAGAAAGGAATCTGTTTACTCTTTGATCATTTTCTACATTCCAGCAAGCATGAAACAAAAATCGGTGAAAAAAAGATCTTGAAACAAAAACAATTTGAGGGAGGGTGGGTAAACCGTAAAGTTCTTTCTGTTCCCATACAGTAAAAGGGCAAGTGCCTGGTGCAAAGCAGTTTGGTATAAATGTAATAATTTTTGGATAGGAGCCAGTACTAAGGTTGAAAAGCAATATTACAAGGCTTCTGTGATGACAGCCTACTGGGAGACATTTGTTGAAAATTGCTTTGCCTATCATTTAGTCAGCAAAAAACCCACACACTACTAGTTATGTTAGAACTGTGTTGAGTGTGCATCTATAAATGATTCAAACTATAAGCAAATAAAACCCCCATATAGGTGCAATCACCATAAAAGCCAAGTACTTCTGTTCTATTCTTTTACACTGGAAAGCCTTCTATATATTCACCATAAACTGTTCAAACAAATATGTATAATTATAAAGGAAGCATGCTCTATGATTTAGATTCAAGTTTCAAAAATTAAATTAACATGACTTTTTGACAAGAGGCAATAAAGTTTTCAATGGTTACATTATGAACAAGCAGAAGTCTTAAATCTTGCAACATCAGATAAACAACGTATTTTTTAACTACAACCTTTTACTCTGCTGGAAATGGTAACTTATACAAGTGCTAAATTGTAAGGTTTTAAGTACACAATGTCTTTCTTTCTAAAGTCCTCCAAATCATGAAAACATTTTAAACTAATTGGAAGGAAATAAACAAAAGAAAGGACTAACCCTTATATATTTTAAGCAGTCCATATAGATTTTATCCATGTGGCTCCCATACAAGTTAAATGGCAGTCATTTAGCTAATTGCCCGAGCATTGTTTGGAAAACTGAGGAGTAAATATCCAGCAGTTAGTTATTTGTTAACCATATTTTTAAAAAAATCATATTAATCTCTCCGTATTCTGCCATTACTTCAATCTGTAAAGCTCATGATTCCATCTAAAATCATCAGTTTATTTTTGCTATTGCACAGGAGAAGCGTATGATTTATGACTTACATAAGTATCCCCAATTTTCATGAAAGCTAATAATTACTACATTT
The DNA here is from genome assembly GCA_007922175.1 of Pelusios castaneus. NCBI lineage: Eukaryota > Metazoa > Chordata > Testudines > Pelomedusidae > Pelusios > Pelusios castaneus. Next base: position 12,749,956 of record ML685755.1, read on the forward strand.
TGGCATAATTAGTGATTTAGTCTAAATTTGCTGTTCCTGTATTTAAGTGCTAGCTTTGGAACGTCTGGATCTCCAAGTGAAATTAGTTTAAAGGGTTAAATGAGGTTACTTTTTTTCCCTTTAAGGATGACCCCACTTCTGCTTTCTCATATGTTTTTGCAGAAATTCAAAAGACATTTACCTGCTTCTTCAGCATGTGTAGGAAGCCTTCCCGGGCAAAATAACTACCAGTTATTGGGAATTAAAGCTTTACTAAAAAACGGGGGAAAACCCCAAAGATTCTAGCCTTTATTCTTACAAATTTTATCTTCCAAAGTGAATCAAGAATAAATCAATGCTGTGGTGTTTTCCTAAATCTACAGACAGTATCTCTCTCCCATCTTGTATGTCTCTTCTTTAAGCATTCAAAAGATAAATAGTGCTGAGACTTCAGTACATGACTGTAAATAAGCCAGTAAAAGCTGTTAATTGGTTTCAGTAGAGGATTCAGTCGCATTAGTTTGATTATTCGTGGTCACTACTGATAAAGGTCCAGTCCATCTTACATTGAAGTAAATGGCAGGAATCCCAGCAATTGAACTGGAAGTTGTACTGGGCCCTACACATCAAACAAATTACAGTTCTCCACCTCTTACACACGTTCCATGGAGATGAAAGAGACAAAAAGCTTGATACTGAATCAGAATCAGACCTGCAAAAGGAGTAATGATTAGAGGCTTTCTTGAGTGTAGTGGCTGGTTTTATTAGAGGCTATCAGCATAGCTGTAACTGACAATGAGATGGTTCTTCTTTAACACTACTGATAGAGGTCTTCATTTTTAGAGATTTACATGAGGGCTGTTTCTATAGCAAATGCATAGACTACAGCTGATGGCTGTCATCAAAAGACACTCCACTTTTGAGTGCTTGAGAAGTTTTCCATACCTGCTGTAATATGTAAAGAACCATTTGGAACATTCTGCCATTAGCTGGGCCAGATTTATGACAGGAAGAAACATTTTCTTGCATTAGCAATTTGAAAAAAAAAATCTATCTGAACTTTTTTGCACTTGCAGAAAAGATTAATGAGGTTCAGTTCAAGTCTGTTCTTTTTTCAGTCAAACCAATTTCCTTCACCCTTACTCAAAGTCATCATCCAGATTTCCAAAGGCCAGATTCATTCCTGTCCCAGACAGCTGTCCATTCAATGGAGTTTGACCCACCTATAAAAACGAATTTTGGCTCTAAATCCGACTTCTTATATTCTGTTAATCTGCCAGTCGTTACGGGCATCATCTCAAATCAAAAAAAGAAAAAGATCCAATTCCTGTCTTTGTCCTCTGAGAGGACTGGAATAGATACAGATGTGGAGTACATATGCTCACCAGCATATAACCTTCTGTGCAAAAAACTCCAACAAAATTAGATTTCTGTGGCTAAGCATTGATTTGACAAGAAGTCAGCCAAATCCATCTACAGTAAATGAGATGTAACTACAGCATTCCAGACAAAATGGTGCAGTTTTGGAAAACTGAAAAATCCTCCTACTGGGGGTAGCATGACATAAATACAACTAAAATCATTCTCCTGCCATCTTGAAATAATTATTTCTAATCTGTCATTCACCACTCTATGAAGACATCATCACTACTTCCCATTGACCACATAGATAAACGTTTTGTTTCAGGGTATTATTCTGAACTACCGTAATCTAAACAGTAATAGTGTTCTAGGTTTGTACAAACATATAGTAAATATGCACATCTATTGTTTTGAGGGGGGCAGGAATAGTGAATGAGGGGAAGGAATTATGTGAGTAAAAGAACAACATGGGTAATGGGAGAGGGAGAGAAGAAGAGAGAGAAGTAGTGGCCAGCGTAATGTTGGGCAGATGAAGGACTGCAATGTTAGGAGAAGGACAAGGTGAAAGGGGAATCCTCACCAATAGCAATACTGAAAAGGAGAACACCTGGATCCGTAGTGCAAGTCTGAGAGTTGAGCCACTATGATGTCACATGGTTGTAAACATACCTAGGACAACATACTGATAGCTACTGGACAGCCTTCACTTAACCTCCAGAACCAGAGCGTGGAGGTTCTGTGCACTTAACCTCCAGAACCAGAGCGTGGAGGTTCTGTG
>ML685755.1:12752084-12766234 GCA_007922175.1 Pelusios castaneus
AGGTTCTGTGCACTTAACCTCCAGAACCAGAGCGTGGAGGTTCTGTGAAGCTGCTAGCACTACACAAATTAAATAAAGAAGTTTATGGCCAGTAGAGTCACACTGCTCACAGATTCATTACTCTGCAATTGCCATTCCTCTCAACTTCTCTATATGCTGTTGTGAAAAGAGCTACCAGGGAAGAGTGCTCCCCTGGAATGGACTCTGCAGCCTCTCCGCTTCCTCTTCAACAGAGCCATGGAAGTTAGATTGTTTTACAAGTCGTCTGCTCCTCCATACTAGAAGGAGGAAGAACTGGGTTTGCCTCAAAGAGAATGTTACATCTGTAAGTAATGCAAAACTCTTGCAGTCATCATTATAGAAGCTGTCAGTGAAAGATATTTAAATACATACACACAGATCTACATTGAATGTCCACTGATTACTGCACATTGGATGCTTATCTGGTCTGTTTTTGAGTATGTGTTGATTGCTGTGTTATCTTAATGCATATACCATTTTGGATGAATACAGACTCTCATCATGGTATATGCACCCAAGCCAACTATCTTGGCAACCTAGGATATTTATTACAACCACCTTTCCGTAACATAGGGAATTAACTCAAAATGGTCATACAGCCATGTATTTCTCAATGTCCTAAACAGAAGAATATGGGACAGTGGGTAAATGTGTCCAAAAGGTGATATCACTTGCTTAATAAGGATAAGAGGGCATTTATATTCTAAATTATGGCCCATGGACTGCCAGGGTCACAGAATGAAGCATTTGAGAAACATCAACGGTGAGCTTGAGAAGGAAAGAGTTCATGAAAGGAACTATCTTATGAAACTGATGGTAGAATTTAAATTGGAAAACCACTGCATTTTTATTTATATTCATGCACTGCAGAAGTCTCTGAGGCTATTTACATAAACACAGAGTTATAAATGAAAGCCACACAGATCTGCCTACTACCTAATGGAAAAATGGGGTAAAATCTCTGGCAGGGTACAAACAGATGTTTTGGCATTAGAGAAAGGGGAATTTGCATTCACATCTTCTATGCAAACTTTCAATACAATTTAAAAAATGGGGGTGAGGGCTCCCAATGTCCCTTCCATGATCTGAGCTCCTGTAGGAAGAGAAACCACCTTCCTCCCTACACCTCCCCCACCCCCCTGATCTTGCAGTCTTTGTGTAATGGGTGTTTTTATGGACTCCAGACTGGAGCAGCAGAGAACTGATCAGCAGATTTCCTCTGCAATGAGAAGAGGCAAAGCGGAGAAATCCAAGTAGTCTGGCAGCTGCCAGTTTGAAAGCAGAAAATCCATGAAATCGCAGATTTCCATGAAAACTGAGAGCTCTGCCTACAGCTGTGACTAACATTTCAATAAAACAATACCAAATATCACGTCGTGTTTTGCTTCACCGGAAGCATGAAGTATAAAACACAGAGCCAAACTCACTCCTGAAGTCAGTACAGTTATATCAGCAATGAATCTGGCCAACAGATTGGTTCTTTGTTGGAGAACTGGGTTCCAGAACAACCAAGAAACTCTGGATCAGTGGGCACCACGTGATACAAGCTCACTAGCCAGAGAGTTGGGAAACGGATGCTAAACATCTCTACGTGTTCTGTCTGATGGCTGATTGAAGCATAACCAGCAGTCACAGAAGCAGCACATTCCAGACAGTGGCCAGAGGGTGAATACTGAGCTGGTGACGGCAGCTTGGAAGTGGTGTATCTCTACACCAAAGAACAAGCATTGCAGCTTCGCCATTTGTCACCAATGGCCCTAATGGGTTTCTAGATTATTCTGTCATGCTCCTAATAACCAGCAATATCTCACAGAAAGTTTAATTTAATCATTTTTTTTTAAAAAACCTGCAATATTTAAAGGAGAAGAACTACACGGCCCAAATGTAAAGACCAATATAAGACCCAGGAATATGTTTCCATTGGGGTCTGAACAGGATGATGACTAGACGAACCAGGACATGTTTGATCACTCTTAATGCAGAGAATGCAACTTCTATTTATTTTTTTAAACAAACACTAAATTTGCACCTTCATATTTTACAAAAAGAATATGGAAATATTGGATTACTGCATGATCCGTGTGCACCATGGAAGCACAAGCGATTTCTTCTAATCCAGTGGTCTCCAACCTTTCGCCAGCAGACGGTGCAATGTTTCAACTGCCCTTCAGAAGTAGATTGTGATCAGCTGGTTGGGGACCACTGCTTGAGCCATTATGAGGTAGCTTGTTAGTTAGCATGAGCCTTACATTGAAAGGTAGGTGCGTAGCCACCATGGCTCCATAGCAGACTTAAGAGATGCAGTTTTGTCCCCGCTTTCCTCTTCCTCCAGGTGAGAAGTCCTTGCCTAGCACAATTTACTTTCCCCACCACAGGAGCACAATTTCAGTTGGGTTGGTTGGTATGTTGGGAGGAAGTGGAGTTGCTTGCCCACTTTTGACCTTCATGTGTGGAAGGGGAAGTAATAGCCCTGGGTGCGTCTACACATGTAAATTAAGTCGATTTAAGCTTGCTTAAGTCGACTTAATTTACTCTGCGTCTACACTACAGTTTGCTTAAGTCGACTTAAGCAAGTTGCTTAAGACGACTTAATGAAAGTAAAGTTGACTTAATGAAAATTAAGTCGACTTTATTAAACCTCCTTTTAGTTCGACTTAAGGCTTAAGTCGACTTTTTAAAGTCGACCTAAGCCAGTGTAGACCCGGAGTAGCCCTAAGTCGACTTAGAGCTACTACAGGACTCCCTCACTGCCCTCCCTGCTGGGGAGGGTGCACAAGGGGAGCCTGGCATGCACACCCACCCTGCCCCTATGCCTTGCTAGGGTCCCTGTCCCCCTTTGCCCCATTGTACCAAGGTACAATGGGGCAAAGGCTGAGCCCCCTGGCACTGGGCAAGGGGTGCCCCTCCTGCCCCTGTGGACCTGCCCTACGTCCCCCTAGCCCCTAGAAGTCGACCTAAGTGTCCAGTGTAGACGCTCTAGTTCGACTTTGTAAGTTCCCCCCTAAGTCAACTTAAAATTTAGGTGTAGACATGCTAAGTCGACTTAACTAAGTCGACATAGCTAAAGTCGACCTAAATTTACAAGTGTAGACATAGCCTCTGTGTTATAGCATCTATTCTCCCCACATACACTATGACCTGTAACAGGAGTAGTCGGCTTATTCCCTCATGATATTCTGAGCTTGGACATTCCTCCAGTCATAATTGGCCTTCTAAATTTTTAAAGGAATACTTAAATACTTTCATACTTAAATTTCTCATATGTGGCATTTTGCTTCAGGATTTTTTTTTTCCTCCTGAAGTTTAATATAAATCAGACAGCCATCTGGGAAATAAAAAGGTTTTTTAAAATGAGTGGTTTTCTCCTTGGGAGAAGTCCCAAATAAAAACTTACAACAAAATTAAGGCATTAAATTTATATCAGTTACTCAAAGAGAAGTTGTTAGAAATGCTGCAGCTATTAAACCACAACTTGACACTGAAAAATTCTAAGAATAAAGTTCAAAGACAAAACTGCAAAGTTACAACATTTACAGGTAAAGTTCCACCAAAACTCTGACACAGTTTCAAAGGCCATCTTCCTCTAATCCACCAGCAATCTCTTTACTCCCACCATTAACCTGGATATCCACAATACTAATTTCACATTTCTAGTATGGATCACAAATCTTCACCAGCCATACTATCAACAAACTGCTTCTAACTCATTGTACATTGGCAAACAACCCAAGCAGAAACATTCCTCTACTTCAACCTCCCACAGGTTGATAGTAAGAATCACTAAGAACTCTTCTCTTTTCCTCCATATACATTTCAGAAACAACACTATTTCATTCTTCTCTGAGTTGAGACACTATGAATCTTCCTTGGAAGGACAATTTCAGTTTGCAAGATCATCCTCTATGTACATTCAGCCTTTGGCCTCTCAGCTGAGACTGCCAATAACTACTCCAGTTAATGCCAAATGAGCTTTTTTGTTAAGGTGTGCATGATTTGGAATACATGCCTGTCCACTGAAACAATAGAGAGTTAATGCTTTCTGTTCATAGGGATAGCAATATAATGCCTGGAAATACAACTTTCCAGAATTGGTTTCTATGGCAATAATGGTAGAAAATGGTGGCGCCTTAAGATTTGAAGCTGGGTATATAGGCTAGCTTTAGGCAACTAATTAGGTCAATTCTTTTTAAATGCTTCTTTACAGAGCTGGGAAAAAAGAAGAGAAGGAAGATTATTACAATGATGTTTCCCAGTACTGCAGCGTCTTTTTCAGTGACAAGAGAACTCTATGCAGTGCTCTGAATCAGGGAGAGCACAATGCCATCTTCAATTTATCTTTAACTTGATAGCTACCATAGAAAAGGCCACTAATGAAAAAAAAAGTTTGCACATCATAGTATGTTTATCTGGCCTTCACATACCTTTCTGACACCACTGTCTAATTAAAGTTTTTTAGTTGCACTGAGAGCTCACCTCTAATTGATTCCCTTCTTCTACTCACTTTAAAGGACAAATCTTGTTACCAGCCCTCTACAGAAACAGAGGCCTCTGACCAAAGCAAGTTCATGAATAAAAGTTCAGTGGATGTCTGGTCTCTAACATATAAATGAGTCTGATTTTGCAATTGAAGTTGTGGGTGATCAGCACTTCTAAGCATCTGGCCCGTTATTTTTATAACTGTCCAGCAGAGCTGAATGGTCATTTTCTGCCATTTATATATTCATTTATTTTCAGAAGAATGCACAGTCTAGTAGTCAGACAAAACAGTTTGCAAATTCATGTCAAATTCACCAAATGGTTTTGGTATAAAACCAAACAAAACAAAAACCAAAACAATACACACACAAATTTCCAAAACCACCAAATGGCTTTTCATCCTGAAATGTGCCTCCATTTTATAAAAGGTTAAAAATAAAAATGAAATATTTCATTTGTGACAAACAAAATGCTCAGCTCATCGCAAAATGAAGTCTTTTCAACTTTTGGGCTCATCAGAATTTTTTTAATTTTGTTTTGAGTTATCCCAAAACAATTTTGTTTCCCATTTCTTTGATGCAGCCAGTTAGCTGAAAAATCTCACCCCCGAATGGAGCTTTCAGATGACCTTCAAACTGCAGCGCTGCTAGACTGATCAATGAGAGATTCAATCATACAGCATCAACAAACCAACCAACCACCAACCCGTGTCTGTTTGGCTGTAAACAGCAGAGCCTACTGCATGGCAAACGAAACAAAAGGATGGATCAACTTTCTACAGTCTCCAGTTACATGTCGATGGACTTTTTCACATTCCACTTGTACAGAAGGGCATTTGTGGTACATATACTCGAGTAAGATAAGAACATTGACAATGTTGGCTCACTGAGGTGGAACCCCGTCACCACAGTTGAAGGGAATGTAGGGTGCCTCCCTAGCACCACGTACTTCTAAAACATCCATCACTAGATGGTGAAGTTCACCCAAACGTGAGTTTGTATTGGGATATAAGCTCCATTGGGGCATGGATACTGCATGAGCTGTCAGTGCTTTCAGAGACTTCAACCCCTGCACCTTTATTTCACACTTTCTAGAGGGACTTATAACTTCATGAATAAGAGAGACCAGAATGTTTGACCAGAAATATATTTCTTCTAGAAACTGACCAAGAAAAAGATGCCATGAAATTAGGTGCTAGGTGCCAAAGAACATCACTTGAAACTAGAATAGATATTCCAATATTATGGTTGTGGGGGGTCACAGATATATTGATTAGGTATCTGAGGACAAACATGGACAATTTCCAAAACAGAAATCCTCGGTATGTGTTGGAAAGAAACTGATCTCGAACTGCAGAAAACGAACTCACGTCACCAAGTCAGGAGTACACAAGATGCTTCTATGAGTATCCTACCATTAAAACTTTGAAGCTATACGAGTCCCTCACCATTCAAATCTGAGGAATCTACTGAGATAGGAATATCGTTGAGAATTGCACAATACATATTTACATACATGTATAAATATGACCAAACTTCTACATGCAAATATACACACACAAATTCTCTTTCACTCCATTTTGCGAGTCTTACAGAAAAATTAAAATTCACGTTTTTCATCAGAAAACCCAAAAAATATTTCTTGGATATTAAAAAAAAAGAAGAAGAAGAAGAAGTACTGCTAGCTAACCAATAAGTTATATTTCACATCCATGACAACATCAGAGGGATATGTTTTATGGGTAGAAGGCAATAACTGTGAAATACAAAATGATTTTCCTAACGTGTAAGAAAAATTCAAGATTCAAATTTTAAGTTTTAATTGACTTTTAATTCAATTCAAATTTTAGAGCATTTTAACCAATGACAATGCCTTATGCAAACCAACCACAAACAACTGTATGACAATTGGCTGATTTACTTCTGATTTCAAAAACATAGCTTATCAAAGTGATCTGGAAACTAAACAATGCTGTGTGCAATATTTACAGGATAACAGTACTTATACCATTTTAAATAATGAAATAATACACAAATTGAAATTCTACCTGCATGCCGCAGTGATACTTCAAGAGAAAGTATAGGAGTTCCAAGATAACTACTGAGTCCTATCTGCACATGCAAATAGCAATACTTGCAGTGGTGGAATTTGGGTGGCCCTTATGGGATATAGAGGTAAACCACATTTTCTTTCTCTTCTTCAACAAATATTCCCAATTAAGTATTATTTAAACTAATTTGACTGTAGATGAAAATTGAAAATATTGGCCATGTTATTTTATTTTACAATAGACCAGCATTCCACAAGGATATAAATTCCAGAGGGGTAGCCCTGTTAGCCTGTATACAGCAAAAAACTATGAAAGTCCTGTGGCACCTTAAAGACTAACAAATTTCTTGGGGCATAAGTTTTCACGGGCTGCAGGTGCCACAGGACTTGCGTTATTCCACAAGGAGCTACTGTTCATGATGACTTTGAAATCATATTTGTTAAATACAGAAATTCTTTGTTTGATCTTTATTTAATATAGCAAACAAAGACTGATTTACAGAGTGAGTTCAATTAAGCTGCACAAATTTACACCAGCAGTAGATCTAACCCAGTCATTTTACCTTACACCCAGAAAGAGAAGAGTGAGACTGTTCAAACAGACAATTTCAACGCAGGTTTACACAGTACGTCTCTGTGGAAACATCATGTTATATAACAGCAGAGTAAATCATTTTAAAACATTTTTACTTTCTTTAGAGTTCATAGTCCTGATGTCTCCCAATAAGAAAACTACGAGAGTCCTGTGGCACCTTATAGACTAACAGATTTTCTATGGCATAAACTTATGCCGAAGAAAATCTGTTAGTCTATAAGGTGCCACAGGACTCTCGTTGTTTTTTGCTATACAACAGACTAACATGGCTACCCCTCTGGAAATAAGAAAACTGTCATCATAGAATAAGGTGTGATAATTGACTGCTTGCTATTTCAGTCTTTAAAATATACTATTACGTTTCTGATAGCCAGAGATTTTAAGCTGATTATCCTTATTCAGCATATCATTGTTATTGACTGGCAAAGCCTATCAATACAATGGAAAATCTTACAAAGTGTGGCAAGCTATTTAGTAACAGTTGTAATAAACCTAAATCTATTCTTTGTACTCTGATGGTGCTTGCAAAAATCAGATAAAATGTAAGTGGTTTATCATCTCAAATGATAAATCTGTCATATGTTTTGCACACAAAGATTGCTGCACAATATAACGTACAGCACGGTGACATAAAAATATAATCTATATTCTTGGTAGTAGTTACTGCTGATTTATAGAATATATTACACCTAAAGCCGTCTAGCTGCCTTAAATCAACTAGAAAGATTCCCTAAAGAAATACATCATCAAAGGAACAGTCTCAGCCACTTTTCTGGTTTGCTCATTTGTTTGACTTCAGCTAAATGTAACTTTTAATGTAATTTATAGTATGTTGTAATTTATGCCTTACATAGCAAGTCTGTGGAGTAAACAATGGTAATCTGGTTGCTTCTAAGAAAAATAAATGAATAGTAGATAGCTTAAAGAAAATAAACATCTCCTCGCTATAGTGTATATCAACAGAAGTCACTGAAATTTCCCTGTTCAAAAGAAAGATGCACAAGTTTTCAAGTAAATAAACAATTTTAAAATTAATTATTAATGGTGGATATTTAAATACAAAATGTATACATTTTCTGATTCATGTGAGTAATGCAAAAGCTTTCCAGACCTCTGTGACATCATCTGCATGCCTCAGATTTAGGTATACTGAGGAATAATCTAATGAGAATGAATGAACACCATGGTTTCATAGAATTAGGATGAGTCAGTGAAACAGATCAGTAGTATGGCGAATCAGTTCTCCATGCCATGGCATCTTTGCTTCCAGAGAAGCACTTACCAAACAAAGTAAAATAGCAACAGGAAGAAAAACATGAATGCCTCTACTTCAACTCAAAGCTATAGAGTGTAGATTTCTCCTGCACCACTCATCTGTAATGCCCTTGGAAACCAAAACTTAAAATGTTTGGACTTGATTCTCTACTGCCTTGCAACTTGTGTATTCTGTTCAGATTTGATAAAGTTTTATGCTCACTTTAAAACACAGGTAATGACTACAGAAAGTGTAAGGCAGCAGAGAATATGGCCCATTTGTTTTTAATCAAAGACCCAGTTCTTTTCCTACTGATGTATATGGTGAAATTCTCATTGATTTCTAACTGAGAAGAATTGAACCTTTAATGTAATTTATCATTTGAATATACAGCAATATCATCATTATAGTATTATGAGCACTATGCATCAAATCCAGCAGTCCTTATTCAGGTAAAACTCCATTTTATTTTGTTTCTTTTTAAAGATTACAGAATGGTCCAACATAAATGTATTTTGAAATACTACTGTTTGTCTAAGTTACATTCTAGATTTGCTAGCTAGAGGCACTCATCTGAAGATGAGCAGTGCCATTGAACAATGTATTCAATGTAACAGAAATTCTGCCAGAAGATAGCAGGATTCCACAAAGTAAGGAAGGAAATACACTATGCAGCCATTTGGGGGGCTGAATGTGGCCATATTTCAACAGTCCTTCCTTTTAGCCAGGCATATCCTCCAGTGGACTGTTATGTGCAATGGGGGAATTCTACCCTACTAATTGCACAAGAGCAGAAGTGGAAGAAGATCCTTCCACCCCAGCCCCGACCCTCTTGCACATCAACAAAATGTGACTTATTTGTTGTCATTGATTAGAATCTCTACAAATAAACTAAAAAACATTTATCTGATAAAACTTGATTTTTTGAGCACAATCACCAGAAATATCATATATCTTCTCTCAATATCAACAGTGGCCTAACGAGAAGAGACATTTCTGCAAGAACAACTTAAAAAAACTGTGTCGTCTTTGTTCTCTACTGTAAATAGGCACTTCATAATCTCCAGTCCATATGCTTCACTTTGTTCTTATATAAAGTTATATATCAATCTCAAATCAAATAAATTATTTAGGATGATATTGTTCAAGAATAGTCACTAAACCATAAAGTTGCTCTAATTAAAAAGAGGAAATTATCAAAGTGCAAAGATCAGGTTTTAGATTATTAGTCAAGGCTTTGCGTTTCCATTCCCTTAAAATGAATTTGAAAATATCAGTAGTACAGCAAGCTTTCCACATGCCACCATATCAGTGAGATGAAACCCAGATCTACAGAGTCTACAGGTCTCTCTACAGCTGTTGCCAATAAGCATAGCAAAAACCTAGGGCTATGTCTACACTTACAAAAGCTAGTTCGAATTAGTTAATTCAAACTAACTAATTCGAACTAATTTCAGTTAGTTTGAATTAACTTAATTCGGACTAGCCTGGCCCCACTAGAATGCTAGTTCAAACTAGCCACGGCCATGCAGGGCACTTGCTTAGTTCGAATTAGTCAGTTGCAGGAAGGTCAATCTGCTGATTAGTTCGAACTAAGCAGTTAGTTTGAACTAATATGGCCACATTTGACTTAGTTCGAATTAACGGATCAAACTAACCATTAATTTGAACTAAGAAATCAAATTTATTAGTTCGAATTAAGGAAGCCCTTAATTCGAACTAATGAAAGCCTAGTGTGGCCAAGGCTTAAGTTAGTTTGAATTAAGCTTCCTTAATTAGAGCCAACTTGCAAGTGTAGACATAGCCTAGAAGAGTCTGCTGAAGTTGACAAACTAGACAGAATTTACTGTCAAATGAGGACATGATGTTTAAAAACGACTTTTGCATATTTTGGATATGTCATTGGGTTGCAGTGCTTTTGCAACATACACTGATCAAGCCTATTGTAGAATATAAAATAATCCCATGCCCCTGTACTTACTGGGTTTTTACTGGGGCAAGGATTGGAAATATGAGAAATATCGAAAGATTTTTTTCACCAGATAAAGTCAAGAAGTATTGGCAATCTCTCAGTAAGGACTGTCCTAGGCGTTTTTATAGGTAAGATACTGTTATTGAACAACCAATGACCCCTAATTGAAAGCTCTACTTTTTGTAGGGAAAATTGGGCATAGAAGCCATGATGCACATCAACATTTTTGTGAGGTCAAATACAGTAGATAACTTTCAAGTAAATATTAAAAGATATTCTCTCACTCTGGAAACAGGGATTTGGAGCAAGAGGGCAAATTTACTCTGATCTCCATTCCTATTTTCAGGCGAAAAAATGTGCAGGTAAACTTCAAATAATTGTCCAGTCTTCTGCATAACTTTGAAAATCTCCCCTTCTAATACTTATCCCAATAAATGAAATAAGTATTTTGCTAATTATGCATAAAAATAGAAACAAATGTGCTACAGCTAAATTTTGCTCACAGAAGGATGCACTGCATTATGAGTCCCATCTGCATACTTGTAAGCAGAATTTGACCCCTATTCCAAAACAGATTAATCCATTCTGCATAGCCATGAACCTGTCTTGTGTTTAAGTTAATAATTAAAATACTACAAGCTACATACAGGAAAACACACAACCTCTTTATTTGTCTGCCACTTCATTTCATTAGATAAAGGTGAAAAGATATGGACTCAATCCAGCTGCATTTGAAATTCATGTGTAAATAGTTTACTATCTCAGTCCACAGTCCAGAACCACACTGCAGTAGTCTACACCCGTGGTTTTCAAACTTTTTTCCACAGGACTCAGTTGAAAAAAATCATTTATGCCTTCAACCCAACAATTACATCTTTGAGCAATGCATTCCAGTCTTTTGGCAGTGTCAGCAGAGGGGGCCACGAACCAACCCAACCAACCAATCCACCAATCCTCAGCCAATTTGTCCCAAGGGGGAAAAATCCTTCCTGATCCTGAAAAACAGGTAACTGATCAGACCCACATCATCCTGGACACACAAATAACAATTTAAAACTACAAGGGAGGAAGGTCAGGGCTGATGAAAAGACAAGAGGATCAAGCAGCATGTGGAAAGGTTTAAATTGCAGGATAGAGCGGAAGAGCCAGTCAGCTACCAGCCTTCCCTCCTGGCTGGCCAACAGGATACAATGAACCCAAGTGTGTAGACGCAGGATGGTTCTGGCATATTCGCTTCCCTTTATCCCTACCTCCTGAGAACAGATGATCTGGCCAAGAAAAGGGACGTGCAGCATTGCCCTAACCTGATACGGCTGGGAAGTGGGGGGAGGCAACATTTTCTAAGGCATAGGCTCTGCCACACACTTCCCTTTTGAAAACAGCACTTTCTTCTTATAGTCCAACAGGGCCAGATTAAATCAGCCTTGGGATCTCAGGCTGCCTCCCACAGCAGGGTTCCCCACTCGGGGCCGTCACCCCCCATCACAATGCCCCCACCCTCCCAGCATGGCAGCCTGTGGGAGGGCCATCACTGGAGGGGGGGGGGCACCCTGGGGTCAGGATACTCCTGCCCTGGCTCTGCTCTGGCCAGTCTGCGCCCGGGGGCAAGGCTGGCTGGCATGCAGCGGGGCCCCCGGTGCAGCCCCCAGGGCCACAGGCCCTGGAAGGCTGCACTGGATCAGAGGCCACGCTGTGCGCCAGCTGGCCCCGTCCCCGGGGAGGGCAAACAGGCACTGGTCCATCCCGCCCCGCCCCTGGGGTGGACCAGCTGGCCCAGGGGCTGGGTGGGAGAGCAGACCATGGCCTTTGGCCCCATCCCTCCCCCCAAGCACCAGCAGATCAGGGGCTTTCTCAGTGCCCCCACTCCCCAAGCCCTGCTGGCACTGAATGGGGTCGGGGGGGGTGGATCAGGTAGGGGTTTTAGAGGCTGGAGCCTGAGCACCCCTTTAGGCCAGGGACCAGGACTTCAGCCCTAAAGCCCCTGCGATAATCCAGCCCTGCAGTCCAATCAAATGTCATCTTCCCTCTACCCCAGGAATGGGGAGGAGGGTGATACAGAAAAGTAATTTCCGAGAAACTGTACCAGAATCCCACTCTAAGCCATATTTGACCAGTAAGCGAAAAGGCTCAATCATAAATAAAGGCCTGTTTTTAAGTGGCCCAAATGCCCAGCAAGCTCTAGGAAAAATTTGCAATAATGATATATGGTTGTTTAACTTTTATTAACAGTGGGAAATTTAGTAAGAGTAGTAATTTTGGTTACTTCAAGTTTAGAATAAGAAGTTATTTATCAGAACAAAATCGCGTTTAACTGCAAACATACTAACTGTATTAGTAGAAACATTTTGGATAATGCAATGTGTGCTTGGAAACTTACAACATGTGCCAGAACAAAGGAAGGCTTGCATAAATCTGTCATGTGTTTAACAAAAGAAAATTACTGATTGTCAACAATCTAGCTATAAAAGATTGTAAATATGAATTACTGGACTCACTAAACAGGTCTAGGATCACACTGTCATCAGCTGAAAATTTGGGTTCCATAAAGACTGGGTATTCTGTATCTCTTCTTGTGTGCTATTCTTAAATAACAGTAACTTTATTGATAAATTCCAGAGGGGTAGCCATGTTAGTCTAGTTCAGCAAAGCAAACAAGGTGGGGAGGTAAAGATAGGGGAAAGTCACCATTATCTGAGGCTTGAAAAGAGATTTGAACTGGCTTTCTCATTACAATAAGTGACTTTCCCCTATCTTTACCTACCCACCTTCAAATATGTTGATCCATACTGTTTGAATCTAAACAACTGCTTTGATTTGCTGAAATAATCTGACCTGATCCTATGTCTTACATTTCCCTGCATTTATTTTCCTCCCATTCTGTAAATTCCCCATCTTCAAGCATCTGATGAAGTGGGATTTTCTCCCACGAAAGCTCATGCGATAAATAAATTTGTAAGTCTTTAAAAGTACCACAGGACTCCTTGTGTGTTTTATTGATAAAAGCAATCAAACTTGACAACTCCTTTCACATCTACACTAAAAAATTTAAGCTGATCCAGCTACATTACTCAAGGGTGTGAAAAATCCATACCTCTGAGTGACACAGTTAAGATGACAAATCCCCATGTAGACAGCACGAGATTAACAAAAGAATTCTTCCGTCAATCTAGCTACTGCCTTTTCTGGAAGTGGATTACTTACGCCAATAAGAGAACGCCTCCTTTTGGTGTAGGTAGACTCTACACAGAAGTGCTGTGGCATTTCAAGTGTAGCCAAAGCCTTAGCTTTCTCTGCCAGAGGCCTATTCCCACTTCCTTTTTATTCATGGTGGAGTCTACTGCATTACTCCTGCCTATTGAATTACCATTCTTCATTTTTCTCTCATTACAACAGGTGATTTGACCTCACCTTCCTCTATGTGCTGTTCCCCAGTGTTTGAATCCTAACACCTATTTTGATTTGCTGTGACAGCCCGACCTGATCCTATGTCATACACTCCCCTGCATTTAATTTCCTCCCATTCTGTAACTTTCCCATCTTCAAAGTGTCTGACGAAGTGGGATTTTCTCCCACGAAAGCTCATGCGATAAATAAATCTGTTAGTCTTTAAAAGTGCCACAGGACTCTGTTGTCTTTCTACAATAGACTAACACGGCTACCCCTTTGGAAATTGACTACATTCTTCATTTGTTATTCTAACACTTCCTACCAGGAGAATCCTGCCACCCTATTTATACAAATTCCAAAGGGGTAGCCGTGTTAGTCTATTGTAGAAAGACAAC
>ML685755.1:12766634-13054285 GCA_007922175.1 Pelusios castaneus
TCGTCAGACGCTTTGAAGCGTCTGACGAAGTGGGATTTTCTCCCACGAAAGCTCATGCGATTAATAAATCTGTTAGTCTTTAAAAGTGCCACAAGACTCTGTTGCCACCCTATTTATAGTCCCAGCAGAAAAGCCAAAGACTGAAACAGGGATGTAGCCACCGGTGGGCCCAGGTGGGCTGGCCCACCCACATGGAAATGAGACCTGCCCACCACCACGCTCAGCAGCTGTGCAAACAGCGTCATCCTGCTACCTCTCCCCCTCCTCCCACACAGCTCCACTTGCTAAGTAACAAGGGGAGCTGAAGTGCAAGCTGCCTAGCAACTGAAGCATCTTAGGCAGCTTCCAATCAAATGACCAGAAGCTGTCTGTGGCCCAGGCCCACGCTGCAGACTCAGGAGACTGGCCAGAAAATGGGGGCTGGCTATGCCCCTGGACTGAAATAGTATGGAAATTGCACCCGCTTGTCATTCTTACAAGCTGTGTCTTGGTCAGGGAGGATGCCTGTACTGACTTGTGGATGGACAGAAACACATCATTCTCAAACTCAGTAAGTTAAGCACCATGTACGAGTAGTAAATTCACTTTTTAAAAGCTACAGGGAAAAAATATTAAACATAATTACTTTGATTAGAGAAATCATTAAGAAAAGGAGCAAAATATCTCTATAAAGGATCATAAAAACAAACTGTGTTCCTTATCGTGTTCATTCAAATAGCCCACCTAACACAGTTTAATCATACCATGCATTGCAAGAATATATAATATAAATATTGAAACTCAAAAGTAAAACAAATAACACTTCTACTGGTGTCTGTCTTTATTAACAAAAAGGTAGCTCCAAAATAAGAATGAATGAGATGCATTAGGTTGGGAGCTTATATATTGAAATATTTTGCAGAAGATTGGAATCTTAGTGAGAAAATTGCTGCAGTCTATAAAACGTGTTAATGTTGGTGGGGGGGGGGGCACAGAATCTAGATAATTTCAAAAATGTATGCAATTTATTAAGTTTTTGTTTGAATGTTCACTCATTTGCACAAGTGTTCCCTCACAGAAGACTGTTAATTTCTGTTTAAAAAAGAAATCCCTGATCCCAGAAAGACGGTTACTATACTGTTAATTTTATCTGCACAAAACTAAGACTGACATTATAAATGGAAAGTTGAAATACAACAGACTATAACCTAAAAAAAAAAAAAGAAGGTCTTATGCAGCCCCATTGTATGAAGAAACTCATTTCTGTGCTTCCTACAACAAGTTGGTTCTATTGAAAAGGAGTCATTGAAAGTTACCTAATTTAAAGAAGAGGGGGAAAAGGCTATGAAGGAAAAGAATGGAAAGAATAATTTCACACATGTAGCATCCAGTGTGCAAGTGCTGAAGCTCACCTCACAATCAAAGAAGAAAAGGATCTGGTAGTTTGAGGTTATGGTCCATAGTCTCAAATCTAATCTACGTTACCCTCACTTGCCTCAACACCCTGAAAGGCAGCAGAACAAATCTTTGCTCTGAAAAACTAAGGCAATTCACACACAAGTCATGGGAGAGGCAGGGTCTGCATGCCTGTACACAATTGGATGTGCTTTGCAAAGCATCTGCAAGTAGCCCAGAGAAGGCTGGTCAGCAAAACAGGGCTAGATGACCTACAAATTAAGCCCAAGTATAATCCAATGCCACACCACACCCCAAGAGAGGTACTCTCACTGCTTCACAAGTAGCTCAATAAATACACTACAACCTGGAAAGAGAATTATGTTCCACCCACCCCAATCTTGGCAGGGAATCCCAGCACAAAGATTCTGCCCCCTGACTGAACGTTTCTGACTCAAAATCAATACTTTTTAGGATTGTAAATTTTTAAAAAAAATCAAACTTGAATATCCTTCAATACCACTGTAGATCTCTGCCTTTATGGAAAGAAATTTTAAATGTCTATTGTTTCTTTTAACACCGAGGTATCTAGAGGAAAGTATATTATGGAAACTTTTTAATACATCTCATTCAAAAATATCTTTAAAACTAAGCATGGGTGAGTGACGGGGTGGATTAAGACATGCTGAGGCCCTAAGCTATATCAAGATTCAGAGGCCTAATACCATAAAAATAAAGAGAAAAAAGTGTATTATAATATAATAGAAAGGGTAATGAAAAAATAAATGATAAACTGTTACATTTCCATATATACATAGGCAAAGATGCAATGAAAAACAACTAAATAAAACATATATCCTGCAAAAAGCTTTATTTGCATTATCAAATACCTTATGATAAATCTTCTTAGTTATCCCCGGCACATTTCCCCTCATAATGAGAAGCCCTAAGCCATGGCTTACTTAGCTTGTGCCTAAATACAGCGCTGGTGAGTGATTAACAACTTCCTGGCCCAAAAGATCCTCCTAATTTACGCTGCCTGGAGCAAAGATTTTTGGGTATCCTTGGCTATGTCTACACTGGCAAGTTAGTTCGAATTAAGGAAGCTTAACTCGAACTAACTTAAGCCTTGGCTACACTAGGCTTTCATTAGTTCGAATTAAGGGCTTCCTTAATTCAAACTAATAAATTTGCTTATACTTTTCGAAGTAAGGGTTAATTCAAACTAGTTAGTTCAAATTAACCCAATGTGGCCATGTTAGTTCAAACTAAGCGCTTAGTTCGAACTAACCGGCACATTGAGCTCAATGCAATTGACTAATTCGAACTAAGCAAGTGCCATCCATGGCACTTGCTTAGTTTGAACTAAAATTTGCTAGGTCGAATTAAGTTAATTCGAACTCACTAAAATTAGTTCGAATTAGTTAGTTCGAATTAACTAATTCGAACTAACTTTGATAAGTGTAGACATAGCCCTTGAGCCCTAGCCAATGAGGAAGTCTCTTTCAAAACATTAAAAACTCTACTATTGATCTACAATTAAGGTTGATTCAGCAGAAAATTACATTTGCTCATACTGGCCCCCATACAGATCACAGTGCACAAGCCTCAAAACAGACAACTTGCTGGTGATGTGGGACTCGGAACCACACTGGCTCATGTGTTTGGGGGTTGTCCTTTTGACTAGAATTAAACAGTAGGATTTTAAAGCTAACTCCTTTAAAACTACCTCCCGTATGAGTGTTTTGGATCTGGAATATATCCCATGACACTGGAAACTTTCTGACTCGTGAAAACCTTGGTTCTCTGCAGCCAAACAACTCATATCGCCTAGAGAGAAAAGCAGATTGCCTCCAGGGACAGAAGCTTGACACAGCAACTTGACTGACTTGGCAGCTAAAGAGCAGGTACCGTTTTAAAGAAGAGGGATTCTCAAACAAATCTGAAAAGATTTGGTCTGACTTTTTAGAAATCTCTGATTCTTAGTGGATAGACACAAAGATGTCACTCTCCCTTATCCTCCCATCCCCCCTTCCTCCTTTTTTTAAACCTCTCTTTCCATTCCTTCAGTTTTTTGTTCTTTTTGTCTCTGCCCCCCACTTCACCTTACTGGGGGGTGAGGGGCGGGAAATCATTTTTTAAAAAGAAAACAAAGCATGAGCTGGAATATTTGAATATAGGATTGGAGGAATCTATTCCATTTTTAAAAACAAAGTCATGATGCTCAATTTTCCCCCTTCAGCACCACAGAAAGAATAACAATACATTGCTTTTCAACTGGGGATCTCCAAAATGCCTTCACGAAGGATTAACCCTTATAGCCACTTGATACAGTTTGGGAAACTGAGGCAAGAAGGCTGTATGTACACAATGAATGAGTGGCAAAATCTGGAACTGCTCTGCCACATCAGGCTAAGACTTAATTAATGCTCATGAATACATTGATATTCTAAGATAAAAGGTGCTATAGACATACAAACAATAACTTCCCACATGGCATTAAACAAGATGGAACTCAGGATGTGATTTTAAAAAAAGAAAGAAAGAAAGAAATCTAATATAACCAGACAAGTTTTCCTCACTGGGTTGCATGGTTGCAAACCCAGTATCTGTGACTTTCCATGTTTTCTAAAGTAGTTTTTTTCTGAGAGGCCTGTTCATTTTTGTAATGTTAAAAATACTGGACAGAAAAGTACAACTTCCTTGGGTCTTCAAGTCTTCTTCTTTTCTGCCTTATGGAAATGAATTATGGCAGTATTCTGCTGTCGCTTCAACTGAATTCTCTTGTTTTTGATACATGCTATGTAAAAGCTATGCTATTCCTTCTCCTTTTGGTCTCCCTTCACTTTTTATGATTAGGAACAAGCCTCTACTTGCCATTTGCTTTACTTCCTTACTTATTCTGCCTCCAAGTAGTATGTACAACGGAAGATCTCTCCACCACCTCAATCTGATACTGTCATGAATCATTTTCTAGGCAGTTTGCTAGCATCACTCCCTATTTGTGTTCTTCTGAATATGAACTCCCAATCATCTCTTGTTTTCATTACAGCGGAAAATGCAAAACCAGCCTGCCAGAGCTCTAGGATGTCCTCCTGCCAAATCTTGAAAATAGAGTTCTTCTACATGGCCTTCAAATGCTAGCCCTCCCCATCAGAGAAATGTTGACAAAATAGATCACAAAGAACAGACCAGGAAAACATCAAAGAAGCAAAGACAAATGCTAATCACACTTAAATTGCATTTGTTTCAACCCTCAAATCTTTGCTTGTTTGTCAAGAGATTATATCCATAAATAAAAGAAATTATACAGATCTAAGTCATAGGTTTTTAAAAACATCTGTGGTTTCATCGGTATACCTCAGATGAAACTTTACAGACACTCAATTAACCACTAAAATTGTTTTTTAAAAGACATACATTTAGACATAATGCTCTTTTTTTTGTTCAGACCCTGTATAACATGCAAACTGAATTTGGAATTAGTTTTATTATGTTAACGCTACATTTTATATCCATTTAAAACTTTTTAAATTGAATTGCTTTTACAGGAATTACAGTAAGTTTAATTCAAGCACAAATACTTTAGGTCAGTGGTTTTCAAACTCTTTTTCTCAGGACCCTGTTGAAAAAAAAATCATTTATGCCCACGACCCAACAGTTACATCTTTCAACAATACATTCCAGTCTCTTGATGGCAGTGGCAGGAGGTGCCGCTACCCAATACCTGAGGGTCTACGACCCAGTACTGGGTCCCAACCCATAGTTTGAAAACCCCTGCTTTAGGCCACATTATTACAATCTCCCGAATATAAAAATATATTAAATCCACTTCCCCTTAACAGCCACTGATGACTTATCTTAGTCTAGCAAACCAACATGGATTACTTTCTTTAATTTCCCATCTCAGGTCATTTGAAAGTTGAAATGTAAACTACCTGACTATATCGTTGCAGCAGTTCACAAACTTGTTTCATGTTGTGGACCAGTTTTCTCATAGGCACATTACTCAGCTTTCACTCCCAACCTCACAATCCTGATTATAGTTACAATAGAGTATATATTGCTTGCTTACGTAAAATGATATATTAGGACAGAATTAAGATGACAGACTCTTTGGTCAGGTCCTACCACTTTAATATCTGTGCTGTTTAGGTTCTAGTAAATATAAAGTTGTGAATACCCAGGGAGAAGAAACAATCACCCTTTGTTTTTTGCAGACTTCATTATTTTAATATCTTGAGGTCACTGAAGATTGGCTTAGCTACATGATCATTCTCTGCCCATGTGTTTTTGTTACCCACAAATTTAATAGTTGAAATTACATCAAAGAAATCCCAATAAAGAAAGATATGAAGCAGTTGCATGAGGCATATAAGGTGATGATTTTATTTAATTATTTATTATTATTATTATTTTAATTTAGACCATGAAACAAGCTCTAAGGACATCACCAGCAAGAAGGATGATCAATCGCTGCTTGAAGAAATATATTTCACTGAATAACAAATTATTTTGAGAATTTCATTATATCATATATCCAGGAGTGTGACAGCCTCAACAAAATGCATTTAATAAAACATTTATCTTCATTATATGCAGTCTTCTCCTACCATACACCCTCACCCTCTCTATCCACACACAATAAGAAATGGACATTCCAAAGTCTTTTCTAAATCTAGAGTCTGTAGGGAAGTATTCTCCCAGTGTAGCAGCTATGTCTCAAAGCTCCTCTAAGATGAAACAGCTACCTTTTTTGCACATTCTTTTTTTGTCTTTCAAACTTCTTGAGAAATGCTCTTTCAGCTGTCCTTATAAATCAACTGGTTAATTTTAAATCACAACTATATATTTCCTACGGAGATCCTGTAAAATAGATCAAAGATGTTCATTGATGTTTACAGCTAGTAAACCTGAATTCAAATTGGAGGTCCACTGATACTCACTGTACATAACATCTTGCTTCTGGTTAGTTTATTTTAATATGCAATTTTAAAAATAAGTATAAAAGAATGTTAATAAGCATTACTAATGGTAGCTTGGCACAAAAGTACTATCTAGTCAGAGCCTCGGGATGTCAAAGACAATGAAAATTTAAATTTGGAGACACAGCTCCCAGGATCCTGCAGCACTGACTGGATTGGTATTGCAGCAAATTCTTTTTGACATGTTCCACTCCCAAATAATCTCCCAAACGTATCTTTTTCTATAAAACTGATAATGACATTGATAATGGTCTTACCTTTATTATTGCACATTTAATCCAGAATGATCCTAGAGTGTTTTACCAAAGATTTAAAAACCATATATGGGAATCATTTTCATGTGTCACTAAAGTGATCAAGTGAGGAAAATAGGGTAGCATGCATATATTTGCTTTAATTTGTATGTGTGTCACATGTCATGGTATTTTTGTGGTAGGTATATTTGTAATGTTCCTCAACAGTTACTATTAAATGTGAATATCAAATTAAGCATTGCATTCCCATGGGATCCTGCACAACACATCATGACCCTAAGAGTCCCTCAGTGGCGAATGGCAATCCGTTCACTGTTTTGTGATAGCTACTCATAGCAGTCCTGACAAACTCCTTGTGGCTAGCACCCCACTTTCATGCTATTTTATTCATAAATAAGATCATGTAAGATCTTAAATAAAAGTCAGGATCATCCTAATCATTACTATCATTGTGAAAGGGATACAAAGATATTATGTAAAAAGTTATAGCTGTATAATGAAAATATGTTCCTAAAGCCTGAATCAAGGCAGAGTTGACAGATAGGTTTCTGCCACACAAAGGGTGTATAGTTATCTGTCTGATTCAGTCCATATGTAAATTAAGCATTGTAAGCCAACACAGTGGAAGCCATATTTGCATATGACATCAATATGATGATATTAAATCAACAGGCAGATAGCACACTAGAGAATACAAGGGTCATCCTAACTTAGGGAACCATACGTTTGGGAGATACAAGGGAAAGAAAAGAATACCTCTTAATCCTGCACCTGAGGAAGTGATCAGCAGTGTGATTATATTAATAAAAATAGTATCTCAATCCACCCTGGTTGGAAGTACTGTACAGAAAGCTTTGGTGAGAACAGACTGCTTTAAATAGAAGGCTATCTATTAAGTTATGCTTTCTAGACATTAAACTTGTTATCATTTTGTGTTTTATATATTACCTTTTTGATTCCATTATTATCCTTACTCACTATCTCTTAATTCTTAACTTTGGTAATAAACTAATGATTATTTTCACTATAAATATATCTCAGTGCTGTGATGTTCTATAGCAGTGGTTTTCAAACTTAGGGTCAGGACCCAGTACTGGGTCACAGACCCTCAGGCACTGGGTCATGGCACCCCCAACTGCTAACACGAAAAAACTGGAATGCATTGCTCAAAGATGTAATTGTTGGGTCACGGGCATAAATGTTTTTTTTTCAATTGGATCCTGAGATAATAAGTATGAAAACCACTATTCTATAGGAGCTGATCCTCGCTTGAATCAAACAAGTTAGTGTACACTTCCCCGTGGGGATAGAAAACCTAGTATTTCTGTGAGAAGCCTGTAACAGAGGCTGATCACAGACGAATACGTGAAAGGGGTTTGGGGACTGGAGTAAACCTATTGTTAATTTTCAAGACAAAAGTGAGGGCTAGCATTGCCCAGAAGAGAATGTTTGGGATAGCCAACAGACTTGAATTGTCAAGGAGATGACACCCACTTAAGCACCGGCAAGTCTCTCTTTTTCTGTCTCACTGGAGGCAGATCGACTGATCGGGTCTGGGAAGAATCGCTCAGTTGATCAGGAAGTCAATCTCTAAATACCACCTGGCAACTGGAGTAGCACTGAGTCAAAGGGAGGCAGTGGAAGTGCCGGGCGTAGGGCAGTCGAACTGAGATAGATGAGTTATTTGACGGAACTTGCGTATCTCCATTCAACTCCTACCAAAAACGGCAGGCAGTGTAGACCTGCCCTCAGTCCTGGGCACCTCAAGGAAGTAACACTATAATAGAGATACACTATTGAAATTTGATGAGGATACAAAGTTAGTCAATACAAGGGCAGACTGTGAGGAACTTCAAAAAATCCTAACAAGCTAAACTGAGCATCATCAGGTCTAATGAAATTCAGTGTCTCCAGGGCAGGGACCACGTGTTCCTAAATGTCTGTATACAATCTAGCACAACTGGATGTCAAACTTGATTGGGGCCTCTAGGCAATACCGTAGTACAAATAATAATAATCATGTAGACAAATACTATGCAGATTGGAAGGAACAGTTTAAAATACTTGTAACACTTTGATGGGATATAAATTAGTTTTAAACCCTTGGGAAAAAGATCTAGGCATCACTTTGGATGATTCTTTGAAGCTGTCTGCTTAATATGCAGCAGATGTCAAAATAGAAAATAAAATGTGAATTAAGAAAAGGACAGAGACTACTAAGGAAAATATTTTAGAGATGAAGCAAACCTCCAAACTGTAATGTTTTGGATCCAATTCTTGTCCTAACCATTTGGATCCCTACCTCCTAAATCAGGTCTCATCTTTTTCCTTCCCCTTGCAATACTATCTGCCCAAACAGGTACACTATGGCCTCCCTACCCCGTGAAGATCAATTTTTGCAGGAGCAGGATTTCTTCTGGGACAAGAAAATGACTGCCTCACTAATCTCAGAAGTTTTTTGCTATTGGTAGAAAAAAGATGGTTGTCCCCAACAGAGTCTTTTGATTAGAGTTGTTGAAATCGCTTCCCCCTTTCTCTTTCACAGATCGTCTTCTTGGGGAAGGAGCTATCAGGTGGCTCACTTCAACTCCTCTGATTGTATCAAATTGCAAAAAAGAGTCAAGAATCTTCCCCTACTAGTGTGGATTTATATACTATTCCTTACTTCCCACGTATTCCTATCCTAGTGCACACTGTGCTTCGGAAACCCTAGAAACTAGAAGATTTAATGGAAATACATTTATAAAATACCTTTCCTGTGAGCATCAGTTATGGGTCCAGTTCTGTTCAATATCTTCATCAGTGATTTAGATAATGGCATAGAGAGTAAACATATAAAGTTTGTGGACGATATTAGTATAACTTTAGAAACTTGGTATTGTTCAAGCTCAGAGGAGTTATAAGTGCTTTGGAGGACAGGGTTAAAATTCAAAATGATCTGGACAAACTGGAGAAATGGGCTGAAGCAAAGAGGATGAAATACAGTAAGGGTAAATGCAAAGTACTCCACTTAGGAAGGAACAATCAGATAGTTGCACACAAACAAAATGGGAAATGATTGCCTAAGAAGGTGTACTGCAGAAAGGTATCTGGAGATCATTGTGGATCACAAGCTACATACTAGTCAACAGTTGTCAGCAAGACACAAAAAGTAATTCTTCTGCTCTAGTCTGTGCTGATTAGGCCTTGGTTTAAGCATTTCATCCAGTTCTAGGCACCACATTACAAGAAAGATGTGAACAAACTGGAGAAAGTCCAGAGAAGAGCAATAAAAATGATTAAAGGTCTAGAAAATATGAACTGGGAGGGAAGACTGAAAAAAATTGGATGTGTTTAGTCTGGAGAAGAGTCGACTTCAGGGGGTACATAACATTTTTCAACTACATAAAAGGCTGTTAAAAGAGGAGGAAGAAAAATTGATTTCTTTAACCTCTGAAGATAGGACAGGAAGCAATGGGCTTAAATTACAGCAAGGGCGGTTTATGTTGGGCATTAGGAAAACTTTTACCAGGGTAGTTAAAAACATTCAAATAAATTGCCTAGGGTAGCTGTAGAATCTCTATCACTGGAGATTTTTAATAGCAGGTTACACAAACAACTATCAGGGATGGTCCCTTCTAGTCCTATACTTCTAGGATTCCTTGATTTTCCCTGATAGATGCCCTGAAACATTATAATAAATAACACCTTCATAAAACTTCAAAGAAACACTAAGAGGTTTTGACACTGGAAATAAAAAAGAGAGGTAGAGTAAGGGGAACACAACTTAATTGCTTTGCCCTTTTTTCCCCCCAGTCTCACAACATGACATTGCAAAATCCTATCTCACTAATTTAAAGAGATTGACATTTTTGTCAAAGCCAGGTGAAAGTAAATAATTAAACACTGCCATTTTATAAATCTTTAAGAGCATTCTTTAGTCTGGAAAGCAATACATTTTCCAATGTCACCTTCTTACAGATTATGCTTCTGAATGTACTCAATTTGTCCACATCAGTCACATTCCGTGATTCTCCACGACAAGATGGAATACAACATGCTTGACTCATCAAGTCAACTTTTTGAGAAAAATGTGAAACCAGAAAACAACAAAGGATACTTCTGAAACGTGTTTTAAAAACATAAAACATTGGTATATGACTTTGGAACAGAATCCAATGTTCACTAGAAGACAGACATACATAAGAGTATTAGAAATCTGATGCAATTCATAGCAATGATTACATATACTATCAAAAATTGAGTACACTAAGAAAGGGTTGTGTATAGGCGTATTCATTAAAATATAATGTGCTTCATACTGCCTTACTCAGGTTTCAAAATTTAACCTGGACTCACTTGAAGATATCATAAAAAACATCAATGGATTGGCACAATTAGCAGGAAAAAAAATTAAAAATCAATGAAGGAAGCTAAAACCAGTTCCAAATTCCTCACAAAAGATTGACCTGAGTCCTTGTGCTTGGAAGGTTTGGTCACTAGATACTCACCCAAACACAACTAGGCTCACTGAAAGTCCTGAAGATTCCAAAAATAAGAATCAATGGGAAGAAATGATTCACTGGATAGCATGTAAAATAGTCTAGATATTTCCCTTTCTGATTCAGAAAGAGAATTACTCCACCTTGGTTCAGAGCTTCATTCAGAAAGGGGCTTGAGCCCATGTTCCGATGTATTCTTTGGTTCCTCAACCAACCAACTTGGACACAAGAATGGGAATCAGTTCTACACTGTTGTCCACCAGTGTAGGATTGGTACCTAAAATGTACTTTCTAGTACGTTGTCCATTTTCAAGCGATAATGCTTCCATCACTTCTCTTAAGCTATGTCTATACTGACAGCAGCAGTATCGCCACCATCAGTGCGCTCTTCCATGTTCGACTGAGTGGTCTGTTAAGACATGCTCAATTGAACACGGAATCGGAGCTGTAACTCCAGCTCCGTAACTGGAGTAGCACTACACTCACTGAACCATTTCTGGTCAGCTTAGTGCAATGTGTAGGGAGTAGTTAAGAAGTCAGTGGGAGATATGCAAGGTATTTTACGTACCTTGAGTCTCTCCTGTCGACTGCCACTGAAAAGCACGGCAAGTGTAGACAAGACCTTAGAGAACCATGTCTTTTTGTTTGTCTATAAAGCGCCATAGTCGTGCTGCTGTAAATATATACATTAATAGTAACACATGACTTAGATACCCTTTCCCCCCAACCTCTAACTCAGATATAACTGCTGATCATAGTTCCAGTCATATTTTGATAAATAATATATAGGATGTTTATATGCCAATAAAACTTTTTCATCCCCAGTTTTTTTCTGAAGAATTATTTTTATTTAGACTCTAAATGGTAATTAACATGGAAGTACACTCAGCAGTTATAAAATTCACGCTGTTCTGCACTTGTAGAGGTACAAAAGGTCCCTCGTTTGCAGTACTAGGCTGACGGTTTCCTACAGTTAGAGCTGTTGATTCTCTGCATGAGTTTTCCCCGATAACACATGGCCATTTAAATATTGGTGCACTGGGTATTTATAAAGCATGCATTTTCTACACATAAGCAGGGTTCAGAAAGCTTATTGAAAGATACCTAAAAATTATCAAAGTTTTATAGCATTTATTTTTAAAAGGTGATTAAAAACAAGCCTTACAATGATAAAAATGTTAAGTATTAAAAAGAACAAATATTTAAACATTTAATTTAAATATGTAATGAGTTGTATATTACTGATAAGTTAATTACTGAAGTGTTGTATTTGTTTTACAAACACACACACATTGCTGCCAATGGACTATATTTTTGCACTCCTTATTCAGGCAAAACTCCATTCTGATTCCAGCAGAAGTATTACTTGAGTAAGTAGAGCCCTGCACGGATACAAATATGTGGATCTGTATCCAATCTGCATCTGCAAGAAATGGTCCACGGATATCCGCGTTGTATCTGCGGATGCGGATATAATGCAGATATCCGCGGATATCTGTGTATTTGCAGGGCTCTAGCCCTGTACAGATAAAAATATGTGGATCCGTACCCAAAAATATATGGATCTGCATCTGCAAGAAATGGTCAGCGGATATCCGCATTGTATCTGCGGATGTGGATATCCGCGAATATAATGTGGATATCCGCGGATTTCCAGGGCTCTATGAATAAGGACTACAAACTCTGGTCCAGTTAAATTATCAGAATTATATATGTGTATGAAGCCTGACAACTCTTATGGAAGTAAATTGGAGTCTTTCTAGTCACTTAATGGAAGTTAAAGATCTACAGAGCAGAGAAGACACTTTCTTTAAAAATGGGAGAAAACACTATACATTCTTTTCTGTGGCTAAGTATAAAACCCAAATTTAAGTCTTCGTCATTTTAGTCCATATCTTAAGCCCACAACAAACATTTTGTCATGATGTAGTTCTGTAAATTACTATTCCTTAGATAAAAGAACTTGTTATTCTTTCCAGGAGCAATTTATAAGAACAGAGTGTCACCACAGTGGGTTTTCTTGCAGTGTTTCCACTATCTAAGAACTGAAATACTCCGAAAGACCAAATCTCACATAAGATTTTCTGGCTACAGAAATGACTTCACTCGAGTATTTAAAAAAAAAAATTTTTTTAAACAACACCTTGTAAATACACACACTTAAAAAACCATACTTGAACACACAACACTTCTCCTGATAACTGTGTATCTGCTTGGCAAATCTATAGATAATAAATCTGCAAATTATGTCTTCCTCTGAATCAGGTGTCCATAAGAACTACTACTTTGTTTAGAAAAATGGTTGTTGCAACTAGAGTGAGGTTAGATATGTAACCATTTGGGACAAGCATATATGTAATTTTTCCACTGATGGGCCAGTTAGAATAAAGCATAGTTATTGCCATTAGAGCTGGGTGAACAATAATTTGTCAGTTTGATGACCAAACTGACCACTCCAAAAAATAATCACAAAACTGGAAGTACGGTATGTTGTGATAAATCTGAGATACTTCCAATGTTTGGAAAGAATCACTATGCAGTACCCCTGGATATGCAAGGTCCAGAATGTGTACCTAGTCACTAAGAAAAATACAACTCCTCCCAAGGTGACCATCAAGAACTTTTCTTTGTCCAGATTTTGATTCAGTTCCCTGAGTTCTAGGTTAGGTAAGAGACTTACCTTCTTTTCTGTGGTGTTACTGTAGTTGTGTCAGTCCCAAGATATTAGAGAGAAAAGATGGGTGAGGTAAGATCATTTATTGGATGAATTTCCACTGGTGAAAGAGAGAAGCTTGTGAGCCACACAGAGCTCTTCTTCAGGTCAGGGAAGCTTACTCAGACCTAGTCTACACTATAGAGTTAGGTCGATGCAAGGCAGCTCATGTTGCCCCTACTATAAGTGTCTACACTACAATGTTGCTCCCACCAATGTAGTCACCCACTACTCTGAACTAATAACTCCACCTCCATGAGAAGCACAGCGCCTAGATTGAGGTAGGTTGGTCAATGCCATGTCAGTGTAGATCAGTGGTCCTCAACCAGTAGATCGCAATCTACTTCTGAACAGCAGTTGCAGATAAAACCTATGGCTATGTCCACAATGGCAAGTTAGTTCGAATTAAGGATGCTTAATTCGAACTAAGTAAAGCCATGGCTACACTAGGCTTTAATTAGTTCGAATTAAGGGCTTCCTTAATTCAAACTAATAACTTCGAATAGGGTATTAGAAGTAAGGGTTAATTCGAACTAGTTAGTTCAAATTAACCAATGTGGCCATGTTAGTTCGAACTAATTTCTTAGTTCGAACTAACCAGCCCATTGAAATCAATGGAGATCGTTAATTCGAACTAAGCAAGTGCCATGAATGACACTTGCTTAGTTCAAACTAATTTTTCTAGTTCGAACTAAGTTAATTTGAACTAACTAAAATTAGTTCGAATTAGTTAGTTCGAACTAACTAATTCGAACTAATTTTAGTAAGTGTAGACATAGCCTATGAGCATTGTGCCATTTGTTGGCAAAAGGTTGGAGACCACTGGTGTAGATGTTGCACTGACTGTTTCAGCTGACAGCCCACAGCAGCTGACAGTGCTGAGCAGCAGGGCTTTAGGTTGGCTGCACTCTACAATGCCCTACACTATCAATTAAAACAATGGAAGCATGCCTGGTGAGGATGTGTACCGCCGACAGAAGGAGGGTAGTGTGGACATGAAATATCCATTTAATTACTGCAGTGGCAGTACATCAGTGTAATTTAAATCCATTTAATTTTGTACCATAGACTTGTCCTCAGAATATAACAGATAAATAGAAGGTGAAACAGATTCCTTAGCCTAAGTAGTTAACACATATCATAAGAGACAATTCAAGGTGAAGTGGTCCAACAACATCTCTTCAGTTATAGAACAAAAAGAAGGGGTTAGCAGATAACAGATTGTTGTAATAAGATATAAATCCAGTGTCTTTATTAAGACCATGATTTTTAGTGTCTAGCTAAGTTGTAAACTGAAAGCTCCCATGCTCATCTTTTGAAGATATTGTGCAGGTTTCCTTTCAGGACAAGGACTGAGAGATCAGTTCTGGAGTGATCATTTTGTGAAGTTTTCAACTGCGGGTGATATGCTGTTTTTGTCTTTTATCATTTTTCTATGAAAGTTCATTTAAGAGCATAGTAATTGCCTGGTTTCACTGGCAGCTTGCTTCTGATTATGAGTTTGGCAAGGTTGGGGTTTGTTTGAAGGCCAAAAGAGGGTGTTTAGGAAGTTATCTTACAGGATATGGTCCCCACTGAATATGGATTGTAATTGTTTAATGATACCCCATGTAGATTCCATTGTGCGGTAGTAGGTGACAAAGTCAAAGGTCCTCTCTTCGCCTGTATTGAAGATCCTCTCGGGATATTTGAGTAGCCCACCACATGATGCAATCTACTTCTCTGGTGGACTGTCCTTGTTTGATGAAATTGGTTCTAAGTCAATCATCTTGCCACCATGAATGTCACCTCCCTATATGCCAATATTCATCAAAATGATAGTATCGCTCCTGCCACAAATATCTATAAAATAATGAACAACGCTCAGATACTCCCTCTCTCTCCCCTCAAACACATTGCCAAAATCATCTATTTCATCTTCACCCTAACAATTTTTCATTAACACTTTGTCCAAACCATAGAAATAACAATGGGTACTGGAATGACTCCCTGGTATGTCATCCTCTTCATGGACCATTTTGAGAAATAATTTCTGAATAAATACACCACAAAACCAATGATAGCCCTGATATACATCAATAATATTTTCATCATCTGGAGAGATGATGTAAACTCCCTCATAGATTTCCAGAACAACTTCAATCACCGCCACGATCCATCCATCCAACTCCCCCTACAACACACCTGCACCAGCATCAATTTCCTGGACAACACAAACATCTTCTAGACTAACAGATTTTCTTCGGCGTAAGCTTTCGTGGGCTATAACCCACTTCTTCAGATGCATCTTCTTCATGCATCTGAAGAAGTGGGTTATAGCCCACGAAAGCTTACGCCGAAGAAAATCTGTTAGTCTCTAAGGTGCCACAGGACTCTCGATTCTAGTGTGTCTTTATACTACTCGCCTAAAGAGTGCCTCACCACCTACAGTTCTAGGGGGGCATGCAGTGTATGTACTCCCCATGCAGCCATTAGACATAGCTCCAGGGTAGGAGCACCTGCCTGTAAACAAAAAGAGCGCTCTGATTTTGCAATGAGATTCCCCCCCGTACAATGCACGACAGAAGTTGTGTCTCATAGCCAGCACTACAGATTTCACAGGCGCCTCAAATAAGACCAGGAATGAGAAGTTTTATAACATGACCTAGCCAAATAGTCAGACAAAGTCCAAACAAAAGTAGAAAAAGCTAACTACACACTCACTGGTAGGTAAATGTTTTAAGCTGAAACATTACAGTCACTGTCTTAACACAAATCTCAACACAGAAGGATTGGGTTCCACATCTGTGGAAATGAAGGAACTGAGGAAAAAGAGTTGTAGGACTAGAGACTTTTATACCCTTAATTCTAGGCTCCACCGCAGCTAACCTTTGATATCAGTTCCATTGTGCCCTGAGAGGGGAGATCAACAGAATCAATGTGATGAAGCAGATCATGATTTTATTTGTGGACCACTTACAGTCAACATGGGTTTGAAAACATTTGTCCTTACAGAGTTGCCAATGTTCTTCATAAAAATTTGAAGAACAAAAACCTTAGCATATAAACAAGTTACTTTGAAATACAGATATGACCAGGCTAGCAATGGAAAGAGTATCTGTTGTGCTAGTTGCACATGTCAGCATGCAACCTGTCTACACATCATGGACCAAATTCATGACCCGTTTATTAAGCCGTAAAGGGTTGAAAAGCTCTTTGTTAGCCAAAACTATATGGTCTTCACCAGGATGACCAATCATGAATAGAGTCAGTCCTGGTGGGCACAGGAATCAGAAGATATTATGTCTGCTCAACTGGAGGGGAGTACAGAGCTTCTTGAGAGAAAAGGTCTTGAAGTTCTTACAAATGAGTTCCTTAACCTGATGAGCTGCCCTTGGGAGATCCTGTTGGTGGGGTATGGAGTGGAATAGGTTTTCCAGTCTAAAGCCCCCAAATACCACTCAGAAACAAGAGCTCCATCTTTTTGAATAGTTGCATCATGATTCAAACTTTAGCTCTATCAGCCAAGATTATTTTAGACAGAGGTACATAATTAATTTGTAGGAAATGTTGTGTTACGTAATTGGAGAAATAGTATATGACTATAAATTAAAGTCTGTG
The DNA here is from genome assembly GCA_007922175.1 of Pelusios castaneus. Classification (NCBI taxonomy): domain Eukaryota; kingdom Metazoa; phylum Chordata; order Testudines; family Pelomedusidae; genus Pelusios; species Pelusios castaneus. The sequence continues at coordinate 12,784,042 of ML685755.1, forward strand.
TCAGAATGCAAATGGGCAGGAGGAAAAGATAAGGTTGAAAGTTTCCTGACTTCTCGGTAATTATCTTTGACAAATTTACATTAACTTAGCTTTTTCTTCAAATATGAAAGGAGGTAAAAGCCCTGCCAATATCTCTTACTGAAGCCTTTAAAACAATCAAGGTCAAAGTTGTCAAAAGAATGAACTCAGTCAAAATTTATACAAACCAGCACAATTTTTTATGCTAAATTTTAGAAGCACAGAAAAACTGCCTTGTACAAATACTGTTTGGGCATAAAAATGAAAAATGCAGCAGCACCTCACCTATCAAATAAAAATGGTGAGTATCCCCTGCTGGAAGAAATCTATCTGCACCCGTGCCCAACACTAGCAAACACTGAGCAATTAATGCAAATCAAAACTCAAATAGCTAAAACAAATTAAGGATAGGAGTGCCACAGTGGTAAAAATTCCTCAAACAGATGTCTTCTTCTTCTTGAATATATATTATATAATATTTGGCAATTGGACAAGGCCCTTACTTAAATAGCTGCATGAAGACTCAGAGATAGGTATTTTAATACTTTTACTACACTTTAAAAATTAACAGTTTGAATAAATGTGTTTTCTGTACGCTGAGAATAGACATTTAGGAAGTCACCACATTTAAGAACAAAACAAAACTAAGTCTTCCTTTTGTATTTTGTTATATATAATTCCTACTGTAAATAGTAATTTGGAGAATTCAACCAAGGAATTTAATCTGTTTTAATACCATCTTACATAACAGAAAGCTGTAAGTAAAAAAAGAAAAAGAAGACCATTGCATTTAGCTAAGATCTAGGGAATGGATGATTTGTAAAATAAATTTCAAATACCAAAATTTTCTGAGTTAAAACATTTTTCATATTAAAAATGCTTTAAAAATGTAGAAAATCACCAAGAAAGATAAGCAACAATCCTTATTTCTGTAAGACATGCTCCATGAGTCTCTGATCTTACTCAATATGGAGCATGCATTCTGAAGAATATCATGAATTGTTGGCTTTGCCACAAAAGAAGTAGAATTCATTATGCAGATATGGTAGCTATTCATTACAAAAACAAGTCCTTTCCATGGCAGCTATCAGAATAGGAAATGTTTAAAAGTAGCTCATTTGGTGAACTCTAAGCCCATTATAATTTTTTTATATTTCCTACTCCAGTTACAGACTGAAACTAGTCATTTGCAGTAGTCTATTTGCTTCAGTACCGGTTCTTACAAAACAATCCTGAACCATTCAATTAGCACAAATGGCTGTGAAAGGGGACAATGCCATTTAGCACAAATGGCTGTGAAAGGGGACAATGCCATTTAGAATGATAGAAGATTAGGGTATCTCAGGAGGTCATCTAGTTCTTGATCACAGGCAGGGCTTTGTCAAGCTAGGCTTTAAAAACCTCTAAGGATGGAGATTGCACCACCTCCCTAGGTTCTAGTCCTTCTCCACTATCCTAGTGAAAAGGTTTTTCCTAATATCCAACTTAGATCTCTCCCATTGCAACGCAAGACCGTTACTCCTAGCTCTGCCTTCTGCCACCACTGAAAGCAGCCTCGTTCCATCCTCTCTGGAATCCCCCTTCAGATAGCTGAAGGCCGCTGTCAATATTTCTGTATTTTGTAAACAATGGTTTTACTTTAAAATGACAGCATTTTTATTCACTTTGCTTTATTACACTTAGGTCTGACACTGCATACTATCTACATTACAGAAAGGGGCAACTGTTTTCTACAGATCTCAGTGGCTATGTCTACACTCAGCGGTTAAAGTAAGGGGGAATGCACCAGAACGCAGTTCCGGGGCCCACAAATTTGAGGGGCCAGAGTTCCAGGGCCCCTAAAAATAGAAAAATCCGGCGGAATGCATGTTCTGCCCTGCCCTGGCTGCTGGCAGGTCCTATGCCCCACTGTTGTTAATCACAATACTTATTGTGTTATGCAGTGTTTGCGACAATAATTGCTATAGACGTAAACGCCATATAAAATTATAAATATTTTTATGGAGCGACAACTGATGCATGTGGTACTGAGAAGTGGTTGCAAATGCCTGCCTGGGCTGGGGCTCGCACATGCATGAAGGGGGCCCAGACAATACGGGAAGGGGGCCTGGAGATTAGGAGGGTTCCGGGGCCCATCGAATTATACTTTAACCACTGTCTACACTGGCAAGTTAGTTCGAATTAAGGAGGCTTAATTCGAACTAACTAAAGCCATGGCTACACTAGGCTTTAGTTAGTTCGAATTAAAGGCTTCCTTAATTCGAACTAAGAAGTTTGAATAGGGTATTCAAACTAAAGGGTTAATTCGAACTAACCAACCAATGTGGCCATGTTAATTCGAACTAATTTCTTAGTTCGAACTAACTGGCCATTGAAATGAATGGGGATCGCTTATTCGAACTAAGTTTTCCTAGTTTGAATTAAGCTAATTCGAACTAACTAAAATTAGTTCAAATTAGTTAGTTCGAACTAACTAATTTGAACTAATTTTAGCAAGTGTAGACATAGCCAGTGAGTGTAGCTTTGGAGAATGCCATATACCAAATGAATTTCTTTAGCCTCAAATCACTGTCTAGGTATAGTCACTTATTGATTCGCTTTTAGACGTGGCTTTTGTTTTGTTTTGTTTTGTCTAGGGTTAAACATATATGCTTAAATCTCCCAAGTTCATTTTAAAAAGCTGAACAGTAACATTTCTTATAGCTGCAACACTACAGATTTAATTCTGAAACAAGGAAAAGTGGAGTAGTAGTTAATTTTTGTTTTGTTGGCTTTCGACACATTGATTTATACAGGATTTTTGCTGACATTTTCCTTTGAAGTATTACCATAGTCCATCAAGTTTAAGATCTAAAATAAATGAAAGAAAAAAGAAACTACTCTCCTACTGAGAGCAAAGGGAATTTACAAGCTTAAACCTAATCATCATTAATGAAAGTTATCTACATACTGTAACTCTGCCACAAAGCAATGGAAAGACAAACCCTGAAGTTGACAATTTCACAACTGTAAAAGTCTCCTGGCATCTTATAGATTAATATAATAAATTTAAATTTATACTCTGCAAGTTAGTTACATGCAGTGGACTCCATTACAACATCACCTTTTCTCCCAACAGTTACCATATAACACAATGTTTTGTAAATAATAAAAGATGTACCAGAATTACGCATTGTTCATGCACTGGATGACTCAAAGAATTAAACAATGGAACATGAAAGATACGAAGCCTTTCACCTCTAAGTCATTGTTTCAAATATACGCAAAGTAGATAGTAACCAAAAAATAATCATCATATAGAAGAGTCATCATCTACGTGGAATCAGTCAGTGGTTATTATTGCTTAGACTCAGAGGATGGATGTCTGTGCAACAGAAATCACCATTATGGTCAGGACCCTTGTCAGTCCCAGAAAAGCAGCCAAGAACAACACAGACTGGAGAGTGAACTACCTTATCATTTCTAAAGAGATGCCTTAAGGTCGACAAAAAGATATATTGGCAGGGCAATGCTGTAGAAGTTTCTTTTACTCACCTCTGCTTGTACCATACCTGTTCTGTAAACAAACAGTTTTCCAGGGCTGTCAAGACGACACTGTTCTTCACCACATTTTTTCTTTCAAAATGCAAAAGCAAATTAAACAAGCTATATTAACTGATAAGTGAAGAATGGCTTTTCCTCCCATTTACATTTCTTTCCACAGCCATTGTTCTGGTAGCGTTCCAAGAGCCAAGGTCATGCTGGAGTGGAAATATGTTATATTTTGTTTATTGTAGAAAGTTATTAAAAAACAGGACCAAAACCGAAATGGCTCTGCAAATCAGAATGGTCATTACTCCACAGTTCAAAAATATCGTTTTTCTTTCTGCCTAGAGATAACTGTATGTAGTTCTTCACCTATTAAATGTGCTATAAAGCTGTTAATCATAAACTGCTTTTTAAAACAAAAGACCCAAGCCTCCAACCATTTTAACATCAAATTACAGAGAAGATTAAATACATTTTAGCATGCTGAGCTGCTTTGCAGAATCTCCTTTAATTTTCTGCTGTGAAAGTGGGAAACAGGAAGAGACATCTCACCCATCATTATCTTGGGGAATGCTTGCTTAAAAACAATTTGACTTCTCAAAGTATCCAAGTAGTTTATCTCCATCAGGCCTTAAGCATTATCAGAACACCGCAAGTTTTCCTGTCTCCATTTTACCCTTTAGAAAACTAAAATTAAGTGAAGTGACTGTCAGTGAAAGAAGTGACACCTTTTTTTTAAAGGACCTTTAAAAGAATTTGACAAGTAGATTTATCAATTTATAATAGAATTCTTTATAATAGGGACACTTTGCACTCTTCTGTCATGTTTTGTTTTTGCTAGTGTGAGCAAATAATAAGCCTTTTGGGAAAAGAACTTGTCTGTTTGGATCCTAGCATACAGTATCTTCTACATTTACAAGGCCATATAAATGACCATCAGTAATGATGACAATCTGATATTGTAGTCACACTCAGATCCAGTAGTACTTAAACCTGTGAATCATCCTACGATAGGAACATGTATGACGCCTACAGGACTGGATTCCTGATCAGGTATGTATTTGACACAAGCTGTTTAGATTTAATTGCTTTTAATCTGCTCAATAAAAGTAATCTTCACTGTTATTAACATCCAAGACTTGTGTTCATATATTGTACTAAAAACCCAAGAAGAATTTTTAACAGACATTTTAATCTGCTTTTTAAACACTAATGCCAAACTATTGCTGTGCAGAAAAGATTCCTATTTGCTAGCTGTGTTTGCAATTTCTTTATATTTAAACAATACTACAATTGTGAATCCTAGCAAAAGAGCAAGTAAAATCTTTCATAATCGTACTTTCAAAAAACTTTTAATAGCAAAATTGTAAAAATCTCACTTATCCTTCTCTCCTAAAAGATATTCCTCCTAGACAATTTACCTAGAAGAGAAGATCCCCATATTGGATGGACTGGGGTTACAAATATGGGTTTGCTACTTATGATCTAATGACTCAAGAATACAATATTTATGCTTTATAAATATATTTACATCTTCTAGACTTTTTTATTTTCTAAATTTGAATGAATCTTTATGTGCACTAATCTAAATAATTAAATTATTCCCACTTCATTGTAATTTACTAAAATATATTGAAAAGCTGTGACACTCAATTGCCTAGAATAACACTTAACTACAAACTGCACTTAATTATTTATACATTTTATATCCATTGTATTTTTATTTATTTAACATCCAAAAGGGCTTGATAAATTACAGGCAGAGAATAAGACAAGCCATGCCCCAAAGAAGGCACAGTATACTGCCAAAATCCTACAAGTACCAATGAAGATGTTTCTCTCTTCAAATGGGAGTACTGATGTGTATAAAGTTAAGTATATACCTAGATCTGTGCAGAATCAAGGCCTATATAGCATTCACTTAGCTGCCTTCCATGAATTATCATCTGCCCCAAAAACTCGCTCCGTCATTTTGTGTATGAGGAGTGATGAAGGTAATATGGTAACACCAAAAACAAACAGTAGTCAACATAGCCACGTGCCACGTGGTGTGATATTGCATTTAGATTGTACACTTTTAGGAGCTGGGACAGTGTTTTCATTTACTTTTGTTTTTTGTTTTTTTTTAATCTAGCATTTTGGTATGCTTGATTTAAAAAAAGGAATAGTAGCAGTATACCAAGAATGGGAGAAGCAAGTGTACAACAGGCATAAGGGAGCCAGCATGGAGAGAAGAAATGAGCTATGGGATTGCTTGGGTAGAACTGTACATATCAAAATTGCTTTGTGTTTTTAATTGCATTTGAAATAACTCAGAGAATCATTTGAGGTTTCTGAAAATGGTTGTGTTGAGGAAAGCTCTGAAGGGGAAAAAAAAAGGAGTTTAGCTGGCATGCTGTATGGGACGAGGGAGGACATGCCAGGTGCAGGAGCAGCGTAAAAGAAGGGGAAGAGTCCAAACAGGAGAGTTGAGGGTGGACAGTTTTAAGAAAGAAAGGGCAGATCTGTGCAGAACCTTGAAACAGAGAAGAAACTTTTTTAAAAAATGGACAGGGTAAATGTGGCGCAAACAGAGGGTCACAGAAAACGGAGGAGGAATGTTCAGAGTCAGAGGTGACGTCACTCTTGATAGTGGAGGAAAGAGAATTTTAATGATGCGGGGGGGTGGGGGGCGCACATGACTGCCCCACAGGGGTTTTCAAACTGCGAAGCGGGCCCCATAGGGAAGTGTGGAGGAACATTCAAGGGATGAGGGGAAGCAAGAAGCAACACCAGCCTTGTGTGGAAGGGGTCAGAGAAAGAGCACCACCTACATCCTCTGCCTCATCTCAGGGAGTCACAACCGGCCTGTTCAGAGTGGGGGAAAGGTGCAACCAAAAAAAGGGAGGGGCACATGTCCCCCCTCCTGTTCAGCGTTGTATTCAAGAAAAGAGGAGTTTTTGGATAGATCAGAGGGAAACATGCTGAGCATCAGGAAGACCTGAGAGAAGGACATTAATGCAGTCAAAGTTTACCAACACCTGGATATGAGATCTGGAAGCAGGGATAGAAAGGAAGGACTAGGTTTTGGATATTTTGTAAAGGAAGAAGCGCCAGAATTACAAAATTTAGCAAGAGCCCGAATGAGAGGAAGTAAAGGGGGGAGAGAGATATCAACAATGACATGAAGGTTGTGATTCTGGGGAAGAGGCAGAATCGTGGAATTATCTATTGGGATAGAAGAGAGGAGAGGAGAAATGAATTCTGGTTTTGTCATCTTGAGTTTCAGCACTAGGCCTATACAATATAGAATTTAAATGGAAGAGAGCATGGAAGCATGAACACTTTTGAACCTCATCAGCTGCATGACAAAACTTTAATGGAAAAATGTATGGACACCAGACAGCGATAAAATCATATAGCCAGTGAATGTAGAAATTCATCTTTATTTATGGGCTCTATTCAAATGGTTTGATATCTCCAACTTTCTTTACAACCCCTCATTTCTGCAAATTTCTGTAGAGGATGAGCTACCTCTGTGCCATTAAACTGTGTCAGGTATCTCTCATGTTACATTTGTAGTCTGAGTACACGTTGTACAGGACAATAGCTGGAAAGGTGTAAGAATTGTTTTATGCATTACATATCATAGCCAGAGAAATATTGGGAAAATAAATAACAAAATTTATTAATGAGCTAACTACATCTGCAGCAACAATTAAAGTTATTGCCTGAGTTTCATCCACAGAAAATGATAGAATGTGCCAAAATAAATACATTCTTTTATTAAAAAATAATAATAATAAAGTTAGCAAAATACTAAATGCAAAAATGTATTACAAAAGTTTGTACTGGCAATTTTTTTATTCTATAAACAAAAACTGCGAGAGACCATCCTTTTAAAATAAAATACTGTAACCACATTCTTTCCTTAAATTTTAACTGAGATGAATCCCCAACACAGGTTATCTTATTCTATGACAAATAAGTTCCATCGTACACAACAGGAATTCGTATTTGTCTTCATAAAAGCACAAGCACCTTACTATCCGAATTTTTAACCTACTCTCAAGAGCTGACAGACACTTCGAGTACTGTCAAATACTTCCCAAGAGCCACATTTAAAAACAGTGTTATAAAAAGAAATGTTATAATTTCATAATTGATAATGCTGCTCTTTTTGCCTGTTCTTCCTTTGTGGTTTCACCAAAGGATGAAGCTTAAAGTATGCCAGGACACCACAATAGCCCCATAGTGAAGGTTGCCACAGGAACACGCCTCATCAGTGAACCCTCATGTTTATAAACGCCCTAATCACAGTGCTTTACCGCAGTAAATGAAACAACGTGACTAAAATCTGCAAGATGTGGTTTGTTGTCTTTCCTCCTTTCCCTTCCCTCACCTTGTCGTATTTACCATGGCTTGTTCACAAGCAGCATTGCCTGCTTTCGGGACTGCAGTGGCAGCTTGCCTGTCCCCACAACAGAGCAAAGCCTGCATACACCATGTACCATGCCGTCCTTCTTGCTGAGGCCTTTGCTATCGAAAACCCTGAATCAATCTAAAATTGTTTCTGTGAGCAGAGAGCTTGGCATCACTCTTACACTCGTGCAAATTTTAGCACCATACTCTATCCCCTTCTGCACACTGAGTGTTATCTCATGCCAAATAATCCCACTGAAATCAGTGGGACTACTTGCGGAGGAAGGTCCTATTCAGCATGAATAAAAGTGAGACCACTCAGACCTAAACTAAAGAGTGTATGAAGATGTCTCAGATCTAATCTACACTTGCCACATTTTTTGGCGGCAGTTGCTGGGAGATATGCAACATACGTAAAATACCTTGCGTCCAGACAACTTACTAACTACCCCTTACGCACTTCGCTAAGGTGACCAGAAATGCCGTCCCATCGCCTTAGCAATATACCACTTCTACGGCAAGAGTTACTAGGACGAACTCGGGAGCGATTGAGTGTGCCTGCACAGACCACTCAATCGCACCGAAGAGCACAAATTGGAGTTAGGCTGACCAAGATTAATTTACGAAGTATGACTTTTCCAGTATAATTACAAACACATACAAGTAAAACAGTTTATGATTACAAAATAGACATTTAAATTGAGAAAGCATTTGATAATCTTTGGGTCAAAAGAGTACACTGATTGACACGTTAGGATGAAGCCTTGTCCACCACACAAAAGCTGAGTAAATAACCCTTCACATAAATTTTCCAAGAAAAGCTTAAGAGGACAGAGGTTTCCCTTGTACCTGCAAGTAAGGCCCAATGCTTTCCTGGAGCCAGCAAGTAGCCACTACACTTGAGTATAGAAAGAAGAGGATGTGGCATTCTGTAAGGATTTCTATTATGTATGCAGAACTTCTGGTTACGTTTATGCATCTCAATTGATTCTCCCATAATGCTCTCCTTTTGGGCTGCACAAACAGTCCCTAGAAAAATATTTCTTCACAGCATACAGGAGGATGCTGGATTCTCCTACACAGACTTTCTGCTATATTGCTGGAGGTTTCCTCCCCTTGTTAATGGCCTTTCTGTTATACCATCCTGGTTCATGAAGCTGTTTGGCTGGACTTTTGGGAAAGAGAAGGATGTACTGGCCCCATAAGCACTAGTTTTTGGGGTATCTGGATGAGTACTAGTAGTAGTAATGAGTAAAACACAGATCCTTCCGCTCTTATTGAGGTCCGTGAGTACAGCAGCAGACCCTACATTGGCCAATCTGCCACTTCAGGGGAGTATTTAATTCCCATCAGAGTCAGTCTATGTGAAGAGACAAAACAGGACAATCAAAGAACTTCAGAGAGTTAAGAATCACCAAAGTGATTTTCTTTTGTCCATGATCCAGTCTGATTACAGAAAGAAGTACGATTCAGTGACTAGTATCTATGCATCCTCAATACCTTGCAATCTCACTGGAAGCAAATCTTCTCTCTGCAAAGCGAGTTTGCAGAAAGAAATGTCAATGCATACAAACAGTAGCGCATTTTCATATTATATTTTTCGTTGAACTCTTTTTCCTTCATTAAATACCACTAAAATGGATTCCAAGTTCTTTCTTTTATGGGGCACAGTCACAAAACTTCACTACAGACAAAGAAGAGTTAGTTCAGATTTATACCAGTGGAACCAACATCACATACTGGCCCAGGGACTATTAGTCTGATTAATACAAACATCATCTAACACATAAAGATATAATTATGTATAATCACAATACAAGTGCAATCATAATTAATAATGCATTCTTATTTTTATGGTGCTCAAAACCCAAAAGGCCTCTAGGCCCATCAAAAAAATAGGACTCCGGCCAAAAAATTACAATAGAAAACATAATCAATTAAAAATGATGATGTACTATGCCTGTTCCTTCTGAAGTAAATTGCAAAACTCTTATTAACCTAATAAGATCTGTTTTACTATACCAGAAACTGGGTTAAAGAAACTAATACGAATGCCTCAACTTTTAAAATTAAAAAAATAACTAAAATTATCAAGAGAAACCAATAAATTTATCTATCAACATTTATCATACCAACCAATAAACGTGTTTTGTAAATAAAGCATTTCTTCTTAAGATACCATGAATCTCAGAAAAACCAGGTAATGTCAAATAAGAAAAAGTACATATTAATTGGTGTGTGCATCTGCGCATGCGCACACACACACAGAGGATTGATGCCTCAGGCTATAAGAACTGGGAATGTCATATAATATTAAGCCACTGGAAGAAGCTGTTAATTCACACACCACAACCCAAAAGGAGAAAGTGTCACATTGGCTAAGATACAGACACTAACTTATCTTTTTTGACAAAAAAGAAGAAAGATGCTATGTGGGGCTTGTATAAAAGGAAAGAAGATTGCCTAGCAGGAAAAAAGGGTCAAATAATAATAATTACGAGAAAGATGTATTTTCGCCCTTGACTTACAGTGTTACAAGACATGAAATGGGGGTCAGAGAGAATGGACTTAAAACATATTAAAATGCTGGGGGAAAAAAAACCAAAGAAATCCATCATGATTCTGAAAATCTGAGAAAAGCCATTAGGGACTTTCTGTAGAGTTCACCTGATGGTACCTCCTCTGAATTCTCACCTGAAGAGGCAAGGAATCTTGATCTCACAGAGAGGAAAAGGTGAGATATAGGAACCCTACGGAGCCTTAAACACAAAAGGAAACGGAAGTTTAAACCAACACAAAATTCCTATGAAGAGCCACTCTCCTCTCTTTATAGTGGAAGCTACACAATTATAGAACTTTCTTTATCACATGTCCTATTGCACCTCAGAGAAGGGTAAACCGGCATGGGGAGAAGAGTATAGGTCTGTTTTTACTGTTAATGTATGCAGTGTTGTAGCCATGTTGATCCCAGAGAGACAAGGTAGGTTGATGAGAGAGACTAGCTATCAAACTACACAGAGCTCTCCTTCCAGTCTGGAAAAGGTACTAAGATTGTCAGCTAAATGCAAGATGGTAGAGACATTTTAGCATATTAGCACATATTCTAGGCAGTGGTTTTCAACTGCTGTGTTGCCAAAATGATGCCCCGCCAAAATCATTCCTGCCCCTGCTGGTGAAAGAAACTCTCATGGGATCTTTGGGCGGCATGGCGCACTATGGTGGCAAGGTACTGCCCCTTTAAAAGCCGTCACTGAAAATACTTGTGGCGGCCACTTTTTGAGATGGCGGGGGGTGCTCGTTTAATCTGCACCTGCAGTGGCTGTTTCATGTGATGGCAGAGGGTGTTCCTCAAGCCTGCAGCTGCGGAAAGTTCCTGTGGAGGCATGCGGATTTTTGGTGTCAAGGGCTACTTTCATTTGAGCTGCTGCCTAAATTGCTGGTGGCAGGGGGAGCCTCAGCGGTGTGGGTTTCTGCAGGAAGGGTTGTCCCTGTATCGCACGCAGTTGGGAGGGCTCCCAACAGTGTCACAACTGTAAAAGGGTTGAGAACGCCTGTTCTAAGGGACCATTTGAGATGAAGAGATACATTAACAACCTTCTCAGGCCCAAAGAAGACTGTGTAACTCAAATGCTTGTCTCTCTCACCAACAGAAGTTGGTCCAGTAACAGATAATACCTTACCCACCTTCTCTCTCTCTATTGCTGTTCATTCTCACAGCAGCATTAACTCTTGTGTGGACTTCCCGATGGAATTCTGCCAGTTGTGAGAGAAGTGTATTACAATGTATTTTATTATCTCTCACTACCAGGATACTAACCTCTGAATCCCAACCAGAGTATATAAAAAAGGGGTTTCTGAAGCTCAAGGGAGCGGAGGAAGAATGCCACCAGCACGCTCTTCCTCCTCTTCCCTGCTCAACACCTCAATCCCTCCTGTGTTTGATTCCCTGCTCAAGCATAATGGGGAGGGACAGCCAGAGGATACCCATCACTATGAAATAGTAAGTATGTTTAAGTCACAGTGCACATGAGATAATAAAAAACCTCATTGATGAGCATAATGTGATAACTCAAGCATTTTCACCATTTTAAAAAACTTATGCTTCTTAAAACATTAAATGATCATCTCTTACTGAAAGTAATTTGTTTTATTTGTACTTATAGTTTATTCACTATGTGAATAAAACACGTAAACTTTATATGCTATGTTGCGGATATGGAATTTTATGCTCCAATAAGAATCCTTATATGCTGCCTCCTAAATTCTGCTTTTATAAATATTTAAGTTTATGTAAAATTTACTATAGTACATTCCAAAAACACCATGTTTGTCTAAGTACAAATTTCTAGGCATTTTTTACAACAGAAAGTTTTCCAACTTTTTCTCAGTGCAAACCACATCTTACAAAGATCAATTCATGGACACCTTCCCTCTAATATACAGCCACACTTATGTAATCTCCATGTTGCATCTGCAGCAAGCAGTTACATGGAAAAGTAATATTGGGAAAATATTTATTTATTTTTAGGTATCTTAAATGTGATTTAACTATAGGCCTGTTTGTTTGATCTCAGTAGACTGCAAGGTCTTGGAAAAAAATTGAAAGAGAAAATAGTTAAGAACATCAAGGTTAACGATAGTTGGGATAAAATACAACATGACTTTACAAAAGGTAGCTTGTGCCAGACCAATTGATCTTCTTTATTAAGAAGATAACAGATTTTTTAGACAAAGGGAATGTAATGGATCTAATTTACCTAGATTTCAGTAAGGCATTTGATATGGTTCCACACGGGGAATTATTAGTTAAATTGGAAAGATAAGGAGTAATATGAAAATTGAAAGGTGGATAAGGAATTGGCTAAAGGGGAGATTACCACAGGTCATACAGAAAGGTGAACTGTCAAGCAGGAGGGAGGTTACTAGTGGAGTTCCTCAGGGATCAGCCTTGGGACCAATCTTATTTAATCTTTTTATTACTGACCTTGGCAGAAAAAGTGGAAATGTGCTAATGAAGTTTGCAGATGACACAAAGTTGGGAAATACTGCCAATACAGAGAATGATTGGGATATCATACAGGAAGATCTGGATAACCTTGTAAACTAGAGTAAGACAAATAGGATGAAATTTAATAGTAGGAAGTGCAAGGTCATGCATTTATGGACTAATAAGTATTTTTGCTATAAGCTGGGAACGCATATCAGTTGGGTGTGACAGAGGAGAGGAAGGATCTGGACATATAGCTTGATCACAGGATGACTGTGAGCCACCAATGTGATGTGGCCATAAAAAAGACTAATGCAGTCCTAGGATATATCAGACAAGGTATTTCCAGTAGAGACAGGGAAATGTTAGTACTGTTATACAAGGCACTGGTGAGACCTCATCTGGAATACTGTGTGCAGTTCTGGTCCCCTCATTTAAGAAAGATTAATTCAAACTAGAACAGGTGCAGAGAAGGGCTGTTAGGATGATCTACAGAATGGAAAACTTGCCATATGAGAGGAAACTCAAAGAGCTTGGCTTGTTTAGTCTAACCAATAAAAGGTTGAGAGGAAATAAGATTGCTCTCTATAAATATATCAGGGGGATAAATATAAGGGAGGGAGAGGAATTATTTAAGTTCAGTGCCACTGTGTACACAAGAACAAATGCGTATAAACTGGCCATCAGGAAGCCTAGCCTTTATATTAGATGGTTTTTAACCATCAGAGGAATTAAATTCTGGAACAGCCTTCCAAGGGGAGCTGTGGGAGCAAAAACCCTAGCTGGCTTAAAAACTGAGTATGAAGGGACAGCCTAGTTTGGCACGTAACTGATCTTTGAGTATGGATGGTAGATATGCCAATGTCCTGGGATGGGACCTTTGATGGGGTGGACTCTGATTTATTACAGAGAATTCTTTCTTCGGTGTTGTCACATGTGAAGCCCTCCGCGGCGCCCCTGGGTGGGAAAAATCCGAGGACGTAAATAAGGAGGGCGTCTCCACAACTTGACAGCCTCATTCCAACGTCTCTAAATAGCCCTTGTAACTCAGGGCAGCATGGCCTAGCGGCTACAGAGTCACTAACTAGCCCTTGTAGCTCAGGGCAGCAAGGCCTAGCACCACAGAGCCAATACAGAGTCACTAACTGGCCCTTGTAGGTCAGAGCAGCACAGCCTAGTGACGACAAAGTCAATACAGAGTCAAATATAAGGGCATGTGCCCCAGACAGGGGTCACCACAGGTAGGGTGGCTCAGGCCCTACCGCTCCACCGAGCCCCAGCCCAGGGTCCTATCGGTGCCAGGGGTACAGCACCAAGTCAGTTGGGATCCAGACCATAACACGCTGGCTTGGAATGCAGACCACGCTCGGTCCTCCCGTCCAGGCCCCCTGGGCTACTTCCTACCCGGGTCATTGCTGCAGTCCCTCCATGGAGCTCCTGGTTGTCCCCTCCTGTGGTTGATCCCGTTAGCTCCTCCTCGGGGTACTGAGTTTCCCAGGTAGTTGTGGGTACCTGCATATCTGCCTCTTGGTCACTTGCAGGTAATGGCTGCTCTCCTCCAAGGTTCCCCGGCTTGCTCCTGCTCTCTCACAGGGGCTGGTGCGGCTCCTGCTCAGGAACCTCCAGCAGGCGTCCTTCCTCCACGCTGGCCAGCCCAGACTGGGCTGAGCTGCTCCCATTTATACTAGGGCAGCAGTCTGAGCATGCCCAGCAGGGCTTGAGGGGTGGGCTTCTGCCACCCACAGGGTTTGCTGGGCCTTTCCAGTGCGGGGTAAGCCTACCCCATCACAGGTGTCTAGAAGGTGAGCCTTACCTACATGCTTAGGGTTTAACTGACCACCATATTTGAGGCTGGGAAGGAATTTTGTCCCAGAGCAGATTAGCAAAGACCCTTGGGGTGGGGGGTCATCTTCCTCTGTAGCACTGGGCATGGCTCACTTGCTGGTGAATTCTCTGTGCTCAAAAGTCTTTACACCATGACTTGAGGACTTTAATAGCTCAGTCATAGGTTCAAGGTTTATTACAGAAGTGGATGGGTGAGTTCTGGGGCCTGCATTGTACAGGAGGTCAGACGAGATGATCATTTTGGTCCCTTCGGACTTTAGAGTGTATGAGTCTATGAGCAGGAAACAATAAGAAATAAGAGCCACGTGACAAACCAATTCACCACAGGTCACCAGCAAATTCTCCACTGTTACAGAATGTGCTTCAAAGAGCAAAAATAGAGGACAAATAAAGAATATTCTAAGATTTAAGAGTAGACTAATGAGCTTGTGATCAACCATTCAACTCACAAGTTGAGTGTAATATTATGTGAATCTTAGATCATCTGAAAGAGTTGAATTAAATAGTAATAGTCTTCTCTTTGACACTGTGTATTCTGTTTACACCATCTCATAGAAATGGCCCTAGGTATTTGTTCTGCTTTAGTGGCTCTCATTCTGTATTGAAGCGAATGATGCATTTCAGAAATTATCACTTTCGTAAATATTTTGGCAACTTTCTATATAGTTATGCCTTTATGAATATAAAAATTATAATATTTACTTTAGCGTTTGTATTTGCAGTTTTAAGGAACAATGCCAAATGCCATTTTAAGGGGTTGGTTACTCGTCATTACATGTTGGAGGCCAAATTGTTCTATGCTAAAGAAGAAATCTCTGAATTTTTGAATATTTTAAACATTTGAGAAACTAACGAAAACTTCCACGTGTCAAGTGTGAGCCAATGATACAAACTAAGCTAACCTCACAAAACTCAATCAATTGATTTGCATATTCACAATCATTGTAATGGAAGTAAATGTCCCAACCGTCTTGTCATCCACCAAAAGTAGTTATGGTTTAGCCAAAAAAAATGGGTATTTTAACCAAAACCCTTAAAATTAGCTACATGCTATTATCTGAAAAAGCCTCCCAGGTCTTAGACTAATGTACAGAGCTGCATCCCAGCACACATTTCACAACAGAGATAGAGAAGCTCCAGAATTGGAAAAGATTACTAAAAGAAAACCTACGTGTGCCTAGGACCAAGGCTCAGATTGTGCTACATACTCACATTGTGACAACAATGGATGACAAATCTGGGGCCTCATTAGCAACAGGCGTGGAGTCAGAAGGGTGGTGTGTCATAGGACCCGTTCTATGGAAAGGACTGATTTATGGAATTTGTCAGGAGAAAAGGTTAATTTAATTCAACTGAAACTAATCCTGAGTCAACTTGTCCGCTTTACCCTTTTTATTTTTAAAGAATACATGCCCTCTTTGCAGATTTATTGGAGGTACAAAAGCAAAATTTAGTTTTTGTGGACTTCATCTGAATGAGACACACTCTGGGTCCATAAACAAATAAATAGATTACCGAAAATCACTGGGATTTAGTTATTTACATTAGTGACAGATATATTTTTTCAAACTGAATATTGTTCATACAGTAATTAACCCAAGTGTAACAGAGCAGGCTAAAAGAAGTTCTTAATTTTACTTTAACTGTTTGACAACACCATGTGGTTTAGAGAACACAATGTTATGGAAATAGTCTATAGAAAACAAGACATAAGATGGACAAATGAAAAATCATTCCTGGTTTACATATTGTGAGACTGACAAGTAGGGTGGGTGCTTTAAAAAAACCTCTCACACTTTCCATTTTTTAGGCATGCATATGCTGGATAACAATGTATGGACCATTCATTTTCAGCCAAACCTTTGTTTATTGTCCATGTATTATAAAACACAATTATTATGACTTTCTATATTATTTCTGATAAATGACCAAAAAACTTCTGGACTGTATACCATGTAAAAGGTACATGCTAGTCAAAGACAACAATAAATTATAAGAGCTACAAAGGGTCCAACTTCTGCCCTCAGCTGATACCCATGTAACTTGATGAGGGTGAATATGAACTTAACTATATTTCAAAAAAACACTGACCCGATCTGGCAGAAGAAGAGATATGAAAACCCTGCCTACAGCTAACTCTGCTAATACAGAACAGAAAAAAATAAGATCTGACAATACTATAAAAATTATGTTACCCTAGTTAAATGCAGGCATATGAAAAAAGTATATATTGCTTCAATACTGTATAATATGCAATAGCAATCAGAATGTTATAATTATTTCCTAATGTTTTTCCTTAAACATTTTCTAAATAATGGCATTTTTCTGCTATACTTATAATGAAACAAGACAACGTAACTCAAATTCTGTTTACTTCTCAATGAATCTAATTTTGCAATCCTTACACACCCAAAAACTTCCACTGGAATCAATAGGAATTTTAAGCACACAAGGCTTCAAGCTCAACCTATGCACCAAGGTCAAAAATGGTGGCTATAGGAATAATTACAGCTGTTGGAACAGTGCAGATTATTTAATTATTGCAGAGCAGCTCAGGAATCTAACACATTTTTTAAAAATAAGTACCTCGGCCGAAAAAAAAAGGAGGGGGGAGGGTATCTAAAAATGAAATAAAAAAATTGTAATGCAAGACATTTCCATTCAGATCAAAAGAATTTCAAGGTAGATCAAAATTTGGTCTTAAGCAGACCAGCCATAAGCTTTAAGAACAGAGCTTGGGTGGTTTGCCACCAGAACACCAAAATGAAATGGCTTTGTATTTTTTTTTAAATAGATTCTGATAGGAATCTATCTCCTATTCCTACTGTCTCTCCTACTACTAGCTTTTTAGATCAAGAGTATTTTTTTTCAAGTGCATCTAGGTGATTTAGACCTCTACCCCCATTTTCAAAAGAAACTCAGAGCTAGATTTTTAAATATATTTAGGTACCAAAATCGGAATTTAGACAACTAGTGGGATTTTCAGAAGTGCCTATGTCCTATTAAAAAGAAGAGAAGTTAGGCACCTGCAGGGATTCTGAAAAGTGCCTAGGTACCTATCAGCATCTTTAGGCACCTTAATACCCTTAATATTTTTGGCCCTTGGGCATTTTAGAACCTACCTTTCATTCTCTTTCAATGAGACTTGCGATTCTAACTTACTTAAGAACTTCTGAAGATTTTACTCACCCTAAGTCACTTTTGAAAATAGGGGTTAGAATCTTTTGGAAAAAAAATCACCCTAATTTTCTTGTTGTTCTGGTTTCTTAAACCTTTACTTGTATGCTGTGTGACCAAAGCTGCTTTCCTTAACCAAGCAATTAACTGAAAGATTAACCGTTTACACTGTATATGAATTACGATATATTCAATGAGCTTACATCAGATCACTATTTTATACACACGGCATCCTTACAGGACATTTTGGACACTAGAACTAAGTATATACACTTCTTTTTATAATACCTCTCACTACCAAAAATCAAGATACATTTTTGATCCCAAACTAATACAACTTAAGCCTGAAAATGCAAATAATATAGTCTGAATGATACAAGAAAATACTCAAGGTAAGGACACAGCAAAGATTTGCCAAAGCAAAACTACTAAGAACAGGCTCCTTAAAAAGATACTATCACTAAGCCAGTTAGTTCACCCAAAAGAGAATTCTTAATCCTAGGACTTCTTTGAACAAAAAGGTATAAAATCATAAGACATTCCCACCAGCAAACATTTGAGAGATTATTTTCTCATCTGCCTTAACGTCAACGGGAGGTAACTTACAGAGGCCACATTTCCAAAAAGAATTGCATTGTAAATTACAAAACACGGGGAATCAGATTGCCACCTACAGGTAAATTAGTCAATTTCTGAAAACAAATGCTAAAAGAAGAAAAATAATTACCATCGTAGCAAGCCCTCTTCAGTTTTAGTTTTATTCCAAATATTTTAGAGCCTTAGTTATATCTTGACTTTCCCAGATCCAAAAAGCAATCACCTTACCTTATAGTTATAGAAGAGGATTACTCCATAAACTAAGAGAACTCACATAGACCGAACTTGACAGAAGCAGTTTATAGTCATGTTTCAATGAAAGAATTTTATATCAGCTTACCTGATACAATAGGTGCTAACCTAAATATGTCCGATAATCTGCTGTTAACTGGTTCATAGGGAGAATCTTCAAGCAAGTCATTTCCTAAAGACAACAAAAGATTTGGGTTGCTTTCAGACACTATTTTGGAGATGAGGTTTTGTTACTTCACATAATGGCATTTTTTTTCTTAAAAAAAATAGATAGGGTTAAAAAGAAAACTATTCTATAATATTAGAAAGTACTTCCCATTTACCTGTTTATGCTAATTTTGCTCCTCAAAGGGAAAGATGAAAACACTTGAAAAAAAGTTTTTCTTGACATTAACGCCTCCCCTTCTCCAGTTGGAATGATGTCACAACTCAGAAGAGGCAGTCTGTGACATCACAAGTACTGCCTATCATCAGGTGTCATAAGGAGAGGAGATGGAGGGAAAAGGAAAGGAAGGGTATTTTTTTTACCCACATCAACTCATTCATTACTGGAAGAAGGGCAGAATCGTTTTTAAGAAAAACTGTTGGGAAAGCAATTGATTTATAATATAACACGTATCCAGTGACAGTAGTGTACTCTAGTATGAAAGTTGTAGCAAACAGACCTAAGCTTAACTCATTAAAATATTCCAGCTGACAATTTATTGTCTAAAGAACACATAATGAATGGCTTCCATGGAGCACTGAAAAGAGTAGAAGCACCTTCAGACTGGATGTTTGTGACAAACTTGGCTACAAGAAATGGAGGATCAGGCAGTAAACTTTCACTGAATTCAGCAGGCACTTGAGAGTCCTTCAAATCTCAGTGGATGATACAGATCAATATTAAGAAAGAACCTGATTCTGTTCCCAGTAGACTCAATGGGAGATTTGGCAAGGACTTTTAATGGGTACAAAGACACCCTTCTTATATTTAACCATTGGAATACCATTTCCAACTCTCTCCTCTGCACCCTATGCAAAGCACCAACTTTTCTTTTCACTGCAAGTGTTCCCCCCTCTGGCATCTGAGGAAGTGGAATTTTTCTCCCACAAAAGCTCAGACAATAAATAAATTTGTTAGTCTTTAAAAGTGCCACAGGACACCTTGTTTGTTTTGCTGAACTAGAGTGACAAGGCTACCCCCCCTCTGGAACTTTCACTTGTCTGTATCTAGAGGGATATTGTTAGTAAACATAAGAAAAGGAAGAAAGAGTCTGTCTAAAAATAAACAAACTCTACTTTAATTAGTTCCTTGGTGTCAGTTAAATTACGTGCCCACGGAGCCCATGTGAAGGGAGAGCCAGTTAACAAGGGTTTAAACTCCTCAGGGTGAAGTTAAATGGATTGTTTCTGGCACTCACTAATGAAATGCTCTACTCTCTTGACTTTGGTTTAAAAAGGTCAACTGGGGTGCAAGCCTGGAGGAAACCCTTACTGTGAATTGCCCAACCAGGGGAAAGTTTTGCAGCAGCTGTTTGTGAGTCGGAGGAAAGAACCTCGGTTTGCAGCCGCTGAGGACACAGCAATGTGCTGTGCATTATGCGCTCGCACATCCCCCCGTGGGCTCCGCGGTGGGCGGGGCTGGGCAATTACTCTGCGGCGGGTCAGCGTAATTACGGTGGCTGCGTTCCGCGACGTACCCTGCAAGCTTTGGTACATGCTCCAGTAAATGCGCAGGCAGTTTTTCTCCTTCTTCATGCCCCTCTTGCAGCGGCAATTGTAGAGAGATTTCTGCTTGAGCGCCTCCATGGCGCTTTTGCACTCGTCCTTCGCCTCCAGGCCCGTCGCCCGGCTGAAGTTGCTCTCTTTGCCGGCTACACACTGCCTCAGCGTCCGGTACTTAGTACTGCAGCTCTGCTCTTTCAGACACTGATCGCTGGCTCGCACGCAGTCCAGGCGGTCCCCTCCTGGCAGCCCGCTCATGTCTGCGGACAGGAGTACCTCTGCGGGGGGAAACAAAGCGCCACAACCCGCCGTGAGACAGGCGCTGCCAGCCCAGAGGGAGACGCGGGTTGCAAAGGGATGGCTGGGGCAGAGACCCGGGCTGGGTTTGGGGAGCGCCAGGGGGGTGATCAATCTAAGATCCTCCTTCCCGGAAGCCCACCTAGCAAAGACCTTGCTGTGCCTGGTCCTTACACTAGCCCTGATTTAATACTGCCCCTTCCCGGCTTTATCCGCCCTCAGTTCTCAGCAAGGCGGTGCTGTGGTTTTCATTACACCCAGGAATAAGCGGCGCGTATTCCCGCCGCTGGATCCTAGCAGCTTTCTCTTCTCACTTGGCTGGATCCCTTTCCCTCCTTCCCCACCCGCCTGCTGCCTTTTGCAGGGGGAAATCACCCCCCGGGCGCCCCAGTAAAACCCTTCCCTGGCTCGACCCACCCCCCGAGTAAACATGCCTTGGTTACAGGATTTGCAGTCCAAGAGGGGGCCCCGATCCGGTACGCAAGGCAATCTCCCTGGCGCCCCCCCCCCCCGCGCGGACCAGCAGGGGTTAGCAATGATTGAAAAGTTTCCCGCTTGCTTCCTACCCCCCACCCCCCATTTCACAGGCAATCGCCGGATCCCCCACGAAATCAGGGGAGGCAAAGCCCTCCCCAAACTCCTGGCAACTTCGCTGTTCAACAAGCCCCAGACACCGGCTCCCAGCCCCGCAACGCTCCGCTTCGGGCAGGCACCGTGGAGACAAAACGCCGGCAACTTACCCATCAAGGGGAAAACGAAGTATAGGCTGGCGAGAAACATCTTGTCCTATCCCCACCGTCCCCCCGAATGAGCTGCTGTGCCGCCCGGAGAGGCTCAGCGTGCAAAGATCCCGGCCCCGCGACGGTCCAGCGCTCCTGGGTGCCGATCCATGGGGTTCAGACCCCCTCGCCTCTCCTCCCAGCGCCCGCCTGGGCTGAGATTTTCCGCTTAGATCTCAGGTCCCGGCCACCTGGAAACACAAGTGTTCTCAGCCAAAGACGATGCCCCCGGCTGGGTGCGTGCGGGACAGACAGACACAGCAGTCGGTCGCCTCCTTGGGTGGGCAGCACTTTTTCCCCCCAGGGAGGAACTGGGGAACAGGAGGGAGCGGGGAATAAATAATCCAGGCGATTACCCCCCAGTCCCGCCGCCTGGCCGCCAGTAAAGATCGCTCGATCCTAAAAGAAAAGCTTTCCACTCAGCCGCCTCCAAGTCATGGTGTCTGCCCAGCGCCTGGCTCTGGAGCCGCCCCCCCCCCTTTTCCCTGCAATCTGCCTCCACCCCCAAAATCCGCCCGCTGGGGGTTTCGCTCGCTGTCCCCTGCCGGAGGGAGTGGGGAAGGCGTGGGGGAAAGGGGAGGTGGCGGCTGAGATGATCCGGGGAGGGTCTGGGCTTTTGGATGCGTTCACACTGGCCCCGCTGTTGAGTCAGGCTGCGCAGGGGGTTAGCGAGCTGGGTGTGTAATAATAGGCAGGTGCTGGCCGGCTTCAAACCCGGGCATCGCTCTGGAGGAGCCTCTCCAAAAAGTTGGGCTGGCTGGCTGGGGCTTCTCCCCCGCCCCTCTCCCGAGGATCGACCCCCAGACGGGAACAGCTGCTCTGGACCCGGACTCAGCAGGCTCCTGTCCCGCGCGCCTGGCCTCCAGGGTTCAAACACGGCGAGGTGCCAGACACGCGCTGCGCCCAGGGGCCGAGCACGGCGCCAGATCCTGTAATCCCGGGAATTTCAGAGCCCTGAGCCGCCGGGACCATTTCCGAGCAGCAGCCCCCTGGCTGAGTTAGCTTAGTGAACACACGGTGGGTGGCAATCGCTGAACCCGGATTCCTCTTGGATTAGAAGAAACCTTCTTCCCCACACCCAACCCTGCCTCTTCCTTCTATTCCCCCCCCCCCCAAAGGGAGGGAGGGGTGGCTGCGACAAGGTGCCTCCTACTTCTGTACCCAGACGAATCAGCTCCCCCCGCCGCTGTCGGGAAAAGAAACTTTTGGATGTCACTCCGGATTTAAATTAGCGCATTTAAGAGCATCCCGCTCCCTCTTCCCGTCCTCAGACGGTGGGAGGAAGCAAAAAGGACCAATGCAGCAAGCAGAAGATCCATTTAAACAAGCGTCTGCTGAGATTTCCAATACATGCTACCGCCCTGGCCACTTCTAAAGTTAAAACATGCTATTTCTTTTCCTTATCACTGTTCAGGAGGGTGCCTCAGCCATGCAGGCCCTGGGGAAATTATGATGAATTTGCCATAGAGGAAGATAGTGCTTTAATTGATATCTCATACTGTTCCCACCTGAAATCCATGATTGATTATACAGCCCAGTCTCATTGTTGCAGTCTCCTGAATTTTTTTTTTAATGTAGAAATTAAAGCACAGGAAATGGGAGAGACCCTCAGAGGCCCTCCACTACACATTTCATTAATACATTTTTTAAAAGCACTTTTTTTCTTTGCAGTACAAAGTCTGTTTGGAGCAGCAAGGGGTTTAGGTATATTTTATATGTGGTTCTCCTACAGTCAAACACAACTCAGGTACTTACAGAACAGAAAGTCACCCACCAAGTCCTCCTTGTGTACAACCTGCTTAATCTGGTCACAGAAAGGGATATAAACAAGTAATCAGTATCACTTTCAGTGAACTGCAAACTAGCAAACCACATAGATATACACATATTTGTGTGTACACAGGTTTATTTGATGCCACTACTTGGACAGAATTCTATTTCAATGTATCAATTTACACTTGGCTCCTGAATAAACAAACCAAACATATGTCACATATTCATGACAGATGGTTCAAACAGAGAGCTATTTAGTGGTTTTCCCACAATTGCTACTACATGGACTTCCCCAGAAACCCAACAAAAATGTAATTAAGCTAAAATACTGCTAGCTTCCAGATTTTCTCATGTTTCCACATACAGCAAAATCTGACTCAAGTATTCATATTTCTTGACATTTATAAAAAATTTGGAGTTCAAATAAAAAACACCACCAACAAAAAAGTATTTTCCTGGGTATTTTTGACAAGTTTTGTTTCCCATTTCGCTAAAGAATATACTTTTCTTTAAGGTGAATTTTTGTTGGTTTCTTTTTATAAGAATGAGTCAAGCTGACCAGTTTTATAACAATTTTAGGATATAATTTGTCATTGATGAGCTCAGAGACAGTCATATATTAGGAAACACAGAAAATCTAAGAGGGAGAATTATTTCTAAATAGGAAGTTTTCCCATTTATTTCTTCCATTACTCTTTCCTAACAGAAAAATCTGCATGAAAAAAGAATCTTTATTTCCCAGAAGCTCATCCATCCTTCCTGTTTATTTCATAGATTTAAACCATAATCTTTGACATCACTACACACTTTATGTCACAAAGAATTAAGATTTCAGAGGAGAGAAATATATATTAATCCAAGGTGGAAAAAATATATTAACTTCTGCATACTATACAAAGCGTATTTTCGCAAAATGATATTGAGTGCAAATGGTCATAACATATAATTTTTTAATCTCAGTCCTTCACATTTTGTTTTATCACTGATTTCCAGAATCCTTAAAATATTTAATGTGAACCAACTTAGTAGTGACATTTACAGTATTATGCTCAACAAATTATTGTTTCTAGCTTTAGAAACAGTTGTTAATGAAAACAGTGAGGCAAATTGGCCTTGCAATGTTTCACTACATATTGGATTGGATGTTTACACAATGATGAGGTTTATTCTTTTCATTTCCAACTCTGACATTATCACAAATAGAATGTGTATGATGCAGCTGATATAAATACCTTACAACATAATGGGCATGATTCCCCTATCGCTTACATTGACATAAATCAAGAATGATTGCAATAAAAGGATTTACACCAGAGTAAAGTAAGTGTTAGCGACAAGAAAATCAGGCTTACTATCTGCAAATCTACCACAAAAAATTTAATAACTTGATACTATATTACTGTTATATTGCATATTTAACAGTGTTACTTGGTGTAATGAACAGTGCTCTTCTAATCTAATGAGCACCTACCTTGGATGGTGTTCTAAACAAACTAAAGGCTAAAGCACAGATCTTCAAAGATTTGTAGGCACCTAATTCCCATTAATTTCAATGTTAGTAAGTACTTAAATATCTTTGTGGATATGGATCTGAGTAACTTTATTGTAAGAAGAGCAATGTTTCTCCACAGAATACATTTCTGGAGTGTTTTACTACTATTCTGAAATTGAATTTATACTTGACAATGTTAAAAGTCAGACAGGATGTCACTGACATGGTTACATACCCCTCTTCCCCCAACCCCCAAAAGCCAGTTAGAAATTTGTGCATTCTGTTAGTACTCTTCTCTTTCGTATGTTTTTGGCAAACACTAAAAAACTAGCACCCCATGAAAGGTGAAAAAGGTTAAAATCCCATTACTTTAAATAAATTTAACAGATCAATTCTATGTTTCGAAAACAAAGCCAAGTCAGAAACCACAGGGCTAAAAAAAAAAAAAAAAGCTTTTTTTCTGAATATCTAATTGCTCCCCTTCACACTTTTTGTTAGGAAGGTGAACATGAGAAAATTAGTTGAAATGTTCAAGGACTTCTGCATTGTAACAAAAATGATATTTTTTTAATTCTTTCTACAACTAGAGTTCTTATTTACCATTGTTGATTTAACTCTGTCCCGAGTAAATCTCTGGATATCACCTTTCTCCCTTAGGTTTAAACTAATTTTTATTTCTTAATAGCAATCAAGCAGTGCAGGTGTCTTAATACCTTTGTAGGAAAGTATTGTATTTCTTGGATAGCTGAAGTCACTTGTACATTGGCCCCATGCCTCACAAGGCATTTAAGGGATGCAGCCCTACTGAAATAAAGTGCCTGTCATGTCCTGTTAGTGTTGTTTAAATATATGCTGCAACAAATGTTTTCAAGTGGCTTTCTTGTGTGTGTGTGTGTGCGCGCATGCACACTTAGGTACCAAAAACCACAAGACACTGATGTCCCATTATCTACAGAACAGGAATAGCATAGGCAGTCAAAGCGCTGGGCAACTCACGTTTCTCTGCTAACATGCCTAAAATCTTGTTCTGGAAAGGCTGCCTCTAGCAATGCGCAGGAAATGCAATCCCTGGTTTATATTCTGCATTCAGTTATATTGGTGACTTCGGTGGGCTTACTACAGATTTACTCTGGTATAACAAAATCCAGTCCAATTTGTCAATTCACAATTAGCCAGTCTACATTTATTGTGTCTCTGTGGAGGCTGCCAACAATGATGCCACTTATAATGCCAGTTCTTTAAGATGTGGATGGGTGAACCCCCTAGAATCAAGGCAGTCGCCAAGCTCGCTATGGACTTCAGCCTCCATGATGATGACCCCTCTGTCTCTTGGTCCTCAAGGATGGTTGATTGTTGGCAGAGTCATAATTAGGCATTTTAGTGCTCAGGGCAAGCAAGCAAGCATATTTGTGCCCTACTGGATTTTTAATCATTTTCCTACCCTGAGGCATCCCTCTCAACACTATATTTGGTTGTGCTTCCCCTCCAACCCAAGTTGGAGCTGCTGAGCTGAGTCAGGATTGGAGATGCTGCTCCCTCCCTCAATCCTGCCATGTGGAGTTGGCCTGACTGAGCTTCATCATGTGTCACCTCTATTTCTGTCCCACTTTCCTCCCTACAGCTTTGCACCCTGGGTGGCTGCCTTGCTTACCTCACCCTCGATACGGCTCTGATTCTTGGCATTCATGTTGGTACTTCACTTTTTAAGGCCTTTTTAAAATGCTATCTATGTCTGTGGTGACTGGTATCATTTTATCGAGTGTTAATAACAACGAGCAGCTTTTCATTGTTTGCTAATTTCCAAATCTATGTGAATTTTTTTAAACCAACAGAAAATAAAAGGTCATTAGGTTATGTCTACACTGATGGCGGAAAATTCGCTGCCATCAGATCAATTTATCCAGATGGATTGAATGGGCAGGAAAGACACACTTAATTGATCTGGAAATCGATCTACTAAAACGACTTCCTCAGGTGGTGTAGCACTGCATCGATGGGAACTTATTTCCCGTCGGCACAGCACAGTGAAGATGGCATGTAGAAGGGAAGTTACAAAGTTGACAGCAGTTATGCAAGCTGTTCTGTGTAGCTTGCGTAACTCCCATTGACTGCCACCAAACTTCAGCACAAGTGTATACCTAGCCTCAGATAAGACATAGTCATGAAAATAAGAGGACTATTTGGCATACTAAGCTCCTTGTAAAAGGGAAGCTTCAGAAAACTCTCTTTCGAAGTGAGTCTAGGCAAACAGACCCTTCAAAATGTACTAGTTTTCTAGTATTCAGGTTCGACTCACCTTGCTGTATGAAGCTGGATGCACTCAGTAGGCCAGAGGTATCAAACTCATTCTGTGGTGAGGGACAAATGACATTTTCAAATGGTATCCCCAGGCCAGGGCTACAAACATAAAAGACATGTTCTGCATTTATTCTATGCAGAATCCTAACGGCTTTCCTTCTGCATCCCCATCCATTTGTAAGTGAAGGGTTGTTCTACACCAAACACTTTAAAAAGACGTCACCTGCAAAATTACACTGACTAAAATGCGAGTCAATTTTGCTTTGCAGCCAGCTTCCATGTGCACAGGGCAATAGTGCTGGAGTGCTGTGTGACTGCTATTGCTGGCAGCAGTCCAACATGACAAAGGAATAGTAAATTGATATGAGGGCTGAATTAATACATTGACTGGGCTGCATCCAGCCTGCAGGCCATATGTTTGTCATCCCTGCCACAGACTCTCTTCACAGAGTGAACCTGACTGAAAATACTGAAGTAAAAGCCATTGAGCCAGGAGAAATATACATTATATTAAGCACAGATTTGATGGAGTTGCTGAACAGAAGTATGTTGAGAAAAATAACAGTACCATGAATGTCTTCTCAATGTAATTCTTTTGGGAAAGAACAGGTCGAGAGAATCTGATGCTGAACAAATGAGTGACAGAGCAAGAGACTAATGGGAAAGGGTCCAGGAAACAGTAATTTTAAAGGCTCTTTTCTTCCAACAGTATGAGAGAAATAGAGGAGAGACGATACAGAAATCAGTACTGGGGGGGGCGGGTAAGTTTTGTTTGCTTTACTTGTTCTGAATTTACTTTCATTCCATGAAGTTAGTACAAGCAGTTGCTTGAAGAAGTCCTAAAGATTTGGCCCAAGGCATTTAACCTTTGTAAAGGCCAGATTAAGTAACAATGCTGTTCATCCTTCAAACAAGAAAAACCTGAATAATCCCCCAAAAATCAATTTTGGGGAATTTAGGAAGCCTTGAATGGGCTTTTGTGGCCTTGAGACAAGATGGAGTTTTTACTGAATCTGTCATTTAGGTAGGTTTAGTGCTTTCAGTAAGTGTCAGAGAACAAAAGGAGCACAGAGATAGGAAGATTGCGTCAAATTATTACCATTAAGTGCCATTCCCCCTCCAAAAATGCCAAAAAATATGAGAGAAAATTAAGCTTCGGGATCCTCCATTTAAATGCTCCCTCCCCCCCCACACACACAGGTTTTAATCAAGCCAGTGCTGTTTATGAATTCACAGAATTTTAAGTGAGCTTGTTCACCCAATAGTTTTTCAAGCAGGGTTGCCAGTTACAATAAGCAGAAATGTTATGTTTTAAATATTAGCTGGTCAGTTAAATACAAAAGTTGCCGTGTTCTTCAGTGATCTTCTACCTGACAGAATAGACCCCATCAATCTGCATCAGCTGGTTTTGAATTTCAATAGGAGAATGGATAACAATGCAGAAACACTGCACCAGAATTCAGAAATACGTAGTAGAAAAATCAGAGAAAATATAAAGCTATTGAGATCCATTTAACTTCAGAGAGAAATTAAAAATGTGAAAAAATCCTGGTCACTTATAAAGTCATATACCTAAAAGTCATATTACATGCTTTCTTCCCCCTTAGAATTCTAATATACACGGTTCCTGAATATGCAGACAAAAAAATATGTTTTAGGCTGACCAATTCTACCATTCTGATGTTTCTTATTATCTGAAAGGTGGACTGACAGAGCCCCCTAGTGCTACTGAAAGTAATTCATGCTCCTATAATAAAACAATACATGAAAGTGAATAATGTGAACGATGACAGTAATGAAACAAAAATTGCTAGAAAGCAATTTAAAACATACATGTGGGACCAAACAGATGACGACATGTTAAATACTAGTTCATATATATATATATATATGAATGAAACTTACAGGCAAAGGAATCAACATATTTACCTCAGATAAAGAGGACATTTGAGCAGTTATAGTTGGATATCTCCTAAATTGCAAATTTGAGACTTTATTCTTAATATGCACAGGTATTTTAATCTCTAGTACCTATTGACTGGCTAGTTATCTTGATGATGTGAGGCAAACACAAATGAAAATTAGCCTACTTTACTGTTAGTAATAAAAGGTTATTCATAAATCAAATATGAGATATTAAAGCTAGTTAGGATCAAAACTATTTCTGTATAATTTAAGAAAGTACAATTTAAAGCAGGTAAAGAGCTAAAATGGAAGTGATTACATAAAAATAATGGACAAGATCTGCAGCTGATGTAAATCAACATGACTGGCTCCTTTCATTAGAAGCTTTACATTGCTTTGGAATCAATGGAGCTTTATCCATTTACTCCATCTCTGCCTTGGCTTCAGGCTGGCTAGTTCATTCACCCAAAGGAGGGGGTAGAACATCAAGAATATCAATTTGTACAGCTTCCTGTGTACTTCTGTAATCATTTCAGGGCAAACAAACTCAAAACAATTTTCACTTAAATGTTTAAAGTCATGAAAATATTTAAATCAAAATTAGGCTTTCTTAAAGTCTTTCATCTTGCAAAACCAAACTGTTGGGGCCAAATTATGTGACAGCAACCCTTTAAATAAAATATGTATATTTTGTGTCTATTTTTTAGTTATACCACAGAAAGAGCCTTCTCATATACAAACAAGATCAAATTTCTATGCCCTATTTCTGATTACTTATTTTCAATTTAATTAGTTAACAGTGTAAATGAGAGATACAGGGTCTGATTTTCAGTACACCACCTGAAGTCAATGGGAACACCTCTGGAAAAAAAACAGTCCCTTGTTTTTTCCTTTAAAATATTGAGTATTAGTCAGCTCAGTAGGGAGGTTGGAAGACAGATATGCAAGTTACTTAAAATAACTTGTGTATCTCCATTCAACTGCCACCAAAAAGGGCAGGCAGTGTAACCCTCCCCTCTGACTCTCTTTTAACTTGATGAAGTTTTATACTCAAGAACCAACATGCAATACTTACACATTTCCATAGACATAATCTCTGAATTTGGCTCAGTGAATCTAACTCAGTGTAAGAGAGCTTGAGTTGTAACTTACACACCAGTCAGTCAAGGAGTACAGAAAAGAAGCAACTGATTGGAGCATTTAGGAAAGTGTAAACTAAAATAAGTACCCTCTTTTAAAAAAAAATGTACACCTCCTTTTGATTCCTCTTCGTGTAAGTTACACCAATTCAGATTTCTGTACAGGTTGGTAAATGGCTTTAAATCTGGTCCAGTAAGGGCATTTGAGTCTAATTTTATACCACAATAGCCATCGCCTCTGATTTTGAACAGGTGTTTAAAACACAGTTGTCTAAAGAGACTGCACGCTCTTCAGCACAGGCTATGAATCTTTTGGCCTTTGTAGAGCACCTAGCACAAAAGGCCCTGATCCTGACTGCAGCCTCTGGGCACTACTGGAATACAAATATTAAATAAGAATATTAATCATAGATCATAGATCATAAAAACAGACATAACCAAGCCTTGAAAATTAATTTTATGACTCTTTGAAACAGGAATCCCCACATGTATTTTTTTAAATTCCATATTTCAGGACACAGAAAATGTAGACAAGGCCATCTGAGCTGCATTGTTAATAGTTACGAGCCCCAAGAGAGAAAGAAAAGGAAGTCTCTAGTAAGTTGTAACATTCCTGAAATTCATACAAGAACTGAGATCATGCAGAAAGCACAAGAAAGTGTGGCTGATGAGACAAAAGGAAACAAATGTCAAAATAAAAATATAGATTTCATATGCAATTTAAAGCTGCAGCAAAGTACTCATTGCTCTGGAGAATAGGCCCCTCCAAGTTCACGACTTAGCTAATTATCTGATCAGTCACCATTTGTAACAAGATGGAGGAAGTCCTTTAAATAATTTAAAAAAAAAATCAAATCATGATACCTAGTTAGAAGGGAATGCAAGCGGAAGAGCCCACAAATCTGCTAAAACAAAGTAATTTGAACAATATCATTCTCTCTCTTTCTGAACGTGGTTATTTTGTAATCTGTGATGTGAATCTTGGGCTGGATTTGTTGGACTGACAGAAGACTAGTAAGGGGTATTATGAAGCACCAAAACACCACATTTTAGTAGGGTTGTTTGGGGTTTTTTTTCTTCCTCAGAATGAATCTGAGAAACCGGGAATAGAAAAAATAGAATGTCAGGCTTGAGCCTCCAAATAGACAACGAAAATGTCTTATACAAAACTCTGTCTTATGTTGTGTTTTCCAAAAGGAACTTTTCGAAATACAGTTTTGGGGGAGTTCACCTTTTTCTACTTGACTGCTTGCATTTAAATGTCTGTGGATTAAATTCCCCTTCTGTAAAAACAGGATTATACTGTTTTCTTTCTCCTACTCTTTGTCCATTTGGTTCAATTAAATTGTAAACCCTTTGGGGCAGTGAATTTCTCTTACTACATGCAGGTCCACCCCTGGGGGGGGGGCAAACGGGGCAATCGCTCCAGGCCCCATGGTTACGTGGGCTCCACGCTGTCCTGCTCTCAGCGGGGCAGTGCGGGGCCCATGCTTGCCGCAGCCCCTCCTCCCACAGCTGCCCCGCTGCCTTTGGCAGCTAGCCGAAGGCAGCAGATCGGAGCGGGGCAGGACGGGCTGGGAGGGCTATGTCCGGCCCCTGGGCGGAGCAGGCATGCCTGGGGCGGAGCACGTGGGGCCCGGCCTCTGGGCCGGCCTGCCCCACACGGCTGGCTCCCAGTCTGAGGCCAGGACTGGAGCCGGCTCCCCCCCCCCCGCAGGTGCCCTCCAGGGCCGGGGCTGGAGCCAGCTCCCCCCGCTGCCCCCAACAGGCGGCCTTGGCCTCCAGGGACAGGGCAGGAGCCGGCTTCCCACGCTGGCAGCCTCAGCTTCCCGGCCCAAGGCCGGCTCCCTGGGGGTGGAGCGGGTCAGTCGGCCCGCCACGCTCCCCTCCAGCATGGGGGGTGGGGGCCCTGCTTTGGCCAATTGGCCCTGGGCCCCGCTCCCCCCACGGGACGGCTCTGACTACATGCATGCACAGTGCCTAACAGAGGAATGCCACAATCTTGGATGGACCTTGTAGGTGCTACTGTAACCCATATGCCTAAAACAGGCTCTCTCTTTAAGAGACCTATTGAGGGTGGGTTACTGTTGCTGGTTAGATTAGCTACCCAGAACTAGAAATTTCTGGAAATGGAGTGATAGCATTTCGGCATGCTTCACAGGGTTCCTTGCTGGTGTGGTCAGATCAAATGAGACAGAGCAGCAGACAGGAGTTGCATGAGAAGAGCCCATGTGCTCAATGTGCAAGGAGAGATGCTGAGCCAGGAGTGGACAGCAAGATGCTTTCTTCCCCCTATGGCGTCTTCTGCAGCAGAGTTTGTGCACGTGTATATGTGACTGAGGGTTGGTTAACCAGTAAGCTGACTGAATGGTGCTGGTTCCAGAGGAGAAAGAAAAGCTTGCACAGGTTTCCACTGAAGAAGAAGAGGAGGAGGATAGCTATTTCTTTCCACTCAAGCCTTTGGAGTTGAACAGAGACTGTAACTGAGATTTGGGTGAACTCCACCTGGACTTCGGGACTCTGGGGGTATCTTTCTCATGGTGTTTCTGTGGGGACTGTTCTGTTTAAATTCATTTTGTTTTCTTAGGATAAGATGTACGAAGTTAGTAGTTAATAAAGTTCATTGTTATGTTTGTTCTTAGTAGTATTTTAATGTGGGAGGGTAACTCTGAGCAGTCTTTGCTATGAGTCCCTTACAGACTGGATTCTGGGTCTCCAGTTGCTATCTCCATGGGAGTTGGGGTTTATTTCTGTTAGGCACTGGAGAGGGGCAGTGGAATGAATTTTAGCCCGCCCAAAGGTTACACTACTTTAATATAAATATAAAATAATTACAAATGGTTTACAATGAAAAGAACATTGATAGAGTTATTCTTCATCTTAGGTATCTCTATGAAATGACACAGAAAGCTTGATGAGATACCACTAGGATGCAGCTTCCAGCATCCTTTGGTTGTTATTTACTGAAAGGAAGGAATCAGTGGAAGACTAAACGAGTGTTTCATTGTAGTGGGAATGTGTATGAAGACCTGGGATGCAGGGGAAAAACAGAAAGAAAAGGATACCCAATCTGTCTATTTGACTGCACTATTTCAGACACATTTCAAAGTAAATATCCATACATAGCATAATTTTTTGGTGGAATGTGTAACGAAACCTGCATTGTTAAGCTTATAAGGTCAAGATTCCACAAACATTTTCTAATACTATTAGACTTCTATATTAATTCAATATTTTCCATTTCCTGATGCTTAAACTTTTTCAAACTTTTATTTTTGAGGCTGGAATTTGGCATATTTGTCCTTACTCTGCAACCATTTTTAAAAAAAATCGGACCACAAATGGTTCAGCCATTTTCAAGCTGAAAAACTGAAAAGTCATTCATTTTTGCCATTATATACCTATCAATGCTACAGTGTCTCAGGAAGAGATCGTGGAAACTTCAAATCTCGAGTGGACAATATCCAGGTAGCATACGTGCTTTTCAGTGGTACAGGAACATCATTTCAACTTGGAGGAGTGATAAAGAGGGTTTTTTAAAAAAAAGAAATTTGTGCATGCACAATTAGTTTTTGTTATGTAATTAGGTTTTTTTGTTATGTTCTCCCAACATTCCATTAGCATTGCATACCTTAAATTGAGTGGAAGTTTCCATTCAACAGACAACATCTCAACATTCTAGTGAAGTTGCGCGCACACACCTAAGAAAGCTGACTAAACTTTGTGTTTAATGTGTTGGCACATGTGTAAGCAGTACTCCAGTGCTGAAGTCTTTGCCTATGGATACATATATCACCCAGAATTCAGCTTCCTATTTCTTTCTAATCAATTGTTGCACAAGATAGGAATTTCTTTGCAATACCCTTTATCACTTCAACACTAGCACCACCAACAGTGATGTGACAGTGATTTGCCTCTCCATTTACTGTGGTCAAAACATCTACATTTACTAATTATAGATTTTATAATTTCTCTTAAAATATTTAACAGAAATACGTTTTCTATGCAACTATGATTATTCTCCACAGTTGAACATAGCTACCAAAATATTGTCATCTAGTGATATTTTGAATAAATTTACAATTTGTACAAAATATTAATCAGTAAGTACAATTAATATTGAAAATAAATGTCAGAATGATATACTTGCCACTATATAAATGAATATTGTTTCACACATAAATGTGCTCTGTGGCAATGGTTCAAAACTCTTTTTATTCTACAGTGAGCAGACTGAATGAAATAAAAAATGATGTGCCAAATCTTAAAGGATTTAAATGGCACAAATTTCAAGTTATTGATTGCTGACTATGCTTACAGACATCAAATAATACTTTCTTCAGACAGCTGTAATAGCCCACCACAATGCAGACATGAGTACGCTAGCAAAAAGTTGAAACTCTGACTGTTTGACTGGTCAACAATCATTTTAAACTGAGAGGTTTTTTAAAAAAAACTAAAACAAAATTAACTATTCAATCCTTATTCTATAGGGGCAAAAGGGAGTCATAACTTTTGTACAGATGAATAGAGCCCTGCGCGGATACAAATATGTTGATCCATATCTATCTGCATCTGCAAGAAACGGTCTGCGGCAGTGGTTAAAGTATAATTTGACGGGCCCCGGAACCCTCCTAATCTCCGGACCCCCTTCCCGTATTGTCTGGGACTCCTTCATGCATGTGCAGGCCCAAACCCAGGTAGGCATTTGCAACCACTTCTCAGTACCACATGCATCGATTATCGCTCCATAAAAATATTTATAATTTTATATGGCATTTATGTCTATAGCAATTATTGTCACAAACTAGCAAACACTGAATAACACAATAAGTATTGTGATTAACAATGATGGGGCGTAGGACCTGCCAGCAGCTAGGGCAGGGCGGAACATGCGGTCCGCCAGATTTTTCTATTTTTAGGGGCCCCAGAACTCTGGCCCCTCAAATTTGTGGGCCCCGGAACTGTGTTCCAGTGCGTTCCCCCTTACTTTAACCGCTGGTCTGCGGATATCTGCATTGTATCATTTGCAGGGCTCTGCAGATGAAGATCCTCTGCTTGTTAGAGCAAGGAACTTATGTGAATGTCACAGAGGATGAATGTTTACTAATGAAGTCTGAACAAGTCTCAGGAAGATAAAAGGCTCCCTCAAGTTGTCGTCTTCTTCTTCGGAATGGGTCTAACTAACAATTTTAATTTATGACTGCTGTAAATAAATTCTAGAACAGAAGAAAATGGAATGTTAAAGGAGGTCAATACTAGAAGACAGATGTCTACCTCTAGGATGTAAATCTGAATCCAGCTCAGGTTTTTGGTAGACAAATGGTTTTCAATTTGATGACTGTTTGGTGACCTCTTTGGAAATACGTTGGTAATCTCTGCTAGTATCCACTGTGTATTCATCCAGGTTATGCAAAACAATATCATTGGGATTCACTGACAACTTGGGTGGTGGTTTTAGCATAGAGGCCAAGAATTGGTTTGCCACAGAGACTTGCCACAACCCCCTCATACTTTGTCCTGCTAAACAAAAGTTGTGGTACATTTGTGGAGCAGTATGTAGAAACTTGTTCTGTCATCGTGTTGTAGCTATTCTGCAGATTCTCACCACAGAATTTCACTGTTAGTAAAGTTAGTAAAAAGGAAAGTCAGGTGATAGATTCATATCCAATGTAAATGGTTTCTTTTTACTTCCTCTAAAACAGGGGTCAGGAACCCCCGGCACGTGTGCCAGAGCTGGCTCAGGCTCCCTTGCTGGCCCCACAAACCGCACAACCAGCAGCTGCGATGTGCGGCTGAGGGCCCCTGCTGGCCCTGTCCTCTGCTGGACGGCAGGAGGGCAGGGGAGGGGAGCAGGTGATGTTGTGTCGCCCCGCTGCAGCCGGTAGGATAGAGCCGGCCCCAGCCATGGCCGGCAAGAGGGTGGGTCAGCTTGGCCCAGCCAGAGCCACCATTGCTGGCAGGTGGCCTCTGGTTCCTGGCCCTGGCTCCCACTGACAGCAGTGGATCCGGGTGGACCGAGCCAACCTGCCCTCTTGCTGGCCATGGCCGGGGCTGGCTCTGCCCTGCCGACAGCGGTGCGACTCTGGGCGGGCTGGGGCGATGCGGCGTGACCCCCTACTCCACTCCCCTCCCCTCCTGCTAGACAGCAGGGGTCAGCACCAACCGGGGCCATCAGCACCATGCCGTCCCTGCAGATGGGAGTAAGCCCTAGAGTGGGGCACCAGAGGCCACCCTCTGGCTGATGCTGGCCCTGGCCCTGGCCGGCAGGTCCCCAAAAGCCTGGCTCCACCCCGTTTTGGCCCCGCGCCTGGCACCTGCTGAGGGTGCGGTGGGCGGGGCTGGCACAGGGGCCGGCAAAGGTTGCTGACCCCTGCTCTAAAATATGATACCATGTAGCTTAGTTGAAGTTTGAATAAATACAACCTACAGTCTTGTTTCATAGAAAAGGAATTTTAAATCTAAGGATTAGAGAACATGAAAGAGACGAAACAAAATATAGAAATAACTGTGCTCCACATTGCAAATTGTTCTGTGCCGAATGTTCATAGATAGCAATAGGAGCCATGTTTGGAATGGCTACAAAATCTAGCTGAGCTGTATTAATCATAATATTACACATCATCAGTAATACTTATATAACTTCTTATTAGTCAATAGAAAAAAAGGGTTTTTTTCATGCTTTATTTGAGGTGTATGCCCTGATCACGAATTAGAAAACTAGAAATTTAACATAGATATATAGTATGGAGTGGAACAGAACTGCATATTGTTCAAAAAAAAATATAAAGATTCTCTTTATATTGCTTTTAAGTATGGTACTTTGCAGTATCTATTTCCTAATGAAATTCTTCAAACTCAGGAATCTCTTGAACAGTACAGCAGTGGTTCCCAATCTTTTCTTTGCTGTGGCACACCTTGATACCTTTAATTATTTTGCGGCACACTACCATATGGTCGCCAAATGAACTCATGAATATTCATGAGCCAATGCAGAACCGTTCAAGTAGTTTTTCAGAAAATTCTGTGGCACACCTGCTCAGGTCTGAGGGCACACCAGTTAGGAAATGCTACATAGAGCAATAATTGTAGGATTTTTATTTCATTCCTGAAAGTAAAAAAGAAAGTTATTTTACTTTTACCTCTTTTATCTCCTTGAGGTGGCTTCGCTTCTTGCTAACGACCTATGACATCTAAGGGCCTGATACTGTGTGATCTAGGAGTTCTGAATAGGGTGAGAAGCAGCAGATGAGGGAATTTGCTGCCTATTACCTTCTCCTTCAAGAAAAAAATCCATACTTTGATAAGGCCAGGAACAAAAGAGTGTGGAGCAGGAGCTCAGCAAGACTGATAAAGGAAAACTATTCAACCGGGAGGATCTATGTATCCAAAAAGGCAGAAAGCAGGGGAAGGAGAGAACCGAGCTAGAGACAATTTACTGAAAAAGTAGTAATCCTGTTCCTTTTCGTCCCTCCATTCTGACAACTGCTTCATCAGTTGCCAGGTACATTTCCAGCCCCGATGTCTACTGTTTTGTTTCCCTACCTTCTGCTTCTCACTCAGAAACTTCTCTGCTCTGCAACTTTCCCTGTGAATCATAATGCTTTTTAGGAGCCTTCCCCCCAATCCTTTCTCCTCTCCACCAGGATCAGTGGTGGCCAAACTTTTCCTGTAATGGAATCTGTCACGGGCCCCCCTCCATTACTGCACAGTTGGTTCAGCAGTGGAGCTTGGGCTGAAGGCAGAGCTGGGGCTAGAGGTGGAGTTGGCCTGGGGACAGAGGGGGAATGAAGGCAAAGCTGGGCTGTGGGCAGAGCAGGGGCCGAAGTGGAGCTGTGGCTGGGGCCAGAGTTGGGCTGGAGGCAGAGCGGGGCTGGGTGATGCTCCCTCCCCACCCCCCTTTGGGAGCTGGCCTAGGCTCCTCCACATGCCCCCCAAATGTTCCTCTGTGCCTCCCTAGAAGGGCACACCTCATAGTTTGGGGACCAATGACCTAGATGATACAAATAGGAATGACATGATCTAGAAACCGTTCTCTTGTAGATGTGCATACATATCTTCATTCAAATTTCCTACATAATGCAAGGAAAGATTGTGGCACCACATGCACTGGACATATGAGTAAAAACATAAGATGACCATTGCTGGATCTGTGCCCACAGACCATCTTGCATTCTCTAAAGGAGTTATACAGAAAAGGAATCTTTTTTAATTCTAGCATGATTAAGGTTGGAACATGGATGAAGAAACTTGGCTCTTCAGGGCTCCTGTTCAAAGACAGACTTATTTTGATGTTTTTCCAGTTGGGAAGCTTTATATTAAGAAGACAATCACAGGTTACACCTAGAAATTCAAGTTTTATTAACATGCACAAAACCTAACTAAATATGTTTCTCACATTTACAGTAGATAGATTTGGTTTTTAAAAGATTGTGACTAAGTGCTCTTAGTATCACAGATCATCAACAAAAACTCAGAAGGAGGGAAATGTAAAAATAGGATTCAAATGAAACAACTCTTCAACTTGTATAAAAAGGGATTACTTACCAACAGGAACTCATGCTCTCCAAATACACAGTTTCAACAAAGCTCCACTGTAGAATTAGCCTTGGAACCCTCTTAAACAATTGTTGGCAGTTATGGTACATAGAAAATCCCCTCAAGCCTTGTATTCTGTAAACAAATGACATAAATATCCCACCCCTGTCTACCTCCCAAGTCTAGAGCTCGGATCAGAAGCGGAGAGGAGGATGGCAATACATTCCAAAATGGAGTTCACTTTGACAGCTGTTCTTTGGGAATCTTCACAAGAGGATGAACCCTCTTCATCCGGGACCTCAATCATACTTTCTAATCAGGAGTCTTGGCAGCCACACTACATATGCCTGAAGTTAGCCTTTTGTAGGGAACCATCCTTCCAGATTCCTGAGCTACAATAACATCTTACTGCAGATGATTATAAACAGTCTTCAGATCCTTTTGGGCTCTTTGTGAGAAGGCTGTGTAGACATGATTGCCTTCATTTGGTGGGTCCTCCTCTTCCTCTCTCCTTCCATCAGAGGATGTCCCAAAAGACTCAGTGTCTTTTGTTTTCTGCTCTTTTCTCTCTACACTGTATCTCTAGGTTCACTTATCCCTAAGCATGACTTCAAATGGCATTTTTTTTACCAACAATTTTGCAAACTTCCCTCTACTAAAGACCTGTTTCTCTCCATCCATTTCCAAATCTTAGACTATCTTTCTGACATCTCTTTCTGACTGTCCAGCTGAAAACTTATGATCAATATATCCAGAACTGAACTTCTGATCTACTCCACCATGCCCTCTCCCCAGTTGCTCAGTCACCATGGATACTACAATAATCCTCCCAATCACACGTGCCCATATTCAACTCAGCTCTCTTTAGAAATATATGCCTAGTCCATGTCCAAATCTTGCCATGCTTATTCATGTATTTCAAAAATTCAGAGATTTCTCTCTGTTCAGACTATCAAAGCACTTTTTCAAACTTTCATCATCTTATACCTTGACTAGAATAATCTCTTTGGATAAAATTTTCAAAACTACTTAAGTGACTTGGGACCTGATGCTTCACTTACCACTTACATAACATTTTTTTTTACTCCTATTCTGTGCCCTTGATACCAGACGCATTGAAGACTCATCTCTATCCCCTTGAATCCTCCACTTAACCTCCCTCTTTGTATCCCTCCACTGGCTATACCCCCCGACTGCATCAAACAAAGTTTCTTGTTTTTGCCTTTGAAGCCTTTAGCTCCACCCTACCTATCAAATCTACTTTGAGCCATTAGATGGCCTTCACTTTGCTAGTGGTGTCAGTCCTGACTGCCCCTTTGGCCAGTTCTCTGCACTCTCCTCCCACTCCATGTATGTGAAAAACTCTTAGTCAAAATCCCCAAGACTATCATTTTATCCTCCTTCCAGTCCCTTTGCAAAACTTACCTCTTCCATAATGCATAAACTAAAATACAACTTAACAAGAGTTGAGGAAGTGGCAAGCTGTGATTCCTGGTCTTTACTGGCTATGAATTGCCTACTCCTATATCTGTCACTCTCCTCTTACCCTCCCCAACGCACCCTGAACTTGTTTGTCTTATTGACTTGTTCTATGCAATGTTTTGACATGGGGGGGTTGTCATTTTTTATGTCTGTATAGCAATTTTTCTATGTCTGTATAGCAATTAGCACAGTGGTGCCTCAACTTGGCACTATAGCAATGTAAATGTTCATAAAAAATAGTAAAGCTGAGTTCCTTACCCCCAAACCACAAGGGAATTTTTCATGGCTACAGGAACTGAAAGTCATCCTGGGGAAAGAGAGTCAACTTCTAAATTCCATCATCTTATCCAACAGTATTTTAAAAGTTCATTGAAGTAAACTGACAAACCAGAAACTGACAAACCAGCCTAAACTTCATGCAACCTTTTTTTTTTAAGAAAAAAAAAAAGCTATTTACAGCAAGACTTGTGCATCTAATATAATGGGGGGAAAGGGAGATGTTTGTTTCATTACTGCTCCAGACAGCAAATAGAGAGATCCAGTGGTTGCACAGGGCTCGGGTTTCATTACATCCATCTACAGGATATAGGGCACTAGGAAGTTACATACACAATGTAATTTCCAATTGTTTCTTTAACAGTTTCCATGGCTAGGCACGTGGGACTCTGTGGAAGCAACTCATGAAGAAAAAGGAAATACTGACAGAGCACTGTAACTGTTCCTATCTGCAGCGATTAGTTAGCCCAGTACAAATATAACCTGAGGATTCATTGAGGACTAGCAGGTTTGGAGTGTCTCTCATTTCCTATGTATGATTTAGGCCATCTTTTCACTGCAAAACCATTGATCTGAATGAGGCAAGACAGGACTGAAGGAAACATATACCGAGTAGCTCTGACCTGATTTATTAATTTGCAATTTTATTTCTGTGACAAGAAATTTTCAGAGAAAATGGGTTGAACAGCAGTATATTATCCTACCATTTTATAATGCATGCTTCAGGAATGACCTTAGAACTCCAGTTTCCTGGACTGCAAAAGAAAAGGCATGCCATCAAACTGATACAGTCGGTGCTGCTATCTAGACTAGGGGGACATAAATTGCCCCATTTCAAAGCCCACCTGCTGGAGAATGGAAGAATAATATAGAAATAAGCCAACACTGTGTATCTTGAGTTCATTGATGGTCATGGTGAAAGCTAACAGAGAAGAGTAGATGGCCAATATTTAGTTACCCAAAGTCATCCAAAAATACATTTTTAACTATTTTTGTTTGACCTATAGGACTAGAAATAATATTTTTATGTATGTGACCCAAGAACTTCTTACTGACAATGGAGTGCAGTGGAGCTACAGGAATTTCCGGATTTTGGTTCACCAAAGAATATCACCTGAGGTCTCAAATGAAACCTGGTGCCACACACATCATCAATATCATTCTGAAATGTATGCATAGATACTTGTAAGGAGTCACCTATCCACACTGGAAAATTATGTTCTTAAGCATATAAGGTAAAAAACAGGTCACCAAAAGGTGACGTGTCAGACTGGTTCCTTCAAATAGGAGGTAAAAAACATCTATTTCTATGTTGGGAAGTAAATTAAGCCTTGTAAGCTGACACAACTAATCTCCATTTACATCTGAAGTAAAAAATAAAGAGATGTGAAGTCAACAGGAAAGCAGCATAGGGGGAAAAACAAGCCACAAGAGTTATCCTGTCTATGAGTAAAGATAATGAACTTTGGAGGTATTTCTAGAAGGCAAACACGACACTCTTGTTATCCTGTATCTACAAGCAAAGGACAGCAGGTTTGCATTTGTGGAAGTATGGCCTCTCAGCCAGCCTTTGCTGAAAACTCTACAGAGGACTTTTGATGAGATAAACTTCTTTAGACAGGAGATTAATCTGAAGTTTAATCTAGAAAGCATGTTATGATTTTCTTTGATATGTAACTGTTTGTTTCCAATATTTTTATTCACTGTTATTTGAATCTCAACTCTTTTATAGTGAAAACAAGAATAGGTTTATTATAAATTTATTTACATGCTGCGATGTTAAGCCAAGCACAGCTCCTGAGCCGAAACGTACAAGCTGATGTGTACTGTTCCTTTGGGATACTGCAGGATAAGGGGCTGGATATGACAAATAGTGCTCCAACCATTACAAGCATCGACATGCGCCTAGCACTGCCTACACAGAAAGACTGAGACGTGCAGAAGCCTGGCAGATAGTGCTCATGCTACCAGAGACTGTTGGTTTCAGGGAGCTGACCCACTACAATCACAGACAGACAAGACAACACACACAAGACTCCTTTTTGCTAAGGGCAGGTAGTGATGAGGTAGCCCTGGGTGCATCACAAAGTATTTTTTTAAAATCTTAGACTAGAAACTATTGTTGTTATTCTGGGATTTTAGGAGTCTGAATTATCTATTTGGAGTAGAGTATTGTCCCCACCACCCTTATACAAAGATTCATCTCTGCTGGTACTGCTATAGACAATTAACACCTCCCAGTGCCAAAGTATTACCTGCTAGCAGGCTTTATGCTCAACATGTGTTAGGCGAGTGCCACTCAGACGGAGGATCACGAGCCACAAGTGACTCTTTAATGTGTCTCCTGCAGCTCTTTCCAGCACATATTAAAATAACGTAATTTAATTTCCAAAGGGGGAGCCGTGTTAGTGTACTTCAACAAAATAAACAAGGAGTCTTGTGGCACTTTTAAAGACTAACAAATTTATCACATGAACTTTCGTGGGAGAGAGATCCCACTTCATCTGGGATCTCTATCATGAAAGCTCATGCGAGAAATAATTTTTTTAGTCTTTAAAAGTGCCACAAGACTCCTTGTTTGTTATTTAATTGTTAACCAATCTAAATTATTAACCAATCAGGATGCTTTTACTGTGTTATTAACCAACTGTAGTTGAAAAAATAATTTAAAAAATAATACTGAGTCATTTTTCTGTGAGAATAATTTTATATACAATTTTATATATAATTCACACTACTGTGGCTCTTTTGGCCCCTGACCCACTAAGGCTGCAGATCCTTCTGTTACAAGAGAGCAAGTTAACCCACTAGTGATACAAAAGACACCAGAATCACAACCTCCTCGCCCAGTTTGAGGTAAATTAGAATCACTTTCATTTTTCAACATCTTTCTTTTTGGGTAAGAGTCAAGAAACCAAGAGCTGGGCAAAACCCATGATGCCTTAAACTACTGTAAAATGGATTTTATAAAAGCTGAAGAATCTGAGGCACTTGATAAGATGAGGTATCATTAAATGTGTTACTGGAATTCCTCAGCACCTGCAGATCTGTTATGCTGCGTTTTGTCCGAATGAATTGTCTTTCTGCTGAGCAAATCCAACTGAACATTAATTTTTTTTCAGTTGGGAACATACTGATAGATTTAGAAAATGTCACTCTGAGCAGTTTAGAATTCTTGATTTTTCTCTCTGGTTTTCTGCTCTCTCTCCCTCAATCAACTGAGGAAATATTTAACCATCAATTGAAGTTTTTGAGTTTTTACTGTTCTCTTGCTTGATGAGCTACTTGACAGGTGACAACTTTTCACCATCAATTCTAAATTATAAACCACCAACTTAGCTTTCCTGAAAGACTGATCATCGGAGCATTGTCTCAATACAAAATTTGTATCCGCATCCAATCCATGATCTGCAAACAGGATCAATGGATATCTGTGCATATAAAGTGGGTATCTGCCATCTTGCAGGGTTTTATATACATACAACTTTTGGATCCACATCAATCTGCTATTCA
Source organism: Pelusios castaneus (assembly GCA_007922175.1). NCBI lineage: Eukaryota > Metazoa > Chordata > Testudines > Pelomedusidae > Pelusios > Pelusios castaneus. The sequence goes on from ML685755.1 coordinate 12,828,046, forward strand.
CAAACATGGTGCTTGGATACAAAGTGGATATCCGCAGATTTGCAGGGCTCTGTTGATGATGTTGAATTGATTAGAGCCTGAGATTTGACTGAGTGATTAGGGACTGAGATTTGCAGGGTTCTATTGATGATGTTGAATTGATTAGGGACTGAGATTTGACTCCAAGCACCAAACACTGACATTTAGCTCTATATCAAATTTGAACGGTGAAAATTTTAACCTGGTGCAGTTGTTTTAATGTAGCTCCTATGGAGCCCCAGTCATGGATCAAGATCCAGCTGTGCTAGACACTGTACAAACAGAACAAAACCTGTCCTTGCCACAAAGAGCTTTCAAGCTAAGCACAAAACAAGGGGAGACTATGGATGGGTACAGATACACTGATGGGGGAGTAAAAGCAAACGATAAAGCAACATCAATCAGTCAGCATAAGAGGTGGTGGCTACTTCTGAGTTTGAGCTTTTCCAGGACATTTTCAAAATTCTGTATGTAAGCACTCAAAATGAACATCGTTTAACTAAACGGATGGCTACAGACTTCTTGAGCTTTGTGGGAAGGAATCTTCACACTGCCTAGAACAGACAAATTCCAAAGGGGGAGCCGTGTTAGTCTATTGTAGAAAGACAACAGAGTCCTGTGGCACTTTTAAAGACTAACAGATTTATTTAAGCTCATGCGATAAATAAATCTGTTAGAACAGACAAGGGCTTTGTGAATCACCTAATTTAGATGATGACAAAGGGTCAATAAAGGTTAGTTTAATATTGCATTTAAACTATAGGGGCTCAGAAAATTTATTCCAGACTCAAAATGCTGTAATTTTTAAAAAGAATACTGTATATGTTATACTGAATAAACTTTGAGAATTTCCAGATAAATCATTGGTTTTATATATACTCTCAGCCTTAACTCCATTTTAACACAGGTTTTGTCTAGAAGTTTACCAAATGGAATGAAGTTCAAACATTTCTGTCTTCTGGATTCAGAAATGAGGAAGATGCTGTCTATAGTGTGATGGAATCGGAGATAGAAAGTATATTCCCACTAATCTACATTTTCCATCTAGCCACACATGGCTTCAAACAATGGCAGCTCCTCTGGCCTCAGCAAATGAGAGTAATTGGATTAAATAAAGCTCTCTGAATAGTTTGGAAATATATTTATTTTTACTGACATTTTCAAGGCACACCAGCAGGGTGACATACAGATATGCCATCCGTAAGAAAAATATTTTATTTAAAAGAAATGAGAAAAAATATAGCTTATACCGTACTACAGCTGTTCATGTGGGCAGCAGAACAATGAGGAGAAGGGGATTTGAAACCCTCTTGACATTTATCGGGATCTAACATACCAAGATTGTGGGCTCATAGTTTGTGGCAGGACAGGTCTGAGAGTCCTTGCTAACAAGATTATATATTCTAGATGAGAGAGGTTTTGAGGTGGTGATCAATTAAAAGACTGTGTAAGGTGAAGTATCGTCCCAGGACCAAGTCTTTGGTCCTGAAGATGACCAAAACTTTCTTTAAACAGAGCAAAACTTGCCCATGTGCTGTTTATGAAAAATTATTTAATTACCTTGAGCTCAACTCAAGAGAGAGCTCTCCCATTGGCATAAAAAAAAAATCTTCTCCCTGAGAGGCATAAGTTATGTCAGCAGGAGAAATTCTCCCACCAACACAGTTCTGTGCACGCAAGTGCTTATGTCAGCGTAACTTACGTCACGCAGGGGATGGAATATTCAACACCGTCAAGAGACAAGTTTTGCCGATCTAGATGGTAGTGTAGATATAGCTTTAGTTGCGGGGAGTTGATCTAATTGCTTTTGGATAGTTTTTGTTTCTTGGCTACAAAGAAAGATGATTTAGAGATAATCAAAGTGGTAGCATTCCCAAATTTTACTCAAGATTTCCTTAGTTCTAATGGTACTTGGTTCCTGGTCTGAGTTCTGTCACAGATAGAATGCTGTAAATGCTTCCTATATAACATGCATTACGCTTTTACAATCAAAACATTGGTGGATATATCCTGGAAGATACTTTTGAAGCTATTACAGGTCTGCCAACAAATAAGCAGGGAATTTCTGCAGGCATTGCCCAGAGATATCTGCATCTCAAACTAAATAAAGACCACATGAAAGCATGTGTTCAGATATAGAAGCAACTCTTTTTGGGTCTGCCAAACTGCTGGCTAATGATTTTGCTACCTTAAAAAGAATAGAAATTCTACAAAGAACTGACAACAGTCAAGCTGGAGAGGATATGAACTTTATTAACATCCCCACCTCAAAAGTGCTGAGATGAACAAAAAGTTTAGTCTCATCCAAGGGAGTACAGACAGTCCAGATATTGCATTTGATCATATGCATGAATCCCAAGAAGAATATGTAACAGTGACTGAGGAAGAAGTTTCTTGTGCACTAAGGGAGGAGTTACCTTGAAGAGGAAGTAGTATAATTCTGCACAGATTGTCCCACCCAAACTCTTTGTACCCTGGCATGCTCAGCATAATCAAGCCAATGTCTCTAATTAAACTATTCACATAAGTAAAACTAATCCTTATTTGTTAACTTATTTGTTAAAATTAATCATGTGCATGTGTGCAGGATTTGCCCCTTTGTCCTTATGTCTCTGTAGAAAGGGACAGAATTTTTTCTATTTTGTATGGTTCTGGGAAACTCAATAGCATTTAACACCCAACAATAGCCTTAAAATTTAAATAGTAGTCTTATTAATCATTTAATCAACTAGTTGCAAAAACAGTTATTTAAAAAACATGGCTGACTAAAATAAAAGAATTGAGATCTGATTAAAAAAATCACTGACATAAAATGTCTATGAAATAATATGTATACCTACTTTATAATACCTCAGTTTTATTATCTCTGTATTCAAGGAACTGACATACAGAGAATATTAAACTGTCAGATTTAACTTTCAGATTAAGAGATGTGTAATGATTTCACAGGAAAGCAATATATTTGCTTTGCTAGTCCCCATAATTAACTTTTCGGTTATTTTCTTTCTATAATCTTTAAAAAGATAAACCACCAAAATTACTTACACACACTTCTCACAAACACAGAACGGACATGCTTAAGCTCTTGAAAAGCAGCAACTGGGACACAAAGTAAATAATATTTTATGTATTCAGAGCATTTTATAATTCTTGCTAACTCTCCTTGCGGTATTTTGCTCAAAATGAATTTTTTTTAATTGCTTTGTCTTCGCACTGAACCTCAGATGGCACGTGTAAACAGCTATTTGTGCCCATGCAAACCTTTGAAAAATTATTAATAAAAAAGTAGTAATCCCTTAGAAGCACAGATGGGATATGTGTTTGGGTACAGCTTGCAGCCTCTCTTTTAATTGCAATCACAACTTTTTAAACAAAGAGAGTCACAGAATCAGCATCTCCATCAATAGACAGGAAGGCTTCAATAGCATGAGTGACCATTGCCCAACTTACTCTGAGCAAGGTCTCCTGCACCTAAAAAGAAGTCATATCAAAAGGTAAAGGGTACTGTTTATGTAGACCTCAGGATTATCCTGTGGTTTCCCAGATCAGCTTTTGAAGTTACCAGATAGGACAGGTCTTAACCAGATTCTTCAGGAAGTCTAGGTAAGTGTCCTGAGAACTAGTCAGATTCTTTTTAAGGGAGTTGGTGGGGAAGGAATAGCTCCTGGATACATAAGTCAGATCCTTTGGTGTAAGCTTGTGGGTACATATATTCTCATCCCCTACCAAGTCTTCCATAGAGGAAAGAAATATGAATGAGTTCTGGAGTTGATTCATCCATTGCCATTAAAAACTTGCCTATTTTACCTTAGTTAACCATTTAAAGCTACCTTAGTTTTACAGTATCTGTGCTTTTCTATACTTATAGAAAGAAATATACTGAATGCTGTAAATATTGAAGAAAAAATTATTTAAGATGTTATAAATCTATTGGCAAGTTTCTAAGGGGGAATATGCTATACTAGGCTATGAGATTAATTGGATGAAAGCCTTTGGCAAAGACATAAATATTATTATAAAAAATAGAGATTTCTTGGGTTTTGTGTTAAAGTTGTTTTCATCCTGCCAACTAACTCATTTACTTTCAGTGGAAATGGGAAGGGTTTAAAAAATGAGATAAATTAGTTCTGAAGATCACTTCTGTTATGAATATTAAAATTAAATTATTTTATTTATTTTCTTTAACCATTATAATACAAATCATATTTTAGCACATTTGAAGTATCAGAAAAGTGATTTTATGAATTATGATAAAACATTTGAAAATCTTCTAAAACACCTTACAGAAGACAGTGATATATATATATATATTATTCTATAAAAGCTACAATGTCTACTAAAACATCAAAAGCATAAAATGATTATTTTGAAGAGTTAACTTTAATTTAAATAAAGATTTCAAGACTACCAGGATTTGTATTTTATATAAAATAGGCAGAGTTTAGATGACCTATAGATGCTGAAAAAGGAGCTAGCTTCTGGGGAAAACATAGTAATATGCAACAGAAGATAAAGAGGGATCAAATAAATGGAATGGTGCTATAGAATAATAAAAGATATAATAAAATACTTAAAATTTGCTCAATTTGAGTCATTAAACAAAAGGAATACTTTCTTTAGCTCTATTTTAATGCAAGTATACATTTTATAAGAAAGGGCCCAATCTTGTAAAGCGCTGAGTATTCTTAATTAAGGGCTCTCAGTATCTTACAGTGTCAGATCCCACAATAGCAGTAACAGGATTTATGCTAATAAAGGCAACAGAACAAGTGCTGAACTCACCCTCTTTATAAATATCATAAACTGCAGAGAATTTAAATTTCAAGACCATATACCCCAGCTTTCTTGGTGCTTTCTTCTCTTGCCCTGAGGATAAAAACTATCATATTGAGTCTCAGCACGGTCCATCTAGCCCCCAATCCTTTCTTTGACAGTGGGCAGTACCACAACTTCAGAGGGAGTGTACTAAAAAGGGAAATTCTACAGAGATCCCCCACCTTCTCCTTCCAGTTCTGGCAGTCAGAGGTGTAGGATCCCCTGAGTGTAGGGTTACATCCCTAACCATCTTGGCTAATAATCATTGATGGACATATCCATAATCTAGTTCAGTTATACCGTTGGCCTTCACAACATCCCACGGCAGTGTGTTCCACATGTTAATATTGTGTTGTGTGTAAGAAGTACTTCCTTTTGTTTGCATTAAACCTGGTGCCTATTCATTTCAATGGATGACCCATGGTTTTTGCATTGTGGAAAAACACTTCTCCATTCAATTTTCTATACCATTCATGATTGTATAGAACTCTAAAGCGTCCTACTTAATTGTCTCTTTTTAAAAAAATTAACCCTAGTCCTAATCTTTTTAGTTTGTCTTGTACAGTAGTCATTCCATTCCCTTGGACACCTTTATTGCCCTTATCCGAACTATTTTTAATTTCACTATTTATTTTTGAGACAGGGTGATGAGAACTGGACACGATATTCAAGGTGTGGACACACCATGGACTGATGTAGTGGCATTATGATATATTGTCTTATTTTTTTAAATCCCTTTCTTAACGGTTCCTAATACCAATGTAGAATTTCCTTTGCCATTGTGTTGCCCATTCATCCAGTTTTGTGAGACACCCTGTAACTCTTTGAAGTCAGCTTTGGACTTAGCTATACTGAATAATTTTGTGTCATCTGCAAACTTTGCCACTTTACTATTCATTCCTTTTCCCAGATCCTTAATGAGTGCACTGTTTACCTTTCTCCACAGTGAAAATGGATAGCAGATTCCTTCCCCAATAAACTAAGTCCTAACTACTGTTTCTTAAAACCTAACAGCAGACTTCCAGGCAAACTAAACAAGTTGGCTGCAACAACATTAAACCGAAGTGTTTTTGTTTTGCTGTTTTTTTTTACTACACAACAGATTAGTCATATTTTTCCTTCATTACATATGTTACTATCATCATGCCAAGGAATTTGAGAGCTCTGATAAATGTTTTAAAAGGGAGGCCTCAGTTGTCAAATATCCAAATTATTAGGAATGTTTGATTTTTAAAGTTTTAAAGGAAAAGTCTCTCAAAGAAGACAGGTAAGATACCTACCAAGACCTTTTACAGAGTACAATTACCAATCAGCAAATAAAACAGGTGCTCTATGATTATGACCAAAAGACAAGAGAAGGCTTCAGTTTTTGTTTTTTTTTAAACTTCACTTTTATAACCCATTGGGATGGGATCTAATGAAGACTTTCCAGATGGAATTACATAAATTCTTGGATGTGAGACTCAAACAGAGATATCACAATGCTATTAGCTAGCTTCCTTTATAAAGGACATCTGTTGAAAAGTTGTTTACATTCCTACCAAAATGCAACAGGCTATAACTAATTCTCCAGTGAAGCTAACATTGTCTGCGGGTAAGAAAGTCACTTTGTAATACTATTATTTAATATTATCTTGTTTGCTTAAATTAAAAGATTTACTGTAGATTTTTGTTTGTCTACAATAATTAACAATTTATTAAGTAATGATATCATTTTATTTACTTCAGTCTTAAAATACTGAAAACTTTTTCAGTCTGGAAAACAATGAGCCAAATTCTTCAGTGACACTTACATAAATCACATAGATTACACAGGATGTAAATCCACACAATAATCTGGTTCAATTACTTCAAAGTAAAATCACAAAATCTTACTAGAAGTATAAATATTTTTCCCTCTTAACAACCGAAGTAGCAATAGTTGAATTAACCAATCATTTGGACATAACATTATTTTGCTGTTTTTGGCAGCACTATTTTAAACAACATTAAAAACAAACATGAGGATGTTGTGCATAAACTAAGCGTACACTGAAAATACCTTTCACAGCCACGGGATGGTGGCTGATATGCCTGTATATTTCCACAGAGGGGTAGCCATGTTAGTCTGTATACAGCAAAAACAACGTAAGTCCTGTGGCACCTTAAAGACTAACAGATTTCTTCGGGCATAAGCTTTTGTGGGCTGCAACCCACTTCATCAAATGTTTATGCCTGAAGAAATTTATTAGTTTTTAAGGTGCCACAGGACTTTCGTTATTTCCACAGAATTTACCATAGGCCCGATCTCATTCCAATGAAAGAAAATCAACGGGGATGCAGTGGAGAAATAATTGGTATGAATGCAAGCAGAATCAGGTCCTGTATTTGAATTTGACAGTAACACTGGACTTGCTGCTCAATCAGTGAGCTTGTTTGGAAGAAAATTATTTTAAAATTGTGCTTTCAACTTTTCTAAGATAAAGCTGAATGAAGCCACAAAAAAGTATCTCATGTTCATAAGGTATTCCTGCAGATGTAGGATATATGGCATACAAATTAGCTTTACAGCCTGGGGGCCAAACATAATATTAAAATAGGTTAAAGGGCCACAATTAAAAGGTTGGAAGAGACTCTCAGCCATGTTCTAGTCCTTTTCCACCGCTCAGACAACACAAAGAAAGCAGAATCTACTCACAAGTCTCTTGCTGGGAATCATCCCAGGGAAGGGGAACATCCAGTGGGTTTAAAGCTGGAGCAGTGACTCCTAGGCATCCCATTTTGCACCTCATAGTACAGGGAATGAAGAGGGTTATATGATTAGACCATACTTTAACCTTTACTGCAGCAAAGAATCTGGAAGCCACTGCTGGTTGTGGGGTTTCATTTTCTTCTCTTTCCCCCCCAAACTCTGCTGGGATTCTCTTTGTGGGGAAGGATAGACATCTTCTGCTAGTAGCTCCCTAGGCCAGTCTAGATCCTGTTGTGCTCTTCCTGGGGCTCCCACAGCCCAGCAAAGTAGACAGTGGAAGAGCCAGAGGTACTCCATATTTCTTTTTTAAATCACAGCACACGGTACAGGGAACCTGTCTTCAGTTCACCACCAAATCAGAATCCTCTTAACCCCGTACTCTACAGCCGCAATTTAGAGCCTGTAGGATCACATGGAGGACTCCACAACTGTAAACAGATAGCGTGCAGAATACCATACCACCGTGGTACCATACCATGTCACACACAGACAGCTTAGCTTCATCAATTCTCTCTCCTGAGACTCCCTGATCCTTCATAGCTCCAGGTGCTGCCCTGCTTCCTTAATTGGCTGAAGTGGGAGCACCTGTTCTAGCACAGGGAAGCTGGACTTATGTTAATTACTGGGGCCTGAAATCTTGTGACATACGTACTTTAGTCAATCATCCTATTGGCCGTCACCACTGACGAGAGATGTTTTTCTGTCTGGTGCTTGTTGCTTTGTAACAATGCATTTGTAAGTGTAATTGAGTTGAAGTTCCTAGTTAGAATGGCTCAGTACAAAGTTGGTTTTTAAAAATTTTCATTTCATTTATGCCAAAATGCTGAGTTTGATCTCACACAAGTGCAAATCAGAAATGATTCCTCTGAAGTCAGTGGAGTTAGCTACACTAGGTTAAAACTTGGTTAAGTGAAACCAGAATAAGGCCTTTTTTCTTCCAAGTCACATTTTTATAAGGTCACACTTGTGCACCAACTCCCAGCAAACCATCACTGAAAACAAACACCAATTAAAGTGGAATTACTACACAGAAGAGTTTGACCTATTCTGTTAAATAGGTGGGAAAGGTTATTGTGGAGGTGGACCCAAAAAAGTAGCCAGGTTGAAGAGAGGCAGTTCAGGGGGAGAAAAGAGCAAGTAAAAATTGAGATAACTGTAAACTGTCCCCTGTGCCTGAAGTATCAAGCAATTATTTTAGTAGCAGTAGCCGTGTTAACATGTTTTCATATGTCTCATAATAAAAATTGTTCAACATTCTCTTTCTTTCAAAAGTGTATTTAGAGCACTAGCTGTGCCTTAGATGTCAGCTGAATGAAGAGCTGGACTTCTTGGGAAACCAGAAGAGGGACAGAAGATCCAAATGCTCAAAGGAAACAAGAAAAATGGCTAGAAACAAAGGAACATTAAATGTGTTCAAAACAGGAGAAGAAATGTATTTATAAACTATTCCCTATTTCTGTATTTTCTGTCTTTCTATTTGTTTTTTAAGAGGAAGGCCACATTGCATAACCTAGTTCTAATCCAGCCATTTTTTCTTTATATCCCCACCAAAAATAGTTTTCTACAAAGGTTATTTCTCTTAAAATGACATTTCACACTAACAAACCTTTGGTCTCATGCCTCACAAAGCATTAGGGACATTACAAGAACAGCCAATGTGCACTTTCTTGTACCTTATTCCTATACTAAAATATGTAGCACGGTATTGTACATATGAAGTGTCTGCATTAACCTACTAAACCAAAGTACTAGTTCAGGACAAGCCATTTTGGTTTAAATGACTGATTACTAATGAGTAAATGTCTACATAAATCTTAACACAAAAGAATCTGAGGGCTGAGTTGTACCCAGCCATTTAGCTGACTATTGAATTTTATCCTATAGGGCAGGTCCTTCACTGATAGCAGCAAATTTGCTGCCATCTGTTTGAATTTCCTGATCAACTGATCAGGTCTGTGAAACCACGCTCAGCTGATCAGGAAGTCAATCCTACAACAGGTAATGCTGTTCAAAGGAAGGCCCCTCCCTTCAAACCAGCACAGTGTGTGCGCAGGGAGTAGAGAAACCAAATGTAGATACGCAAGTTATTTTAGTTCCAAAGGAGTAGCCGTGTTAGTCTAGGTCAGCAAAACAAACAAGGAGTCCCGTGGCCCTTTTAAAGACTAACAAACTTATTTATCCCATGAGCTTTTGTGGGAGAAAATCCCACTTCGTCAGACACGAAAGCTCATGCGATAAATAAATTTGTTAGTCTTTAAAAGTGCCACGGGGCTCCAAGTTATTTTCAGTAACTTGCGTATCTATGTTCCACTGCTGCCAAAATGGGCAGGCAGTGTAAATCTGCTCATATTACCTCTAAGGTCTGGGTTATGCAGCTACAGACATTACTCTTGATCCTGAGGGCATCTTCCTCTTGCTAGTGACTGTGTAGTAGAGGTGGTATGGGTTGTAGGTGGGGTTTTTTGGTTTGGGTTTTTTTGTGTCAACCCTGCATTTGGATTTACTTGCACAGCTCTCTGTGCCCATGAGGGATCCCATGGACTTCAGTGCAACTCCTCCCATAGGCAAAAGTCCATGCTACTGTGCAAATACAGGATTGGTGCCTTAGATATTTCATAGCTACCTATGGTCCACCATCTTCCCAGAAATGAACTCTGCCTAATGAGATTGTCCTAAAACAAATCAAGATTAGGAGAATGATCCACATTCTGTGTCCTCCCAGCAAGCCATTTCTCATGTGATATTTGACTGGACAGGGTATATCTTTAAGGGGTAACGTAGGTCAAAGACTATGGAATCTCTATGGCTATGTTACAGACTTCTGTCATGAAAAAAAAAGAGGTGGGCCCTGGGTGAGAGATTGAGAAAAACAAAGAACTCAGCCCTCCCCCCCCCTCCTTTTTTAAAGTTATACACATGCTTAAATGTACACAAGATCAAGACATAATTTTAGACATGATGCAATGAATAAGAACAACAATCAAGGAGGAAGGGAATGCAGACGGAAAGTAATAAGATCATGTAGCTACACAGAGATCATGTATTTTTTAAATTTATAAAAGTTTTAAAATATTTAGAGCATTGTTTAGAGGGCAGGGGCTTAGAATTTACATTTCAGGCTATCAAAACTTTATTGTTTTTGAAAAAAAATTGATACTACCGTGTTTCCCCGAAAATAAGACAGGGTCTTACATTAATTTTTCCTCAAGAAGACACCCTAGGGCTTATTTTCAGGGGATGTCTTATTTTCGGAGTGCATGGGTTGTGCAGTTATGCTGCATAGCCACGCCCATCACTAGGTCTTATTTTCGGGGTAGGGCTTATATTGCGCAAATGCTTAGAAATCCTGCTAGGGCTTATTTTATGGGTAGGTCTTATTTTCGGGGAAACATGGTATATATTTAATATATATATAAATTAAATGGACAAGTATTGTGTTAATATCAAAATCTTCCCCCACAGCCAAACTAGAGTTTGCAGTGGAAACTTTACTACTGTCACAGCAGCTTGATTACAAAAAGCAATTATTAATTATGAAGTACATTAGAAAGGCATGACCTGATTAGGCATGATGATTAAAATACAGATATAGATTAAGACAAGGATGGTACTGATACGACCTACAAAATACAAATTATAAAAGGTCATTCTTTTGCATAGCTCTACTTAAATACTAATGATTTTTAGTTTTATTCCAAAGCACTTAGTTTTGACCCTGCAAGTATTCACATACATGTTTAACTTTACACATGAATAGTTCCACGGAACTCAATGAGACTACTGTGTATAGTTAAGCATGTGCATATTTGGAGATCTGACATCCAAGTCATAGCTACCAAGGTGAACTCTAAAGACTATTTCGTTTTCCCGGTCCTGAATTTCAAGACTTCTTTAACAGAGCTGAAAGAGTGCTTACTGGACATTCCCAGACATTGAGAAATGCACTATAGTTGAATCCTGGCTTCCTCTCTTATGACAAACAGTTCCCTTCCCATAATTTGAGACCTTGGAGCCTCACCATAAAGAGCAGTTCTTCTAATATGTGACATTCAACACCATCCCAACATACAGCAGCTTTCTTATAGTTTGAAACATGAAAGCCCATGTTACAACCATAGCAGTGAAGTCTTGAAAACTTAAAAGAATGGTTTTCATTTTATTTTCACCTTGATCCCAGGATATCGTAGCTTTTTCTGGAATGTCTATAAAACAACTTGTTCACTTACCAAGTTCAGGTAATAAAATCTGAATTGTCAATAGCTCTCCATTTTTCCTTTGGCTTTTGCGTAACTCTTCCTTCTGTTGCACTCTGTGACAATTTAAAAAAAAAATTCTCTCAGTTTTACTTAAGATTTGTCAGTTTCATGTTTTCAAGTTTCATCAGAGCCATATTTTGTTTAACAGTAGCTTGACTATAATATAATATTTTGTTGAAATTCTCAGGGTTTCTTTTCTAAAAAGAAAAAACTAAACAAGGAGTCTAGTGGCACTTTTAAAGACAAACACATGTATTTATTTATTTATAAATTTGTTCGTCTTTAAAAGTGCCACTAGACTCCTGGTTTGTTTTCCAGAATGAGACTAACACGACTACCCCTTTGGAGCTTGTCATCAGTTTCTTTCTGTTAACTTTGAGAAGCTTTCTCACAACCACAACTCCTTCTCCTCCTCCTCTCTGAATTTATATGGCTTGTGTAATGACTATCTCCAAAGACTGCATATAAAGTGCATTCTATTCTAAGACAGCATTTTCCCACAAGAAAGTGTTTTGACAATATATAGCAGCTCAACCTGGAACTCAAGATAAGAAGACAGTAAAGGGATCCAACAGGACTGACAATGACTCTAATTTTCTCCAACATTAAAAAGGCTAAAGAAGTGAAAGATGGCCCCCACCATATTTTTTCACTTTTCAAAATCAGTAAACTAACTGCGATCAATCCCTCTGACTGGTTGGAATCTTATTATTGTAGTAAACCTCTTTAAAGAGATGGGGACAAAAGCTGTAATCTTTACTTGTTCCAGCAGCCCTTACTTATCTATGTTTTAATTTAAATTAAAAGGACTACCAATGTAAAGACTACTTCAGCAAGTAACGACTGTAGGAAAAAGGCATGTATATAGTAACATAGCATACACTTGTACTTCAGCATTATATACTATAAGCCATTTTCTGACCAGTTCTCAGAGTAAACCCAAAATAATGCTAACAACATTCCACATTTACTGTGATGTAACGAATACCAGATTTGGTCTTAATTCTGATCTCATTTAGATTTAAGCATCCTGAATTACTTCCCTGGGATTGCACAGGGATAAAGGAGAGCAGAATTTGGTCCATTTAAATTATTTCCAACTTTCCATCTTTCATTAAAAAACCTCAGTAGCTATGTTAACCTTATTAACATGGATGATGACTAATCCTAGAAAAGAAAAAAGTAAGAGAAAAAACTTAAAACAAGTCGAAACCCAAGATAAAAAGTTTGGCTCTGGAGAAACAAAGCAAAGAAGAATTGTTTAATCAACGCTCTCCCCCCTCCGCCCCTAGCCTTTTTAAGAATAAATGTTTTCAAATGTACTCCTACCAAGTATTAGCTCAGGGGTTCTCAAACTGGGGGTTGAGACCTCTCAAGGTTATTTTGGGGGGAGTCACAAGCTGTCAGCTGCTGCACATGTGGTGGCTCAGACTTCCAGCCCCCGGCATTGCTGACACTCGGAGCTCTTCAGCGCTGGGTGGCCAGGGAGCAGCAGCTTCTGGCTGGGTGCTCTGAGGACAAGCACCACCCCCAGCAACAGCGCAGAAATAAGGGCGGCACAGTATGGGGGGAGCACCGCTTTTGGGTGGAGGTCATCACCGCCTGAAATCTTTTCAGTGGGGGTCCTGGAAAAATTATGCAGTGTTCCCCCCCCCCAATGCCTCAACACTTGTTTGTTCATTTACTGAGCTCTTTCTCTGTGTGTTTGATTACACTCTGCCCCAATCCAATCTCCTCCATTACCCGACCCCCCGTGCCTCCCACCCTCTCTCCACACAACCTCTACTCTCTCTGCTGCCCACCACAAGCACCAGCCTCCCCTATCCAACCACATCTGCTGCCCACCACAACCACCAGCCTCCCCTATCCAACCACATCTACTGCAGGGCTCTTCTTTTCTCACCCCTGAGCCCAGCTTCCTTCCTCTGCTCTAGCCTCAGGCTTCCCTGCCTGCCAGGTGGGTCCAGGGCAGTATTTCCCAACCAATGTTTCCCGGCAGAGAGAAGGCTGGGAACCACTGATCTAGGGCTTCTCCTCTGCTGCACACACCCCTCTGCAGGGGCTGTTCCTCCAGCCACCGGTCAGGAGGTAGAGAGGCAGGGACAAGGTGGGGAGGTGTGTGGGACCGAGCACGCGGCCACTGCCAAAGAGGCAGGAGTCAGCCTCCATCAAAGGACACCCTGCCCCGCATCACGTCATTGCCCCCACGGAAAAAACTCCCAGCCCTGCAGCTGACGAGACAGAAATGAGCCTGGACTCCTTGTTCCAGCAAATCCTGCTCACGGAGCAGCAAGCGGAGGAGAAACGGCGCCTCGTGCACCAAGGTGAGCCACAAGCCCACTGTCTCCGGCCTTTTGCAGCAGAGAAAGGCCCTCGGTGCCTGTGGCCAGATGGCTCTCAGAGAGCCCCGAATGGAAGTGAGCTGTTTCCTCCATTTCACGGTGGGGGTGGTGTTTCCAAGGGTGGTAAGGTCCGTGAACGCTGACTGAGCCTTTCCCATAGAGTTTACAGACTCCTTGACCGTCAGGCCCGAAGTCCGACCTGTATATATCACAGGCCGCAGGCCGTCATTCCTGTATTGAGCCCAATAACCGGATTTCCTGCCTCCTTCCCTTCAGTTCCTGCCTCTCTAGCGCGATAAGGTACCTCTTCCAGAAAGCCAGCCAGGCTTGATGTCCACTTCTGCAAACCTACAGGCTTTGAGGAACCTCACTGAGGTCCATGAGACTGCCATGTCCCCTAAAGGTCTCTCTGTGTGGCCTGCGTTTATAGCAATTCGCCTGGAAACAGCTTGTATCTGATGCTGGGCAGGTGGAATCATCCTTGTTTTGTTATCATCGCTGGAATGTTACTATCACCAAATATTATGAAAATAATGTGAACATAAGCAAAACAAACCTAGAAGTCATGTTGAAAGTCAGTGGAGCAGAGTCCCCCCTTCACAACAGCAAGGTTTCCTTTACTACACAGGAGCTCTACAAGCAAAGGGGAATACACAGTGAATATCATTTTCACAAAGGTGCAAAAGCTTGCGTCTTCACTAGCTATAGTGAATTCCATATGGACGCAGCCCAGGTCTGCCACAGACACAGGAGGCCGGGCTTTGAAAGAGCCTGTCTCCCTTTGTTTGTGACTGAATACAGCCAGTCAGCCTTATATCATCCAACCCTGCCTCACGCTCAGCCTTACCAACGTATCACTTTGATCATGAGGCTCATCATATTTGTTGTTATTCTTAAAGTCCCAGTTCCTGGAATCATGTTTGTTACATGAGAATATCCCCCCCACCCCTCTCATTTTGTTTTTAAGAGTAAATTTCTACCATCCTGGTGGTGGAAGAAAGATGAAAAATAAACCCAAAGGCTCAAAACCAGAAGACAAATAAAAGGGACCCTCTATTTTTTAAAATCTCGCTACTTTTACGAAGACTCAATTTTGGGGGGCGGGCTGAGTCATGATTTTTGAAGGCTAGGGTCTGGCAATACTGCAATCTAAACTTGTAGTTTAAACTGTGGTTTCAGGAGATGTAGTTGCTTGGAGTGCAGTGGGAGCTTTAGGAATTTTGTCCAGGATTACACCGAAAACCACAAGCAGATTTAGAAACAGAAGCCGGGTATCTTATCTCCCTGCCTCTAGGTCATGGTGTAGCAGAGTATCAAGAAGGTACAATACTATACAGTATAACTGATGACCCTTACTTTAAATTTTCAAAGCTAGCTATCTAAATTATCTATGCAAATATGTTTGTCCACACTAAATTAGTAATTAGGCACTCGTTCACAACTGAATTTCGATTTCTGCTAGTAAGTGATAACAGTGACAGTAGCTGTTACAGGAAAACACATGTGAATAGCAGTCTAGCAATTACATGTCTCTCCTGAAGTCATCATTCTACACCTTGCCATCATGCAAGTAGCAAATTTTTTAAAGAATCTCACTGTTACAAATAGATTTCATGTGTTTAAAGGTTCATTTTATATTGCAGTTAAATTAGAAATAAACAGA
This sequence comes from Pelusios castaneus, assembly GCA_007922175.1. Taxonomy (NCBI): domain Eukaryota; kingdom Metazoa; phylum Chordata; order Testudines; family Pelomedusidae; genus Pelusios; species Pelusios castaneus. The sequence continues at coordinate 12,843,871 of ML685755.1, forward strand.
AGTCATGAAAAAATTAAGAAAATAACGGAAGAGCTGAATGAAGCAAAAATAAAATTAGAAACTAAGGTAGAGTAGTAATATTTTCAATATGTTAATTATTATTAGAGGTAAATGGGCTGTAATTTTAATAAATATTTCATGAACACTCTGAAGCAGTGTACTTCGTGTAGCATTTATAGCAATTAGCACAGTGTTTGTTTAATGAATGTATTTGTACGCATTTTTATAGTGCTCATCACCATGGTATCTGAACACCTCACAAGAGTTTTGGCCTGCCATTTTGGGCCCAGATCTATAAGAATCACCATTCAGGCTGCCCTCTGAACTTGCATGGAGCCCTACTGCCTTCAGTAGGATTCAGCATGGGTTCAGGGGTATATCCATCTGGGTTTTTGTTTTGTTTGTTTTTTCACAAGACTATAAAGACTTAGAAGGTAGACTGCTACTTCCTTCTCCTTTATTACTGCTATAAGACACATGGAGTTTGTTCACATAGATTCCTTGCTATCTACTTCCATTCACTAAGGATCTTATCATGTGCACTGAAGTAAATTAAGAGTCCCCAAATTGACTACAGTGAGCACTGGATCAGGCCTCATCTATACATCTGCAATTTTACTTGTGTGGCTCTTCATTTAGCTTGTACTCAGAGTGCCCATACAGTTTGGTTAGTGCCATTGTAGACAGACACACCTTTCTAGCCAATGCAATCTGTATCAGATATGCGCTCTTTTACATCGTCTAATCCAGGGCTCGACAAAACCCAGGTGCTAGATCACCCTGGCAACCGGGGTTTGTAGCTTGCCTCCTAGCTCCACTGAGAAAATGCAGTGGAGGAGTGCCCTCTGGCAAACAAAAATGAAAAATTTTGTCAAGACCTGTTCTAATCCCATTTTCTATATAGCAGATACAGAGCCTTATCTTAAGACATGTCCTCTCTTTTAATATGCTATTTTGCCATAACTAATAATTGTGGATGCAGTTGATGTTAGACAGCTACTTGTTTGTGTCTGCAAATGAGGTCTAAATTACATCAATTTGTATTCTTAAATATCTCAATCCACAATTTCTTAGTAAACAGGCTGATAGGGGCTCCTTTTAGAGCCAGGGCTGTGTTACCCCTAACATTGTATCTAAACAATTACAGAAATATTTTTAGAGATAAATCTTGCAACCTTCTGGATTATGCATTGTCCCTTTTGAATTTTACTACCAGACTCCTAATTTTACTAACAGTTATTATACTAGTTATTCATTTGGTGAGATGAATTAATTAAAAAAAAAGGCTGCTGTGTGATTTGCCAATGAATATATTCTACATATGCATTTCCATGCTACTGTGACGGGTACTCTAGACCCTAAAATAGATTAACGTTAGAGGAAACAAAAGAATCCACAGAATAGTTTAAAAATATTTACTAGTTACAAATTTAGATCTTGATTCTGCAAACAGTTACACATATGCATGTCAAGAATCTCATTGACCTCTTTGAGACTATTGTCCATAACTGTTTCTAAGATCAGGACCCAATATGGATCTACATTAGGAACTAGAATGTAATCAATATATTCTTGGTATATTTGCTAGGTAATCCCCTGTAGTCCTGCTTATAAAATTAATTTATGAGACTCACAATTTTATTTGTATATCACTAATTTGTTATTGATTCATTCTGATGTATAAGTGTGGTTTGTATGATAGATATCGGAGGCCTCACAAATAAAACAATTATTGTACATGACTAATGGAGAAAACTGAAGATGCATTCCTAATTGATTCTAGTGTCTTTAGGCACCAAAATTAATTTTATCCTTACCAATGTCTACAAAAGTATATTTTATTTGCTTGGTTAGTTTGAAATTAATTAATTTATCAAAAGAAAATGACAGTGATTAAAGGAAATACCAAAATGCATTATTTCAATCAAATAATATTTCAATAGAAAGATTATACGTTGACTATTGAGATTTCCATTGTCAATTATTCTTCAATATCTGAAATTTAGCTTATTCTACAAACTCTAAACATATCTACTGCAATTAATACAATCAAACTCTATTAAGTAATAATACAACACTAAATTCCTCCTTCAAATAACTGTATGTCATCTCTTCCTCCCCCTCCAACTCAAGCCTGAGTCAATAAGATGAGCCTTAAGAGTTCAAAAATGTTTTGACATCTATTTCAGAGAGACTGCTTGTGGTCAAGAGAATGCTCCAAGGAAATAATAATTTTTTGTGTGTTCTGTAAAACCAGGTACCATGTAATTAGAACTTGATTTATAGCATTTTGCTTTTCATGGCTCAATGATTTCTTTAAAAAATTCCATTGCAAAGTAATAGATTAGGTAGGCACTTTGGGGATGGAGGAACTACAAGAAGCCTGGCTACATTCAGTGATATAAATACAGAAGCACAAGATCACTAACTTGCTTTCAATCAGTAACAATACAGGATTCCAAAGCTGTTGATACTAGAGGAACGAGGTCCCTGACATAGTCACTGAAATATGGTTGGTGTGGAGGGAGAAAATCTGGCCCATTGTTTTCTTTTCCAAATTCTTCTCATTTTGTCCTAGCTTCATTAATACTGACACCCCAACCATTCTCACTGTTATTCAGGCATATCCTCTTTCCTGTACTCTATCTATTATGGGTCTATCTATATTATGTCTATCTATATCAACTATAACCATATTTAGGCAGTTTCCAAATCTTGTTGCTCCTTCTTCCATAATATGTCTAATATTTGGCCTTTTCTCACCATCTCCACCATTAAAGCTATCATATAGACCAGTGGTTCCCAACTCGTGGCATGCGGGGGCTTTCAAAGCGGCCCATGGCTCCCCTCCTGCTGGCTGCAGAAGGGAGCTGCTGCCTAAGGACCATGGGGCTAAAAGACTGGTGCGGACTCCTTGCTGCAGCCAAGGGGATGGAAGATCAGTGCTCTCCTCCCTTCTGCCTGTAGCATGGAACACAGCAATGCATGGAGCACAGCAAAGCACTCCACCTAGGTCCATAGGTACTGGGGTCTCTGCTGGAGCCAGAGGGAGGGGAGCACTGATCTTCCAACCCCCTGGTTGCAGAAGGAAGCCATTGTCTAGGGACCCAAATGGAGTGCACAGGGCTACAGGGTGTGTGCAATTTCCCTGTTGTAGCCAGGAAGATCAGCGAGGAGGCAGCCTCCTTGTTGAACTCTTTCTGTTTGGTTGCAAGGGTGGGGAGCCTGCTGGCAGAGACTAGTGGCCCTTCAGAGTTGTAAAAATGACATCTGTGGCCCTCAAGCCAAAAAGGTTGGGAACCACTGATATAGACTGTCACCATACCTCGTCTTGACTACTGCAATCTCATCATCTATGGACTCCCTGACAGCCACTTTGCTTCCTTTATGTCAATTCAAAACAGTGGTAAAATCACTTTCCTTAATTATTGTTTTGACCATTTTAGCCCTCTCTGAGTCCCTTCATTGGCTCCCACTCCAACACCTTATCACACTCTAGTGCTTACCTTTAATATCCTTCAATAACTTAGCTGCTCCCTATACTTATCTGCTCTTGTATCTTATCATATCATGTCGCCATACACTTGCTTAGTTTTTTAAATCACCAGTTATGGTTGTGCTGCAAAATCTGGAATAATTATCCTTAAGTGGTATGTGGAAATTAGTTGAGCAGCCTACCTCATCAAGTGAATTACTGTTTTTAAAAAAAATCGAAAATTAAAAACGTGCAGAATGAAAGTTTTTGTTTATTTGGAGTTTCATAGTAGAACTGTCCTCAGCCCAATGCTTGGTCTCTTCATTAGTCTTCCCTGCCTGATAGTTCTCATAGTCTTACTGGGAAATTTATGAGGCCATCAATTCCTGCTTCATTGGCTATAGTAGCAGAGGCACAGGATAATAGCTAGCATAAATAGCTCTCTACAGCTAACCACAGATATTCAGAGCACAGCATGGTAACTTTGGATTTTTGCCCCTGAGAAGATAATCAAAGCCTGACTTGATAGCAGGATAGATGGAGAAAAACTCACCTCTATGTTGGGCTATCTAAAAAATTGGATGCTCTGTTGAGTCTCTCATCTTTAGCCAGAACATTTTTCATATGGAATGGAGTTAAGGACTCCACTCTATACGTGGAGAACAGCAGTGAACTTAGCCTCTAAAGAGGGGATACTGCTGCAAAGTATCATGTGTTGATTGCAAGCTAATGAGAAAGGCGACCTATTAAGCTTTCACGGTCCCCCATTTTGGCTGGGGGCGGGGGGTGGTCTGGATAGGACTCTTTATGTGAAAGACCTATAAATCATGTGTTTGAGCATATGTACTTATTTTTATCACCAATAATCTTTTGTTATATTTGAAGGTTCAACAGCTGACTGAAAAGCTCTTCTACTTACAACTTTTGAAGAAACGTGAAGACATCTTCGAAAAAAAGAAAGATGAACTTACAAATCAAAAGAGTATTTGTCTCAAAATCTTCGTATGTCTCCAGCTATGATACCTTATACTAGAGTTCAGTTCTACAAAACTGTCTGACGACAGTCAGATTTTGAAAAAAAAAAAGGACACTAATTAAATATGGAAATCTGAATGATTAAAATGTGTTTTCATTCTAACAAGTTAAAAACCACAAAGGAGTTTGGACTCTCACTCCAAACTTTAATCCCTGGTTTTAGATAATATACCTCCTGGGTTACCTTTAAAAAGTTTTCAGTTGCCTTTTTAGCTTTATGATATTACTGAAGTGTCCAGCATATTCCCCATCCTATATATAGGATAGAATAGGGAATACTTCAAATATTACAGTAATGCTATTTAGCTGTAAAGACAAAATTACTGTCCTCTGATGGATTATGAATTTGATATCAACTGTATCCATTTAGATTTGATTCATGGGTTTTCTCTTCTTCTTGTTTAGAAGGGGATTTCACTTTTTATTTAAATTAGTATTCAGATAAGAGCTTTGAATGGAATTGAATCTTGTCACTGATTTTATGAATGTATTTTTTTTCTAAATCAAATTATTATTCTTTAAAAAACAAATACTTGAAATTTTTAATACTTCTAAAAAGCAATGAGACCAACACACTCCATATCCCTAACAGGGTCAGCTTTGTTAGGCTCTATTTTGAGAGTTCAGATGGCCTTGTCCTAACCTTCTGCAAAGAGGTGAATTTCACTTTTAATGAGGAATTTAAAGAAACAAAAAGAATGGCCTTTTTTGCCATTAATTTTTAAACACAAGTCTCCATTGATTTCAACACATGCTTAAAAATTGATGGCATAATATGGCCTATAACACTAACATTGTAACGGTATTATATCCAGAACACACTCCTTTCATTTTGTCACAAAAGCAAAACAGTAGGATTAATGCAACAGAAGTAATGATAGAGATCTAGACCTGTTTTTATAAGTTACAAACTAGAATACATATTGATTTTGTATAGTTATTAAGGAATAAAACTGTATTTCTGCCCAACTATTTTAATAAGGATTATATTTTTCTCTATGTATATTTTTTCACTTTTTTAGTCAGATACAAAGATGAAAATGACTGAAGAAGAGGACAATTTTATTAAGGAAATCACAGACTTTAACAATGAGTATGGACTAACATGTAACAGAGAGCGTCTGATTAAAAAAAAAGCCAAGACTGAAATATGTGATTTAGAAAATAAGGCAAATATTTTGAAAAATGGTACGTTTTATGTTGAACTATTTTATCTTGTAGACAATTTCCAAAGGGGTAGCCGTGTTAGTCTTTTGTAGAAAAACAACAGAGTCCTGTGGCACTTTTAAAGACTAACAGATTTATTTATCGCATGTGGGATTTTCTCCCACGAAAGCTCATGCAATAAATAAATCTGTTAGTCTTTAAAAGTGCCACAGGACTCTGTTATTTTATCTTGGATTGCTAGAGAATACAAATGTCTAAAACATACCTGAGTGAAGCAATAGTTTTAAACATATGGCCTTCCTCGCTGGATATTTTTCTTGGGGCTAGATTGTGAAATCATGATCTGCCCTGAGTAAGGGGCACTGTGTTTTTGCAGCTGCTGTCCAGCATATTAAGGGACAGAGTCAAATTCCCCATTCAGCCCCCTCCACTCATCTGCGGTATGAGGGTACTCTGAGCTCTGAAGTACCTCCATCTACTCTGCACAGCTATCTAGGAGGTCAAAGCCAGCACAGAGGTATAAAGAGGTGCATGTTTCACTATCACGTTAAAAGAACCACAATTACGTTCTCAATGACTACCTAGCTCTGAGTCCTACAAGCCCTCCTACCTTCAATGGGATTACATGCACAAGTGCCTCATGGGGTTGGTTCTTTATAGTTATTGTCTGAAACAGGATCCTATGACCTTTTGAGTTAAAATATAGAATAGAAGATTTATCATAGCAGATAGTCTAACCAGGGCCTTTCTTATTTCTCTTCCTTGCTGATGGGGCAGCCACTCTTTGTGCTAGTCACAGACCACACTACTGATAAAAGCAACGGCTACTTGGACTGATTCAGTTCCTATTTCTCCAGGGTGAGCCCAACTCACCCAGCAGGCAATAAAGTCCAAAGTTCCGACAACATGAATGGCCAAGAGGGGGTCAAAAAATTGTCTCTGAAGACACTTTGACTTGACAGACTCAGTTCATCATGCACCTGTTCCTTGTATTTCCTGTCTGTAGATAGGGATCTTTCTAACAGAGTTGTTCATTACTCCATATGTAATTTCTTGTACACCAGGTTTTAAAACTCTAACTGTATTTTTATCCTAATATCCTTTTAGAAGATCTGAAAGAAGGTTAGAAATAATTAAAAGGTGTTTAAGATTATATCACGAAGATTAAAACTGTAGTACAGTTTAGCTTAAAATATAATTATTTCTTCTTAGAAATGGAGTCAATGGAACGTGAAAATGTTCAGCTAAATGCACTTCAGCTGCAGAAGAATGAATTAAAGCAGGATTTATTTACCCTCCAGAGCAAACTCAAAGGTATTTAATGTGTTTGATAATTACTTGTTGTGATAATCATTTGTGGTTTGATAAATACATTTGATAAATAGTTCCTGTCAGGTGTTTCTCCCAGAAATAAAATTTTAGGCTCAATGACTATTCATTGTCTTCATAAAAGACTATGAATTGCTACTTGGAAAGACAATGGTTAGCCACTGGGACAGGGAAGGAGAGTGGGAATAGATCAGTGGTTCTCAAACTTTTTGCACTGGAGATCCCTTTCACGCAGCAAGCCTCTGATGTGATCCCCTGGTCCCTATGGGTGTCTCCCTATTGCCCCAGTCCCATGGGCTTCCCACTCCCTCTTCCTAACCACTGCTCCTGTGCTCACCTGGGACAACTGATCTGCATGCATAGAACTGCTCGTATTGCTGCTCACTGCCCCTCCAACGCTCCTGCTCCTCACACTCTTGGGGGGCTGTGGGGGTCGGGGGAACATGAAGCCATGTTAGGGCTCCCTGCATTCAGGTCACTTTCCCCACCTGGGTTGCGTAAAGGGATGGGAGAGAGCAGCAGCTTCTGATGCTCGCCTCACAGCACAGCCCAGATGAGGAAAGTGACCTTGTTGCAAGGAGCACTGGCCTTATTACTCATCCTCCATCGTCCCCCACCTCTCTGCCTAACACCCATTGCCCTTTGGGGGGCATGGAGGAATGTTGGACGGTGGCAGTATCTGTGTCTCTGCTCATTCCCCTTCCCATGTTTCTCTGTCAAGAAGCAGCAGGGAGGCTCAGAGGCCTGTATCTGGCTGGATTTGGGATTCACAACTCATGACCCCCACATAACCACCTTGTGACCCCCAAGAGGTGGCAACCCGCAGTTTGAGAATCAATGTTTAGCTTGGTATTAAGGGACACACCTGGGAGGTAGGAGCAGGGTTGGATTAACTGGCCTTGGGGCCCTGGACAACCCCCCACTGCAGTGGCCCTGGCTCCCCCACATGGTGGCTTGTGAGCAGGCTGTTGCTGGGGTGCAGGGGGGTGAAGCTGGGGCCAGAAAGTGCTCCTGCCCTGGCCTTAGTCTGGCCAGTCTGCCCCCGGGGTGGGGCCCCTGCAGGGCCACGGGCTCTGGAAGGCCGCACTGCGTCCCAACAGGCTCTGCCCCCCAGGTGGAGCGAACAGGCACCGGCCTGCGTCCCCCCCCCCCCCCGGATAGACCAGCCGGCTCAGGGGCAGGGTGGGAACACAGAGCATGGAGCCCGGCCCCTGGCCCAAGGGCCTCACCCACCCTCTCTCTCAGTGCCTACAGGGCAGGGCCACTCCAAGTGGTCCTCCAAGCCCTGCCAGTGCTGAGCAAGGCAACGTGGATGAGGGATGGGCAGATCAAGCAGGAGCCTTGGGCCCCCCTTTAGGCCAGAGCCCAGGGCTTTAGGCTCTGGATAGGAGACCCAAGTCCCTGCTCCAGGGATTATTTTTTTAAAAGTGGAACACAGCTTCAAGAGGGGAGATTGAGAAAGACCCAGACCAGAATATCCATAGCTCAGTGATGACAGTGTACTATTTCTCCTGCAATATAGGAGACCCCTATTAAAATATTTTCTCCACAACAGGCAGTGGGAGGAATTGCACCTGTCTCCCACATCACAGGTTAGTGCCCTTATCACAGGGCATTATACATATACTATACATTTACACTATAAAGGTATACATTTATAAAAATGTTTAAACTTAGATTCACCAAAAAAGAAAGTTTTAAATGTAGTTTTTGGTTTGACCCAACACTTTCTTTATCTTGCAAATCAAAAAATGCCATTGTTCACTTGCCTCAAATGATAAACTGTTTATCCAACTAATCTTTTCAAATGGAGCATTAATTTAGAACGAGGACGTGAGAAATTTATTTTGTGGGGTTTTTTTGAGAGAGAGAGAGAGAGAGAGACACACACACAAACACACACACACTCAGAGAGAGAGAGAGAGAGAGAGACTGTGACAATTACCAGAGAACAAACAAAATGGGAAAAAAATAAAAGATTTTTGTCAGTGTACAGTGGGTGCAGTTCTGAAATAAAATGAAGCAGAGGCATTAGATAACTCAAGATAATCTGGGGACTGAACATTTCTCACTGAAATCAAAACAGTAGGGGTTACCCTTGCCTTTAATGGAAGCAGGAGAGGGCCATAAAAGAACAAAGATCCTTATACATTTGAAGCAGTACTGTCAGTCTCTCCCAGACTATTTTTATCATTTATGGCTAGACTGTTAGTAATTTATTTGTCTTTCCTCTTCCTCCCACTCATTTTCTTTCACTTCCCATCTCCATCACCCCTTTCTCCAAGCCTGCCTCCTTCCTTTTCACCTCTGCTCTCTTTAGAACACTGAAACAACCTTTTTTTCCCCAAAGTTCTTTGCTGCTTGAAGTAGAACTTTGACCCGTATACATACTAACATCTCTCGATAGCCTGTGATCTAGACTATTATATAAGAGGATCTAGTAATAAAATGGCTTTGTGTGTGCCATTTCAATAGTGTGGACTTCACTGGATCCAAATTTCGGCCCATTGTGTTTAACACTACAGTCCACGCACCATCATAATCATTATTTATTGCATTACAGCAGTGCCTAGGAGAGCTAGTCATGGACTAGGACAGTGGTTTTCAATCTTTTTTCCGCGGGACCCAGTTGAAAAAAATCATTTATGCCTGTGACCCAACAATTACATCTTTGAGCAATGCATTCCAGTGTTTTGGCGGAGGCAGCATAGGGCCCCGTGACCCAGTACTGGGTCCCGACCCTACGTCTGAAAACCACTAGACTAGGATGCCGCTGTGCAAAAACAGAACAAAGAGATGGTGTCTGTCCCAAAGAACTCACAGTGTAAGAATATTTGTGCTCTGCCATAAAGCGGTGTGACTGAAGCATGTGCAGACAGACATGAGATTAAAACTAGACTGAGTAACAAGTTCAGCGTTGGTGCCTACGCAGGCTATCCCTGCCTGCCAGAACTCTGGATATGTACTCGAGCAGTCACCCACCATACTTCTGCAGCTTCAATACTACGGCTGCTCAAGCTAGCTTTGATCTAGCAAGCTCCAGTCCAGCATGCTTCACATGCTGCAGTCACACCTCCCGATGGCAGTGGGGAGACACTCTGTACAGCATAAGAGGAGACAACGCCTGGATCCAGACAGAGAAATGGGGAGGGGTGCAATAAAAGAATATTGATTACCATGATAACAATTCACATAAACACACCACCTGTCCCTGGCCTTTATTAAAAATACTGGGAGTGGGAACGACAGACTGACAGACTGCTGCCAGGGGCCGACCTCTGGAATCCTGCTCCAACCTTGGAGGCTGCTACAGGGGCCATGGAGTTCTACTCAGCTGCTGCTCTGGCAGCCCTGGGGCTCACAGCTGCTCCTATCCTGCCCCAGAAGAAGTCCTCTACGTCCCAGATTCCATGATCGACATGACTAGGGTTACCAGACGTCCTGCAAAAGGAGGACATGTCCTCCTTTTTCCCTTCATGTCCTCCATCCGGCAAGCATTTTAAAAATACGTGATTTTGTCCAACTTTTTACTTACGGTTAAAATTTCAGTTTTTCATATGAAGCTACCGTATATGCTCGCATATAAGTCCAGAATTTTAGGGTCCAAAATATGCCTGAAAAGCTGGGTTCGGCTAGTCCGCGGATCACAGCCAAAACTGGGGCGGAATGCTGCGTTCCGCCCCAGGGCCCAGCAAAGTGGCAGACTCGGGCAGAATGCTTGTTCCACCCTGACCTGCTGCGGCCAGGCTGGGGAGTTTCAAACCTCCCGCTCCGAGCATGCTCAGACAGAGCATGCTCATGATGGAAGGGGCCTGGCCCAGGTGCAGCTCTGCTGGCCACCGCTGCAGCTCCGGTCAGGTAAGGGGGCTTGGGAAGGGGCCACAGGGCGGCAGAGAAGCAGGGAAGGGGCTGCGGGGGCGGGCAGATATTAATACTACATTTTCTCCATGTCTTCCTTTTCATACTTCCCTGTCCTCCTTTCCATGCTTTGGTATCTGGTAACCCTAGGCATGACAGAATCGTGTCCTTAGTGATAAGGAATGAAGGCACTTGTTTAAAAATTGACAAGTGGGTGATGGAAGCTGGCATTGTGATTCAACTGGAGGTGGGAGTCAACATCTCAGTGTGAATGAGAGATAACTAGAGTGGAGATATGCCAAGAAGGACTTTGGAAGTGAATGACAGGCACCTTATGTTTCATGTAATAGTGAAGGGGGAGTAAAATAGTATTATAAAGCCAATCTCTTATTTTTATAAAATGTATAAAACTTTGGATATAAAACATAAATAAGCAGAATGTGAGTATATTATTTAAATATATCATACATTACAGTAGTCGAATGAGAAAGAAATGCCATAAATTGCTCTTTAGGAGATTAAACAATTTAGTGTACAGATAATATAAGCATCCTGCAGGCTTTGCAATTGCTTGAAAGATTACATTTGTATGCTAACTACAGCGGTAAAATGTTTTAATTTCATGTACTGTGATCTAATATTTACACCTTCATAGCAATTTTCACATTACTGAGTAGAATGCGTGAACTTATAAAATGCAGGCTGTCTGTGAATACAGATGATTAATATATATGAGTAAGGACATTGTTATTTTGCTTTTAGATATTGAAGAACAACTACGTGAAGCTGAAGACCTTACAAAATGTTTAAAAGCAGAGAAAGTCAAAATTAGTGAAAAGCCACAGACTGACACTGAATGTTTGAGGTAATGATCATTGGTTGTATAGTTTATAGTTTTCAAAATTAAACTTTGTTGTAACAATTTTGTACTCTTCCTGTTACATCACGGTAGTAACATTTGATCCAATACTTTTAGCTGTTGACACACAAGATTGCCATTGAAGTCAAAAGAAATAATTAGCATGTGTTACTGAACAAATCCTATTGTCCCTCCTTATGGCATCCAATTAATTCAAAGATCTTGTGCCTGATTTGTGCTGAGGAAGACACAGCATAACTCAGCATGATGTGCAAAAAGAACTTTTTAAGGCATCCTTGGACTCCCATTAGGCTATGTCTACACTAGGAAAAGTTAGGTCGACTTAAAGTGGTGTCCATGGATGTGGACTAAGTCCACTTTGTTAAGTTGACCTAACTGTCCTTAGGTCAACTTAACAAAGTGGATTTAAGCATCCACACTGGGCTTAGGTCGACCTAAAGAAAGGTTAGGTCGATCTAGGGAGGCTTAAGTCGACCTAATGGGTGGCTCTTATTAAGTCGACTTAAGCTTTTATTAAGTCGACTTAAGGAATTTCTTAAGTCAACCTAATGAAAGCCTGGTGTGGACGTGGCTTTGTTTAGGTCGACTTAAGCCTCCTTAAGTCAACTTAATTTGCCAGTGTAGACATAGCCATAGCGCTGGACTCTCTGCCTGGGGCCAGTCCTTCAGTTTATGCTCAAGCAGAGGTGCAACGTGGAGTAATGAAGAAATTATCCTCTGCATCCTCTTTCAGGTTGCTTGCTAGATTGCTACAGGGTCTCCATCTCCTCTTCCCCTTTCTGCCTCCCCCACCAGTGCTGTTTCAGAATGGAATGGGGATGATAGTCCCTCTGAATCAGGTGTACTGATTGAAGGACACAGGATACTGTCTTATCTCTGATCACTCCCAGCATCCTCCAGTGTGATCTTCTTTAAATGAAGCTACTGCAGAGTCATTCCCCTGGCGCATAGCGGGTGTATCAGCACCTCCATGTGGCTGGTTCTTCCATGAACTTAAGTAAGATGGAGAATCATTGTACTCATTTTCTGCCTGAATACATAATCCTCCCTCTCACCTCCTGAGAACAGACTTCCCAGCTCTGGAAATTGACATATATCTGAGTTCGCCTAAATTTGACATTTCCTCTTATGGCTATATACAAATTAAAATTCTGCAATATCTTGCAAATAAAAACCATAACTCTTCAATACAAAAATATTGTACATGTGTTGACATTCTGTTTTCTGAGCTTAGTGAAATTATATTCGGATGTAAGAAATCTTTAACCAGACACAGAAAAAGACTTAGCTCATATGAAGTTTTTTTTTTACTTGTGAAAATTTTTGATGAAAATGAAGTAACATTTGTCATCATCAAAATCTTCTGTGGAAATTTGGCTTTTCAGCTGAAAACTGAAAGATTGCAGCTGTACTCTTTCAATTAAAATGATTTTCCAGGAAAATTATGTTTGTCAAAAAAAAATTATTGAAAAATAGTTTTCTCAGAAAATCAATCATCAACCCTATTTCCTAGCCCTTTCAATCCTTCATATAAAAGCCTGAAGCCTGGCCAAAATTCCCTCTAAATAAATATTCAATTTAGTCATTTAGAAATCTGCATATGGGGGCTAAACATTTATACAACACATATGCACAAAATACAATATAAATAATAGTAGCTGCTGGTCCATAAGGAAATGTGTTAGAAATAATTATTTTACATTTATTTTCATGCTGATACATTAACTTTTCTGATGTTGTCACCCTCCTTCTAAATAATATACTCCTCAGAATAATTTAATGCCATCATATCACTTAGTATTCAGCCTGGCATAATTAATTTTCTTGGAAGGACTGCCTGAATTGAAAGTAGGGAAACACCAAGAATTAAGATTACTTTCAATCCCCAGCTCTGCCACTGATTCAGTGAAAGTCATTGTGGAAATCACTTAACCTACCGGTGCCTCAGTTTTCCCACTTGTAAAATCTAGATAATAAAAATGAGGGGTTTTCTGAGGTTCAGTCAACATTTGTAAAATGTTTTAAAAACTTTGGATGGAAGGCACTATAGAAGATAAAATATATTTAGTAGTCATGAATACTAATTCATTAAGCATTCTACAGAAATCAAATCAAAAGAACTATGGTAAAGTTTGCCAATGAATTGATAATACGTTTTTATTTTATGTTGCAATAATCATATTAACTAGTAACTGACTGCATAGCAGTTAGAAGATATATAATGTGCCACTCCTACTAAAATACTAAACATTTTTTTTCTATGACTGAGAAAATCCTTTCAAAAACCTATTACAGTCTCATCCAATCTGTTTTAGCATTTCACACTTTGGGCCAAATTCAGAGCAACATTTAAGTGAATCCCAAATTGTTCAAGCCCGTTTGGCTTACATTTTCATCTGACCTCTTTAGCATGTTTGTTACAACAGCTTAGACTCAGACTTGTACACTTTTACCAGTGTTTTTCTTACAACCGTGACACATCACTACTAAATTTGGCCCATTGACTTAAGTGTGAAAGAGAATCAAAGATGGTTTAATTTAATGACCTCATGAGGTCCCTTCCAACCCTATGATTCTGATTCTATGATACATGCAATTAATATTAGTACGGGGCCATAAGCGAACAGATAGAAAGAAAGATAGAAAGAAAAGCAACTAACTGCAAATTACTTTACCTTATACTATCTGGGATTCATCCTCTCAACTCTGTAAGCAAATACAGAAGGAGAAAAGAGTGGATGTTATAGCTTAAGTTATGAATTATTGGCTAAGTCGCTAATTATTAACCTACCCTTGATTACTTGCTTTCTATTCTATAGTTGCATGCTCAAGAATGAACATGGTTCTGGCCTTCCCTTCAAAATAAATAAGCTATTTTAGATTAACAGCTCTTAACACTAAATCAAGGAAGCATCATTTCAATATACTTGACACAAAGCTTACTCAGCAAGAAAATAAACACACTGCCACATTAGCTGATGAGCTGACTAAAACCTGACATTTTGCTGTCATTGTTCAGTGAATAAGAAAAACAACTAATGAACATGTCGTGTCTTGGAAATAATTTACTATAAAAAGCTTAGAAAAAGATTATATAACTAAATGACTAGTAATTATATCTCTTAATTCAATACTGAAATTTACCTTGCATATATTCCTTGCGGAAGATTTCAAATGTTGCTTTAGCCACAATATGTTAAGTGACATTCTCACTCTTTACAGGAGATATACTTTTCCCCCCAAAATATAAGCAGTCAGAAATTTCTCACTGTTGGTTCTGTATCTTTTTCAGATGAAATCTTTTATAAAGAGGTTATCTTGGTAACACCAGTTCTGCATCTGAATCCAGGCAGCCATACTCCTGCACCTGTGTGAAACCCTACTGACATCAAATGCCCAGAAAGTGTGTTTTGTAATCATGTTAGCTCAACCAAGTGAGCTTAGCATAAATGAAAAGACCTGTTAAGATACAAACACTTTTGAAGCAGCGTTAGTCGGCTTCAAATGCGTGAGGTCACATCTTAATAGGGATTTTCATTCATGTTAAACTAACGTGATTGAACTGACATGATTGGAAAAACCCCCTCACCTTCTTTGACCTTCAAGACAGGGCTAATAAGTATTATGCATGAAAACAGGGAGCTGCCTTTGCCTTTGTAGGAACGAGGCCTTTATTTTTAAATGGTATTTAGAAATGATATTCAGTACTAAATATGACATTTTGCCAAGAATCATGGATCATAACATTCATAGATTTTTCTACAAAATAAAAGAATCAAAACATTTTTGTTTACCTCTTGCAGACAATAAAATCACACCACTCTATAAATGGTAAAAATACAAATGTTTTCAGTCCTCCATTAGGGGGAGAGGGAGAGAGAGAGAGATTGCATCAATAAATGCGATATATGTAGCTCCCAGACTACCCTCTAAGTCTATTATATCACATACTTTGGCCCAGCTCAAAAATCAATATTAAAAGTAGCTGGTAAAGCAAGAATCTTCATTACAATTAAGTATATATCTTAAAATATGTTGTAGCATCTCGGCTGAAAAGGCTGGAGAGTGTAACAAGATCATTCAAATTACAGTGATTCATCTTGGAACTGAACAAAATACTTTTATAAAATGCTATTATAAAAATTCTCCAAAATCCCTCAAAGAATCACACACGGTCATGGGGAAAAAAGAGCATTCATTGATGAGTCAAACAGCTGATGAAGCTGCAGTAGATGAACAGATGCTCTGCAACATGTCCCAGATTTAGGAACCAGCTACACACAATGCTGCAGTCATAACTAACTTCCAACTCTTACAATTTTCCCAAAAAAAGGCTGGAATTTCTCACGTTCAATAGTTAAAATTTGTTCAAATTTCTTTTTGCCTTTATAAACTGAAGTAGGTATCACGTACGTACTATCCATGTGTTAAACTGCTTTCTGTCACACACCTCAGTCATCTTACCTGCACTCTGCCCCTAAATTCATCTCCACAGGAACTGCTTTGATTCTCTAAGTCCCTCAGCAGCTTCTGATAGCCTTTTTGATTTTTGTTTAAAATCAACCTGTCACAAAAATTATCGTTTGTTTTTTACCCTGATCTTTGGATGGAGAATTCTTCCCTCCCCGGATAAATTACACTGCCTTGAGACACTTTTACATTCAGAATCTTCTTTACTTTTATATTTTTATTTAGATAATCTAGTTTTAATTTCTGAACAAACATGGACAAGCAATTCTCAGGCTTCAAGAAATGCCTCAGCTGTTGCTGGAAGATCTGTCATATTGACAAGCAACACTATTGACCTAAGAGTATGCCTCAGAGTAAGAATTGACTGAAATATCATGAATGAAAAATTTTTCTGCTGAAAAACATTTTCTTAAAAATTAAGTTTTTTTGTGGAAAAATATTTTTGATTAAATATTTTGTTTTTTTATGAAAAACATTAAAATGAAATTAAACACCTGTTTTATATTGAACTGAATTTTAGTTTTGTTTTTGTTTTTTTTGAAACTCTAACATTTTTTAGTATTTTTGATTATTGCTTTTCCTATTTTGCTATTTCCTTTTTCACTACTCAACACATTTGGATTTTAAGGGGGAAGGTTTCTCCATTTTTTTTTTAAATTTATCCTTTCACCATTCTAACTTTCCAAAACTTCCTCCAGTTTGGAAAACTGCAGCACAGCAGAAAGAAAACTGAAACACCTACTTTGCAACTTACTAACTTTTTCAAAGTGGATGACATTTTGAAGAGTTGCAGAGTGGAAAAAGGGAAATGAATGAGTGTGAGAAGACAAATCTGGACACTGTTCCTGGTACTTCACTTGGTGGCAAAAAAGAAGAAAAAAGGAACAGAAATTAAAATTCAAAATTTTGAAATTAAAAAAAAAAGAAAATGGTGGTAAAGTGGAAAAATGCTCCATTGAAACCTCTATAAATCAGAAAACTTCAAAAATTTGAAATTTTGGTTTGAAATTGCTTTCCCATTTTTCACTTGGCTTTCCTCAAAGCAAATAATTATTTAGCTGGTTTTAAAGATCTTCTCCAGAATGTCATCCCAAAGTGTTATCATGATAGGGTGAATGCTTCATATGCCTGTCAGCTTTCCTGAATTCTTTTAATGATTCTCATGCAAAGTTGACCCCAATGACCTTGAAGTAGAAGTTTTCATGACAAAAAGTCTAACATGGTGACTGAAAATTGCTACAATTTCAAAATCATTTTTATTCCATAGGTTTTTGAAGAAACTTTTTTAAAAAATTTATAGAAAAATTACCAAAAAGAAATTCAAAGTCTTTTTAAGTTTTTGGTTTTCATTTTATTTATGTTTATTTTTATCCTCTCATTTTTAATTTATTTTTTTAGCTTCTTTCTCCCCACTTTTCCTTTTACCACTGAAGAAGAGGGAAAAGCTAACAACCACAGACAAAATTTGTTTTATCAAAAAGACTGCAAATTTCAAAATAAAAATATTTTTAATAAAAAAATTGAGAAAATACCATTGTTTGTTGAAAAATATTTCAGATTAAAAATTTTAACCAACTCTACTACAGTAACTCTATAAGAATTCTGCATGAGTTTTGCAAGGTAGTTAGTAGAGTATGCCTTCAAAGACACTGATGAATTATTCTGGCCTAGAAGCAATATGGTAGTCATTCCAATAACTTCCAGGTGTCACTCACAGATCATTACATTGGTATATTGCATGCCTGAAAGACCAACCACAGTTCTGCTCGCTATATCTTCAGGTGCAAGAACAAAGGCCTACGTTTGCTCCTATCCCAAAAATTAATTACATCCCATTCACAGAAGTCTCTCCTTTCTCTCCAAAGCGTCTTCTCTGCTTCAAAACAGGCTCAAGGAAACAAGCGTCAGTGAATAGGATGAATAATTCAAGGCAGTAGTTAGAGTAAAACTGAGCGTTTTCGAAGGGGAGTTGCCTTTAAATCATGAGATATCCATTTTAAACATCTATTCTAGGTATCTGTTACCTAAAGTTTGTATTTACCTCTCAGATGCCAAATAACTTTACTCCTCTTGTTTCCCAGTGTTGAAATCGTAACACAGAGTGATGCAGTGAAGGGCTCAAACTGGTACTAATGAATTCTTAGTGTTTGCCTCTGCTACAGTCTATTTAATTATTTATCATTGTAAATATTATTTAACTCATTTTACACTTCCATTTTAGAAATATGAGTTGCCGCACATCAAACAGGCTAGAAGGATTTTTTAATTAAATGGTGATTCTGAGGAAGCTGGGACAGTTTCTAATTGAAACCAGTCTATTATATAAGAGAATTTAGGATAAATTGCTTCTTTGAAGCTTGAAATTCCACACTGTTTAAGAAGCCTGGAAACAGAAACAAAATGAACAAAGTCCATTTACATTATTTAATAGTTTGGGGCTTTGTTTACTTGCCTAATTATAAAAGAACTAGAGCTGCTTCTTATGCTTCTTCACATTACAGGAAAGAAAGCTCATTACTGAAACCATGAAGGAGCAAATGATGCCTTCTTTTACATAAATCATATAAGAAATACGTCCAGTAGAGCTGAACAAATATTCATATTCATAATGGATTGCCTAAGGCCTGATTCTGGTGGTTTTGAGAAAATATTTGCAATTTAATTTTATGTTAAATTTTATAAGCAGGAAATATCAATCTCTGGAGTAATATATCTGATGCAAAATGGGTTTCATTAATGAAAATCTGCTCATTATTTCCAAACACTTTTTTACTGCACTGCCCAGTAAGACAATATAGTTAGAATTGTGTCAGGGTTTCCATTATGATCCCCAATTTCAGGGGCATATAATTCAGATATAAACATTTGCTCTAGAGTAAATTTTGACATCTAAAGTCTGCTTGGGAGCAATTTGCTTTATGCAAATAGGAACACAGGAAATCTGGATAGAAGCAGCCATTGGTTCATCTATTATTTCTTCTTCCTTTCAGTAGGTGTAGCTAGAAGTGCTATCCATCCCCAGATACTTATCCATTTCAGTTTTGAAATCGGCGGCTTGTAGCTTTAGCCACGCCCTTGTCAGTCTCCTCCTTAAAAAAAATCCCAATGGGGATATTACAGGTAGTGAAGAAATCTGCCCCAACATAGATAGTAAACAGCTGAAATTAAGCATTTGTTAAACACTCTGTTAGTATGTGATAAACTCTGAACTAGGTGAAGGAGTTTAACTATTGATATATTAAATTACAGCACAAAAACATCAATATTATTAGTAAAATCTTAAATCTGTGATTGTTTGTTTGTGCAGTGTCTTAAGTACCTGGGCCGGGAACTTTATAAATACTACGAGCCAAATCTTCTGTAGGTGTAACTTGTAATGGTGTCATTGAAGCCAACTACTCAACAAGCCATGGAAAAGAAAAGCCATCCTACAAACTTCTGCTTACTTGATCTCCATGAGTTGGACTCCTTATCGTTCAGTGAAAAAAAAAAGTTATTTTGTTAATGAGAAAATTCAATAGCATGCTAAGGGTCTTAAGTGAGATACAGTGGACGTGGTATTAAGTGACATGCAGACTAGTGCATTTTTGAAGTAATACCTTCAAATTACACGGGATGTAAGTGGTGCGTAAATCTTTTGTGGGCTCTGTGCACGGAGGTGAAATGCACCCTTGTGTGACCATTGAATTTTACCTTTCAAATACTTTTTTACTAACATAATATTTCATAAACATTTTGTCAGGATATTCCAGTTATACCTAAATTAAGTTTTGTAACCATGATCCAGACATTTTCTAATAATTTAATATATTTGCATAAATAACTGGATGGATACTGCTCACATATTTGGTCCTCATTAGTGTTTTATATATGATGTAATCGGCACTAGTCTCTCAAATGACTGACACATAACCTATCTAATCTTACCTAAGGTATTTATATCTTTTTTCAATTTACATCTAATTCCTATAGTTATGCATGGTAGTACTAAATCTGCTTTTGTTACTGCTGATACAACCCCGTGTTTCATTCTTGATATCATTTACCATCACTGCCATATTATTTAAAATTTGTTTTCTCTAGTTCTAATCCATATCACACATTTTTAATGTCTTTGTTCAACCTAAAGGCATGACTTTACATTTTGTGATATTGAAAAATATCCCGTCATTTTTTTACTTCACCTGTATCTACAGCATTCTCTTGGTGTCATCAACAAATTGTGAACATCCAGCAATTTACCACTATAGCTTTAGGATCATCTAAATGAATTTGGTTCTAACAACTTAATCTTGTGGGACTCCACACATTAGTTCCATTTTGGCTTGAGACCGTGAACCAGAATTATGTCTTCTCTTTCTTTCAGCCAGTTCTCAAGCCAGTCTTAAATCCATCCTTAATGCTACTGCTTTTTGATTAGTCACCTGTGTGATAGTTTAATAAATAAGAAAATCCAAGTAGATTATCTCAACTACTTTTCTCTCGGGTTTTTGGATATTCTTTTAGAGAACTGTCAAGGCTGGTCTCATAAACTAGATTTTTTTGGAAACCCATGCTTTGCATCAACTTGTGCCCTTTCTCTTCCAAGCTGATAGAATCCATTCTAAGAAATATAATGGCTACACATTTTTCTAATATAAATTAAACAAAAAAAGTCAAAGGCAAACAAAGGTCAGAGGTGGGGAGAGAAGAAGAAAACATTCTATTAGCGTCAACAAAGCCCCATTTTTCCCAACAATGTAAAAGAACAAATGGCAGCAATTGCAATAAATTTAACAACAGCTGACTGATTTCCTCTTCTCCTCCCATTTATCAGAAAAAGAAATAAAACAGATAATCATTCTGACTTCTGAACAAACAGTTCTTTGCTACAGTCCACATACGCTCACTCTTGGAAAGCAAGCTTTGGCCATAAGATTCTTGCACAAATAACGCGATGAGAATTTAGAGAATTCCATTTACTGGTAACTTTATTTTCTTCACATTTCAGTTCAATACCACCAGCTTCTATTGAATTGACACCTATTTTTCCAACTTGTCTGCTGCATATATAGCTGAATTTCAAGAAGGATGTGTATCAACCGCAAAGGTCAATGATATTTAATAGCTTCACCCTTTTCAAAGCTGCAAAAAAAAAAACCCCAAACCTAATTTCAGTGACTCCTTTCAGCCTACATCTCTTTGACATTTCTGGCACTGAAGACTAACAGAGAGGCATCACTGATAGCATAAGAACAGACTAAAAGGCTTTTTTAAAAAACAAGTGAGCAAAGCCAGTGACGCTGATGTCCCTGCTACAGCAATGTTAAGTGTTCCTGACTTAGGGCTCAATTCTGCCAGCTTTATGCATCTGGAATTGTCTTGCTAAAATCTGTGAGGCTAGTCACTTATAAGGCTATGTCTACACTGGCAAGTTAGTTCGAATTAAGAAAGCTTAATTCGAACTAACATAAGCCTGGGTCACACTACGTTTTCATTAATTCGAATTAAGGGCTTCCTTAATTCCAACTAATAAATTCGATTATACCTTTCGAACTAATGCGTAATTCGAACTAGTTAGTTCGAATGAAGTCAATGTGGCCATATTAGTTCAAACTAACTGCTTAGTTCGAACTAACCGGCACGTTGAACTTAATGCAACTGACTAATTCGAACTAAAATTCCAGTGGGGCCATGCTATTCGAATTAAGTTAATTCGAACTAACTAAAACTAGTTTGAATTAGTTAGTTTGAATTAACTAATTTATACTAATTTTGGTAAGTGTAGACATAGCCCAAGGGTATATCTGCACTACAACTGGGTGCAAGCCTCTAAGCTCAGGCAGACAGCCGGGAGCTAGCCATGTGGAGATTGCAGTTTGGGCTCTGAAGCCTAGGTAAACCGGTGGATTTGAAAGCCCAAGCTTCAGCCCCCACTCTGCTATTTTTACTGTGCTAGTTCAAGCCCTGCTACCATGAATTTGTCTACTAGGCTGGGAGACTTACTCTTAGCAGCACTATAGACCAGTGTCTCTCAACCGTTGTTCGGTGGAACACTGGTGCTCCTCAGACATAGTGCAGGTGTTCTGTGACCCACACCAACCCCTCCCCATCAGGGGGCTGACGGGGGTGGAGGGGGGGGGGGTGGAAGGAGCAATTTAATGCCCCAGCCGCAGCAAAGCTTCTAGGCACGTGGCAGTGGATGTTGACGCATACCTGGATGCTTTGCTGTGACTGAGGCATTTTAAATCCCCTGCCAATGTTGTCATCTTTTATGAGACTGTTTTCATCAGGTGTTCCATGTAAACTCATTAATACCTTTAGGTGTTCCTCGGTCCATTAAAGGTTGAGAAACACTGATGTAGACACACACTCAGGGCCTGATTCAACTTGCATTTATTCCAGTGTGCATTAGACTGGATCCTCATCAAATATCACTCAAAGGCTGCATCTACACTTGTAAATTAAGTTGACTTAAGCTTGCTTAAAATAAAATAAAAGTCGACAATGGAAATTAAGTTGGCTTTATAAAACCTCCTTTAAATTCGATTTAAGGCTTAAGTCGACTCCCTAGAGTCGACTTAAGCCAGTGTAGACGTGGGGTAGCCCTAAGTTGACTTAGGGCTACCCTAGGACTACACCAATGCCCTCCCTGCCTGTACCTATGTACAATGGGGCAAAGGCTGAGCCCCCTGGCAGCGGGCAAGGGGTGCCCCCTGCCCCCATGGACCTGCCCTAGGTCCTCCAGCCGCTAGAAGTTGACCTAGGCATTCAGTGTGGATGCTTTAGGTCGATTTTGTAAGTTCCCCCCAAAGTCGACTTTAATTTTAAGTGTAGACTCACTAAGTCGACTTTAGGTCGACTTAGTTAAGTCGACTTAAAATTACAAGTGTAGACATAGCCAAAGTGAATAAAGTCTTCAGAATCAGGCACTCAGTGAAGCTGAACTAGTAATGCCTTTTTATGGTTGTCACCATAAAACATCTGAATTGTTTTGTCTTATGCTCATACAAATTCAGATGAGTAAAGATGCCATAAGTGAAAGGGGTAGTAGAGCTTTATAAGAATTTCTTTGTTAAGTAAATAGTTAATCTAATAATTACAGATTGTGTCAGATGGTGCCAGTGATATTAAAAAGTTTTTTAAAAGTCACAGTTGTTAAAGTTCATATCTGCACTAATCTAATTTTAAAGTTACGTTGGACTTTTTGAGCCCTTTATATCCATTGAAGAGACCAAAAATACTAAACAACGAAAGTTAGACTAGAAAAGACGATAGAAAGGGCCAGCTTTTTATTTTTATTTGCTTCCATACTTTCTATTTTTTGGTTTTCTTTGGTTTAAAAGAACTGTTGTCATTATTCTGAGAAAATGTTGTATTATGCCTTATTCTAGTGGGAGATATGCCTCTCCTTTCTAAAAGAGACTGAAAATTATTTCAGCACAATATATTTCCATAGATAATTAGTTTGCACATCTAATTTGATAGTGAAAAAATTAGTATGCTGGTCCTTCTGATCTTAAAATGAGAAAGTTACATCTACTTTAGGTTAAGCATTATTTTGAATATTTCCATTGCCTACATTTTTTCTGGTAAAACATTTATTCGCTAATTCAGGCGTCTCCACAGCATTGATTGTGAAGCCTATAACCTAACAGACATCTCCTGTTTAGTGAGTCTAATATTCCTGGCACATACTGTAATTACTTAGTTTCTAAAAAAGAGAGAAGGAAGACTCGAAAGTAGAATCAATTGATTAATGTAAAATTAACCTCTGTGTTTGAATCAGAGTGACTTTTACCACTGTCTCCCAAACTCTGAGAAATATAAATGTCTTCATCTGACTATTACAAAGTTTTTCTAAAAACTTTTGAAATAAAATGCATAAATGATTACTTAATTAGCACTTGATGGTTTCAAAGAACTTCACAGATAGCAATTAGTTAATTCTCTTAATAGCTCTAAGAGGCAGATAAGCAAACACGAGTGAAATTATCACTTGTGTCTAGATTATTTTACCTTCAATACTGGTGCCACACAACTGGTTGGGACTCTGCACATGAATCACAACCATGGTGTCATTTATAACTCAAGACTAGCAACCAGACAATCAGACACATCAATTTCACCTGACTCCAGAAGAAACCAGTAGTGTTCACTTTGAAAGCAATCAGAAGCCTGCTTTTTCCCCATACTAAATAAATTATGCTTTCATTTTTCTTAAACAAATTAATCTTTTAATAGCAACCCAACAGAGGAAACATACTGAAAGTAATGAATTAGGAGCAAAAGCAATGAAGTTACTCTGATTTAAATCAGTGCAGAATCTGAGGCAGAGATCTTTAAATGTACTACTTCTCCTCCATATCTAAAGGAGCTGTGAGCTAGTACATTAAACTTTATTACAATACAATGCATATTACCTCGTAGAACTGTGCCTCCCAGACTATGAGCCTTGGCTCTCCAAAAGAGCCTTGAAGAGTTCACAGGAGAACCATAACTGTTTAGGGGAAAAAACAACAGTTATGCCCATTTTATTTTTTAATTAAGGAACTACTAAACTAGGATTTAAAATCACTTCTATTTTATCTATTGTTCTGCATTTTATCACAGAATCATAGAAGATTAGGATTGGAAGGGACCTCAGGAGGTCATTTAGTCCAGCTCCCTGCTCAAAGGAAGGCCAACCCCAACTAAATTACCCCAGCCTAGTCTGTCAAGCCACACCTTTATTAAAAACCTCTCAGGATGAAGATTCCACCAGCTCCCTAGGTAACCCTTTCCAGTGGTTCACCAATCACCTAGTGAAAGTTTTTCCTAATATCTAACCTAAACCTAGTTCTGTCATCTACTACCAATGAAAACAGCTTAGTTCCTCTCCCCTGGAAACCCCTTTCAGGTAGTTAAAGGCTGCTATCAGATCCCCCCTCATTCTTCTGTTCTGCAGGCTAAACAAGCTTAGTTTCCTCAGCCTCTCCTCATAAGTCATGTGCTCCAGCCCCCTAATCATTTTCATTGCCCTCCACTGGACTCTTTCCAATTTGTCCACATCCTCTCTGTAGTAAGGGGCTCAAAACAAGACACAGTACTCCAAATGAAGCCTCACCAGTACCAAACGGAGGGGAATAATCTCTTCCCTCAATCTTCTGGTAATGCTCTTAGTAATGCAGCCCAATATGCTGTTAGCCTTCCTGGCAACGAAGGCACATTACTGACCCATATGCAGTTTCTTGTCCACTGTAAGCCCCAAGTCCTTTTCTGCCAAACTACAGACTAGCCACACGGTCCCCAGTCTGTAGCAGTGCATGGGATTCTTCCATCCTAAGTGCAGGACTCTGCGCTTTTCCTTGTCGAACCTCAGATTGCTTTTGGCCCAATCCTCTAATTAGTCTAAATCACTGTATCCTATGCCTGCCCTCCAGCATATCTACCACTCTCCCTAGCTTAGAGTCATCTACAAACTTGCTGAGGCTGCAATCCACGCCATCCTCCAGATGATTAGTAAAAATATTAAACAAATTTGGCCCCAGCACCAACTCCTGGGGTGCTCCGCTTATTACCAGCTGCCAACTAGACATTGAGTCATTGATCACTACCCATTGAGCCCAATGATCTAGCCAGCTTCCTATCTACCTTACAGTCCATTCATGCAACCCATACTTCTTTAACTTGCTGATGACTACTATGGGAGACCCATCAAAAGCTTTGCTAAAATCAAGGTATATCACATCCACCGCTTTCCCCACATCCATAGAGTCAGTCATGTCATCATAGAAGGCAATCACATTGGTTGAGGTGTGACTTGCCTTTGGTAAAATCATGCTGACTGCTCCTGAACACCTTATGCTGTCACTGCTGCCGTCCAGACTGATAACTTCTATGCTCTCCGCTCATGGAAACAGAGGAAGTATTCAGCAGGAAGTCTCTGCTGCAGCCTCCTGTTGTAGTTCAGACAAAAAAGAGGCTTCCAGCGTCAATAGAAGCACCAGCCCTAGCAGATAGTGGAAGAGGGCTGAGGGAGAGCCACATTTGTCTTACTTTTATAATGGAATAATTGTTATCTAGTGTTAAGCCTGCATGTAGCAAATATTCAGCTTAAGATGATGATTTTAAAGAAATGTAAACTGGAAAGGAAGAAAAATAGACAATATGATGACAGTTTGGATTTTTGCATCTTGATGTTTCTGAGAAAGTCCACAGCCGCAACGTGTCATTTGTTTTCAAGTATTAGTAAATGAAAGCCTGAGGCCCAAGGAAACTACAGAGACATCTAGAAACTAAAGACCGGGAATTCGTACACAAGAGCCACAATATTTTTCTTCAGAAACAAAAAGAATTAAAGTGTAATTTTAAAAAAAGAGAGTGTTGTGCCTATGCAGTAAATATGCTTAATAGCTATGATGGGGTGATAGATAGGGTGGGTTCTGGGCTTATTACAGAGAATTCTTTCTAGGTATCTAGCTGGTGAGTCTTTCCCACACGCTCAGGGTTTAGCTGACTGCCATATTTGGGGTTGGGAAGGAATTTTCCCCTAGCACAGATTGGCAGAGACCCTGGGGTTTTTTTCTCCTTCCACTGCAGCATGGGGCATGTGTCACTTGCCATTGGATTCTCTGTACCCTGAAATCTTTAAACCATGATTTGAGGACTTCAGTATCTCAGTTATAGGTTAGGAGTTTATTGCAGGAGTGGGTAGGTTATGTTCTGTGGCCTGCATTGTGCAGGAGGTCGGACTAGATGATCATAATTGTGCCTTCTGACCTTAAAGTCTAAAAAGAAGCAATCATTCTTCAAAATGCCTTAGAAGCATCTTATGTTGTGGCCAAATGAATTGCAAAGGAAAACAAGTACACAGCACTTGCGAGAGCCTTCTTCCTCCAAAAGACATAATTGTGTAGAACTATGACTGGGGAATGAACAGCATTGGGGAACACTGAAAACCATTCCAATGTCAAATAATACCATCTGTCAGCAGAAAATGTGCAGGACCAGTGGATAGAACAAGTTAAGAAGAGTCAATGTTTTACACTGAAGTTTAATGAATCCGCAGACATAGCCAATATAGTTCAGTTTCTATCTTATATGAAATATGTTGAAGCAGGCACAAAAGTTGAATTTTTACTTTGCAAAGAAAGCCCAACTCAAACAACCAGTAAGGGAATTGCCAAGAGCCTTGATAAATTCAAAGTGGATGAAGGTCTTAAGTGGGCGTTCTCTGAAGGGGCTGTGCACTGTTAGGTCTGCAGCCATGTCTGGAAAGAACAAGGAGGCTGCAGCATGAGCATCAATTTGGACACACTGCATAATTCATCACCAAGCTCTTTGGCATGGAAGAATTTGCAACATGAAGTACATAAGACTCTCAACATTGTTGTTAAAATTGTTAATTTTATAAAATCCTCAGCTGTGATCAGATGCTATTTTAGTATGTTGTGTGAAGAGATGGGCTCTGACCACACCCAACTTTTGTTTCACAGCAAAGTCAGGTGACTTTAAATTGTATGATGAAATCAGAATTTTTCTCCTTGGGAAAACAGACCTTACCAATTATATCTGTAATGTGGACTTCTTGGCTATATTAGCTTAGCCAGTGGGCATATTTGACAAATTGAATGCACTGAACCTACACTTCAAGGTAGGAATACAAATATAGTAGGTAAGAAAAAGAAAATCAGGGGATTAATGAAGATTTGTCTTGGAGATGCTACACTGAACAAGGGAGTTACCAAGAAGTTTCCAATATTATCGGACTTTTAAAAAGAACAGAATGAAAGCAGTCAAAATGGGATTAAAGACCCAATAATTTCTTATTTATCTGAATTGTATTTCCATTTTGATGAATATTTCCTGGAATTGAACCTGAATCCCTAGATAGATGGATGTGAAAGCTATTCTTGGAAACAGATGACTCAATTCCAACTTTATGTATCTCAGCTCAAGAAAATCACTTAAAATTCTCAAGTGATCACATGCCAAAGATTGCCACCAAATTTTCAAATACAACAAACTAGGAATTCTGGATTTCAGTTAAGGGAAAGTACAATTAACTCAGTGATAAAACCATGAAAGTGCTACTTCCATTCTGTTTTAGTTATCTCTGTGACTCTGGATTTTCAGCAATGGTTTCCCGGTAAACTAAACAAAGAAATCATCTCAAATTGGAAAACAACATATGTCTGGCACTATCAGAGATTCAACCAAACATTGCTCAGTTCCAAATAAGCCCATTTCTTTTCACTAAAATCTTAGGCTGTGTCCAAACACACCAACTCCCTCCCCCAATATTTTCAAATTATAGTTTAAAAAAATTCAGATTAAGATTAAATTATGTAACTCAACAAACTGTATGCATTTAAAGTCACAAAACCATCCAACCTCTAGTGTCCCTCTTAAATCTAATGCACTTGGAACTGGAAAAAATAAAGGCATTTGGTTCTGGGCAGTCACTACATTTAAAAAAAAAATCTGTAGAGGGGCTTAAATTCTTAAAAAGTTCAGAGACCATAGTTTTAAAACATCTTAAATCTTCCTTTTAAATCTTCTTAAACCTTTCTTTGTTGTCAGAACAAATGTGGGGATGTAGTTTGGTTTCAAAGAAATACTTCTGTATACTTCTGTAACACTTCTTTAAACAGAGAGACCTCCCACATTGTATACAGCTCATAATTATCCCCCTTCTGAGATTCAGAAGTGCTCCCTCACTCTTCTACACAGATTCCAGAGCTCTTGTGAGGGGCCCCAAATTGGCAGGGTCCCTTGCGCACAGACTTCATAGGCCTGTAGTTAATCCCCCACTGCTGAAGTTTATTTTTTCTGGTACCTTAATGGGACAAAACAAAAACTTCTGAACTTGTGTTGTTAAATCCATCCATCCTAACTCTGTGTCCCACACAAACTACTTCTACCAAATCAAGGTTACACTTTTTCTTTCACCTTTAGCAAAGCCATTTTTCTGCTAAGCACCACTGCTCCGTGGAGATGCTCTGCCTATGTTAGATTGACTAAAGAAATGTCATCCATATACACAAAATAGGGCTAACTGACTAATAGCTTCTAATACGCAATATATGAAACATTTAGAGGTTGTCAGTTTCTCTCTTAACATCAGAAGTGGGCAGGATCACTGCTGTGAGGGACTTGCTGGCAAATCACACTAGCACCAGGATATACCTTTTTCCTGTTTGTCAGCCCATATAGTAGGCCCAAAATATCCATAGTGACCCTTTGAAATTATTCCTCTGTTACAAGAAGTGGATTTAACCCAATTAGTGCTTCTCTTCTCTTCCTCTACCTGCTAGCAGCCATGAAAGGGCTCTCAGTATAATTTTACTTTTTTTTATATATCTCAGGCCACTAAAAGTTTTGAGTTAACCTTTCTTTTGGTCCATTAAAGTGTCCAGCTAAGCAAATACAATGGATGCACAGTTGTTTGGACTGATATCTTTAACAGAACTCATTGCCTGCTTGTTACCTAAGCTTTAATATTCTTCTTGGGAATCCACTCCCTTTAGAGAGGATTAGTCTCTTATGAATCACACTCTTTGCTTCTCTGAGGGCGGGCCAGACTCTAGTTATCTGATGAACATGGCCTCTGAGGCCCCATTGGAGACAGTATTAAGTTAGTCAATCCATCTTAATGGCTCTATCCAGTCTACAATACTTCGAGCCGACAGCCTTTCCCATCTCAGGAGCTGCAACAATTTGAAAGTTTGTTGATGACAAACTGCTGTATTAACTGTTTCCATGCCAAAGATTAACTTGGTTAGAGAGTTTTGTGTTTGTAGGGGCTGCTTTCTGAGCTTGTCTCTGAGTGACAATTAGCTTTGTCTTTGTGACCGATTTCATTCTTCATAACATCTCTCCTGGAAGCTCAGTGTGAAGACCTGGGCCATTTTCTTTTTTCATTTTCAGAAAGATTTAACAACGACTGAGAGTCATTCTTGGTTAGCAGAGCACCTTCTGGCCACAAGGTGCAGGCCCCTCCTTACTTCCAGCTGCTAATACATAGGACAGTTTAGCTACAAATAAATACTTTTAATACTACTGTTTTCCCAGGTAAGCTTCAATTTTTGCAGGTGCTATAGGACGATCATGTGATATTGAACAGAAGGAGAAATGGGGCACAGCCCAGTGAAAAGGAGGGAAGATGTAATAAAGGATTCACTCTATTGAAATTGATCCACACTGTGGGAAAGTTTAAGAACCCCTGACATAGGCTATTGGTATTGTGAAGGAGGGGACAGCAACAGCCTGAAGTAAAGATAACTATGAAGGCTACAGGAGAAGGAGACTGGAGGGCATAGATCAATGTTCAAATCTATGTATTAAAATAAAGGCAACTTTTGAATAAGGTTATACTTCTTTCCGGATTTATGATATCACCACAACCCAGCAATAGAATGATAGCCCTATAATTCATATTTCTCTCATACAGCCCTTATTCTAGATATATTTTCTCCAAACACAGAGGTTGTCATTTTCTGAGGCTCTTCTCATCACTACCAAAACTGCCCGTGGAGAATAATCTTTAGGAGTTATGCAGTGCTGAATATGCGGGCCTATTGTAACTGCAAATCTAGCTCTTGATCCTGCAATTGGGTTTGTGCAGGTAAGACATGTGTCTACCCACTCCAACTGGATTGCAGGTTTAGATCAAATTTGAATGAAACAATAATACAACTGATTTTTCTTAGATATGACTCTTTTTTAAAAAAATTGAAACAGGGTTAAAAAAGAACTGGAAATCTACAGAGAAGATGACTTGGAGAATGTTTATGAAGTTCTTCAAACAGAAATTGAATTTCTGCAAATGGTATGCTGGTTTTTACTGTGCACTCCTAATTTCCATTAATTTGAAGGCCACCATATACAAACCACCTGGAACCTCATTCCCCACTAAAAAGGAAAAACATAGCCTTAACAGTTAGAGAGAGATTTTCAGCAAAAGATGCAGGGATTTATGTAGGCTTACCATTAATATTAGTCTCTTCAATGCAGAGCAGATTATTCACTAGAGCTACATTTGATCCAACATGTAAAACTTTTATTTAAATGGATAACGAGGATAGGTAGCAATGAGGCCACAAAGGAATACCACTCATGTACTTATTGTATGTTGTAAACACAGAGTTAACGAAAGAATCTGTGTTTTATTTTATGGAAACTGACTAGAGAAGACTACATATTTTCTTCTAATATCAACCTTATCTTCAATTTTCTTAGCAGTTAGTGTCAAAATGTTAGCTTTATTTATTCAACACTTGTGTTCTTCATGAATTTTACTTCTCACTATTAGTTTTTAAAAAGGAGAAAAACGCTTTTCTGGTAAACACTTAGGGGCTCCAATTTTAGGAGTGAAGGGTTATCGTTGATGTATTTTGGAGTCTCTGATCTAGCTACTGTTTGATGATACAACAGCCACTGAGGGGAAAAAAGTAACATCAGCAACAGGATGTGACTTATTTGGATTTAAGTTCACTGGTTTTAATGATCAGTTAAAATTGTTGTGGCAGAGTAGTTTATTACATAACTCTTTATTTGGAAGGATGGTAACCTTGAATCTCATTCATAAGCTTTGTCATGTGCTAATAAAACAAAGCTTTGAAAAATAGAAACTTGTTTTTTGATTTCTTAGAATTCTAAAACAGATCTAAAGTGTACACTCTCGAGGTAGGCCAGAACAATGATGCTGGGAGAAGCTCCTATACTGTGACAAGAGGGGCCGTATAAATATAGAGTGAGATTCAACCCCACAAATGAGATACTTAATGGAACTGCTCAACTTTAAATATAGCACTGTACCTATAATGATCTTAAAGCTGATGTAGGTAGTTTGGGAATATTATATACTTCACTGTGTACAGGATGTTGTACGTAATGATGGATGATGTGTAAACAAAATGTTCATTTGGTGGCCTGGTACATTACATATTTTAAAAAGATATATTGTTTTATAATAAAGGTACAGATAAATTAGGGTTAGATTTTGGAATTAAGCCACTGTGGGTATGCCTACACTGTGATTGAAAACCCACCACTGTGCTGTGTCAGTTAACTTAGGCTTGGGCTACACAGCTGTTTAACTACAGTGTAGACATTCGGTCTTGGGGTGGAGGCTGGCCTTTGGGACCCCACTAGCTCACACCTGCTAACTTAGGCCAACCACAGGTGCTTAATTACTGTGTAGATATACCCATATGTTGGGGGCAGGGGAGCCGATAAAGGTATCGTACCCAAGACAGGCATGTTGTTTTGACAACACTGAAGGAGTACACACAGAAACAATACCTACTCTCTCTATTTAAAGAGTGCAGTGAATACTCCTGGCCACGTAGGCCCAAGTCAGCTGACACATGGCGTCCTTGCTCTTTTAAGTTATTTGTAAAGAACAGTCTCACAGTTAGGATTTGTTTAGTATATTTCTAATTAATATATTCATTTCTTTCTTTCTTTTTTTTCCAGAAATTATCACAAAAGTCTTCAGGCAAATAAATAATATAGAGAAGATTGATTTAAATGTCACAGAAACCAGTCTTTGAAGTACTTTAATTATACACATTTTAGCAAGCCTTTGTTGCAAAGCTCTCATCCTTTATATTTCTTGTTGGGAAAACAAAGATTCTCTT
Organism: Pelusios castaneus; assembly: GCA_007922175.1. Taxonomy (NCBI): domain Eukaryota; kingdom Metazoa; phylum Chordata; order Testudines; family Pelomedusidae; genus Pelusios; species Pelusios castaneus. The sequence goes on from ML685755.1 coordinate 12,876,689, forward strand.
TTTCAGTAGATTCTATAGCTTTTCCTCTTGCTGTTTATTAATGGGCATTTGATTGCTCCTAAAATAATTTTGATGTTTTGACAGTGAACCCATACCCATATTGAACAGGCATTCTTGCATAGGCTGATTCTTCACCATCTCTGAATATGGTACACACGCCAGTGAGGACATGGTGGAATCCATAAGTAACTCCATCCTGAATGTACCGTTTTCACTATGGATCCACTGTCGCACTTCCATCACATTTCCTCACTTACAAGGAAGGATAATAACGTGGATCTCCTCTGAGACAGGCACCTAGGCTGCCAGAAGGAGATATTTACATGCCACATGGTTATTTATACCTTAAAAGCTCAATTGAACAAGCTCCATAAAGCAGGCCACACACAGAAGTACAAAGCTCAAAGCCCAGAATAACTTCCACGGAACAGAAGCAACCACAAAGCCACTCTGTTAATACATGTTTTCTAATTACAGCCCCCCAATCAACCAATCTTTTAATTCCCACCCATTAACATTACAGACTAAATCCTATTCTCAGTGCACAGGCTAAGTATCAGGGTTGTTTGATGAGGATTTTTTTTTGCAATTTAGGGCTAAGGACTCCTCTCCACTCAAGGTTGTATGATCCATGAGTGCTCCTTTAGCCTCAGAGCTACAGATCCATTACCCTGGGTCCTCCATAGGTGTGGAGGAAGCTGGGTGTGCTTTTTGTCCCCAGTGAAATACCATATCCACCTCAATAAAGCTCCACAAAGCATATTTTCTCACGTTTTTTTTAAACTGACCACTCCCTGGTGTCTGAGGTGAAGAGGAAGAAAGTTTATCCTTATAAGGAGCTAATTGTGCAGAACAAAAGACCAGCAAACTCTCATTGACTTTAGAAGGTGTTTTGGCCAAGTATGGTCTTCAGCATTGGTCCTAAAGCACACTCTAGAACCACTCAGTCATATAAAGTAGGAATTATTACCATCACCAATAACTACCGCGTTAAAGTTGACAGTGACAGTTGACTGCATAATTAATATTCCAATAATTTATTATGGGAGTTCTTTTAGGCCTTGATTTAGAACAACGCTTAGTCATATCACTGGTCCCAGTGACTTCAATGATGGTGCTAGCCTACTTAAAAGTTACGCAGGTGCTCAAGTCCTTTGTGGAAATGAGTCAAATTCAGAAGTGTTGTATAAGGAGATAGAAGTTATGTCAGTCAGAGAATCTCAAGGTGGCTGAACTGGTGTACTTTACTTGCTACGGTGCTAGGAGAAAATGGAAATTACACAAATCTGGGCCATCTCAGCAACGTGACTAGGATTTTCCTGCCTTGCTTATTCAGATGATGTCATTGACATTGATTGTACTACCCATGTGAGTCAATTGACTAGGATTTGACCCTTAATCTGGTGAAAACCTATTAGTGACATTCAATCTCAGTGTGTTTGTGTTTAAGTTGTTCATTTGCAAGTGTCCCTTCAGTCTCTTTTCCAATAGTCTTGTATTTATGGGTAGTTATTCAGCCCAAATATATGAAGTACACCTGTAAAAGATGTTACACTGTTCACATACTGTTTATATTTATGTGTAAAATTCAGATGAGTGATATGAGCAATATGATTCAATAAAAAATTAGCAAAGTTTATTTTGGGTTTTGGGGTTTTTGGTTTTGTTTTATTTTTTTTTGTCTAAATGAACCTGAGGAAAACATGGTCAAGCCTTTAGTGCCAAAGCTAAATAAAGAAACACTCATGTGAGAGGATTTCTTAGTTTGACAGTGAGCTCTAACATAAGAAATGATTTTGCTGTTAGTTCAGCTGAAGACAGGAGTGGGGATACATACAAATATTCTGCAACCTTGACTTGGGCAAAAATTTTAGTGTTTCCCTTGGAAATGACCGCAACATTGGGCCCTTGAAAACATTTAGTATACTCAGTTCCCTACAATGACAATGGAATAAACAATCATCATAGGCAAAAAAGAGTCAATCACAGATGCGCTCAACCTTGTGTCCACTGAAGTGGATAATATTATAATTGATTACGCTGAGTACAGGGCTAAACAGAAGGTCTAACCATTCATGGCACATGTGAAGGGGTACACTCACCACAGGTAGTACTTCCTTATAGCTGCATTTGGGGATCAGCTCTTACCTGCTTGCTCTTCCCCTTGTGTCAGTTATACATGCTGTGACTCTTCTCTTTCCACGGCTGGGAATGCTCCCCCTTCGTGACTCAGCCCTTTGGCCAGGTCACTATGGTTACGTCTACACTGAAATTAAAAATATGCACCTGGCCCTGTAGATGTTCAAGCTTGGTCTGGAGCCCATAATCTAGAACCCTGCTAAACGGCAGGGCCCCAGAGCGAGGGCAGCAGCCCAAGCCCAAATGTCTGCACTGCAATTAAACACCACAGCCTGATCCTCATGAGCCTGAGTCAGCTGGCACGGGTATCTAATTGCAATACAGACATACCCTCTTCTGTACTCCCCCCTTTCTGGTGTAACAAAGCCCCTCTGGACCAGATAGCATCTCCAACAATCTTGAGCAATCTCCAAATGGCTGCTAAGGGAACCTATGCCAACCCTTGACATTGGCTTCTAGCCCCAGGGACCCTATAACAAGCAGCTAAATTCTGCACAATCCTACTCCTTGCTGCTGTTCCCCTGGGCTTCTTTCTACTCAATCCTCTCAGGCTTTCCCTTATTTCCCTTGGGTTGATCCTCTTCCACAGCTAGGATCCCAGGGCTTACTCTCCCTCTTGGTCTTCTCTTCTCCACATCTCCGCTCCCAGAGAGTTGTAATAATCTTGAAGGTTCATTAAAGACCACACCATTGAATGAGTGAGGAATAGAATTTTAAATAACACAGACAGTAGTGATTCCCAGGTGTGCAGCTGGGAGCAGCCATGTTAGATCACCTGGTAGGGCACGTCTCCCAATTCACACAATACTGTCCCATGTTAGGGAGTTTGTCTAAAATTACAACCTTCCACAAGCCTCTCTCGACAACAGTGACTGCAGATTCTCACCCCGCAGCCTCTTTTGCTCTAAATTTCTTCTTCTTATAGGGCATGCTCCTACCCAGCTGGGTATCCTGTTCAATTAAGCCTGGCTCTCCCACCAGATGCAAGCAGATAACAATTGGCCTCTCAAGCCCGCGTTAACCCTTTCAGGGCCTGTGTGGGGATACATACCCCTATCACAGCATTTTAGGCAATACCAGAGATAGCCTTACTTTTTCTGAGCAGCAGGTTCTAGCATATTCTCACTTAAAACATAAATGAGAGCTGGTCAGGTAACCAAATTCCAATAAATCTTATCACATTAGTTGGGGGATTTGTCAGTCTCGTTTTTGTGGGATATTATCTTCTTTATTTTTGTTTTTTACTAAATTGCTGATTCCTTACTATTTTATTGTAGATTTAACGCCACTGCAGATAGCCTTCTCTGTGCTAAAATATGCAATATGTATACATATCATACTCAGAAAAACAAAACAACATCTTCTGCTATCAAAAGGACCCTGATCACCAAGAAAAAGTTCTAAGGCCCGAACAGTCTGAAGTAGCTATTGATTCTCAGTGCCCTCATTTTGGAGTTGTTAATCTGAGATACCTTGGGTTTGATTTTCAGAGATGCTGAACAACTACACGTGCATCCATTGATTTCACTTAGAATTCTGGGTCCTATTTTTTACAGATGTGCTTTCAAAGCTATTTTCATCTAGAAAGAGGGCAATGTCAAAAATGCCACTTCTGTTCTTGTTAAAGAGTATCAAATACATCACAGTTCATTAATTTTCATTTTTTAAAAATATTAAACAGGTTCAGGAAAATATTTACAACCTCCAACCACATATGATTTTTCATCCACCCGTGTAAATTGATTACTAGTCCTCTCCATTTCCCCTGTTGCTATAATCTCACCATCAAACTTGATATAATTTTTATTTTAAAATAAATAGCTTTAAACTTTATTTTATTTATTTTCAAACTTTATTTAGTTCAAACTTTATTTAAAAGCCTGACATGGGAGCATCTTCATCTCTTCCAATTGATGGTCTTAGGTGTTTAAAGCCACTTATTTGGAAGTTGATGTTATGATAATGCTCTATGTGTTTATGTATGTAAGAAAATGACATTTAAAACTACAATTACAATTTAATTACAACTACAATTAAAATTTTAAAATTTAAAAACTACAACTACAATTAAATTACAATTGAATTACAACTACAATTAAAATTTCAAACTACAACTACAATTACTAGATTTTGCAGAATCAATACAACGTCTTGATGTTGGACACTGCAAATCGCTTCCTCTGTGCAGCTCTTTGCATCAGCTCTTAACAGAGGGAAAGAGAGCTGCAAGCTTTGCTTGGCTTTACAGTTCAAAAGTCTTGCAATTTACTTAAAGATTAGTCACACACACAAACACTGGGCCCCTGCAAGTTTAGGGTGGGGCTGGCCAATGGCAACTTCTGATCCTGTGACTGGAAGCTCCCCACTCCAGGGAAGGAGAGAGCCACATACCTGGCTGGCAGCAGCATGAACTTCACCACCGCAGCCCTGGGGCTCCTGTGAGTGGGGCAGAGGTGCCGAATCCTCCGCTCTGCCCATGGCTGTGGGGCCTGGTGGCCATAAGCAGGGCAGAGGTGCTTCTGCCTCACGGTCGTGGCGATAAAGTTCGTGCTGCTGCCAGGGGGTAAGGTGGACGGGCCGAGTGGGGGGGCCCTGGCCCACCCATGGCTATGCCCCTAACATACACACAAGACTAACTGGAGCTTACCTGGACAATCAAAACATAAGCTGAGCAGTCACTGTCCAAACCCATATTTTGACAGCTGTTTGATACAGTTTGTCCCTTTGTATTTTGATCTTTTAAGCTGTGGGACTGTCTACATGAGCATTTAATTCATGGCATGCTAGGGTAGGAACCTACTCACACTAGTCTGCTACACATTAACTCTACACATGGATCTTCCTGATGTACAGCAACATCCTGATGCACACAACATCTAGTGTTAGTGCTCTATAATCTACTCCCATTTCAAAGTGGGGTACATGAAAGCACGCTAACAAACTGCTAGTGTGTGTGAGCAGTGAGAACACAGACAGTCAGTGGATGGCAGGATGGTGCAGTGTAGATTTGCACAACAGCTTTCTGAAAACTAGATGTTTGTGTAAAGAGGCCCAAAGCTTCCAAAGAAGATGGATATATAAAGATTTTCCAAACAAATCAGACTAAATGTGGCAAACAGACACACTGAAAATGAAGCTTTTTCTTTTCAGAGATCAGGATTTTACAGTCCCTGAATTCTTAATACATTCTTATTAGTTTAGAATAGAAAAAGTGGGCAATCCTGTCTATCTCACACAATAAGAGGTTTTGTAAAAGATGTACTCTCGTGCCATCTGCTGGGCTGTGCCTGACAACGCAACTTTAAACAGGATATCAAATAGATTTAATCTTTGATTACATTTTTTCATTTAGTATAAAATGTTTTCTCTCTATCACTTGCACAATCTTTTCTTTTCAGCAGTTTTAATCAGATTCCTTATATTAAGACCTGTGTATCTTTAATTTCCCTTCCCAAATTTTATATGCACTGTTTCCCTATGAACAGTGGGCATTAGTTTTTTCTGGGTAAATCATCATAGCCTATATGAAGAACAAGTTTCATATCAACAACACTCCAAAATACATCACACTGTATTCACGATGCTGTACAGTCCAATGAAACAAAGCCAGGGGACATGCTGATTAGGGTGCGGGTAGCTAAATGACATCTCTCCAGCTAAATAATAGTTCCATTGCAGAGACCAGCCAAGGCAATGAAGAGGTCTCCCATCAGGTTAAAAAAAAAATTCACTCTCAGTACCTTCCCCCCAAAACTAAAGAAAGAGAGAATCCCTCAACTAAATAGTAATGGGTCCCAAGTAACTGTAGATGATAGAAGAGGCATCTGCAGGCACACACTAATTTTTTAAGCTCATTCGTAAGTTAAGACTTGTCTATTCCTCTGTATTCAGGTGGGAATGAATTCAGTCTTAGATCCATAAGAATGCTGACAGTGAATGAAGACTAGTCTTGGCTAGGAACGGGAGGAAGTCAATTATAAGAACTTTCCCCCACACCTCATATAGCTTTGAAGCTCTCTGGTGCACAGATTGCATTTCTTTTTTGTGACCTACAGAAGGCTGGCTTTCCTCCTGAAAAAATCTTGCTGTAAATCATGACCTTCAAGGGCTTGTGATGCTCAAAAAGAAAGATGGATGGATTTCATCTGATTCATCAGCACAGTGAAAAAGCCTGTCTTTATGCACGAGAGACTATTTCAAATGATTTGTTAAAATCTTTCAAAACCAGCAATGAAAACTCTTTTAAAAAATTAAAATTTCACTCTTGCCAGAAAATGTATATTTGTCTTGAAATATTGATTCTCTGGTAAAGATTCTTCCCATGATCACACCAATCAGACTTCTCCATGTTTATATAAAACCACTGTATAAAACTGCTGTATTGTCCATTTAATCTGTTAGGGTACACATCATGTATTCTAAGATAAACGGCAACCCAATGCAGTTACCTCCAGGTTAAAGGACAAATTCCTCACAACATGCAGCTATTAAGTGCGCACCTCAGTTCTAGTATGCCACGTTCTAAATGAAATACTTCACCCAATAGAAGGCTGCATTTGAAATGTGTATGGTGAAGAGTTGCTCAGAACCCCGAAGGGAAATTTCCAGGAATTTGATACTGATGTTGCTGACAATACAGTTTACTGAATCACAGCAGGGAACTGCACGGTTCATCTGGTAACTGTGCAATCTCATGGAGTACATGGAATTACTCAGGGTACACATCAGTAATGGATTTGACCCTACATATCCTGTGTTCCAAACCATGAATATTTCCTTTTCAGACAGTTCTGTTCCCTTTGCCATTTCTACCTCAGAAGAACTCCAAGATAGTAAAACCTTTCTCCTGCTTCCTCCGTTAAAGATATATGGAGCGGATCATCATCTCTGCCTCCACAGGTCTGGTGGTGTATAGGATGGGCTAGGTCTGGGGGAGTTTGAAGTCTCCTGCAGTGCACAGCTGAGACTGAGCTGTCCCTAAGGTACATTTGTGAGAAGGTGCAGAGAAGACAAGCAGGAGGTAGGAGGTGACAGAGCAAAGCGCACAGCTGCAGTCTGTGGTACTTCATTTTGTGATGAATCAGTGAGATGAGAACAGCAGAAAAAAGACAAATTACCTCTTCCCAATTGCTGTACTAGATAGGACCAATGGTCCAGCTAGTCCAGGGTTCTCTCTTCTGACAGTGGCCAATGCCACTCTTCAAAGAGAATGAACAGAACAGGGCAATTATCAAATCCCAGTATCTGACAATTAGAGGCATAGGGACATCCAGAACATGGGGTTGCTACCTTGAGCATCCTGGCTAATCACAACGGATAAACCTATTCCCCATGAATTTATCTAATTCTTTTTTGAATCCAGTAATGTTTTTGGCTTTCAGAGTATCCCCGGACAATGAGTTCCACAGACTGACTGAGTTGTGTGAAGAATTATTTTCTTTTGTTTGTTATAAACCTGCTACCTATTAATTTCATCAGGTGTACCTTGGTTCTTGTGTTATGTGAAGGAGTAAACTCCTCTTCCATACTCATTTTCTCCTCACAATTCATGATTTTATAGATCTTTATCATATTCCTCTTTGGTTGTCTCTTTTCCAAACAGTGCCAGCCTCTCCTTATATAAAAGCTGTTCCATACCAGTAATCATTTTTGTTCTCTGTATATTTTCCATTTCTACTATATCTTTGATATGGGGCAACAATCATTTTGTATATGTAGCTGTGATTATATTTTCCAATATGCATTACTTTGCATTTATGGACAATGAATTTCATCTGCCATTTTGTTACCCAGTCACCCAATTTTGTGAGACCTCTTTTTAACTCTTCATAGTCTGTTTTGGACATAGCTGTCTTGAGTAATTTTATATCATCTGCAAACTTTGCCACCTCTCTGTTTACCTCTTTTTCTAGATCATTTATGAATACATTGAACAGAACTGGTCCCAATACAGACCCCTGGGAGACACTGTTATTTACCTCATTCCATGCTGAAAACTGACCATTTATTCCTATTCTTTGTTTCCTGCGTTTTAACCAGTTACTGGTCCATGGGAGGCCCTTTCTTTTTTTCCCCATGATTCCTCAGTTTGATAAAGAGCCTTTGGTGGGGAATCATGCCAAAGGATTTCTGAAAGTCCAAGAACACTATATCAGCTTGATCACCCTTGTCCACTTGATTATTGACGCCATCAAACAATTCTAATAGATTGGTGAGGCATGATTTCCCTTTACAAAAGCTGTGTTGATTCTTCCTCAACAAATCATACTAATTTATGCATTGAATACTTCTTTATTATAGATTTCAACCAACTTGCTAGTACTGAAGTTGGGCTTACTAGCCTGTAATTGCCAAGACTTCTGGAGTCTTTTTAAAAAATTGGTATCACATTTTCAATCCTCCAGCCACCTCATACAAAAGCAGATTTAAGTGATAGGTTATATAAGACAGTTAGTAGCACTGCAATTTCATATATGAATTCTGTCAGAACTCTTGGGTGAATACAATATGGTTCTGGTGGCTTATTACTGTTTAATTTATCAATTTGATCCAAAACCTTCTCTACTGTTAACTCAGTCTGGAACGGTTCCTCAGATCTGTCATCTAAAAGGAATGCCTCAGGTTTGGGAATCTCCTTCACATTCTCTGCAATGAAGTCTAAGGCAAAGAATTAATTCAGCTTCTCCTCAATCCACCTAATTACACTTTTACACTTGACTCGCCAGCATTTCTGCTCCTTTCTATTTTCCTCATTTGGATTTGAATTCCAGTTTTTGCAGGATGCCTTTGTGTTTCTAACTGCCTCCTTTTCTCTGTTGCTTAGCCTGGATGGTATTTTTTTGGTCCTTTTTTCATTTGAGGTACACATTAATCTGAGCCTCTATTCTGATGTTTTAAAAATGTTTCTACTCAGTTTGGCAAGAAGTGAGCTCCAATGAGCTAAGTGAGAAGTGGAGGACAATGATATTTCTCCATTGTTGACATCAATTGACAATTAACACGTCAACTGTGGCTGGGGTGCATATACAATATTTCTACTTGCAGCATATAGGCTATCAACACAAACAGATACAAAGACAAATTAATACAAACATTATAATAGAGGCATGGACCTCATGCCAGTCATTACAAGAGAACGAATCATAGGTCAGTAGTGTCTTGAACATAACCTGCATGAGCAGAGTACATCACTGAAATGCTGCTATACACAATATTATCACTAAACTATTGAGCAGTAAATCCGTGACATCTGTCATATTCACAAGCCATTATGGCTTTCCTGTGAACTACTGACCCATAGATTAATCAATTCTACAAAACATATTAAATCAACCTGATGAACACAAAATTTTGCAACAAATACTGAATTCAGTGGCTTTTTCTACTGGGTTATGCATACAGCTGGGCTATAACCGATTTTTCAGTTTGGGGGAAACAAAAAAAATTCTGTTTGGGTTGAACCAAGTCCAAAATTTTTCATCAAATCAAAGAAGTCTATTTTGGGTCAAAGAAAATGTTTTATTCCAACTGAAATATTTTGTTTCTGAGCATATTTAATGGGGCATATTCAAAAAACAGAAGAAAGTAGTAATATCATTCTTCCTCATTATCTTTAGGCAGTGGTTAGGGCACTCACCTGGAAGGTGGGAAACCCAGGTTTAAACCTCTGCTTTGGAACAGAAATTTGAACCCAGTCTTCCCCTTGGGCTATAGAGTATTCTGGGGTGAGGCTCCAACCTGCTGAACCTCTTCTTCCACCATCATCTCCTCTTCTTGCAGTTTTGTGCATGGAACTTACTTCTCCCTGCGAATCTAGCCCATTCAGAAATTTTGGGCTGAACTTATTCAGCAAATTTGTGTCAAATTTGTGAATTATTTTGAGTCAATGAAAACTCAGTATTTCAGGAAATAATCTATTGATAAAAAAAAAAATGTCACCCAGCTCAAGTTATGAGTGGGAACACCCTGTTCAGTAATCACACTAAAATTATTTCTCATCATTTCTTATGTCTTCAGTCAACACATTACATGCTCTTTTACTTTTGAGGAAAAAGCAGGGGTGGGAAAAGAATTAGGCAAAAAAGGGAATATTCTTTCTTTTTACTGAACAAAATACTAAGATGCTCCTGGAATCAGTAGATGAAATTTGGCTCACATGTTTGTTAGTGGAAATGTGTTCTAACTCCATTGAATAGAATTGCTCCACATTTACATCAGTGTAAGTGAGATCAGAAACTGTCCTATGGAATCTAAAGATGGAAATGCCCTCTTAGGTCATAGTCCATCTCCATGGATTGTTCTCTATTGTATGGTTAACAGTTTATTCTAGTTTTAAATGTGTCAAGCTGTCATATTTTGCTAACAGAACATATATAATATATAAAAATGAAATATAAAAGCTAGGCATTTATTCTGCATCACAATTGATGAAGAACACTAAATCTGCTGACGTTTCAAAATACAAGTCCATTTATGGTTTCAATTTTATTCTGACTTTTTTTTTTTTAAAAAGACACACACCTAATCATATTATAGTCTATCAAAATTCTTCTGACAAACCCCTTATTGGTCTCACGTGCCTTAGTGTCTGATTACAGTGTTACAACATAAACATTTAAATTCAGTTTAAATTTTACAAGATCTTTTGATGTCCTACCCATAGCAACAGTTCTAAGTTTCATCTTCAAAAAACTGTCCAAATATTGAAATGACACAATTGTAGGTTTACCTACACTCATCTGTTACAAGTCGAAGCATTAGTAAAGCAGTTGAGTAAGTGGACAGACACAATGGCAGCATTTCAAAACCACCAACCTGCTGTAGGGGAGATAGAAATCAATTCTGGAAAAATCGGGTGTGATAGAGGAAGTGGAAGGTGCACACCCTTGCCAGCAACATAACTCTCCCACATATTTGACACGGTGCACATATTGTCATTGCCATTATCATTCTAGGGCCTGACCCTCATTCCAATCATCATCAATCATACAAAAGGAAGGATTGTGTAAGGTTTCCAAATCACTGCCTCCTTCCACTATCTTGTTGCCTGTAGATTTAAATGACAACGGAAAGAATTCTTTTTGTCAATATTAGATTTGATTTTAAACACAAAATAAAATAAGCCAGCACTCTATAAAAAAAAAAAAAATCACAGTCATGCATCAGGAGCTATGATGACTAAGCTCTATGGGGCAGAGATCACTAATATGTTGAAGTGCCAGGCATGCCCATGGTAGTGTATCAATAACTTTTTTTTTTTTTAAATCTTTGAAGTCTTTCTTCAACTTAGTTAAAAAAAACCTCTCTCTTTAAGAGAGTCCAGTTAAATTTCACTATGGTGCAAGAAACTGTAGCAGAGACTATCTATAAGGGAAAAATATTGAAGAGTAATTTATATAAACTCAAAACTTCACGGTGCTGAAGCCATTGTCCTCGCTACAGCAGCGGCAATATGCAAAACAGGCACTTAACTTATTTACTAGCTTTATTTTCTGCTGCACACAGCAGATTAGAAAAAATTCCACTTTACCTGCATGATAGGTTCCATGTTTGTAGTGCATACTGAAAATTATTACTTTCAGAAGCGATGGTGGCTGGAGAAATAATTCCTTTGAACTCAAATAGGAAGTCTTTCAGAGAGATAAATGAGTATTATTTTTTAGAACCAACTGAAGTACCAGTGACAAAAGCTCCTTTTGATTCCTTGGCCAAATACTCCATTTTGTCTAGGCCTAGATACAACTCTCACTGGAATCAGTGAGAATAGCTGGATCAGGTGTCTAGTGGCAAGGGATTGGGGAGTAGATCACGTAAGCTCTTTCTGCTGTCTCTCTCTTTAAAGTGTATCTGGTTCCTACTCATGTCAGTAATGACTCCCAGGATTCTGCACGTGGCCTAGTTAACCATGTGCCCTGGCTTAAACTGATGCAGATCACTAATCACTTCCCCGTCAGTAGGTCTATTCTGCCTACAGATAATACCAAGCTTTGTAGCTGCTTGCCTGGCTAGCTGTCTCAGTAGCAACACAGTGCCAAAAAGCAGTGGGGTGAAGGAGCAGAACAGTACCAGTGAAATTAGCAGTATTACTGGAGCAGGAACATCCTGGTGCTAGATGTGGGAAATGGGTCACAACCCGTGTGGTGCCGGCTTTCAATTTTCATGGGCTTTGTGAAAAGGCATGGCCAACCATGGAGAAGGAAGGCCTAGATAAGAGAAGAGTGGATGATATTTTGTGATTAGTGCAATCTACATGAGGGCTGAAAGACCAAGAGATCAAGGTGACATGAAACACTGGGGTATTTTGAGGGATCTGGGTAAATGAAGCTTCATGATTTGACTACCTGGCTGATGGAACATTCCCTGAGGTATTCGTGGGCCAATTTATGACATGGCCAGTTTGCCGAAGGTTGGGCTGAGATCCACACTGTTTGCCTCACTGTGAATATCAGGCCTCCCTTGCACCAGCAGTAATGGCCAACCAGGATCTAGTTCTTTAGAGACTTCTCTTCCCTAATCGCAAGTATGATAGTTTTAGTGAATTCAAAAAGATTTAAATCTGAAGGCATTCATTTTAAGTTTCAATGCTCAGTTTTACAGAAGTAAACATAACCCAGAGTTGTTCCAGACATGACTGAGCTGGGCTGGGCTGGTCAACTTATGGTGTTCTGGAGTCGATTCAGGCTTCATTTACAGGGAGACATTGCAAATTACATTTGTTTCTTGGTAGAGTGTGCTGTAAAACTAATACTATCTGGGCTCGAGATTAACTTGTCTCCTCTGTCTGACTCTACTGATGTCCCACATAGATCATCCAGAAATGTCAGGGCCCTGGCACCTCCAGGGGCAGTGAAAGGTGGACAATCCTATTAGGATTATTGCTTTAGCTCTGATAATGTGATCAAAATTATTTAACCATTAGAATAAACCAGGCTAGCTGGTGGCTTTAAGCAATGTCTGCAGTGGTTCAGCTGTGGGAAAGCCACATTGTAATGAGAATCACTGGAGGCATACAGGTTTACTTTGTGAGAATTCCTACCGCAATTGGGAAGCACAGATTTGATTGGTAGCCCTACCATCCTTAGCTAGGCTGCAGCGCGCACCTCAGCCCCTTTTTGCAGCTGTGCTCCACTGGCCAGCATCAGCCAATCATGCCCTGCTCTCAACCTGTCACTCCAAGGAGAAGAGGACTGCTAACGGTGTTAATGTGGAATAGTTCATAAATCTGGGAAGCACAAAAGCTGTGACTGTGTCTGCCCTACCTCGTGCAGGCATACGGGGGAAAAAGCTCATTGCACTTTCTCCCCCCTTCTGTACAGAGCCAAACACTATCTAGTCCTTAACTGCCATAAAAGTTGTCTAAAAACAACACACGCCCAAGTGTAAATCAGGAGTCGCTCTATTGCCTGCATTTTGCAGGAGGTTAGACTAGATGATCGTACTGGTCCCTTCTGACCTTAAAGTCTATGAGTCCTTAATGGAGATACAAACCAGTACAAAATTGGTGTCAGCGGAAGGAGACCCAGACCCACCTAATCTGACTGCACCCAACTACCGTAAAACCTCAAAGTTGTTGGTAACTCTAAAAGTTTGTAACCTTGAACAAAACTTTACCCTGCAGTCAGTGTGTGGCTGGGAGACATCTCTGCAAAGACGGCACCAGGCGGTACTGCCTGGTTTGCAAGCAGCTCTCAGCCCTAGTCCTTTGGGCTCAATTGGGGGGGGGGGGGGGAGGGCTGCACGGCACCTAGCCCTCAGCTGCCTCTTGGGCCCACGCTGCTCAGGGCACTACTTGCCATGCTCCACAGGCAGCATATGGTGGGGGTTGGTGCCAGCTGACAGCCAGCACTCGTTCTCCTCTTCCTTTGCACTCCCAGAAGTGCAGGCAAGATCCAGGAGTGCCACCATGGGCACTGCATCAGTGCACAGGCCGTGGCCCTTTAAAACTCCTCTGGAGAGCAGCCGACTCCAGCTTCATTTCACGTCTGCACGTGCATATATAAAAACTACTTCCCCCTCCTCGTGGGGCGGGAAAGGGTGAAACAGCATCCTTGGCTTTTAGGAACAGCGCATACCGCGCACTGTTTCTGCTCTGCACCGTATTTGTTTGCTTCTTTTCTTTTTCCTTTTTTCTCCCCTCCGCTGCTGCCTGATTGCGTACAGTACTTCCGGTTTCACAGGGTGTTTGTTGACTGGTCAGTTCATAACTCACTTGTTCATATCTTTGAGGTGCTGCTGTATATAAAAGTATCAAAAATTGCTGGTTAAGTAGGTAAGAGTATCAGCTGGTGCAAATCATTATGGATCCATTGACTTCACCATGTCGATATACACCAGCTAAGGATCTAGCCCAAGTATTATTGACCCCATTTTAAGGATGGGGAAACTGGGGTAGGGAGAAATTAAGTGCATTTCACATGGGAAATCTTGGGAGAGGCCAAGAAGAGACTCTAGATCTTCTGATTCCTGGTCTTAAGACAATTCTTTTTCAAATACATCACGTATACAGTCAGATGAAAATGTTAATCAAGAGAACAGATGATACAGCCCTCTTATGCAACTAATATTACACATACAACATGACTTCTTGTTTGAAAAAGCAGCAGGAATTAAAAAACATACACGATCCTTTCCTAAAGGCATGACAATTATTATATCATGATATGGACTGATCGAAATTATCTGTCAAAGTTACTCTAAACATTTCACCAACGTTAAGAAACCAAGTCAAAAGGTCACATATATAATACACAAAGTCAGCATGCAGAACCTCCCATTTTCACACCATAATGTCATTCTAAGACCGTATAATAAAATCCATCATTTGTGATTACAATTCATTTGCCTTACATCATCTCTATTCTAAAATGGGTGTTAGAATCCCTGTCCCCACCCTGTAATAGATTCACCCTCCACAACTGATCTGTGACGCTCGTCTCATATCATACTTCATTATCTCCTCTCAAAGTAATTCATATCTAGCTATGGCCTAAAAATTATACAAGAACTGCCCACTGAAAAGAACAAAAACAGTCATAAACCACCTGTCTGTTTTATCTCTTTCTGACAGATACTGCACTGCTGTCTCCTCCTGCATCTCCTCACCTGGCGATCAGCTGCTCACCTATGTGCATTATGTTAACAAGAACCCAAATCTGATTCTGGTTACTCAGATATGTAACAAAGTCAAATAAAAAACTAAGCCTAAACCTAAAGGGGGAAGGCAGCTAAAAGATCTGGTCAAAAATTTTCTGACCTAACAATTTTCCACCAGAAAATGCTGCCATCAAAACAATGAAAAAATGAACTGACTGATTCTGTCAACATTTTGGGTGAAAAATTATTGAAATGTTTTGGTTTTGAAATGTTGGAATTTCCTGCAGAATGGCAATTCCAAGCTTTGACCAGCTACAGACATTAATGAAACAGGGTGGAGCTATTAAAATCAGAAGGTCGATTGGAGAGGCAGGAATCCTTTTTTACATCAGACTCTAATCTTGGCTAATGCTCTGCCAGTGGTTTCTCAGTCCCTTATGAACCAGATACGGCAAAATCTAAAAGCAGTTCTATGTTTTTGGACGACATCCAAATGATTAGAGCAACAACTGTAGAACTTGGAAGCAGGAATAAGACTGCAAGCCTGAGATGAAAGAACAGAAATCCAAGGGTTAATACTGTAAACAGACAAACTATTGGCTTCCACGGAACAAGCTCTCCTGGCATTAATAAACTACTAGGGAGAATTCATTTCATGCTCGTCTGCTCTAGTAAACCTCGGACTGAATTGTTAATAAATGAAAATACTGTGGCTAGCCCCTGCTTTACCTGTAATCTTGGCTTTTGACGCTTCTCATGTTAGAAAAGGAACTCTGGGATCACGCTGACAGCCACACCGCAAGGAACTCACTGCAAATTCATCTCGTATAGTCTGAGAAAAGCCTACAGGAGTTACGATCCCAGCAATGAGGCTTGAGGTGTAATATCCTGAGTAATGAATTACGTGAATAACTGTGCCATATAAAACTTTGCTTCACATCTGGGACATAAGATTGTGACATTGAATAAAATTTTCAAAGGCACTCTAAGTGTCTTAAGAGCCTAGGTCCCGCTTGCAAAATGTCTAAGCCATTTAGGGGCCTAACAAGTTATGAATTTTTAAGTGATTTAAAATCCATATGAAATCCCAGAACAGGATCAAGGTAAAGCTGCGTGGAAAACCCTTAGCTGTGCTCTTTAAGGTAGAATACCTCAGCAAGCAATCTTAACCCTGCATTAACATAGGTTTGCTATTGAATCTATTTGTACAGTGAGACTCCTACACACTTTTGGATGCTTTAAAATTAATTATTCATCATTCAAATAAGGGTTACATGGGTGGATCCCCCCCAAAACAGGTCTGAACCAGTTCTAGTTATCTTAAATGCAATGCTCCCAACACAATGAGATTTGTGTTAGCTCTAGCCCATGAAACTGAACGCACAGTTTGGAGACCAAATGAAGGGACATAACTGCAGGGTAAGTCTCAATCTGATGCATGGCTCAGGGTGGGAGGACGTGCTATGGTCCTACTTTGCTTCAAACAGCTGAAGGGGCAAAAATCTACAATCGAGACGGTGGATCTAGAATACCCAGTCTCAGCCTGCCCCTGGGTAAGTTGCAGTAGTATACAGTGGCATAGCAAGGATCTCTGGAGTCAGGGGCCAAGCCTATATTTGCACACCTGCCACCTTTCGCCCCTGCAGAGGGAAGGAAATGTTCCAGTGCTGCACCCCAGCTGCCCCGGGGAAGGGGGTCTGTATCTGGGGGAGGAGGGAGGAAGCTTGAGGGTGTGTGTGAAAATGCAGGTTTGGTACCCCTCATTCCTCCTGCACTTACCCAGGGTGCAGTGCCTGCCTCTCCCCATGCAGCCTGGTGCTGGCTCTGATGGGGCAGCCTCACCCCCAACCTAGCAGCCCTCAGCACCTCTTGTGCCACCCACTACCCAAGAAGGGCAGGATGGGGCCAGGTGACACCCCCCCATACTTACCTGCTGCTCCAGCCTGGCCCCTCAGATGCCAAGGGGCAGCCTTCCTCCGCCCACACACACAGCCTGGGGATGGGGACCAGACCGGCCCTTCACCAAGAGTGGGGAGCAGGGTGCCAAGGGGCAGAATCACAGCAGATACTCGGAACTGCAGCAAAGACACATTTGTGAACTGTTCTGAGACTATGTACGCGTATCAATTGAGAAGAGTTTCTTTTAAATACTCAGACTGTGTGACACAGAGTTTTGGAGGGGATGAACGGGAGCTGTTTCACTGAATCAAGTCTCCTGTGGCATCTGAGCACACACAGAGAGTCAGATAGAAAGGCGCCGAGGTGTCTCTAGGCATTGGGGTGCCTGTGCCTTTATGAACCCAATCCTGGGATGCTACCCCCCAGTATGGCTGAGAGTCCTGTAAGAGGGCAAACCATACAGCCCCTCTGCTCCCCTGCTATTTTGAAAAGAGGGCAGGTGGCTCATCCCATCATGGAAACCGTCAACACTTCTGCCCCTTCTCTCACTAGCTGGCAGCACCCCCCCTGGGCTCACCTCAGCTCACACAAACCCTCATGGCTAATTTTGCCCCTCAGCCCCTCTCCTGCCCCTGCTGCCTCCAACTGCTTAACCGCCCAGGCCAGTAAAATTCCGCACCTTCCTCATCCCCAGCCTATCCCCTCTCCCCAATTTGCCTCCTTTGCCCATTTCTTGCTCCTTTAAAAAGCAGGCAGCAGAATGGAAGGGCAGAGTGAGGGCATGGCTTCACCAGATGTTACTGAGCATGGTCAGTACTACCTAGCTCCAAATTCTGGAAAATCCCATTTATTGCTACTACGATTAAAGGAGCAGGAAACACGCCTTACAGAGATAAATCGACTGAGCTCCTTGAGTTTAGCTTCACCAAGAGAAAATTAAGTAAGGGGTGACTTGATTACAGTCTATAAGTACCTACACAGAGAAGAAATATTTTTTTAAAGGTTCTAGCAGAGAAAGGTAAAACATAATCCTCCCCCACCGGACAGCGCTGGTTGTAGAGGAGGTTAGACTAGATCAGTGATGGCGAACCTTTTAGAGACCGAGTGCCCAAACTGCAACCCAAAACCCACTTATTTATCGCAAAGTGCCAATACTGAGGTTTTAGTTAGAAAAAACAACTGCCATAGGTTGTTGAACCCTGGGCGTACGTGCCACCAGAGAGGGCGCCGAGTGCCACCTCTGGCACGCGTGCCATAGGTTCGCCACCACTGGACTAGATGATCATAATGGCCCTTTCTGGTCTTGAAATCCATGAACTAACAATGTGAGCCACAACAGCACCTAGATTATTTCTTGTCTAGGAGGGTGCCCAGGAGGGACATGTTTAGACTCTGAACTTTCAGTGAGCTCCATAGGGATGGTCCTTTGATCCCCAGCAAAGCCCCACTGACTTCACTTGGATCAGCCTGTGCAGGACTCATTGTAGGATCGGGGCCTTGTATTTGAATTTGACAAGCTCCATCCATCCACTCCTTTCCCCTCTGTTACAGCTTCTTTAGTAGAGTAAATGTCTCCTCCTGGTGTGCTATTTAGTAGTCTCACTAATGCTAAATGCTAATACGTTCAATAGTCTGACCTTCATCCATAATCCTGTTAGATCTAGCCTTTTGAGTTATGGGGATGGCCCATTCATGATATTTGACTGACTTTTCATCTGCCCTTTACTTTGAGGATAGATTTACTAGGAAGATGGTGATATTCAAGAACATTCTTTATTTGTTTTGCAGTACCACCCCACTGGGGAAAAAAAATTATTTTGTTTTCTGCTTAGGGTGACCAGATGGCAAGTGTGAAAATCAGGCAGGAGATGTGGGTAATAGGCACCTATATAAGAAAAAACCCAAATTCAGGATTATCCCTATTAAATTGAGAAATCTGGTCACCCTATTTCTGCTACATATGTTCCCCACATCCATTTTCCTTCCTCTATCATTCTACAGCATCAACTCTCTACCTGTTTCTTCATCTCAGCTGAAAATAAACTTATTTTCTTGCCTATATCTCTCACTAGCTCCCTCTCTGTGCTATTGTATCTTAAAAGAAAAAACATTGTTTAAAGTATATTATTTTTGTCAAGTGCTTTTGGAAACAGTATTTTCTACCATGTTCTGCTCTGTGAGCACTTTTACTCTTGCATTTATTTCTTTTTCTTGCTATTAATTGTGTATTGTCTTCCCCTGTAATAGGAAGCTTCCAGGCTATTTTTGTTAGCTACTATCATCAGCCAAGTCTCTGCATCATACAGTAACAAACTCAGTAAAATCGCATGGCATATAATAACCTGCCCTTTAATTTGGTGTGGAGACCTCTGTTTGACCAGATTGTTCATCCTTCCGGAAGGGGCATTTATTTTTCCCAATTCATACGAATATCGTTACCTCTTCAAATGTCATCACACTCCCCAGGTTGAAGAACTACAGACGCTTTATTTTGCAATGACTTGTGCATTTATTTTACTTTAGATGTTTGGAATTTGGATCAGTGCACTTCTTCTGCTTGATACAGCCAAAGGTGAGGCACAATATTGACAGGGACTACACTATTAGTGAATGTATTTATGTTCAGCTCAAACCACAATCAATAAAAGACATTTTAAAGAAAATGCTACAGTAATGCACGTGCTTGGGAAAGGGTCTCCTCTATATGACAGACTTGCTCTTTAAAGTCTGTCATATTCAGCCAATAAACGTTTTTCATATTAAAAAAGTATTAATTAGTTTGCAAACAGAACGGGAGATAGCTCTATATAGCTATATAAAAAGGGAGCCTAATGTTTTCACTATTGTTGTTTCCTCTTTAGAATAACTACCAAATATCTCTGTACTATTTGTATTACAGTCATGGCCGGATGAAGACCTCGGAGTGCCCCAGGGCTGCCCAGCCTTGTAGAGCCCCCCTTGCGGGGATGCCCTGCCTTGGAGGGTGGAGCACCCGTTCCCTCGGGTGCTAAGGTGGCAGGGTCAGGGGCTCCGGGGCCCCAGCCAATACTGCTGCAGGGGGTTGGGGAGACAGCACTGATGCGGTGTGTTCAGGGGGCCACAGCCAGGGCTGCTGGGTGCAACTCTGGCGGAGCCACAGCCCAGCGGTCGCGGTACACGGCACTCCGGGGGCACCCGGGCATGGGCCCAGTAGGCCCATGCAGTAAACCACTCCTGATTACAGTAGCACCTGAGAGCCACAGGTATGGACTAGGTGCTGTAAAAAGACAGCACAAAAGAGTTTAGTACCTAAACATACAACAAGAAAGAATAGGTAGATACAGACAGATATATAAGGAAACCACATGGAAACATGAGACGTTTGCTCAGCATGATCGGCAGTAGACAGAGTGGTCATCTCATAGACTTTAAGATCAGAAGGGACCAGTACGATCGTCTAGTCTGACCTCCTGCAAAATGCAGGCCTCAAGACCTCACCCACCCACTCCAGCAATAGGCCACCAACCTATGACTGAGTTATTTACCTCCTCAAATCATGATTTAAGGACTTTAAGATGCAGAGAATTCACCGGTAGATGAACCATGCCCTGTGCTACAGAGGAAGGTGAAAACCCCCCAGAGCCCAGGCCAATCAGCCCTGGGAGAAAATTCCTTCCCGACCCCAGATATGGCAATCAGTTAAACCCTGAGCACGTGGGCAAGTCTCAGCCAGTTACCCAAGAAACAATTCTCTGTAATAACTCAGAACCCACCCCATGTACTCTCCCCTCTTAGGCCACTTGTAAATCCACCACACGTAGCCAAATGTCAGTCAATTTCCAAAATAGGGTAATCATACCATCCCCTCCATAAATTTATCAAGCTCAGTTTTGAAAGCAGTTATGGTTTTTGCCCCCACAACTCCCCTTGTATGTGTATCTATAACACTCTAGTTACACGGGAATTTAATGCAAAGCAGGTTTTGCACTTCTGAAAAGCAGATGGGCCCATATTTTTAAGATATGCACACAGTTCTGTGCAAACCCACATGATTCCTCCAAAATGGTTCATATAAGCCAGAGATTTATTTTAAATAAATACTGAGCCAGCAGTTCCCTTCAGTAGGTAATCCTGACATACATACCAAAGAATATATGCTGGTGTAAATCTTTGTTGTTAAAACATTCTGAACATGTAAATAGCTATCGAAATATCTAGGGGCATGATCCAACAGTTCATTGAAGTCAATGGAATAACTCCTTTGTCAATGACTAAATCACGTTAGGTCTCAACATACACCCTAGTTATATTTCCCTATTCAGATTTTGCTCTTATCACAAATGTGTTCTAGAGCATACAATGTATTATACTGACCACTTGTCAAAAGTTATGAATATTAGTCTTGCCGCCACTATTAAAAATTAATTACTACTCTTGGTTACCATAGTTTCCAATCATTTGTATTATTTCCCTCTGTTTAGAATAGGAACTAGATGGAATATTGGTAAGTGTTAGTAAATGGTGACTTCTAAAAAGTAACTCCCATATACCTTAGCTATATTGTTATTATATTAAAAACAACAACAATAGAAATTAAGAGACTCCAACTCTTTTAGGATTTTATCACTTCTCCAGGCTGTGCATTGTTTTGGGCACTATTGCTTTTACACTTCAAACCTTTTGGCTAATAAAAGCAGATATGTGATCCACGATGTGGGCCAATCAGATACATTTTGTTTTGTTTTTTACTCTTCCCCCTTGTATTATTATACTAGAAACAATAATTTAGATACTCCTGAACAGTACCGGGAATTATATAAAAAATTGCCTCAAGCAACACAATCCAACTAGCTTTTAGCAGACAGCAACCAAGTTCCCCAGAGATAGCCATTCTGGTAGTGTGCCCTAGATACAGAGCTAGAGAGAACGGGCACAGTATGCTAAAATATACAAATTAATTAAAAGTAGGCCGTGAAGAAGCTTGTTGTCAGAGTGCTGTCGGCTTGAATGCTCAGCTGTACATCAGGTATAACTGGAAATAGATAAGAATCAACGGATGCCATGAGTTTGGCTGATGAACATTCACTGTGTCATGCCAGCTATTCTTCCCGGGAGTTCCTTGTTTAGTTGGTGTGCTGTTAACACCAGAAAAAGGTGTGGGCTTGCTCTGTGTCAACATGTCTGCAAGAAACTCTGCCTGCATCTATGGGGGAACCAGAACAATGCCAATGCTGAGCACTCTGCATGGCAGTGATTTTTCAGGCCCTCCCCATTTCCTCCCAGATGAGGCAAGTGTGGGCGATAGAGCCATGGAGTCTGCTCCATCCATTACTTTTATTTTTTTTAGGAACACCACAGGAGCAATTCAGAATACTTTGAGGTCCTGTCTTGCTCCCAGTGCAATCTCTGTGACATCAGTGGAGTTACTGGGAGTACCCATCACAACAAAACTGAGTCCCTTCTCTCTAGAGATGGCCTCATGTTACACCATTCAAATCTCATTCAGCTATTCTCAGCTCCCCTGATGTAAAGAGAAGGAAATCTCTCTAATCAACTTCTTTTAAAGTGATAAAAGCCCTTCGCTGTGTAACCTACCTTAGAACCAATTTCCAAAACACTAATAGTTTGCTTTATGTGCCACAGGAAAAGAAGTTTGCTACAAAAGGCTGGGTTGCTTTTCAGATAGCCCACCATGGGGTGGTACATTACAAAGGCCATTGAAAGGCCTACCCAACTCTCCAGATACCATAAATACCACTTTTATCCTTTACACTAGAGAGAACCCCAAGACATTTCAGGTAAGAGCCAGCTCTGTTTTACATGCTACTCACTGCAGAAATTAATTCAGACTTTTTTCTTCCTTTCTCCCATTGGGTGCGTCTACACTTACAAATTAAGTCGACTTAAGCTTGCTTAAGGAAAAATTAAGTCGACTTTATAAAATCTCATTTTAAGTCGACTTTGCTGGCTAAGTCGACTTAGCCAGTGTGGACGTGGAGTAGCACTAAGTCGACTTAGGGGGCTCCAGAGCTTCCCCACTGCCCTCCCTGCCAGGGTGGCTGGCACAGCCACAGCCCGGCGTGCTCCCGCAAAAGGGCAGGGCAGAGCCCTGCCCACCCTGTCCCTATGCCCTGCCAGGGTCCCTGTCCCCCTTTGCCCCATTGTACCTTGGTACAATGGGGCAAAGGCTGAGTCCCCTGGTACTTGGCAAGGGGTGCCCCCCCTGCCATGGTGAACCTGTCCCAGGTCCACCTAGCCCCTAGAAGTTAACCTAGGCATCCAGTGTGGATGCTCTAGGTCGATTTGGCAAGGTCCCCTTTAAGACGACTTAAAATTTGTGTGGACATGCTAAGTCGACTTAAAGTCGACTTTTTTAAGTCGACTTAGCTAAATCGACTTAAATTAACAAGTGTAGACATAGCCATTGTCTCAGCCAACACAGCACCCTTCATTGCTGTAGCATACACTGTTTCAATGGTGTAGACTGATTTCTCGCTCTCCCATCTTACTTTTCCAGACACTGTGACACCAGTTAAGCGACAGGTTTAACCTTTCATCTAATGTGATACAAGTTATCTAAAATATTCCGAACTGCAGTTTGCATCTGACATGCTTTTTAGCTGTAGACAAAAGGCCAAACTCTGGCTTCTGGTGGCTTCCCAAAAAGTCAGAGCTGGAAAAGAAATTACAAGGACGGACTGTCCCATATTAGTTTTGGCATGATGAGTGTGCAAAGACTTGACTTTGCAGGGCTTCTGTGGCGCTAGTCTAGAAAAGACACTTAAGGGCAAGGTTTAGGCTTCAAGAATGCAGCCCACATGTTTGAGTACTGAGATCCCTTCAACTGAACATGGCCTGCTTGTGTGGATGGCCCACAGAGAGCTGTAACAGAGGACAGGAAATGAGGGGACAGATTACAAGAGAAAAATGATAAAGAGATTAAAAGGGATGAAAAAAAAAAGAAGGAACAATAGTAAGAGGGATGTGAAGATTAAGGAGAGACTTGGAGAGAGATAGGGAAGATGACAAAGAAGGAAGGAGAGAATGAACAGAATATGGAGAAAGAGGGAGAGAAAAAACAGAGGGAAAGCTAGTAAAAGGAGAGAAAGGGGAAAAAGATGGAAGAAGGAACCATTATTAAAAGTGATAAACGTGAGACTGAAAAATAACTGACACTGAAAAGGCTGAAGGAAAACCTTTGAGAAGATATACTACAAAGAGAAGGGAAAGAGAAAGAACAAAACCAAAGGGCACATAGATAGCTGTCATGGGAGAAAATCCCACTTTGTCAGACGCTTGAAGACCAAGTGGTATTTTTTCCCACAAAAGCTCATGTGATAAATAAATGGGTTAGTCTTTAAAAGTGCCACCACACTTGTTTGTTTTGCTGGACTAGACTAACATGGCTCCCGCTTTGGAACATGGACAGCTGTGTCCTCCTTTTATTCCCAAAGTTTAACAGCATTTGCAGATTATTAAAATAACAAAAGATGCTCGAGAGTCATTATCTCCCAGAAAAGTTTGGAGCACTCCTTGGAATATGCAGGGAACCTTCATCCATCTGACAGACTACTTTGTCAATGGAGGCAAACTGATGGGAAGAATGGTAGAATTTGGTGAGATCTGTCTGGTTGAACCTGACCCCACTCTTGGTGGGAGTTTTTTCATTCACTTCAATGCGAGTTAGAGCCTGGCCTATCTGCCATCAGTGATGAGTTTGCTTTGCTTTGTTTCTGATGGATCATTAGGTGCAATCAATTCTGCCTGTGAGAGTGGGCCAGGGCTCAACAAAACACAGGAGCCAGGTTGCCAAGGTGACCAGGGTTTGTAGCCTGGTGCCTAGCTCCACTGCGGAAATGCTGCAGACAAGCACCCTCTAGTGGCCAAAAATAAAACTGCGGGCACCTATCTGGGAGCCAATTTTGTCAAGCCCTGGAATGGTAAAGACCAGCTGAAGCACCTTTGAGAAGCCATCTTATGGAGATGTGAGCTGGATGGTTTGGACGTGATGCTGGCTCCTCCTGTGCCGGGTCAGCTGCACAGGGAAAGGATTGTTTCTCTAGAGCAGTGTAGGAGACAGCAGTGAAAGGTGGGCCAGCTTTCTGGAGCCACTTGGACAGGGAAAGGGAAAGAGACAACAGGGGTATCTACAGTGACAGGAGAATATGAGAAATAAAAGGAAGTAATGCAGGGAGGGGGCAGGAAAAAGCAGAGAGGGGACAGCTGGAAGAGGTTTGCAGCAATGGCAGGAAGAGGGAGAAAGTGAGGAGTCTTCAAAGGGAGTGTAGAAAGGACCTGGAAGGTGTCCCAATCCCATTACTTATTTTAAGAACCAACCAGAACTAGGTGAAAATTTGTACCCAAATTCATATCTGACCTTCTCCAGAGGTTGCAGAGGTTTGGGCTGAGGGCTCTGGCTTGAGCCCATCTGTAGCCCAGTGTGTGCATGTGATGCATTTGCTGGGCTGAAGACTACTTTGGTGGCAGAAGAAAAATGATCCACCAAAGAAAACCAATCCTAATTGGCCTGCGGAGGAATCCAAATTCAATTAATTTAATGGTTACCTGGCAATGGAAAAATAGTGAGGTGTGTGCCTTTTTTTCTTTGTTTGTTTTGTTTCTTTACAATGTATTAAAAAGTTCAAGAGATTTTTATTAATGCTATTTTTTAAAGAATGAATTTATTTTTAAAATGTATTGTTCTTGGTTGTTTGTCACCTTAAAAAGAAATCTTTCAAGATTTTCAGACCTGGACTTCCCTGGAGGACTTGTTGAGGGTCAGATATATTCTCTGACTTTTCTTAACCTTTCACTGAAGGCAAGGGGGGTACAGTACTTAAGTAATCTTTTCTCCCAATTGCTTATTGAAGTGTTGAAGCTCAACACGCATCAAGAAAAAGAGTTTTAAACAAGCCACAATTTTTTAAAAAGTATTAAAATACTACTCCCCCTTTCAACTAATCAGATGTTACCCAAGCTCTCTGATGTGATCACTGATAGTGTTTTAGTTGCCTAGAAATTCTTTAAGATAAAAAGAAATAGGGTTAGAAATGCAGGTCCCAGCTCTCTCCCTCTTTGATTTATTTTCTTAAGAAAAAACCAAGTGGGGACAAACATGCAGGTTACTTTCACTCCAGCAGTTTGTAGGTATGTCTCTTGATACATTTTAATAATTCTTAATTCTTACATGGCAGTAGATCTCAAAGCTAAGGGGAAAACTTTGAGTATGGCTTGACTACAAGTACGATACCCACACTGCCCTATTGTACACACTATCACAAGGGAAAGTGGTTTTTGTTTACTGTAGGAAATCCATCGTCTTGAGAGGCAGTAGCTGGATGAAATAATTTTTTTTTGTTAACTTAGCTATATCTTCAGAGGGAGTTAGGTCCTTACATTGCAAGCATTACATTATATTAAAATTACATGTGAATTTTGATAGCCCTGAGTGATGTAGCTAAGTGTCTAGACCAGACCTAAGGCATGGAGAGGAGAAATGACATACTGAAAGTCCCCCAGCAGCCAGTGGCAGAAATAGGAATGAAACCCCAACTCTCTTGAGTCCCATTCATATGTTCTATCCACTAGGCAACACTGCCTCCATATGAAAACACATGCCAAGGTAGGATATACAGGACATTATTTTGTCTTCTTTTCTTTCCCAATACAGGAGATTTCTGCTATAACTCCCTCAACTATCAAAGCCTCAAATTTCCGAACACACAGAAAAACTCGTTTCATTATACACGGATATGCCATTGGTGAAGACTACCACGGGATAGTAGACATATGCAGGGTATAACACCAGTATTATCTCATAGCCATTTCATTTCAACTTGAAATTTGAGCTTCCTTTTTCTAAACTATGTTCCTAACTAACTTCAAAACCGGTCAGAGCTGTTTTCTCATTAAGCTCTGCAAGTGCTTTTTTGGGACACCAGTAATTAATTTCTTATGACTTATGGAGGAAAATCCAATGCACGGATGAGGTTAGTGGGCTTCAGACTGTGCTGGCTAAATTTGGCTCTGCATCTGGAGATTAGGTAACAATTCTGCTGACACTATGTGGGAAGAAACAGAATCCAGCTCAGCCTCACATACCTTTCATCATAGGTACTTGTATGATCCCCATCATGGTACAATCTGAGCCCCTCATAATCTTTCATATGTTCATGTTCACAACATGTCTGTGAGAAAGGAAGTGCTATGAGCAGAGGAAAGGAAGCACAGAGAGGCTAAGTGGCTTGTCCAAAGTCACACAGGAAGTCCATGTGCCACAGTGACTTCAAGCCAGGTTTCCCAAAATCCTAGTGTAGTGGCCTAATTACTGGATCTTCCTTGTGATGTGGTGCCTCCACTACCAAGAATTAAAAAAGGACTAAAAGTTTACGTTCATTAGTAAGCCAAGGAGGCAGTTGTCTCAGGTGTCATTTTTATACTACCCCTTTTCTAAGCAGAAACACACCAAGAACCGAGCTTCTGAGGGGCTATTAGAAAACCGTTGGATAAAAAAAATCATGTTGAAAAAACAAATCTCAGCTGTGTTGCTTTACAATTATAGGGAGAATTTTTGTCTATATAACCTGGAGTCAAATCCTGCTGACCTTACACGGTCTCATTCTGTCCCCCTTACCAAAGGCATATATGTTTCACTCTGCGTATAGCCCGCTGATGCAAAATGAGGTATTCCTCGGCAGAAGAATTGCAGAATATGGCCCATGAGTTGCATCAGGGATTTCAATACGATTAGTCACATGAATAATGAGAATCTGAGGTCACTGGGGCTCCTTAAACAAACAGGTGCTAACTTAAAAATAAGGGCTGCAAAATCCAGCCCTCAGTGACTATCCAGGGTCATAACCCTCTCTGTCATAACACAGCATAATTCAGTCATTACTTAATTATTAGTTCCAATAAGCTGACTCCTGACTTTTAACTCATGCTGGTTTCCTTCCTTCCTCTTGTTTTCATAACCAATAGGTCATGTTTCAAGTGGAAGATGTGAACTGCATCATTGTAGACTGGAGAGATGGCTCAAATGGCTTGTACACCGAAGCGGTCAACAACATCCGTGTTGTGGGGGCTGAAATGATCTATTTTGTGAACCTTCTCAAGGTAAAATTACCTTATTTAGCCACTATTCAAGGCTGTAGAGAGCACACCCACTGACATACAGCCCAGATTGTGAAGATTACATCAGGTTTTATTTTCTTTATAAGCCCTACATCTTTTTCACACGATGGGTCTAAGAAAATACCAGGGACATCCTTAGCTTGGACTTGGCACAGTGAGAAAGCTGGAGAATGCTGAATTCAGCAGTTGATAACCACATAAACATAGCTCCTTCACAAAGGCCCCAGTCCTACAAACAGATGAAATACAGGCTTTACTTTAAGTGCCTGAGAGTCCCATTAAAGTTAAGTATGTGTTTGCAGAATCTGGGTCATAACCACAAAACATGAAGCCCTTTGAAAGAGTCAGCCAATTAATCTGATGTGCCATTAGGTGGCAGTGTTTCTTCACCAAATGAAGCTGACGGCCGAGAGATAGGGAACTTGACTTGTATCTTATTTTTTAAAACTACTTTAAATCAGTGGCTCTCAGCCTTTTCAGACGACTGTACCCCTTTCAGGAGTCTGACGTGTCTTGTGTACCCCCACGTTTCACCTGACTTAAAAAATGACTTGCTTACAAAATCAGATATAAAAGTGTCACAAGCCTATTACTGAAAAACCATTTACTTTCTCGTTTTTATCCCACAATTATAAAACAATTCAACTGAAATACAAATATTGTGCTTACACGCCAGTGTATAGTATATAGAGCAGTATAGACAAGTCATTGTCTGGATGGAATTTTAGTTTGTCCTGACTTCTCTAGTGCTTTTTATGTGGCCTGTTGTAAAGCTAGGGAAATGCCTAGCTGAGTTGATGTGCTCCCTGGAAGCAGGGCCAGATTATCAGAGGGGCTTTAGGGGGTTAAACTCTGGGCCCCAGCACAAAGGGTGGCCCCAGGCTCCAACCCCTCTGATAATCCTGCACCTGCCTGGCTTAGTGCCCGCAGGGCAGGAGCACTGAGAATGTTCCTTCCCTGCTGGCACTGGGGGAGAGGGGTTACAAGGGGAGGGGGTAGGGCCTTGGAGCCAGAGAGGCCAGGCCCAGATTCTGCACTCTGCCCCTGGGCTGGCTAGTCTGCCACCGGGGCTGGAGCAGGCGGGCCAGCCCGTTTGCTCCGCCCAGGGGCAGGGCTGACTGGCTCATGGTGGGATCATCTGGCGCAGCCTTTCAGGGTCTGTGGCCTTGGGGGGCTGCATTGAAGACTCCCATGCCGCACACCAGATGGCCCCCCATGCCCTAGACAGATGGGCCAGAGCAGGGCTGGAACTCCCGCTGCCCCCCCTGGGGCCTTGCAATTGTGGGGGGAGGCAGCGGGGGCCTGCGGTGGAGGGCTCCCAAGCCAGTTAATCCAGCCCTGCCTAGAAGACCTCTGTGTACCCCAGCTTGAAAATTACTGCTTTAAATTACATAGCGCTATTAAGTTTGCATACGAACTAAGTGCTGATGGAAGGGCTCTGACTGACTTCCCTGTAAAAAAGTTCTATTTCTCCACAGGACACATACAGCCCAGACAGGAGTAGTTCAAACTTTCCCACCTGGTCCCACAGCCCTGACCTGAATGACTGAAGAGATGAGGGGATGGGTGGAGGGAAGGGAACCAGGGTCATTCTCCTGTCCCTGCTCAGACTCTGGGAGTGAGAAGCAGGTTAGCCAGTGCCCCAGAGATTACAGGAGTGTGCTTATTCCAGGGAGGGTGAAAATATGGGCACATGAGAGAGGTATGGTCATCATGTCCTAGTATGAATTTGGAGAAAATTGCTCATAACAAAGCCCATGATGGAGCAAGGCATACATCGCCTCATGGGACTGGACCATGAGCATAAGGCACTGCATTAGGCTGTATTTCCAATTTACAAGTCCCATATATATATTTTAATATTTTCATACATTGCACATTTGGGGCACAGGCATGACAGTCATTTGCAGGGAACTGAGTCAGAACATCTAGCTCCTAACACAGTCCTCTCCCTGACACTCTCTTTGCTCAGTACAAACATGATTTTTCCCCCCCATTTTCCTGCATCAACAGAAGGAATTTGGATACTCTCCTGCCAATGTCCATTTTATTGGCCATAGTCTTGGAGCACATGCTGCAGGGGAGGCAGGAAGAAGGAAAGCAGGCATCGGAAGAATAACAGGTACCACCGACTATGTTATCAGATGGGATTGGGCACTTTTTCAGCAAAACACAAACAGTAGCTGATGAATCCACAATACAGACTGCAAGCGATAACATTTCAGCTTATGTGGTCATATACAAAGAAGGCCTTGTTTTTCCCTGGATCCCACATCACCTGCCAAAGCATCGTCCCAAGTTTCCACTACTGAGCAACATCTGATTCCAGGAAGAATGGGTGGCAACAGAGAGTGAAATTCTTAACTATTCCTCATCTGCTCAGTGCTAGGAAGATTGTGCTGCACCTCTAGCTTTGGTGCACAATGTGAGAGCTGACCAAACTTAAAAGTTTCAAATGTACACAGAAGCAGGAGGGAGGGAGTCTCCAGTGGGTGGGGCTCAGCACATTTCGCTTTGCACAGGGCTCTACAAATCTTAGGCAAGCTCTGCGTAGCATGCTAATTAACAGCTTCAAAAGAAGTAAGGTAAGGTTATTGAGAGTGCATTTACAGATGTTTAAACATTAATAACTCAGAATCCATATTTCTTCTAGCAGGTTCAATTTAATACAGTTTCCTTCAATCCTTCAGATTGTGATGTTTTCAAATAAAAAATAAAACCACGTCCCCATGCTACTAGACAATAAGGGGTTTGCCAGTGCTGGCTGGGGCAGCGGACACTTCCAAGAGACACAGCGAGGCAGATATTCACTGCATGCCTACAAGAGGATAAAGGTCACGGAGCAAGATGACAATTACACTTCTCGTGAGACACTGTCCTGTATGGGGTGATAATGCTGCAACTAGATCTGTGTGCAACAGGCAATAATATACATCACTCCTGGGACCCTGGGACTAGAACCCTCGTAATCCAGCTTCAAAAAGAAACCTCCACCAATAGAGCTGAAACAGTACTTCTTTAGTCAAGAACCAATAGAAGGTCCCATAGGTTCTCTGTGGGCGAGGTATTAGAGAGCAATGGCATTCATTCATAATGCAAACCTAGTACACTAGAACCAATGGACAATCTTTCATCTATAGCCTGATTATGTAATTAATTATATTAATTATTTCAGAATTCTCAGTTACCACTCTGAGGTTCGGCAGGTTCTTGTCCCAATATCAGTCCTCATATTATTAAAATTACTATTCCATTGGGAACACCGATGAGTTCAGCAGCAACACTCACTTTTAATAACTCCCCTCTGTTTGTAACCGTTTATTAATACATTTAGCAAAGGCATAAACACTCTAAACCAGTACGGTAGATAAAACTAATACAGAACATACATCTGAACATCCATATATTCACACCATCCCTTGCAGAACAACCTGAAATGTTAGCCATTATCTTCCTCGTCACTATCATTCATGAGCGGTTATCATCGTGGCACCTGCCAAAGGCTACATCTCGCCCCTCCTCCCCCGCACACAGATTGGGACACAGCTTTTATAATATTTACACTATGCCTAATACACATTCGGTAGGGGTTTCCTCTTCCTTATTTATGTTTCCTCGCCCTACTATAGGTTAGCATATTAATGATCTCATCTTATTATCATATATGTCAGTTCGTTGCCATGACACTCTTGTGGTCAGACATCTGGAGATGTTCCTATCCTAAAATATCCAAAGGCTGGGGTTAGCTCATGTTCCTATGGTAGTCTGGTGTCATTATGTACAGAATACCCTTAAACACTATTCCCAGTTCCCCACAACTCAGGGGTGACTGCTGGGTCATTTATCTATGCCAAAGTTCATAGGTCTCAAGCATTATATTAACTGTTGAAGTCAGTATCTTACAGGACACAACCCCTGAGTTACTGCTCACTAAAATAAATGCTAACACTAACTCTACGGGCTATACATTTCCACTCTTCTTTTCAACCAAATTTGACTTTTTAACAAAGTGGAAGCTGTTGGACCAAAATTTATATTTTAATCAAAATTTGGAGGATCATCAAAAATGGAACTCCCCAAAATTCCACAAAAGTTTAACTATACAGCAGAGTGAGTTACATAATCAGCTCACATATTTCTGTTTTATCTAGGCTTGGATCCAGCAGGGCCTTTATTCCACAATACTCCTGTTAAGGTCAGGTTGGATCCTTCGGATGCAGAATTTGTTGATGTTATTCACAGTAATGCCGGTCGTTTGCTCTTTGACTTTGGTAAGTTTTGGCACAGAGACAAATGCTTACTGCGAGCTTGACAGTAACACTCAACTGACCCTTTACATATTTCAGCCAGTGGCATCCTTCAGACTTGTGGCCACCTGGATTTTTACCCGAATGGTGGGAAAACCATGGTAGGATGTGGGGAACTTCGGTCAATGCCTTCAAGTTTTGATGTCAATGACATCATGAAAGGTAAATATATTTTAAACATTCAATGACTGGTTGCACACTATGCTTTTAAATGGACTACAAATAAGCCTTTTGGATTCTGATTGTGAATACGGTTTATATATTAGTGCTTGGGGGAAGGGAGAAAAGACTCAAAAACCAGAAAGTTAAAAGCAAATTGTGAAATATGCAGATTTAACTGTGCATTAACTAACCAAGGTCTCATCAGAAATTCAAATATCATGCAGATATATTCACTGAGAGCAAGGCACTTCCTATAATACTTCTACCATGTGGATCTCATTGACTGAGATCAATGGAAGTTCTGGATTTTAAGTACTGGGTCCAATGCTCCCACTACATTAAAATGTAACCTAGTGGAGCAGAAGTATTTTAAAATTTCAACTTTTCTTATTTTCGAAAGATGTCAGTCACAGTGGGGTGGGTATCAGAGCCATTTCTCCATGTCACTGTTAGCACTAGCCTTCTCAAAGGGAACTGGAGCCTCCTCATAAGTAGAGCCCTGCAGATGCACAGGTATCCGCATCCACATCTTCAGGTGCAAATATCCGCAGCCCAATATGCCATCAGCCTGCTTGGCAAGAAGGGCAGACTCTTGACTCATACGCAGCTTCTATTTCTCTGTAACCCACAGGTCCTTTTCTGTGAACTGCTGCTTAGCCAGTCGGTACCCAGTCTGACTTCTGATTCCCAGCAGCAGTCAACTGCATGTGCTCCCTACAGAAGTAAGAATCGTTGTTTACAACATCTATTTGAAATCCTTATCCCCATGATCTAACAAGCTTTCAAATCTTATGCTTTTTGGTTTTTTAGAGGTAAACCAATCTTATCAAAAAAGTAACTGAATGTCTGCGAGATAGTTTGAACTGCAAAGTTTTTAGAAGATCTTTCATACATCATGCTAATCTCAGGTACCATGTACAAGGAAAGATGTTGAGATACTAGTAAGGGAATGATTGGACAAGGAAGATGATGCAATGATTTGCTAATGCCTGTGCTAAACTTCTTTGCATGCACTGCAAGAGATAACCAATTTTATGTGAAGCATGAACAGTAAGGTTGGTCAGATTTTTTCCGATAAAACTGACTCTCAATGAAATGTTGGGTTTTCAGCTAATTAAAAAAACCCTAAAACCCAAGTGCCTGCTTTCCAAAAGCTTGAAAATCAAGCCTATATATGATTTGATATGTAGATAAACATTAAGATCTCCTTTTTACAGATGTTCATTGGCTTGCACACAGTCACAAAGAGAGTCAATTGTCAAAGCTTAGTTTTTTTAAAGAGAGAACTAGACGGCCATCTGAGTTAGACAACCAGAATGCAGTAAACGTACGGAAAAAGCCATCATCCATATTATTTCCGCAAAACAATTATGAAAACCTTTCACAGCACCTAGATTTTTATGTATAAAGGGCACTCTATGGTATAAATTGGACTGTCTATAAAATACAGATGGATGAAATCCTGCCTACACTGAAGTCTACATCAAGTCAACCCCCTCTGACTTCAGTCTAGCCAAGATTTTATCCCTCAACTGGGTTATTCTCCTTTTTCCAAGCTGGCTCAGAACCAGGTCTATATTATTTTTTGAAAATAGTCCAGTTTTTTTACATTGTGCCCTAGGTCTGCAGGCGGCTTTACAGAGAGATTGACGGTGGCACCTACATTAAGGAGCTTACAATGAAGGAACCCAATCCTGAAGGCACTTCCTTGTCCCCTGTGCTGTATGTCTGCAACAGCACATTTGTGGGGAGGGGATGTGGCTGAAACAAGTGATTTTGACAAAAATCAAGAACAAGTTGCAGAATATCTTGATGTTCTGTGCAGTTCACAATTTCATTGGTGTCAATGGATTGTAGACCTCGTAGTCCTTTAAAAGAACCAATACAAAATCCACAGAAGTCACAAGAGTTACTTCAGAGCTATCTTATTCTAAGAACAGGGAAAAATAGTGATGACATAACACTTTTGGGGAATACTTGGCAATTGACTACGGAAATGCTTTCAGAATGCTATTTTTATCAACTTTTCCCACTCCTCAAAAAGTTGAAGGAAAACCCTGCTAAATCCCCCCTAGGCAGTCTTTTAAACTAAGGAAAATTCAGTTCACAAATAAAGGTAGGTCCTGCACATGGATTTTCCCAGATATTCTTCTGTAGCCAGACACAGCACCACTGCCTTGGAGAAGCAAGAACAATGGGATATACTTAGACAGATCCATTTACACGATTAGGACCTAACTTCTGTCCATCTAAAACATAACAAACTAATGAACTCTAAGCTTAATTCTTTCCATAGGGTAAAAAGAAAGAATTCACATTCCAAAACAAAGTCGACAGTGAAATCATTGTATTCCCAATTGTTTTGGAGCAAAAAGACCTAAATGTCTGGGTTTTGTCATGAATTTCATAATCATGACTAACATATAGACTTAATCATTATTTAATGGATATTTTGCCCAGAATATATGTCAGTTGGATGCTCACATAAAAGAAGTCTCCGGTATTACTCTGAAAGTATTACCACGCCCAGTGGATTTCTTGGATATCAGTGTGAAACATACAATGCCTTTAAATCGGTACGTATCATATATACAAGGAAGAATCAAGAGCAGAAACTGAAATGATGCAGAGGAAGATGAGGACAATTAGAGGCACAGAGAAGATCCCCATAAAGAGAGATCAAAGAGTTAGTGCTGAGTAAAGAGACACATATGAGGGGGAGTAACAGGAGCATATAATACAATCTAATACAGGAGCTAGGGAACATTCAGTTAAAAGGAAGTATGTTTAAAATTGACACAATGAAATGGCTAGATTTATTTAAAAATGCCTAATTAACCAATAAAACGGTTACATTAATTTAGATGGCATAAATGGACTAAAGAGAATAACATGACCCAGTCCACTGTTCAACAAGTCTCAAACAAGGTCCAATGCTAGGTATGCAGAGACACTATGACAAACACACAATTAAAATCTTTTTAACCTTTTATCGAGGACACAGAAAAGAAGGAAAAAACAGTTAAAGCATTTGAAACAAAGTATTAAAGAAGGTTTTTGTTTCAATAATATCTCTTGGTCCCATTCACTGGAGCAAGTTTGTAAAAGGAGAAATCCCGTATTGTCGGACAGTCTCATAAACAGTATTGAAGAGGAAAAGAAAGAAGTTAGCTGAGATGGTCTAGAGATGTTGAAGTCCAGTTTTAGAAGGAAAAGTTCTCTTGTTTGACAGTCTTTTTGATGGTATCAAAGATGGCAATAACTGTCATCTTCAGTGGTATTTGGGATTCAGCTGGCGCTGATAGGGATGGCAATGTCACCTAGATCCCTCTCTCTCTGGCATATTCTGGTCAGGTCAGGCTTATGATGATGGAGGGTCAGGTTCTCAGGAAATAGAGGGGTGGAAGCCATAATGGTGAGGCTCGCTTCAGTAACATTGGTTTGTTCCATCTGTTCTTTTTGGTTTTCATTCCGCATAAAATCTCTTTCTTTTAAGATTCCCCAAAAAGGAGTGATGGGCAGAATACCCCAGCCCCCCATTATTTTGTCCACCAATTAGGCTTCATATCTAACACCAAGTTTAGTTCATTAACTTCCAGCTCTACTTCTCCTATTTTTAACAAGCATAATCTCAACACAGTTCTTGGATCATATCAGTCGGCCTTTTCATTTATAAATTAATTCAATAGTCCATCTACCTTTCATACCTTTTCCCGTCACATTATGTTGCTATATATTACTGTAACATCTTATGAACTTTTACATCCTTTTTACATAATTCAGATCAATTTGTAGGTCCATACTTGTTGAACTCAGGGTCAATAAGCATCAATGAGGTCAGGACCAAAGTAAGGTTTCATATGTGATTAGATGGTAATATAAATAAAAACAACATCCACATTTTCACAGGATGAGAGAAACATTTCTACAAGACAAATGCGAGACACAAATAGGGTTCAGGGCCTAAAAACAACTGCTAAGTGCTGAAAACGAGTAAGTCAACGGGAACTGAAGATGTTCGGGATTGGGCCTTTAATGAATGAACTCTGATAATGCAATTGAGGGATAATTATATACTGAATAGAGCCTGTAATCCTTTCCCCATCGGTTTATAAAAGGAATGATTACATCAGTGCTAACCAACAAGATGCTTTATTGTTCCTTGCAACAAATATTACAGAATAACTTGGAAATTCGATATAATTCAGCATTACAATAAAACCAGTGCTCTTTCCTACTGCATGCAATTTATTGCTGAGAGGGAAGTAATTCCATCCATGGCAGAAGGAAAAACAGAAATGATCATAAAGCCCAATTTAGCCCTCTTATCATTCTAATATCTAAGCAGCTACTGCTGCAAGAATGATTTTCACAATAAGTAACAAACAACAAAATTCTGTTCTCTGAATGTGGTAAAACTAATTTTTTTTCTCCTGAAATTAAGTATAAATACTTTAAAACTATCTCAAGTTACGTGTACTCATCTGATCAACAGGGTGTACCTCAGAGTCCTGCTGACTTCATCTATATGGACATGAGGCCAATAGGCATGCAGATCAGACCAAAATAAGTTTATTTCATCGCCATAATCTGTTCTATTCTCTATACGACTCCTCATCACTGTAGTACCTGTGCCTCACAATGTTTAATAGTTTTTATACTCACATCACCTTTAGGAGTAAAGAAATATTATCCCTATTTTACAGACAGGGAACTGAGGCACAGGGTAGATTAAACTATTTGCCCAACATTACCCAAGAAACATGTGGCAACTCAAGGAATTAAACTCAACTCCCAAGAGTTCCTGGCCAGGGACTTCACTAGACCAGTGGTTTTCAAACTTTTTCCTCAGGCCCCAGTTGAAAAAAATCATTTATACCCGCGCCCCAACA
Organism: Pelusios castaneus; assembly: GCA_007922175.1. Lineage (NCBI taxonomy): Eukaryota > Metazoa > Chordata > Testudines > Pelomedusidae > Pelusios > Pelusios castaneus. The sequence goes on from ML685755.1 coordinate 12,914,292, forward strand.
ATTACATCTTTGAGCAATGCATTCCAGTCTTTCAGCAGCAGGGGATGCCGAACCCTAGTACCTGCGGCTCTGCGACCCAATACTGGGCCCCGAACTGTGGTTTGAAAACCACTGCCCTAGACCACCCTGTCTCCCAGATCTACTACCTCCATACATAATAAGAAAATGCTTTGATCTCAAAATCAAGCACATATACCTCTCCTGATTTTTAAAGAGCACCTCGAAACTGGAAATGAGTACTGAATCAAGATATCTTGACTCCCAATGTCTTAAGAGTTGAGATAAAAAGAAAATAATACTTATTAACAGATGTTCTTATTTCAAACTAGGGAGCCTGCTTCCCGTGTCCCAAAGAAGGTTGCCCAATGATGGGTCACTATGCAGATAAATTTCTTGGCAGAACTCGGAAAGAAAACCAAAAATTTTTTTTAAACACAGGACCTCTTTCACCATTTGCCCGTAAGTGCTCACTCCAGTTAATATGTTCTTAATATACACCCTCTCATTCTCTTTTATCATTATTAGACAACAGGTCTATGAGGATAGACCCCTGTGTATCTGTGTTGAGTTCTAATTAAGTTACTGGATGCAAGGTTTGGCTGGCACAGAGCTCATTGTAAGATCCAGCCCTTCATGCATTGGTAAAAAGAATTTGTCATTAATTTATCTGGAAGTTGGGAATTGTTGTAGAATCAATTCAGTTGGTGATGGCCACCTTTGAGACAATGATGCTGCTAAATTCTATTAAATATTTTAAAGTTTCAGGATTTCTATAATGTGGAGAAACAAATATCCGTTTTGGACTTTTTCAAAATTTTGATGCAAAAGAATTCTTTGTTGCATTGTAGAGCTTAGAACAATTTTATGGGTTATTTCATGACATTTTTGCAAAATACATCATCATAATTGTAAAATTTAGTCAGAAGATTTACTCAGATTTTTTTCCATTTGTGAGAAATGTAGAAGCAGACGTTGAGTTGATCAATGTGGAAATTCGGAGATTAATGCATTCTTAATGCTCTAATATTTGGCACCAGGGAAAATAAATTAGAGCAGAAATAATGACACACCCACTAAGCAGTACAATATGAAAAAGAAATTAGGACTGATGTACATTTTCTCACATCTTTTTAAAAACAAAACACTTGGAAATAAATGCATTTGAAAGACCCAGAAGTTGGCCATTTCTTAAATCTGAAGAAACATCTTAATCTGAACACTAAACTGTGTACATGATAGAAAACCTAACCTGAGACCAAATATTGTCTTTTTGCAGAGAGGAGGGTCTCTCTTTATAAGGGGCCAAATCAAAACTTATAATCCAAATAATTCCCAAACTTTGGGTTTCTTGAAATCTATATTTATATACAAACATTATTGTTTTATGCACTGATACTACAAATAGCCTTATTGACTTCTGTAGAGCTCTGCACAGATGCAGAGATATATAGAGGTCTGGACTGTTTTGTACGATAATGGCTTGCAGTTGCAGGCCCATAGCATGAACGCTGCGGCTTTTACTCTCACATGTGAAAGCTTTTGTACATCTGCATTTGCAAATTAGACTATTGTCCAAATTCCTTTTTGTTAAGATTCTTCACAGCTTAATATTTTTGAAGAGTAGATGCTAATATATTGTTTACAGACACAAAAAGATGCAACTTTTTACCATTTAGAAAAACATCACTATCCAGCTCTGCAATCTAATTTATTTTGCTTTTGCATAGGTTGGAGGAAGAAAATATTGATCCAAATATCTGGAACACAGATGATGTGGGGAGATATAAAGGTAGCCTTGTCTGGAACTAACAGATTCAAAAGGACATACACAATTACCAAGTAAGTTATAACATCGCAGCAGAAAAAAAAGAAAACTGCTCTGCCAATGATACTGTATTGAACATACATGTCTGTTGGTATTCAGTCATGTTCTTGTTGGTATTACTGATCATTTAGTAATAAAAACCTGAAAACTGATGAAAATTCCCCTATATACATCACAGATTACCTGTTTTTCTTTTCTACTCTCTACTATTTAGGGCTTGTCTATACTGAAAAAGATTGACGCAGTGAAATCAATTGAGTGGCCAGTGTAGTCCCACTCAATTGATCCAAGAACTGCTCTCCTCTCAACGCAGTAACTCCACCCTTTGTGGAGTAACTCTGCGTCGACGGGAGAAAATTGCTGGTCAACACAGCCAACTGAAGACAGCGAGGTGAGTCAAAGTAACTAAGTTGGCAGGAGATATGCATTCTGCGGCACACAGATTGCGTATCTCCCATCGACTTAGCCCTGCAGTGTAGACTAGGCTTTAGTTTTATTTTGTGAGTGTGAAATTTACCCGTGTCGGGGAGGGCTGGCAGAAGGGCCTCTACACTCATGCCGGGGTGCTGTGCTAACTCAAAATAAGTTGTGACTTGCTGGAGATCTTGGAGTGAGCTAGGGGAATGGGTATGTAATATAGAAGTATGTGGATCCAATGACCCTCTCTTGGGGGAAGTGGAACGGCAACAGTCACTACTGCAGATGAGATTAGAGGGTTATGTAGCAAACCTGCCATCTGCTTGTGAGTTATGTTGTAGAATGTGAATTCTGTTCCACAGCCCCTGCTGAGTGTTCCCACCCAAACCCATTTAGTTCAACTTTCTTCAGGAAGAGTGAATGTAAATCTATCAGTTTGATTCTTGTCAATGGCACAGTCTAAAGCACAGGCTGCCTGCACTGTAGATGTTGCCATCTCATTAGTCCACCTGCAAAACCTTTAGCTGCAAATGCAGCTGGAATACAGATGGAAATAGAATGACCAGCAATTTCAGAGTTCATTTCAGTTATGAAGCGCCTTTCGACATATCTGATGCAGATTCTACACAAAGAATGGATTGAAGTTGCAAATTACAATTTCCTCCAGGGTTCATGCATAGCAGAGATTCCAGGGGGTCTCAGATTCTGTCACAATTGAAGCTAATTCTGATTTTTAAAGGATAACTGAGAAACGCCTGATCATAACATTAAACAAAATACCTCTAATTAATCCATGGTTATATTCCTGAAAATCATTGGGAGTTAGGCACCTAAGTCACTTAGGTTCTTTTGTAAATCCCACTTGGTGCCTATTTGTATCTTTATAGTTTTTTGTATCTGGCCCATAGAGTAAAAACCTTGAGTTCTGAAGTGGGGTTCTGCATTAATCCCGCCCACTGTCAGAGGAGATTGTTAAAGACAACCCACACACCTCTAAGCTATTTCCCTCTTTGGCAACAGACTTCAACCAAGGGTGGGGGGGGGGGGAAAAGGATGAGAAGCCTACAAAATTCCCTCTGCACCATTCAATGGCAGTCATGGAGGGGGAAAAGAGGTGGCCACCCACAGCCACAAGGGAGAGAGTCAATTCCAGTATCAGCAAGGTGCTTTATTTGTAATGTAGAGCAAAAAGAAGAAAACTGGATGGATTCACTCTTCTTTCCCACTAGTGTGGCACAAAAAAGAAACAGAGGCCTTGGCCTGTATGAAGTCCTAAACTTGTGTGGTTCAGCTGAAGGAAAGGACATGGGCTGAGAAGGGAGAAGCCATGATGGGGGAAGAGGGAATTTGGAAATCAGGCGTTTTATCTGTATGCACTGTCTCCATCCCAAACTTCTCCACTATTACCACCCCACAGACATGAGTTTGTTTCCTTCACCTTTGAATAACCTCATTACACATCAGTCTGCTGGGTGGTCCCAGAAAGTTGCATATTTAAAATTATTCTAAGCCTGTAAGTCCTGGAATGATGTGCCTGCTCCCCCTGAGGTCAAGGGGACAATGGGTGAAAGGAAGGGTTACTCACAGGCATGAGGTGTTGCACAGTTGAGCCCAACATGCATGTATACGTGTTACATGTATCAGTACTCACATTGAAATGTTCATTGCCTAATGGCTCCATGCACAATGGCACAATGTGCAAGTTACCTCTCTGTGCCTCAAATGATCCATCTGTCAAATGCAGTGAATATTTGCTTACCCGCCAGAGCTGTTGTAATGTTTACCTACATGTCTGCAGAGTACTTTAAGATTTGCAGGTGAAAGGTGAACTATAAATGCACTCGTTATTACTAATGGAACACTTCCATCCACGCGCCTGTAGTTTCAAATCCCTCCTTGCAGTAGATGGTCTCAACCCAGTATCTGGCTTGATCCCTGCAGCAGATCTTGGACTTTTCCCCCTTTCGGCACTTCTGCAAGAACACATTCCAATCAAATGTGTTCTCTGACATTCTCTTTTAGCAATTCTCTTTCCCCATCTGTTCAGCAAATTATAGATTGTAATATAAATGGTAGCTGTATTGCTCAGAGCGCCTAACATATCTGTGCATCACCACTCCCTTTGCTGCCTATGCCAGGGCTCGACAGAACCTGGGTGCCAGGTCACCATGGCAACTAAAAGTTGCAGGCTGATGCCTAGGAGCCAGCTGTATGGGTTTTGTGTCTTTTTTTAATATAGGAGTTGGCTGTTTTATTTTTAGTCACTAGAGGGCGCTCCTCCACTGTATTATCCCTAGAGATGATAAAAAAAATAAAATCACTAGCTCATTTAGGAACTCCACCATATTTCGGCAATGGGGAGAGGGGATTCAGCGGTAAAGGGGGTCCAAGCTAGGCACCTTGCTTTGAAGCTGGGTGCCTAGGTGAGCAGCAATTATGTTGACACCTGGCCTAGGCTATGCCAAGTGACATTTTCTTTTCATTATGTTGAAGATCATAAAGCATCTCTTTCATGTTTCTTCCTTTAGCAGAGAAGTCTGCATACCAGGCTCAACTTATACAAACTATATTGATGCAGAACTCTGGGGGAACATTTCAAAAGTTGAGTTTCTCTGGGAAAAACATCCACTGTGTATCTGCAAGGGCACCATGGGAGCAGAAAACATCACAGTAGTATCTGGAATAGATGGGCAAGTGTAAGTACACTTACTACCTGTATTTCTATAGTTTCTTCTGCAAAGAAAAAGACGTGTTAACATTGAAAATTTTACATCCATTGTGATTTGCTTCTGACAAAAAATAGGATTCATCCATGAAATTATGATTCAGGTGCAAATTTCACACATACAGCAGTATGCTTGGTCCAGCATTTTTATTCTGAATATTACAGCCAGCCTTGAACCATATCCAGATCTACCCCAGCTCCAGGAAATTCAGATTTGGAATTTTGGCTTGGGCCCATCCAGGCACGTGAGAAAGTTATGTTTCCCTCTCGGACTGAAATATTCTACGTTTGATCTGAACCAGAGGGTAAATGTATTTTGGAACAGTTTACTTAAATCCATCCTAATGATCCTTTAAATATTTACTCTTGTCACTAATAAAAATCAAAGTATTTTTAGAAATAGCCAATATTTTGAGGCAGCGTAACCAGTATGCTGACACAACATTTGAAAAAGGAACAGGTTCCATGTTTAGTAACAGCTGCCATTGTTTTGAAACATCCCACTTGTGCTGAAATAGATTTACTTCTATTTTTCTTTTGTTCACAGGTCTATGTTTTGTGGCAACATCACTGTGCAGCCTAGAGTCTGGCAAACACTGACACCTTGTTAACCCATGGGTGGAAATTTTGAGTTTGGTGTTTGCTGTGACCGTAGTACACAGAACAATCGAATCTTTCATTTGATCAGGGGTAAACCAGTTTCCAACTAGGCTCCTTCGGTAAATACTAGAACTCACTTGGCTCTCTGCAAAAGCACTAATATTATGTTTCCAATTTCTTTCATTGTCTCTTCCCACCCCGTAAAATGAGAGCTAACCTCCTGTCAAGCTGCGTTAATGACAATAGAACATAAATAAATATTTTACCAATGCTGTAACTGTGTGGTTTGGTTCCATTTTTTTTAATCAATGTGAAAAAACATTTTAAGATGGAAAAAGGTCTCTCTCTCTTCAAATACAATGGAAAAGACCATCTTTAAACCCTTACTCTTTGGAACGCCTGATGCAGCATCTCTTAATCCCCTTTTCCTGGGCAACTACACATTCAGAGGATTTCTGGAATTGTCCACGGCTGTCCCTGGAACATCTACTTCTACACCAGTATCCTGGAGAGTGTCTATTGCAAATAAAAGTCTCCAAAATCTGACTAGAATTATCTGGGGTGTGCCCTTTTCTCCTGGAGGATATGTTGTTCACAGTTAGATGCATTGCCAAAATGTAACAGCCTGTTGAGAACTGTCACCACACTGTATTCAGAAGGTGTGTACATTGCAATAAAACCCACCCATGCCCAGGCACAAAGACATATCAGGCTAGCCTAATGCATTCCTGGACACTTGATTTTTCTCTTTTTCCTCAAGAGCAAATTTGGTTATTACAACCATTGCTACCTTGCGCATGCTGTGGTTAGCTCCCTCCATCTCTGCTGGATTTAATGGAGAACTAGGACCTTTTCCCAACCCCTTAAAACCTCTTGGATTGACAGAGCATGCTTCACCTCATTAGCCCGAAAAATGCTGCTGCATTCAGATATGTTAAACATCCTGGCTTTCTTCCAAAATGTGACTGTTAAAGGACAAAGGATCAAGATGAATTTTCTATATAAACAACTGATGTGGCTTACTATGTCTGGAAGGACCATTAAAATCATCTGTCACATAAATTGTAGAGCTACAGCTTTAATCAATACTTAGGGTCATGTTTCTTTTCCTCCCACAAAGAACACAAAGGAGGGGAATGAGAAATCATGTACCATACGTATCTAGCCTCCTCATCAAGCTTCCAGCATTTGTTCACATCAGAGATGGACTTGAGCTACATAGTTCGAATTTTTCCCAAAGTTGGAGGTGTTCAAGATTCTGCCTGGCTGTAAGATGAAGTGCTGAAAAGGGAGCATTTGTTTCTGTTATAAATTTTGGTTCCTGTCTAAAATCCTCCTAAATATCATTTCAGTTTTCAACTTGCCATGTGTGATCTGGGGCAAACAAACAATTTTTTTTTTGGACCAAGCATGAGGCCATTTCAAGAAGCCATTTTGAAAATATGGAGCAGATAAATAATAACTATTAATCATTATTTGACAATTCTTGCAAATCTTTGCTTCCAGATCCTGACTACTAGCTTGTTTGGAATACTTCAAACAAGATTCACTGGCAAGATCTTAATGAGGTCGAACCCACAAGTTCAAACCTGAGAGACAAGAAAAAGCATATTTAGAAACGTCTAAATCCAGCCATCTAGTACGAGGTTTGCCAGAGGAAAAGAAGTGGCTTAGAAAGCCTGCATTATTCTTTACAGGTTCAGCAGACTTCCTGCTCAGAGACACAGTGCAAACATCAACCATACACACACACAGGTCCGAAGACGTGCACCAAGGAAGCTACTCCTGTGCAACTCAGGAAGTCTACTTGGGCAGGGCCCCATTCCTGATAATCTTTGAAAATTCTTAATATGAGTTCTCTCCTGTAGATCTCATAAGGCACAAGGGAGTGGGAGGAGTTCTGGGGAGTTGGGAAAGCTTCCTGTTGTTATTTATACTACAGTAGCACCCAGAAGACACAAATGAAATTGGGCGGCTTGTTCTAGGCACATTATATGCCCATACCACCTGTCCCAAAGATCTTACATTCTAAAGAGACAACATAGACAAAATGCAGTAGAAGAAAAAGGAATTATCCCCATTTTACAGATGAGGAACCGAGGCTCAGAGAGGGTAAGTGCCTTCCCCAAGTAGATCAAAATAGATTTGTTACATTCCTTTTTGTAATACGAGATTGTGATAGTGGCATCGTAATGATTTGGGTGGACGTATTGATCTTAAAGTTATCACAGGTAACTTTAACAAAGCGCTGATAGTAAGCAGATATTGCTGTATCACACTCTTCTCTTTCCACCTCAAATTGTAATGATTTCAGATTTGTTTGGTTCTGTCATTTTACATTTTCTTGGACTAGCCTAAAGATATAAAGCACTGATATAATCATAGGAATTTTATTTTGGAAAAAGACAATCAGTCAAGATGTTCATACTTTATAACTGTCAAAATGAAGCAAGCCTCTCTTTTATAATGAATTAAAACTTATCTATAATTTATAATGATGTATTTTGCTGTCATGCTGAAAAAGACAATTACTCTTTGAACAGCTGTGCTCTGTTTAAATATGCTTTTTTGATGGCATATTCCTCTACTGTGCAATTTGTATTCTTTTTGTCATCTTATAAAATGCTGACTTTATAGGCAGCTTTTATCATTATACAACTTCAATTATTATTATTGGTTTTTCTTTATCTTCATATTTATTAGCTTTTTGGAAGTAAAATACAAAATATTTTGTTAAAATTAAAAACAAAACAAAACCCTCAGTCCAAAGTACTTCCCTGAATGCCAAGAATAAGCTGAGGATACTCTCAAAAATTACTAACAAAATCATTGCAGAATATTCAGTTTTCAGTGTGTTTTTTTCTTATAATACGCATGACATCTCTTCAGTTACTGGAGAAGGTGAGAAAACATTAGATCCTCGACCTATACATGTTCCCGTTAGTTCCATGGAAGACGTGAACAGCAATAGTCAATAAATAATCCAAAATATTAAATTAATGTACCAAAAATATGATAATGTTTTAGAGCCACTTATCTAACTACCTTCAGTGTGTGTTTCTCCCCAAAGGAGATTTTAGGAGAGAAAATGTACTCTGCAAATAATGATGCATAAAAGCACGCTACTTTGATAGCAAGAACCATGAGATCAAAATTCTCCATTGACAGGAAATAAAATGTTTAACTGCATGCCAAAATGCATTTCTTTCTTCCCCCCCCAAAAAAGGGGGCGGGGGAAATAACAGATGGTCCATAAATGAGAGACTCTCCCACCAAATACTTGTGCCTCAATAAGCAATCGCATAAAGACAGCCTCAAATAAATAAATTCACCAAGTAATTCACTAAGTGACATCTTAGCTCAAGTCAGCAGTGTACAGTATACTATCTTTCTTCCTTTGTCTTTCTCTTCTGATTCTTTGTCTGTTTTCCAACTGTGCTGTACTCAGACGCTTTCATGCACATTTAAACATTTAACATCCCAGAATATAAGACAATGACTCTTATAAATTGACTTCTAAGATAAAACTTCAGCATCAAGAGTCGTTTCCTTTTTTCAACTTTGTGTTAGAGAAATAAAGACTTGGCAAATAAACATATACATATTTCCCTACCCACCCAAGCTGCCCATAAAAATCTGTCCTTTTCCTGTTATCAATTCATATCTCAATCTTGTGTCGGCATTCTCTCCTATTCCAGTATAGAGACTCTCTTCTTGGGATTCTACAACATATACATGATTGTTCACTCTCTCCCCCCAGGACAGAAAAAGTGTATTCTGTTTCCACACTGTTTCATTTTGATCTTCTACTTTATTCTCTAGCCAGTTTTGGGCTAGAGTTTCCACCTTTGAGTATACAGATCAAAACTATACTTCATAGATTTGATCTGAGAGTGGAACAGGAAGGCAGTAACACTCTCTTCACAGTTCTGTCCCAGAGGGAAAACAGGAAGGGTTAGCTTATGAGGGTGATGTTTATGACTTGGAAGAGGCAATAAGGAGCCAGAGTTGCATTTTGCCATTTTCAGCCAAAACCTATGCAAACCCCAACTGTGGGACATCAATTACACACAGCAGCAGCAGTCTCTCCCTCTCAGCATCCCTCCCACTTCCCTCAGGAGCATGGCTCTCTCCTCTTCCATATCTACAACTGGATATTTCTGTGATTACCATTTTTTCCCCCTTATGTAAATCATTAGTTTCTTCCACCCAGTCTCCGGCCTCCAGGAAGAAGCCCTGATTCCTGCTCAGTTTGCCAGGACTCTGATCCCTCCAGGCCAGTTTCTATGCCCCTAAATCTCTTAAGGTCACATGCTGCCTTCCTATTGCCTTGGTACAACAAACACCAGCGTGGCACTCAAAGAAGAAGTGCACTAAGTTACTTTCCCTACGTTGTGCCCCATATTTTTAAGTAAAACTGTTGAAGCATGTTAGTTGGTTCTGGTGTGGGACTCCATGTTCAACTACCTAATGTCATGTTCCCTATATAGGGTTCCATAAATAATACATGCCCTTTCATCTGTACTAAGCTGCTTCCTTTGTGCTCCCCCCAGTGTTGGAGGAAGTTGGGAGTTGCTTCCTCCCTGGACTAAGTTGAAGCAGCCCAAAGGCTATGGGATAGGGGACTCAGAGGGCTGGGCGACCTAGTGGTTAGCACACCCAGCTTCCAGCCCTTTGCCTCTCTGTCAGGGCAGTAAAGATGCCTATTCCTGACCTTAGGTCAGGTATCTTCGGCTTTCCATTGACATGTGGGCCTCAGCTCTTAAGGGGGAGCGCTAGGGGGACTCATCCCCTCCAACTCCATTGGAACCCAGCCCTGGGCCATGGGAAAACATCAGCAAGTCTTCTCTACAGCAAGTTTATCTTTGCTTTCCTGCATTACTTCCTATCTATAGGTCCTTTCAGTTTGGGGTATGGCCCCACAATTCATTAAAATAATACCAACAATAAAAGGAGTCCAAAGGAGCATGGACCTATTAGTTCTCAAAGAGGGTGGTGGCTACAGAAGGCACTACCTGGGGGGCATACCCCATCTTTGGTCCCCCTAAGCCTCCTGTATGGCTTCTGGAGAAGAATTCCCCTCTCCTGCCGCCCATCTATTACTCCCTTGACCTGGGCTTTCCGAGTTCCCTTTTAACCAGCTTCTCCAGAGGGAGCATGCTCAGCAGGCCTGGAGGGATGGGGTAAACTGGCCCCAGTTTTCATTTTAATACCTTTGAGCCCAGCCCAGAATGGGGTTTGTATACCCCATCACAGGCTGTTCTAAACAATGCTGACAGAAAGCAGCTCTTTCAAGGACCAGTGGGGTCTATGAGGGTGGGAGCAGCTGGGAAGTCTCAGGTGGCTGTTTAAGCCAGATTTCTGGGATGGGACAGAGCCTTGGATCTAGCCACTAGGACAGTCCAGGGTCTGGTGTGCAGGTTACCCACAGTCCTAGATAAAACGTTTGGTTCCAACTGGACCACAGGTTTTTATTATGAGCAGCTCATGACCGTCCCTTTATAGAACAAGCACATTTTAGGAGGAGATTTTAATCTGCCTTGACCTCCAAGACAATGCCTCTTTCTGCTTCCTTTTAGTTGTGTTGCTCTGATCATGTAAAAGTCTTTAAACCTAAACCAGACTGACAAATTAAGCATTACCAGGAAATGAAGACATCCAGCATATAAGGACTTTTCCCTCTGATCACCCTTCACCAGTCTTGCAAAAGGATTGACTCCCCATCAATGTTCTTCATCCCTGATTACTTGCATCGCAACTATGAAATTCTTTCCCATGTTCTCACCTATATTTGCTGACCATAACACCATTCTCATGCATCTCCTGGTCCAAAGTATCTCCCTGAAACATTAATCCATGCTTTAACCTACCTCTGCTTGTCTTTGAACTGTTTATGCAGCAGATGATGTGTATTAACTGGGAGTTAAATATTTGCTCAACTTCCAAGTACTCCCCTTTGATTGCTAGAGGGCAACCTTTAAAGTTTATATGAGGGCAAGGCCAATGCTTTTGACTCCAGTCAACACGAGACGTGTTCCCTTTACCAGGCTGCCCACATTGGGGCTACTTCTGCAAGCACTAGTTCCTTCCTCTAAAGTAATTACCCTAATCCATAAAAACAGGCCAAGATTAATTGAAATCTTGATCCTCTTGCCTAAGCTCCCTTCCTAACACACACTTCACAAAAATGCTCCAGCTTGGCCTAGAGAAAAAGTCTGTTATTTTACTGACCCACCCTAGGTATGCTGGGCAGTATTTATTAAATATATGCAACAATAAAACTCCTTCTCAAAGCTGAAAATATATGTTATCACATCAAATGGTCTTTTCCATATATGACTCTTCCAGGAATTTAGATCTGGTGAAAACAATCCCTCAGCTGGATTCATTTGACCAACTTTGCTCTCAGTTATAGCAGCGCTCGGAAACCTTCCTCTTGTTCCTTATTGTGGTGAAGTTGCTGTTTCTATTAATTTGTAACTAGACTTCAAGAGAGTGCACTAGGTGGAGAAAGAATTTGCACCCTGTGTGGGTAGCAAACAATGTTTTGGAGTGTATACAAATCATCTGTGCTTAATTTAAGACACCATAAGGGTGCCCGATTTCAGAAGACATGTGCTCAACACTTTCTGAAAATCAGGATCCTGTAGGGCACCTCAAGTTGAGCATGTTATATTATAGCATCCAAAAATCACCAGTTGCTTTCAGAAATGTGAGCAGGTGGCCACATTATAAAAATCTGGCATAAAACTCTCTCTCTTTCAATGGCTTACCTAAGGTTCTCAGCATCTTACCCCCCATCACCAGACACTGCCAATGAGGGACACCAACCTGGCAAGGTGTGGGGCCTGTAAGTGGTGCTGCATTTCTATTTTCAAATCAATGCCCTGTTATCAGAGTGTAGCCCATTCATTACTAACAGACCCAATTCTACCCCCACTGAAGTTGTGCTATTGCCTTCAGTAAAAGCTGTATCTGGTCATATACATGGAAATTGTCATTGAATAGATGTGGTAGCGGCTTGCTCCCAACTTCCACAATGCATTTTACGATGACTATGTACATACCATCATAGTTTGCACAGCACTCTACAGAAATAAAATCACAGTCCCTATCTGAAGGAATAAAAGGCCTGATCCTGCTTTTAATTTTCTCAATGCTGAAATGTTAATAGGTGTTGGTTAGATAAACAGGAGATGGTAAGAAAGGAAAAGACAGGAAGGGTGGACCATGAATACAATGAGACTGTGATCATCAAAAAGATTCACACTCCCCCACACTAAATACATAATTAGGCTCTTTACAGGTGGGTCCACACCCAGTGAGATGAGACTCAGTCTGAGGAAAGAGAGCAAGAACCAGTGTTCCAGGGCGAGTGAGCTGAAGAGAGATTACAAAGCAACCACATATTCTGGATGTAGAGTGGTAAGTGACTAAAAATAAGAAGAGTTTGATTGTTTCCACGCAGGGGCAAGTGAAATCAAGAGATGGGTCTGAGACAGGAACAACCGGGTGACTCACCCAACATGTGAGACGCAAACAAAGGACCGTGAGGGCTTCCTGGGGAAGTTCTGACAGGAAGAAGTTACAGTGTCTCAACACTGACATATCCAAACAAGTGATGAGACACCTTTGGAAAGATAATGTAACATAACTGGGATTCATGGGGGAAATGTCCCAGTTTGAAAGAAGACCAAAAAAGCTGCATCTGCATCAAGTGGAATCTGGATTCCTTTCTAAAGTAAAACATGTAGGGGCACAAGTAGTACTGGTTGAGAATTTTTGTTATGAAACAGGTTTTCATCAGAAAATATTGATTTGTCAAAACCAAAGCTTTTCATGGGGAAGGGTCACCGTCAACGAAACTTTCATCAGACAGCAAAACAAACAAGAAGTCCTGTGGCACTTTTAAAGACTAACAAATGTATTTATAACATGAACTTTCGTGGGAGAAAATCCCACTTCATCAGACAGGTTTCTCGGGTCTAAAACCAAAAGTGTGTGCCTTTGTCCATCTGACTCCTAGTTAGAGCATCATCTGAGACATGGGAGATGGGTTCAAATCCCTGCTCTAGGGTAAGGACTTGAATCCCCGTTTCCCACAACAGTGATTACACCACTGTGCTATAGAGTCAGTCTTGCTTATATGCTAGCGAGTCTAGCCCAATGAATGACATTTATACAAAGTAGACTAGCTCCAGCAGCAGATACTAAGGGAGATCCACCACTAATTGCCTAGTTATTGGAGCGCTAACCTAAAATGAGAGAGTCTTCTTTAAGTCTTAGCTTTGTCAGATTTGGAGCATCGTGCAATTAGCTATTCTGGGATGCGTGTGCCTGTGTCTCCCTTTGTGAAAAATATCAGAAGGTCTTAGTTTCGTGCTAAAGCAAAACAGGAATATAACTGAAATCTCAAAAATTTTGCAGGATCGGAAAAGCATTTCCTATCAGCTCTAGATATCAGTAACATTTAAAGTCACCAAGAAAGCAAAATGAAATAAAGTTCCATCAGAGGCATCACAAAGTTTAAAAAATGAATTGGCTTGTGATGGATATATTAGATGAAAGAATGTGGCAACAAAAAAATGTTCTATGGAGATATTCAGGCTAGTTGCCAGCAAAAGGTATCCTGCATTTGAGGATGGCTTGTTGACAAGTTGGAGCAGACTGAGAATAGGCCAGAGATTAACAGTATCCTAACTACTGACCAAGAAGAAAAGAGAGAAAGAGCCACTAGAAGGAAAGAGGAGGCACAAAATCCTATTCAATTACTATAAACCAGTGGAAGAATCCACAGGTTGCACAGACACCTCTCAAACTTTTCTACAACCTGTGGTATGCAGGAGGTCCCTCTAGACAATCACAATGGTCTCTTTCAGCCTTAAAAACCTATGAATCCCAGTGTAGGGAAGTGGTGGAAGCCCTACAACTTAGGACATTAAACTAGACTAGACGAAATGCAGCATGGAGCAATCCTATATTTGCAAGATGGAAAACTGGATAATTTAATTTTTCCCCCCTCACTATGTTCTCTGAATCCACTGATCCCTTCCCAAGCAAGTGGCTGTGGATTAATATCCCATTTTCAACTGTCCTACATTACCATCATATTGATTGTACTGCAGTATTTGGTTCTTCATCAGGACTAAACCATTAATACCCTGAAATCCTAAACTCTGGTGTATGATCTCCAACAGTGACCAGATACCTGTATACTTTGCATCCTCACCTCCCATATCAAACATCTCCCAAAAGAAAGAAAGAAAGAAAGAAAGAAAGAAAGAAAGAAAGAAAGAAAGATCTCCTCACAATTACTCTGGGTCACTGTTCTAATCCAGAGACTCCTACATAATTTAAGAGCGCAGCAGATATTTGAAAGTCTTCCTTATCTACAGCAGCCAATGTGAGGTGTGTGAATGCTCTACCCTGACTTGACCTAATTAGTGCTTTTGCTGTGTCAGCTGGTTTTGAGGAGGAGCGTCCATAAGTGATTCCATAGACCTTTGCTCCACTGGAGGGTTGGTTTGCCTAATTTTAAATTTATGTCATTTTGAGCCTTCGTTTAAGATCTGCTGCCTCCCAGAGAATTTGCCCCACACGACATGTAATGGGAAGATAGGAAGAGGAGATTGGCCACGGTCAAGATGTGCCCTTCCCTGTTATATTTTGTATTGCAGTAGTGCTCATAACCCTAGGCAGAGATCACTGGGCCAGGCACTGTACCAACACTTGGGAGGGTAGGCAGGATTTGGAAATATGATGAGGTCCTCCACCTATTATACAGATTACTTAATTCTTCACCTCACCAGCAAACCATGCAATTTTCTATGAACCAGCTTTCTTTGTCTGGAAGAGCCTCGGCGGCTAACTGCAGTTCTACTGTGCCATCTATCTCCAACCTGAGCCACTGTCAGTGGGAGGCCAATTTCCATTTTCCTTGTATGAAATAGGCTAGTGTGTTTCCAAGTAATCATTTTCTAGAGATGAACTGAATGGTCACATAGGTAAGAGGGGACATATTGTCTGCAAGAGACCCCTTATTACACAGTGAACTTGGTACTTTCAGATACTTCAGTATCAAGAGTTGTGTTTCTAGTTTGCAATGACGTTAAGTGTAATTTTATGTTTCCTTCTGATGAATCTGATCCTTAGTCTTAAACCGAAATATTGGAGACAACAGGTAACTGCTTTGACATAGTGTATTGAGTCGGTGCACGCAGCACATTAAAGAGATGTTTCCTGCTCTGGAGACATTATAAACTCTGATCTGTATAGAAAGAGCAGAAAACAAAAACTGACAAACCATTCCAGGACAGCAGCTTAAAACTGGAACAATGATAAAACAACAATATAGCAAGGGTCAGAGATAACAGCAGACCTTTGGAGTTACAAACGTCTCAGGAATAAAGGTTATTTGTAACTCGGAACAAAACATTATGGTTGTTCTTTCAAAAGGATACAACTGCATATTGATTTGATACCAATCTGAAATTTTACTATGCAGAAGAAAAATGCTGCTTTTAATCATATTATTTTAAAGGAAACACGCACAGAAAGAGTTTCCTTACCTTGTTAAATCTCTTTTTAAAACTTTCCCATTATTTTTAGTAGTTTATGTTTAATACTATACTGCACTGTGTACATCTTTCTGGTTCTAAATGAGGAGTGTGGTTTACCAGTCAGTTCATAACTCTGAGGCTCTACTATAGTTCTAGATATTTATATGGCTCCCATTACTACAGTATCTAAGCACCTCACAATCTTTTATGCATTTATCCTGCATAAATTAACCCCATTATACAAATGAGGGAAAGAGTCTATATGACTTGCACAAGGTCAAACAGGACATTTATGGCAGAGCCGGGAATTGAACTTGGTTCTCTTTGGGCCTTCCTTCCTCTCCATTTTGCATAGCATTTAATTAATAATTGTAGTGCAATAGTGGAAAATCCTGTTGCACTTCACTTATGAATTAAATGGTATGCAAAGCATGGAAGTGAAGTGAGGAGAGGATATCAAAAGAGGTTAGAAACACTGAAGGGAGAATGCTTAGAGATCTCCAGCTGGGAAGGTGTTTTACCTCTGAGGCACCATTGTCGGTGGAGATAAACGTCTGAAGTGTGAATACAGGAAGAAATGAAAGCAAAATAATAAATGGGCAGAGTTGACAAAGGTTCTGATGAAGTAAGGTGTTTAAAATAGGTCTGGGTCTAGGGAAGCCTGCATATGATTTGAGACAGGCTGGTTCTATTCAACATCTTCATTAATGATCTTGATGATGGAATAGACTGCGTGCTTAGTAAGTTCGCAGATGACACCAAGTTGGGGGGAATGGTAGATACTCTGGAGGACAGGGACAGGATCCAGGGAGACTTGGACAAATTGGAACACTGGGCCGAAAGAAACCTCATGAGGTTCAACAAAGACAAGTGCAAAGTCCTGCATTTAGGATGGAAAAATCCCAAGCAGTGCTACAGGCTGGGGACCGATCGGCTAAGTAGCAGCGCTGTAGAAAAGGACCTGAGGGTTATGGTGGACAGGAAGATGAATATGAGCCAACAGTGTGCCCTTGTTGCCAAAAAGGCCAATGGCATATTAGGCTGCATCAGTAGGAGTATTGCCAGCAGATCGAGGGATGTGATAATTCCCCTCTATTCGACACTGGTCAGGCCGCATCTGGAATACTGTGTCCAGTTTTGGGCTCCCCACTACAGAAAGGATGTGGACAACTTAGAAAGAGTCCAGTGGAGGGCAACAAAAATGATTAGGGGGCTAGGGCACATGACTTATGAGGAGAGACTGAAGGAACTAGGCTTATTTAGTCTACAAAAGAGAAGACTGAGGGGAGATTTGATAGCAACCTTCAACTACTTGAAGGGGTGCTCCAAAGAGGAGGGAGCTAGGCTGTTCTCGAGGGTAACAGAGGACAGAACAAGGAGCAATGGTTTCAAATTACACTGGGGAGGTCAAGGTTGGATATTAGGAAAAACTTTCTCACTAGGAGAGTGGTGAAGCATTGGAATGGGCTATCTAGGGAGGTGGTGGAATCTCCATCTTTGGAGATTTTTAAGGCCTGGTTAGACAAAACCCTGGCTGGGGTGATTTAGTGGGAGTGTTCCTGCTTTTTAGCAGGGGGTTGGACTAGATGACCTCGTGAGGTCCCTTCCAACCCTATGATTCTATAATTCTATGATAAGAGGCATGAGGTGACAGAATTGAGAGGAAAGAATTTGTGATTTTTACTGCCACATTTAGGGCAGCCCACACAAGGAAATTCACCAGCACTGCTGCTCTCCAATAGCTATTCTATGTGGATTGGCGGCAGGAGTAAAAGGCCAAAGAAAGGAGCTTGCAGTTGTTTATATCACTTCATTAGACCTATCCTCAGCTGGTGGAAACTGTAGCTCCAATATCCATGGAACCATGTGTGCGTATAAACTAACTGAGGATTTAGTCTTCAGTATTAATCTTAATGCATATTGACCAAAATCTGGTATGAGAAAAAGGCAGTGGGAGGGGTTACAAGAGGTCCCTGAAATAGAGGCAGACAGGACGATGGCACATCAGGAGTTTGTAGGGAATGGAAGAAATTAAAATGCAAGGAACATAAGAATGGCCAGACTGGATCAGACCAATGATCCATCTAGCCCAGCATCTTCTCTTCTGACAGTGGCCAATGCCAGATGCTTAAAAGGGAATGACCAGAATAATGCAATTTTCGAGTGATCTACTCTTGTCAGCCAGTTCCAATATCTGGCAGCCAGAAGTTTAAGGTCACCCAGAGCATGGGGTTGCATCCCTGACCATCTTGGGCTAATAGACACTGATGGATCTATCCCTCAAACTTTCTCTCTTATGTTTGTTTTAAACCTGCTGCCTATGAATGTAATTGGAGGACCCTTAGAATGTGTTATATAAAGGGGTAAATAATGTTAGGAGCCCCTACTGTGAGCACAGCATTCAGCCTACAAAAGATTCAAAGTGTGTAACTTCTAATAAGACTTGCACATCACTGTCTTTTGCCCCCCTGCAGATTTTACCCAGCTCCTCAGGGATGATGGAATAATCAGAGCCTTCAGATCAGAGCTGGCCAAAGCAAGGTGATTCAAAAAGGAAAAATGCTTCCTGAACTCAACACTCTTATTCAGTGCTTGGCACCAGTTTATGTCAGTTTTACTCAACAGCTGACAGAGTTTCCAGGGTCTGCAGCTCTGGGGTAGAAAGGGTATCTGGATTTACCCAGGCTTGGGATTCCTGCTGGCTCCCCAGGCTTCCTTACTCTTGAGGCAACTGTTCACTGAATTGTAGAAGTTGGATAGTCCCAAGAGCCAGGTGGCCCAAGAGCCAGGAAGCCCATAGGGCCTGGCTAAAAGCTGGCTTCTCCGGGCTTCCAGGCTCCCTGGCATGGAGACAGGATCTGAGCATGTTGCCTCCAACTCCTCGTTCCATGGTATGCAAAACCGTGGTGGGGAGGGGGAAGGAGAGAACTTGAGAGAGATTTGAAAGGCAAAAGGGGGGATACTTAGACTTGCAAGGGGAAAGTGTCAAGTTCATGGCACAGTGCCAGAGGAGTGGGAGTACAGCAAGAGATGAAAGAAAAGGGGCAGAGTTCAAACTCTTGTTCTGTCAGAAAATTCCCAAGATCCACTTCAGACAGAATTTATTCCCTCAGCAAGCTGGAGCCTGCATTTCATACACTCACAGAATTCGTTCGTGAAGGCAGTGGGAATTTTCTGTGATGCATTTTTTCTGATGCAGGCTAAATGTATAGACTTACCTTGGAATTTTTAAGCTTGCAAAAAAACGATATTGCAGAAAAAAGGAAAAAACAACTGGTGAAGCTGAGAGAGTCATACCAAGAAAACAGTGCTTTTACACTAAAGCTTGTCTACACAGCCATCTCGATTGCAACATGCGGTGGTGTAACTCTACCTTGCCATGCATTCAGTGTCTATGTGAACCCTTATCCCTGGCTCTAAATGTTCCGTAGTGCACTTTGATCAACCTCATTTTGAAACAGGAGTAGATTATAGGCACATTTAAGGACATGCTGCCTTTATGTTGCAGAACATAAGGAATGAATGCACTGAAAGTTGATGTTAGATTGCTTGCTAGGAAAATACAGTTGTATTACACACTTTTTATAAATGGAATACATCTAAATTAATTAGTATCCAAATAAAATGCTTTATCTGGACCTCACATGTCTTTTTAATTTACTTTAGATGATTGGTGTCTGGATTGCTGCACTTTATCTCCTGGACCCAACAGCAGGTGAGACGCAACATGTATAAGTAACAACACCAGAGCTGATGTACAAATGGAATAAAAAAGACTGAATATAGGTAAAATAGAAATTCATTTTTCTCTGCACTCAGTTTATTCTGCATGATGCAGTTCACTTGATGCCGGGAACCAGCGCAGCACCTAAGGTCGATCAGAGCTCAAGCAATGGCCAGGCCTCATGGTCGCCTTTAGACCCTGAGCCTGCAAAGTCCTATGCACATTCTTACTCAACATCTGAGTGCTGTTTACCAGGAACCACCAAGTGGAACGAGCATTCGACCTGATGAACAATGTTTGAGGTGAAGAAAAGTCAAATGAACACAGGATATCAAAGCTATTCTTTTGTGCAAAGGGAATGATAAGACGTGCTCAGAATTTTATGGTCAGTTCCCTCAGAACTCTCTTAAGGGAGGAAAAGATCCTCCACTCCTAGGGCATGTCCACACTTCAAACTTAGGTCAACCTATGTTAGGTCCGCTTACAGACACACTGTAATTACTGCAGTGGCTGATGAGAGCCAGGGCTCTCAGCTCCAGATGGCTCCCAGTTGGGTGCCCAGCTGCCTCCCGTGCTCTTACGTCCCACTACTCCTGGCTGTGAGTGGGGTCCCAGCTGCCCACTCTCATTACCTCCCACACCTGGCAAGAAGCAGAGGTCCCAGTCACCCAGTGTTGTCATGACTCTGCTCCCAGCTGGGTGCAGCCCTGCTCCTGGAGTGGAGTGAAGAGGTGAGATATGAAGATGGAAGCAGCCAAGCTCCTGGGGCATCAGGGTTCCCGGTGGAGAGCTGAGGTGGCAATCCCAGCCAGGTCTGGGTAGTAGCATGCTCTAGAGGAATAGTACAGGTAGGGAGGTGAGAGCCAGCTTTCTTGTCAAATGGAGCCATGAAACTGAGAAGAATGACTGCAAACAGCAGTGTCCCCATGGACTGCGTCACCCTGACTACACCACTGGAAGCTCTATGTGTCTCGTGAAGGTGAAGCTATTATTTTGGTACAGAAGGGCACTTACATCGGTGTGAGCAATGCAATAGTGGACACTGTTATAATTAGGTTGACAAAAATCTGCCTTATGTCAACCTAACTATGTAGCGTTGTAGGCCGGACCCTAGACCAGTGGTTCCCAACCTTTTCAGTAACACGCCACACTTCAACGAGACAAACAATTCCCTGGCACACCCACTGTCTTCAGCTGAATTGATTGCTCATAAATGTCACATTTACTTACATTTGCTATGGCTAGGGTCTTATCAGAGAGGTTTGCAACACAGTGCATACAACAAGCTAAAGAAGGATCAAATACATGAATATTTCAAATCCACCAGAAAAAAAAAATACAGATCAATTTTGCCCTTTGGCCACCTGCGTTCAGAATGTTCACGTTTTGGAATCGAAAGACCGATACCTCGCTTTTAATTTGATGATTCATTTTCACAAGTTTTATGAGTTGTTATTTTGGTTTATTGTTTAATGTTGTTTAAGATGAAATGAAACAATGAAGAGTATTGTTTAAGATCAAACAATGTTTGTTCTACATTGATTTTCATTACCTTTATACTAAATTTCACAGCACACTTGGACAGTTCCTGTGGCACACCAGGGCGCTGCAGCAAACTGGTTGAAAACCACTGCCCTAGACAGATACTGAGAGAGAGGCCATGATTTAGATATATGGAATATTTAAAGGTTATAATCCCTTGATATTGTATCAACTTTAAAAATGCTATATGTATCTTTATGGAATGGCTAGGCTGGGGTGGCTCAACAGGTGAATTAAAAGGTGCATCCTGCGTGAGCTTAACTTAAGGTGGAGGGTGGGTAATTAAAGCAATTCCCAATGCTGAAAAAATGCAAGTAACTAGACTTTTGAAGTTTTGGCCCTGGGGAAACAGCACAAGTTGGTTTGAGCTGATTCAAGAAGCCTAGTACAAAGACTTGAAGCTGTATCAAGTGACATCTCTGACCAGAGGGGAGGGTCACTCACACTCAGTCCCAGAGCTGAGGTGCAACTGTGATCGAGATATAGGTGCTGTTACAGGACCTCAAGTTCTTTAGGCCTATCAAGATCTCTGTGTGGAAGATGAGTGACACCTGGCAAGTCAGGCATGTGTAGAGGCTGTTTATTATTTGTGTGTGTTTTCTCTTAAATGCCTTTGCTCTGAATAAACAATAATGTGCGTCATGAGAGTTGGCGGCTCACTGGTTAACCCTATCATTGCACCTGAGAGATCAGGCGCTGAGTGGAAGTCAGATCTGATCACAGAGAACTGCAGGAGTCTAGAGCCTACATCCCTGGTCCAGAGGGAGTAGATCACAAGATCTGGATCCAAGAAAGGGGATGGCCAGAGCCTGAGACCGAAGTGAGGTGCCTTCATGAAGGCCAGAGAGACTCAGATCAGTTAACTTGGGAACTGTGACACATACACCTTTTGCTTTTGAGTCAGGAGCTGGCAGTAATGACACCAGCACACATTTTTTGAAGGTCTCGTTTTTTAGATTCATCAGGAGTATTCTACAATCCTAAGGGGAAAAAAAAAGTTGCCACAAAAGTGTCCTGGTCTTTCACTTTGTTTATCCCTGAGTCAGTAACATCCATACTCTATTACCCAGTACAGACAGACAGAAAAATGGAATTTGGACTTAAAAATTAATCATAAAATCAAAGCCCTATGTCTGCTTCTTTTAAAACTGTAGCAGCTTCAAATGCACCATCTAACTATAATGGATTCCAACATGCTAATTATTTGCTTTGTATGCTACAGGCAAAGAAGTTTGCTACAAACGACTCGGCTGCTTTTCAGATAACCCGCCATGGACCGGAATGCCAGGGAGACTTCTGGCAGGTTTACCCGATTCTCCAGACAGCATCAACATCAGCTTCAATCTTTACACTATGGAAACTGGAAATAACTCTCAAGTGAGAACCTACCTCTATTTTAACATTAACCATTAATCACATCTACCAATGTTCACTAGGTCAACAGGAAGAGTGTGTCACTCAACATGAGAAGCTGAGTCAGGGAACAAAGAGTCAACTAGATGTAGGATGCAGTAATCAACAGGGGTTAAAGTCACTAGTAAAAATTGAAATATTTTCATGCAGAAGCTGGAAAATGAACCAAACCAATTAAACTTCTTTGTGGATTTTTTCTTGTGCAAAGAACTGGAAATGCTGCACACTACTATTGACAGCACATTTAAGTCTCTGAGGCATGCTTTAATAGTGAGAAGCATTTATGCAGTGCTGTAGGTACTCAAACACCCCTCACAGATAGGAGATTTAGCATCACCATTTTACTGGTGGGGAAACTGAGTCAGGGGATGAGGTGACTTGCCAAAAACCTCATAGAAATCCAGGGTAGAGGCAGGATTAGAGTCCTTGCTTCCAAAGCTGCGTTCATTCCTCCAGCCCGCCTTTTAAAGCCAATGTAATTTGAAACCTAAATATGCAGCCAGTAAGGGAAGGTGAGTGGAGAAGGGGAACTGAATGGCATGGGGAATTTGCAAGAGGAAAAGGAGCCTTTCACATCTCAATACCTGGTTCCAATATTGCTTAGTTCAGCTGCAAATGAAGGTTGTTTCTCTGACCAGGCCTATACTGGGGGCAAAATTCAGGGGCAGTCAATGGGAGTTACATAAGTTACTCAGAGTAGCTTGCCTAACCCCCATTGACTTCATTTCTATGCGTGGCTGTCGCCACTGTGCTGCATCCATGGGAAATGTGTTCCTGTCGATGCAGCGTTATGCCACATGAGAGGGTGGTTTTATTGGCTCGACTTCCGGATAGATTGACCACTCAATAAGTCCAGATAAATCAATCTGAATTTGCCCCGTGTAGACATGCCTTCTATAGTGGCCTGTGTGAATCAAGTCTGTGGTCTCAGTCCATTTCCCCAATGCACAGCTGCCTTCATCGTGCAAACTTCCGTCTTAACTGATGCCCTTGCTGGCAATGGAACAGAGTGAGTAAGCCTGGGCTATTTCTGCAGCCCTGTGGACACTGTGGCTCGAGTACCATCCAATGAGCTAGAACTATATCACTCGGGGAGGATGGAAGTGAGATGTGCCCGAGGTCAAATTTTCAAAGGCACTGACATGACTTGACAATTCAGTCCTATTTCAATAAGTGAGTTAGGCACCTAGGAGTCTAAGTCCCATTGACTTTAAGAGTCTTCTGAAAATGGGAGTTAGGAGCTTTAGAAAATTTTACCCTATGCATCATGCACAGACATCAAAGATACAACCGTCACAGGCTAAGATGGTGTACATGTGACAGCCACCATATTGGCCAACACAACAGGGATCCAGCTGGGCACCTCAACAGGTAAAGACATGAACCACTAACATTCCCTAGCCAAGACTCTAAGGGTGCGTGTACAGTTACAAATTAAGTCAACTTAAGGAGGCTTAAGTCGACTTAATTTACTCCGTGTCTACACTGGGCTTTCATTAATTCAACTTAAGCTGCTCCTTAAGTCGAATTAACGAAAACTTAGTTCGAATTAATAACGCCTCATTTTAATTCGAACTAGCGCTTAAGTTGACTTTATTAAGTTGACTTAAGCCAGTGGAGATGCAGAGGAGGATCTTTTTAAGTCAACTTAAAACATTAGATTGACTTAATAAGGTCGAAAAGGGGCCACGTCTACACTTGAAAAGTTAAGCCCACTTCTGTTAAGTCAACTTAATAAGGTCCACTTTAAGTCAACCTTATAAGTCGACAACTTTTCTAGTGTAGACATAGCCTAAAAGATTCATGTCCTCTGCAGTTCAGGCACATGAAGACATGGAACAAACACTCACCAGTGGTTTGCACAAACCATTCCTGCTGTCCAGTAAATTAAATTGGGTCCCACATACCTTGTACTTGTACCGTGTATTACTGACTACAAATAACTCAAGCTAAGATCATAAGGGCCCAGTCCTTGAGCATTTCAAGGTCCCAGTCTGTCCCCTCACCCAGAACATAGACTCAACATTTGTTTAAAACACTATTCTGTGGGTCAGAGATTCTTGTGGCAGCAGAAGAAAGGGCCATGCTAAATTAGTGTCAAGCCATGTACAACGGGCCTGGATCAATCCCTCCACAACTGCACCTAGCATGGAGGTGTATCAGCGAAATTGAAGATGGGAGTGACAGCAATGCCACCGTACCCTGTGACTTCCCAAAGCCACTCTTTGGGTGTACGGCAGAATTGAGTCAGGAATTAGGTCAGTAAGGGGGCAGGCAGGAGCTGGGAAGGCTGCGGGCAGGGCCATCCTTGGGGGGCGAGGCAAACGGGGCGATTGCCCCGGGCCCCGCGGTAACATGGGCCCACACTGTCCTGCTCCCAGCAGGGCAGTATGGGGCCCAGGCCACAGCCCCCCCACGGCTGCACTTCCCCCTGCTCCCTTTGGCAGCAGGGCGAGCCAGGAGCACATCCCCTGGCTGGTCCCTAGGCCAGCCCTGCTCCCTGCCCCCAGGGCGGAGCAGGCAGGCCCAAGAGCAGGGCCGGTGCTTGGGTCCCGGCCTCTGGGACGGCTGTGGCCATCTGGGGTCCTGGCTGCAGTTGAGGCGGCAGCAGCTTCA
This sequence comes from Pelusios castaneus, assembly GCA_007922175.1. NCBI lineage: Eukaryota > Metazoa > Chordata > Testudines > Pelomedusidae > Pelusios > Pelusios castaneus. The sequence continues at coordinate 12,939,713 of ML685755.1, forward strand.
GCCGGGGAAGGCTCCCCACCACCTGGGGCCGCGGCTGCAGCCGCAGCTCCCCGCCACCCAGGGCTGCGGCCGTGGATCTCCTCTGCCCGGGTCCAGGGCCACGGCTCAGCCTCAACTCCCCGGGGCCGGGGAGGCGGTTCCGCGGCTGGCTCCCGGGGGGGACCAGGGTTCCTGGGGGGTGAAGCATGCCCCCCCGCACTCCCAACCAGCATGTGGGGGTGGGGGCCCCGCCTAGGCCGTCTGGCCCTGGGCCCCACTCCCCCCTAGGGACGGCCCTGGCTGCACGGTACTCAGCCAGGCACTGCTCATGCTCTAGCCCGCATTATCTTATATAGCGAGCATTGGGTCTCTGTCGAAAAAGCTCTTCATACACACAGAGGAGTGGCTTAGGGAAACCTGGACAGTACAGGAGCATGGCTCTTTTAGAAGCTGTGCTGAGATCGGGGAGAGAGGGACAGAGAGCTGTGGGGAGGCAATGAGGGCCATGGATTTCAGGGAGCAAAGGCAGTATCCACTCACTGGTCCCACGCACAGGATGTTTTTGTTTCCTAGTTAAGAAAGTTGGAGGATGACAAAAATCAATGAATATAATTACCATTGTTTTTACTCAAAACAGGTGATCTCTGCAATAAAGCCCTCAACTATCGAAGACTCGCATTTCTCTTCATATAGGAAAACACACTTCATCGTACATGGATTTGATAGCTCCGCAAAATTTGCCTGGGTGGTACAGATGTGCGTGGTAGGAGAGAAATTTTCCAACTTCCAACTTTAATTGCAGCCACATTCAATTGCTGCTTTTTAAATTCCGGAAGGGTAGCCATGTTAGTCTATTGCAGAAAAACAAACAGAGCCCTGTGGCACTTTTAAAGACACATAGATTTATTAACTGCATGAGCTTTCGTGGGAGAAAATCCCACTTCATCAGACACTTTGAAGATGGGAAATTTACAGAATGGGAGCTCCCATTCTGCTTTTTAAATGTTAGTGTTACGTTTCTACGTTGACAATCACCTGGTATTACTAATGAGCAAGAGGTACTAACCGATATTAACAACTTTAATAATCACCTCACCCTTTTCATGAATGTGGGTGTGTGGGTGAACTGGACTGTATGTTCCACGTGGCTTACACAGGAAATGAGAATGCGGGATGAGGTTTATGGGTGTGCCTGTTTTTGTAGTAGTTTGGGCTTTGAAAGCATAAACACCACTTCTGGTGGCTCCTGCTTCTTCTTAGGTGGTTTGGGGAGATAACAGTAATAATATGTTGCTCTGATACGGTTCCTTTTATTCACAGATGTCAAAATGCTTTACAAAGATTAGTCAGTGTCATTATCCCCATTTAACAGATGGGGAAACTGAGGCACACAGCTGTGTAATGACTTGTCCATGGTCACCTAGCAGAGCCAAAAACAGAACCCTGTATTTTCTGTGTTGCTATCAACTTGGCTACACCACCTCTCAACCGGAGGAAGCTATCCCTCTGTCAGCACCACTGACAAGCCAGCACTGAAAATGTAGCCCCAATCTCACAAAATTATTATTGCTCATTATGTCCATTTACATAATGGAGTAAATTTTACTTTGGACAAAGTAATGGAAAGCAATGATATATGAACATATACACAAAGCAAAAGAGACTCTTCTTCCAAAAGTAGGGCTCCTACTCAGCAAAGTAAAAGGAGAAGTCTGGGCCTCAGCAAACAAATCAGCAAGTGGACTGTGAAAACAGAGAAAGCCTATGGCACATGGCTCCGGGGAAATCTGTTTACCCTCAGGATCAACCTAAATTTTGCATAACTTGGCTATAGATAATATTTAGGCACCGACATTATGAAGACTTCAACACTTGCTTAACTATATATACGGTTAGTAACGGCCCTACTCAGAGTGAGTAAAATTAAGCACATGCAAGTCTTAGCAAGTTCCCCTGAGAAGTTAGATTTTCTAATGGAGAGGGTGTTTAGTTTTATTTTGGTATAATGCCAAGACTACAATGTTCTAAGAACTAATACTGCAACTTAATCTTTCATTTGCTTCTAGTGGCGTGAGGTTTATTGAACAGTGCTGAAGCCATGGTCTTGCTATTTCCTACCCATTGCAGAAGAGAGGATAAATTTTAAAACTAAGGAGACAGAGGCTATGTCTACACTTGTAAATTTAGGTCGACTTTAGCTAAAGTTGACTTAGCATGTCTACACCTAAATTTAAAGTTGACTTTGGGGAGAACTTACAAAGTCAACTTAGAGCGTCCACACTGGACGCCTAGGTCGACTTCTAGGGGCCAGGGGGACCTAGGGCAGGTCCACAGGGGTGGGGGGGTCACCCCTTGCCCAGTGCCAGGGGGCTCAGCCTTTGCCCCATTGTACCTGGGTACAATGGGGCAAAGGGGGACAGGGACTCTGGCAAGGCATAGGGACAGGGTGGACAGGACTCTGCCCTGCCCTGTGGGGGGGGCATGCCAGGCTCCCCCTGTTCCCCCTGGGAGGGAGGGCAGTGGTGGAGTCCTGGAGTAGCCCTAAGTCAACTTAGGGCTACTCCAGGTCTACACTGGCCTAAGTCGACTTGAAAAAGTCGACTTTAGGCTTAAATCGAATTAAAATGAGGTGTAATAAAGTCGACTTAATTTTCATTAAGTCGACTTTATTTTCCTTAAGTCAACTTAAGCAACTTGCTTAAGTCGACTTAAGGAAACTGTAGTGTAGACGCAGGGTAAATTAAGTCGACTTAAGCAAGCTTAAGTCGACTTAATTTACAAGTGTAGACGCACCCAGAGAAAAAGAGTGTGTACAGACCTACAGATTTCTTGTACTCAACAATACTTGTCTGTAAAATTGAAAACAAATTTAAACATTAAATATATCTTTATCCAAAGGTCAGCTCACTATTGAGTAGTTCCTGCTGAAAGAATAAAGCAAGTGAAGGCTAGAATAGCAATATGCTGACCTGATTTAGCACACAATTCAGGACCTTCCATACCCAAAATTCTCAGTTAAGGCAGGTGGAAAATTTACCACTGGAACAGTTTTTCAATAGAAAATTGGGGTTTTGACAATTATTTTTTGTGAAAAGTGTCAATTTTCCATGGGATATTTCTAGTTTTCAGAAAACTAAACCTTTTCTAAATTAAAATGGTGTGCTTTTCAGTGAAAGTTTGACATTTTACAGGGGAAAAAGTATTGTCCAACCAGTTCTTTACTGAAATCAGAGCACAATTACTGGAATAATCTTAGATACTTAGGAAAGATAAACACCCCAAGATCAAAACTACCCTAAAAAGTCATTACACAACAAAGAATTAAACCTAAATATTTCAATACCTTCTCAGTGGAGGTTGTTTTAGAATGTCTTTTTATGCAAAATACTAATCTTAAAATGGAAAATAAAAAGTTCAATATACAGTATTTCCACTGTCTCATGTTATACAGGAGATTAATTGAACACAAAAATGGTCAGGCTACAGTGTGGTTTCTGAACCTGCTTAGGGGCACGAGAGGGACTAAGAACCCCCCGTCCTTCCCTCACCCCCAAACACATCCCTTCGTGTCCTCCCCAATCCGTGCATCCAGACATAGTGATAAACTAGTGCACCAATCCAAACCACTCCCAACAGGAAACAGAGCCATGGCTACTCTAAAAAGAGCAAATACATGGTTAATAATAACCCATCATCATCAGATTACTGGTCCCCTAGAGCAAAACAGGGAGCAAGGAAGGAATCCAGTCTCTAAGACATGCAGCCTTGTGAAGAGGACAGATTATATAGATGCACAGTGCAAATTAATGTTTGCACTCTTATTATAGTAAATGCTGAATCATGATGGGAAATTAGAGCAACCCCATGGGCCACATCTCAAGAGGGGCTCAGCTATCAGTAACCTTCCCTGATGAAACAGAACAGTGAGTGCTCAGCAACTCTCAAGATTTGACACAGCGTCCTTTTAAGCTTCTTGCATTACTTTTTTGTTGTTGTTGCTTCTCTCATTTTGTTTCAGCTATTTGATTTTCTTTATCCCACACTTAGGCTTCAGCCAGCTAATAAATTACTGCAGAAATAGCGGTTTTGCATTGTGATTTCTTCTAGGGAACATCTAACTTTTGAAAGCTTCCAGTGTAGAAATTGCCACTCTGTAGCTTTCCGTTAGACACCTCCCATTCGGTTCTGAGCCCCTCACTCATTTATCAGAATTGAAGATAGCTTTAAAATCAAGGGTTTCACTAAATGGTGTATGGAGACCATATGAAATGATCAGACATTGTATACAGCAATAAATCAGTTTACAGTTTGATCTGAAATAAGGCTTTATTGTGACAAAAATTGAAAAATATTTTGATTAGGCTCTGTTTCTATGACTGACAAAATTTCCATCATACTGTGATTCATGAAAAGACTCCTGTTTTAATATGTGTAGGTGATGTAGTAAAGTGCTGTCCTTTGTAAACAACTAGAAATCTAGATTCCCAATTTTACTTAATGATTCCTTTTGGTTTAAGTTGAAATGGTATTTTCCCATATGCTTTCTTAACTACTTTGCTTTCTGGCTTCATACTAGCGGCTAGTGAAAGTGGAAGATGCAAACTGCATTGCTGTAGACTGGGCTGATGGCGCAAGAGATCGGTACATCAATGCAGTGAACAACGTCCGTGTGGTGGGGGCAGAGATTGCTTATTTCATAAATACTCTTAAGGTAAAAAAATATGAATTTTAAGTCACTGTTTAAAGCTAAGATTCATAGGAACATAATGGGTTTACGTAAATGGTGTCTCTGTGCTCTGATTTTGGTTTATGTGACAGAAAAGTATGATTAAAACAGTTAATGTTTTGGAAAGTGCTGAAAATGCGGCAGGTAGTTGAGAAACCACCAAAGTAAGGATACTCCACACAGCCACAAACGGTACTAAGGTCTGATCTACACTTGCCACCATTTTCGGCAGCAGTTGGAGAGATGCTCAAGCTATCTCAAATAACTTGCACTTCTCCCTTCGACTTTCTAACACCCACTTACCCCTGTGGCTCCACTGCGCTGAGTCGAAAGGAAATGTTGTCCCTATGACTCAGCGGTACTCTTCTTATGGGGGTGGAGTTACTGAGTTGAATTCCGGATCGATTGAGTGGGTCTTCACTGACCGATCAAACCGACAGTGGTAAATTTGCTGCTGCCAGTATAGACTTGGCCTAAGACATGTCCTGAAGAATAGTACTTTGATAGAAGTGACTAATTAACCTATAAGGCCAGTAGGTGGCAATATCTCTTTGCTTTCGCAACTGTATTTGTATATTCACTGTGAATGAGGCGTCCTACACAGGACTCGTAAAAGTGATTCGTAAATAGTTGTTAAGAACACATTGAGATAAAGTTACATTCTCAATTTAGCAATTCACTTCGAAAGCAAATAGAGGCTGCGAGCAGTCCAGAGGCTCACTTAATACTCTTGGACTTCTTCCAAACGGGTAGCTGTTTTACTGAAACAGACTAACATGAACAAGGAGTCCTGTGGCACCTTAAAGACTAACAAATTTATTTGTGCATAAGCTTATGTGAGCTAGAATCCACGAAGTGAGTACTACCCACGAAAACTTATGCCCAATCAAATTTGTTAGTTTTTAAGGTGCCACAGGATTCCTTGTTTGTTTTTAAAGACTAACAGATTTATTTATCGCATGCGCTAAATAAATCTGTTAGTCTTTAAAAGTGCCACAGGACTCTGTTGTTTTTCTGCAACAGACTAACACAGCTACCCCTCTGGAACTTGTTTGTTTTGTTCAACTTCTGGTTCTGATGTCTGGCTGCAGGGTATAAATAATCCTATAATAAATCCTCTAGCTCTTTAATAATTCCTGCACAACAGATTCTCAAAATTATCCCAGGACTTCCCTGTTAACAACCCTCTTCTCCTGCCTCAGCTGCCAGTTCCCAGCCTCTGTGTGACACAACGACAAAGGGTTTCCAACTCAGGCACCTAAATCAACGTGGCTGATTTACAAAGGCATCGACATGTTCTTTAAATAGAGTTTGTGGATTCTCAATAACTATGAGGATCAGGACATTTATTTAGCTAAGGACATATGGATTTAGATGCCAAACATTAAAAATCTATGTCTGAAGGTTTTGGCCAAGGTGCTCAAGACTCCACTGATACAGTACAGCTTTGCGAACACTAGCCTCTCAAGGGAGCATCCTCAAAACTTGTTGCTTGATAGATCCTGTCATTTCCACCATGGTGGCTTTGTTCCCATGCCTCTACTCTTCCTCCTATACAAGCCCCCATTACTTACTGACCTCCTTCCACAAAGAGTCATCTCATTTCCTTGGACAAGGAGTCCCCAGCTGCTTATGAGATTTTTGTCTCCCTCTCATTTTAACATGGCTGTATTGTGGAGTGGTTTTTCTCCACACCCATGCTTCTCCACAATGAAAATACTGCCATATTGAAATCCCTGCATATATAGTTCTTGGGTTTCTACCTTCTTCTCTCCTCCCTGACTGGCTTTTTTCCTCTGAGATCTTTAGTAGGCTATGCACTGATTTTTTTAGAATGTGGTTTAAGCATTTCTCTCCCATCAGTTGTATAGCCCAGTGCCGTTGGCCAAAGCCCTGAGTTTGGGCACAAAATTCAATCCCACCCAGGCCAAACTATTGGCTACCAACTGAAGGATCCACAACAGAGAGGGTTCATAGCCAGATATTTTCTCTTTATGCCTAACTAAATGTGAGATTACTGAATTATGACTGAATCTAAATATACTAAAGTGTGTATGTTTTCCACGAACACACTATTTGTGAGGACTCAAACAGGATTTTGTGCATTGAACTCTTCACTTGGCAACAGTCACAGATAACTCAAACTTCTGTGGCTTTATGAATGGCTAAGAGGAATTATTAGGAGATATTTGGTTAGAACTTAGCACAGACACATACTAAAATCATTGGCAAAAATTATAAGGAGTGTGGGTTACAATGTAAATTGGTGGTTTTCAAAGTTTTTTTCTCAAAACCCACTGAAAAAAATCATTGATGCCCATGACCCAACAACTACATCTTTGAGCAATGCATTCCCGTCTTTTGGCGGCGGAAGCAGGGAGTACCGTGACCCAGTGCCTGAGGGTCTGTGACCCAGTCCTGGGTCCCAACCCTACGTTTGAAAACCACTGATGTAAATTGAAAACCTGGGATTCTTCCATTGAAATGTGAAAACATTTTAAAATACTGTAGCCAAGGAGTTTTTTCTGTAATATTTTCTATTTCTCAATCAAGGAAGACAAGCAAATATGGCTGGATGCCTAGAGTTTTGGTACTCTGTATGCAGATACAAATTAGGTTTGGACTCCAGTCATTGTCCCTTCCGAAGACACAGAAATTTCAACCTCTTGGATTGAATAAACTCCTGTACAGCGCCTATACATCAATTAATCTCCCCTTAAACCTCCAGGCCTATGTGAAACCTGAAGGGTGTATAGTCCTTGTAAATGACCCTTCAGCACAGAAGTGGATGAATTTCATCACATCCAAGCTTCCTGAAGACGTGCTCAAGGGATGACTTGATCATACACTCTAAATACCTATATGGGGAACAGAATTTTGATCAGAGGGCCCTTCTGTCTAATAGGTAAAGGTATATAAAGATCCAGTGGCTGGAAGCTAGACAAATTCGTACTAGAAATGAGGGTGCACATTTTTAATAGTGCAGGTGCTTAAGTTACTTTGAAACAACTAACCAAACATTGTGATGCCTTCTCCATCACTGGGAATCTTTATATCAAGGTGGGATTTGGGGGACAGGGGGCAAAAAATCCTGTTCTAGTTCAACCAGCAATTATTACAGAGAAGTCCTATGGCCTGTGTTATGCAGGAGGTCGGACTAAATCATCGTAGTGGTCCCTTCCTGCTGTATAATCATTGAAAATAAAGTATCTTCTGTGTTTGACATGTAAAATGTATATTCTATCTATATTTTTCTTTCTTTCTTTCTTTTTAAACACACCAGAAAATGTTTCAATACTCCCCTTCTCATATCCATATCATTGGCCACAGTCTGGGCGCCCATGCTGCGGGAGACGCAGGAAGAAGAATACGAGGCATCAGAAGAATAACTGGTACGCTAATAACCAAGATGGAATTTTATATGATATGTTCTGTAAGACTCAGACTCTTTAGGTCAGAAGGGACCACTATGATCATCTAGTCTGACCTCCTGCCCAACGCAGGCCACAAAACCCTCACCCACCCACTCCTGCAATAAACTGCTAATGACTGAGTTATTAAAGTCTTCAAATCATGATTTAGGACTTTAAAATACAGAGAATCCACCAGCAAGTGAGCCATGCCCCATGCTATAGAGGAAGGCAAAAAACCCCCAGAGCGCTAGCCAATGTGCTCTGGGGGAAAATTCCCTCCCAGCTCCAAATATGGAGATCAATTTAAACCCTGAGCATGTGGGCAAATATCACCAGCCAGTCACCTAAGAAAGAATTCCCTGTAATAACTCAGAACCCACCCCATCCAACCTCCCTTCCCAGGGAAGAAGCTTGTAAAACTGGCCTCAATGAGTCAAGACGCTCTCCATTGAAAAAAACAAGCATATAGTTGTTTCTTCCACCAATCAGTGAATAAATTTGTTTCTCTTTAGGCTTGGACCCCGCTGGGCCCTTTTTTGAAGGCACTCCTCCTATTGTGAGACTGGATCCTTCGGATGCAAGATTTGTTGACGTTATTCATAGTAATGCTGCCCAATTTCCTGTTCTAGGTAAGGCCCCACATAAAAGCAAACATTGGCAGTAACTGTCATGACAATTGAGTTACCCAAGACATTTATGTCAAATCTGCATTTCAGGGTTTGGAATGGTTAATACCACTGGCCATCTTGATTTTTACCCAAATGGAGGAAGTATAATGCCTGGATGCAATGAATTAGTTATTCCAGAGACAAAGAAAGAGCTACAGGCTTGCTTAAAAGGTAAATCTATTTCAAACACCTGCAGCATTAACTCACAGTATTATAGTTCTGAACATGGCCAATAGAGCCTTCTTGAAGGTTTTGTTTTAAAAAATGGCTTTGGATACTTGATGATGGGTGGATAAAAGCATGAAACAATGAGGGCCCAGATGACAGCAATGATGGCTTGCGGCTAGTGTAGGAGAAGAAACAGTCACACAGAAGATGTAGGATCAGCCTGAATTTCCATAATTAGATTGTGGATTTGGTAAGCACAGGGGGCAGAGATCTGTCAGTGCTTCACTTGTAATGGGATGTGTCTGGCCAAGGTGAGGCTAATATCATGATTTCACCTATACTGGGGCAACATTAGCTCCCACTCTGGTATATATCCTGCAAATGCCACCTCTCACCATGCTCCAACCAGCACCAAGAAGATACTGAGCAAAGGCAAAAAGCCTCCAGACACTGGGGTTTGAGTACATCTCCCCTCCCCACAGCAGCATGACCACTGAGCATCTCTGAGAAGAGGGAAAGAATCTCTTCTCCACATGGCTTGGAATGGTGGATACAAAGCTTGTGGGTTCTTTATATTCTATTACGGTCCTTTGAATTGCATTCTTTACAGAACACTAACGCAGAAAATGATAGTGTCTTGTAACACGGATCAACAGCCACAACAAACAAAGTCATTTCACTTGAGGTCTTAGGCAGCTATGAACCCGCTCTTCCAGATCTGAGAAGTCAGTGCATTGGTTAAGTGAGGCAGAAACTTTTCGTATGCTGTTGACAACCAGAAACCCAGAAAATTCAAACAGAGAAATACAACAGGACTGTGTGGTTGGCCAAATGTAATAGAAGATGGTTTCATAAGAATTCATAATTTTGTTTCAGTAAGCAACTATCTTCCTACATGTGATCATTCACGCAGCCATCAGTTCTATTTCCACAGTATCCTGCATCCCAATGGATTTCTTGGCTATCCCTGCAGGACATACGAGTTCTTTCAGTCGGTAAGCATAACAGTCCTGGAATGGGTGAATGACAGAAATTAACAACTCTACGTTCACAGGTATACATCACACACACAGTCAGATACTATAGTGTCGCTGCTGTCCCTCCGCCTGACTGGGATCGGGACTCAGAGAGAATGAAGCTCCAAACAATAATGAAAAAATCCCAGCTGGTAGAGGGAAGGCATGTTGCAGGATATAGATAGATGTATTCAGTGGGTTTTTGTTTTTTTTTAAAAAAGTGTGCCGGTACTCAGTCCAATCTGGCCCCAACCCTGGCTGGGGACCCGAGGCAGGGCTGGCGTAGCGGTGGCAGACCGATCTAGCACTGGCCGGGAATCCAAGACCACCAGATCCAGCCCCACCCAGGGACCCGGGGCCTCCACCACCGGCGACAGGAGTAAGGGCCACATCGTTGGGGGGGGGGGGGGGGGGAGGAAGTGCTGGTACTCCATACCAGTGCGAACTGTCACAAAAAAAGCAGTGGATGCATTCTGGCTCTCAGTGGAAACCTGGGTCTCTGAAAATTCCACCAGTTCAAGAGAAACCATAGGTGGCCCCTCGGCTACACTTTCCATCAAAGGTGTACATCTAGCTTAAGTTTTGTACAAATCACAGGCTGAAAGAAAAAAAAAAAAAAGAAGTGAAACTGAAGGTTTCAGACCATCTTGGAAGTTAAGTGTACCCCTCATTTTTATGGGTAAACAATTAATAGGTTTCTCCTTCAGATGGATGAGCATAAATAATCAAACTAGAAATCGATATCAGAAACAGGCACATCCAAAGGCAGTGGAGTTAAATACGTTGGTGAGGGAATGGCCAAGGCTTTGGCAGCATCGGGGCAACTGCTTCAGCCTTCGTCTCCCAAGAGTTAGGATGAAAAGCAAAATATCCCACATTACCCAGATGCTCTTATTTCCCATAGGGAACCTGCTTCCCTTGTCCCAGAGAAGGATGTCCAATGATGGGTCATTATGCGGATCAATTTCCAGCTAAACTGGAGAAAAGAAACCAGAAATATTTTTTAAATACTGGAGCACTCCCTCCCTTCACTAGTAAGTGTCATTACATAATTAATTTGCCAAATGGATGTGTGTGGGGGAGGATGTGGGAGTTTGAAATGAGATGATATAAAGCTGAAAACTTTCTGTGCCGTTAGAAACTTCTGCTAAGCTAAATGGTGGCGCTCCGTGTCTCTATAGTAAAATAGTAATTCCCAACCACTGTGTCACGACACATTACTGTGTGTCGCACACAGCCGGAGGAGATGGCTGGATTTGGAGCGGGGGTGGGTGGGCTGGTGTGTACTATAGGGTCGCAAAATGTGTCATGTGTCACGACCTGTAAAAGGTTTAGAACCACTGTTTTAAAAGGAGTGTTTGTGGTATGTAAGGAAACTAAACCACGCTAGCAATCGATTTTTATTCGGCTTTTGTTTTGTAGGTTGGAGCCATATGGTATCTATCAAGTTGGCTGGCACAAAGAAAGTGAGGGGGGAACTAAACATAGTTTTCCATGGAACAGAGGGGTTCACGAAGCAATACCAAATTACCTGGTAAATTCAATGGCACAATATTAAGTTTTATGGTGCATCTGTTTCATGGACAACTCAATTTACAAGTCACATTTAAGCACTGCAGGCAACACACATTGCTCCTTGCTGCAGTCATGTTAGTTAACATGTTAAAACAAACAGGGCCTGTGGATGTCAGCTAATGCATACAGTAAGGACATGGAAATCTACTCCTTTTCCCAGGTTCTGTAGCATTTAACAAGCAGTCAGGAGTCTGATTTGCCTAGAGAAAAGGCTCAGCATTTCCAGCCAGCTAAGACAGATTGTTGATACTTCTAGAAAACACACAGGCCATACAACACGTGGTGAGCAGCTTTAACAAAGGCATTAACCTAGCCACTTCCATGTTAGCTTTATGACAGCTCGTTAGCATATTCACTACCACACGGTAACATGATTCTTGCTCTGCCACTGACTTGCTATTTCAACTCATGCAAGCTGCTTAACCCTGTGCCTCAGTCTACCTAATCTATAAACTGGACGTATTACCTATCTTGGCTATATTAAAAAGGTTTTATTAATGAAAAAAACAGCACAGAGATCTTTGGATAAAGGATGCAAGAGGTACCTGGCCTTTTGCAACCTAACTCCCACCTCTGTTCAGTCCTCCATCTCCCATTTGCTAAATTTTTAAACATGCACATTTGTATTTTCTCCCATGCTGTGCCTCATACTTGAGAGGGACTCTCTGTAAACATCCACAAAGCTACCTCATTATCCTTCTTCAAACTCTCCTCTCCCATGAAGTCTACAAAAAACCTGACAATGAATAACCTCCAGTGTGCAGAGACCACAACCTAACAAACAGGCCAATATTGTCTCATTGTGTCCTTTTACTCCCCCATCTGTCTGTCACCATCTGGTGACTCATCTTATTCTTAGATTGCAAGTTATTTGGGGTAGGGACCATCTTTTTGTTCTTTGTGTATACAGTATCTGGTACAGGGGGTTCTGGCCCATAAGTAAGGCTCCTAAGAGATGCTATAGAAATACTAATAATTATTAATAAGGAAGATGCAAAGTGTTATAATAAATAAGGACAACATGCTGAAAGTTCTTTAGATCCTGTCTTCATTCAGCGGGGTCCTACACTGTAACAAATAGCATCACTCTCCTCTTTCTCCTATTTGCAGTGGACTCCTTCAACAAGGTCACATTTATACTAAGTACATTAACCTTGAAATTAACCCTAGAAGTATTACAAAAATTGAATTTCTCTGGCATAAGAATATATTGACGCTGCTTTGGGCCCAGCTGGGAGCAGAAATGGTCAACATAGTCAATGAACAAGATGGACATGTGTAAGTACATTTGTTCTACACTTCATTTTATTCATTTATATCAAAAAGGCAAATTTTACATTGCAATTTGCTCCTAAAGATAAAATTTACCCCTATGCAAAGAGCTAGCATTCAAGAGCAAGACCCACTACAGTCCCATGTAAATCCTCCACAGAGAGCTTAAATGAGAGCTAAAGGCAGTAGGCACACAAGCATTAAGTTGCCTTTCTGCATGCAAATGGATTTCATCCAAGAACAGTTCTGGTTTTAGGCACAAACCAAGTAAGCCATGCGTTAGAGCCTCATATTATGAGGGGCCTCTAAATATGTCATAGATCACTAAGAAGATTTATCATAATTGCAACTGATAATGCAAATAAGACTTTCTGCAAGATGTATGTTTTATTTAGTTATTTTTCGTTGCATCTTTGCTTATGCTTATATGCAAATATAATGGTTTATCATTTATTTTTTCATTACCCTTTCTGTTATAAGGAAATACAATTTTTTCTCTTTATTTTTTATGGTATGCGGCCTCTGAATCTTGACATAGCTTATGGCCTCAGCATGTCTTAATCCAACCCTGCCCAAGAAGCTATGTGCATTCAGAAAAGTTAAGTAGAGTAGCTCTGGAGACTCTGGGTAGGGTGACTGATTTCAGTCATTTATATCATCACTGTGTTTCAAAGTTGGTGTAGGGGGGACTAACATCTGTTTAATCTAATGTATTTCTGGGAAGGAGGTCCCAACACTTTGTGGCTTCTGTAAACTGAGCTCATTGCACACAACAGGGGCTTCCTTGAATCCTCCCATTCTCCTCTGCAAGCTCCCATCCCCTCTCCTTTTCATTGCCTCCATGCACCTACCCCCTGACACTTCCCCATGCTACAGACAATCAACCCACCACTCAGCAAGTTAAGCAGCAGCATCTGACATGTCTAGACAGCAGCAGCAGAAGGCCACAAAGAGATTCCTCTGCCCTGAGCACCAGGCAGTCTTGGGGCCCTAATTTTCCATTCAATCAGGTTTTTTTCTGGTGTTCAGATTTTGCCCCCAAATCAATAGGGTGTGCCTATTGATGCCTAGAACATTCCCTGAACTTCTGAAACTTATCGAGTTACAAAGGGGGAGCCGTGTTAGTCTAGGTCAGCTAAACAAACAAGGAGTCCTGTGGCCCTTTTAAAGACTAACCAATTTATTTACCGCATGAGCTTTCATGGGAGAAAATCATCAAACAGAAGTGGGATTTTCTCCCACGAAAGCGCATGCGATAAATTAATTGGTTAGTCTTTAAAAGGGCCACAGGACTTCTTGTTTGTTTTGCTGCAACTTACCAGGAAAAGGCCACAGAGCTTAGTGTTAGATTTCACTTTGCTTGGTCCAAAAGCGAACTAGGGCACCGCCACCACTGAAGGGTGGCTCTTTTATTACACTCTGTATGAATATTTGTCAAATAATTTTTAAAAAAAGACCAACCATGAACCTTGAGGTTAGCATTTCTGCAACCTGACTTTCCCATAAGTACCACCCTCCAAGCAGCGCACATCAGCCAGTTAGCGCAGGTTACTCCAGATGTATCATTTGTTTACTACAACACATAGTCATCTGCCCGTTATCACCCACTACGGGTAAGTTTACAGGGTGAGGGATCTATGATAGAGGACACGAAGTTTCCAAAGAAAGTGACAAATCACCATCCTCTCTTGGACCTCACTCGATGTCAACCCGGGTTTGATTTACCGCAAAGGCACTGGAACCTTCTGAACCAGCTTCATGCTGATCATGGAATTTGCATTGCAGTGGAATTTTAGTGGCATTTAGAGACAGTCCATTGGCAACCACAAACCACGACACCTATTGTTGAAGGCTGCAAAATGACTCAACTTCCTGGAGGTCTTTGTACCTTAAACGTTGCTGCTAAGAACACTGTGGGGCTTGGCTTGACAGGATTCCATATGCCATATAACTAAGACATTTTCAAAGAAGGTATTTCCAGGAGCATCCTCAGGGAAACAAAACTAGTGCCATATTTTTGTTAAAAAAAAAAATAGGTCAGAACATCAACATAACAGACTTATTAAAGGGTAAATGCAGGCTCCTCCGTGTTTGGAATTACCCAGATAAACCCATTCCTAATAAGATCATCATATGAAATGGCTCTGAATGTGCACAGATGGCTGTCAAGAAAACTGAAGATAACACTGCACGCTCATGTAAATATATGGTGTTTCATCATCTCTTATCACCCCTTTATACTATTCGGCCAAACTTCCATTCCGTACGTGGAGTACCCCTCCTTCCAGAAGTTCAGAGTCTTAGACTATCAAGATTATGGCTGGCAGCTCTGTTAAGTCAACACATGTAACCAGTGTTCCTAACTCCGTTGGAAAAACCATTTGTACTGAAATATTGACTGTCACTGTTTTTTTTCCTCCCCCAGGTCTATATATTGTGGCAATGAAAGCGTGAAATATGGAATTCCACAATTACTTACACCTTGCTAAATTATATCACATTAAATATAGTGGCTGTATTATCTGCAACCATGAAGACGACCAGTTCCATCTCATGGGTTGTTTTCGCACACAGCTGTTGATGGAACATAATCCTTAAATAGGTTGTTTTCTCAGCTCTGTGAAAACACATTGATGGGTTTTTCAAGCAAGAAGTGATTGTTTTCAGTTTAGACAAAGTCCACTTCCTTTGCAAGAAAAAGGGGCAGGAGCCACTAGAGCCCATGTGTAGATACACTGATAAACACTGTAATACTGACTCAATCTATTCAAACAGTCCCTCAGGCAAATAAAAACATTTCCAACTGTGTTGCATTTGCAAGATTCTCTCTCTCTCTCTCTCTCTCTCTCTTTTTCTAATGTGTTTAGATGGCATGCAGTCTCAAAACAGCCTTAAACACATGCTGAGAGTACACACTGAAAACCTCTTTGTAGTTTGTTGCTGTTTTAATGCATTATAATAAAATACAGTAAATCACTACACTTAACATACACTATATGTACGAGATAAGGACAGACACACAAAAAACTAAGTCGCCATTTCAGTGTAAGTCAAAACTACCCATTAGACAGGGCAATTGCAGACAAACATTTTAAAAAGTAAAATGTTCCCCACTTACGGAGAAACTCCAGGATTAAGTGGTAGAGTTATGACATAGCTGTACATTACAGAGGGGCACCATCCCTATAGAAGCTCCAAGAGGAACTCTGAACAGTGCCTTGCCAAGCTCCCACATAGCCACTGTGCCTAACTGGCCTGGCCAGCCCTGCTAGCTGTCATGGAGAAGCAGCAAAGCTACGGCCTGCTCTTGAGTGCCCTCCCTGCGCACAGGTGTATACCACAGTGGCACTCACTCTATGAAGTCCTGATGACAAAACCTGCCACGATGCCAAGCTTCTGTGCAATGGAGTGAGTTGGGGGTGCAAGAGGAGGATAACTCCATATGTGCTCTCTTCACACCTTGCACAACTGAGCAAGTATTCAGAATTCAGCCCGCCCCTGCACCTGATTTGCACTGAAATAAGAATTCATCGTAGCCACATGCTTCCAAAAACCTGATGATATACAAGCCAAACTTGTCTAAGTTACTACTGTGACAGATGTGGTAATTGCTTGCAAATCCTACACTCCCTTTATTCAAATAAATTAAACCCTACTGAATTAAGTTTCATTATCTTAGGAGTTCACCATATTAAAAATGCAAATGTTTCTCTGTTATGCTAGGATTGTATGAAATGCTTCTAGGAGGGAGACATGACTAATACAAAACCCTTTCTTAGAGAGCATCAAAGGGCTATTTTAAAATAATGGCCACATAAGAAGGAACTTTTGGGATAAACAAAGTTCAGTGGATCCACTAGGAAATACCTGGGTGGAGGACATGCAAATATCTCACCTCCAGACCCAACTTTTGAAAACTTCACTCTTGGGGAGGGGATCACCTGTTATATCAAGACACAATTAGGGGCCCAACTGTATAAAGTAATGACTCACAAATCTGATCCAAGCTGGTTATGAACCTCTAACCACAGAAAAACCCCTTTGTGTGGTTTGAAGCACTGTTCACTGGCCAGAGCCCTAGCTGGAGTTGGGAGGACCTCCGATAGGCTTATCAGCAAGGCTATGTAGTATGTTTTCTTTGTATGAATAAATGTGCTTGCTCAGCAAGAGTTGACTCATTAGTTAACTGTGGGCAGTGATGCTGTTAGCAGCCCCTGAAGAGACAGCAAGGCAGGCTGGCTGAGGCAATCTGATTTACTAAGGAACTCCCAGCATAGGCAGGGAACTGTGCAACCTGCAAAAAGCCTAGTCAGGAAGAGAAGAGGTGTATGTCTACTCAAGAAAGGGGGGGGGGAGAAGGGGGAGCAGGGAGACTAAGAATGGGTTCCACCCTTGCTGGCCCACAGAGACAAACACAAGTGCAATTAGTTGCCCTAATTACTACAGTGCCCTGTTACTCTGAATCCCCTACTCCTGGGTAAGCCAAACACTGGGGGGGGGGGGGGATAGGGGCTCCTGGGTTTCCCATGAGTATTTGTGGCCACACCAGCACCCTGAGAATAAAATACTGGGAAGACAGACTGCAATTGAATGAAGCCCTTGTACACCAAGAATTTGTGAAGGAAAAATCCACCAAGGAGACAACAAAGCCTAAGGGGAAGGATCCTCAAAGGGCTACCCCAAAGGGCACCCTAAATATATCACAACTGTCCCATCAAGGCTGCTAGGGAACCCAAAGCAAGACAGATGTATGCTGCACTCCTGTTCCCGCACCCACCCCAGGGCAGAGCCAGAGCCAGAGGCACTCTTACCTTAGGGCATGATCTCTGCTGCTCAGAGACTCCTGAGGATCCAGGGGGCTGAGAACAAACCAGCTGCACCTGCATGAAGCTGAGAGGACACCATTTTGGAATGATGGGGGGGTGTGGCCCTGGGGTTGCTGCAGCTTTATAACCTCAGGCAGCCGCCCATGGTGGCAGAAGGGCAGTCTTAGGCCAGAAATTGCAAATACAGCCTGAAGGGTGTTCAGTGTCTCTGTTTCTATCTTGTTTTCTTGCTGTGTCTCTCTATGAGTGGATGGTGTTGCTGTGCTCTGGCTTCTTGCTACTGAGCAGGAGGGTAAAGGGCACCCTGTTTTAGTAAGTGTAAGGAGCACACAGACACATGTTATTAAAACATATACAAATGGAGGGGCTGCAGCCATAAGGAGGTGGAACCAGAAGCCCACAAAGCTGAGGTCCAGGCCAAGGAAGGTAGTAGCAGCATGTCTTGCAAGGATTTAGTATTATTTAAGCTGACAGTGTGAGGGTGGTTTAGTCAATCCACTTTCTGGGGCACTTTATTAAAAACCTATCTTTAAAATAGCAATCTGAGCCTTTGCAAGCAGCAACTATGTGGTGTGTAGCAGGAAAGTTTCCTAGCTCTTTGGTGCAGGGAGTCTGCATTGCATCACAATTACCATAATCTGTGCTCCCTAGGAAAACTGCAGCATAGTAGTAATATAAATAATTTCTAATACCTGCCATGCTCCTCTTGTGTGCCATGCAATCTTCCATGCATGCCTCCTGGCCACAGACTTGCTCAGGCCTATATCTAAGCGCTGATACCATGCATGCCTTAGAACATACGCAGCCATAGGCAGCAAGATTGTACAATACAATTTCTCTTTTTGAATCCATTGCTGTGTTGTTCTTGGTTATTAGACTAATATACAATATTTTGTTCATACCATATCAATAAGGCACCAGCATCCAGCTGAATACAAAACCTTTTAGAAACCCAAAATCAGCAATAAGTGTCTCAGGTGTTCCTACAATGTTTTTTTAAAAAAAGAAGTTGATAGGAACAACATCTGGTTACGCTGAAATCAAAGTTGTGACCACTCAGATTTTCCAGGAAGCCCAGAAACACTGACCTAGACAGATGGCCCTCTCTCACCAAAACTTGTGATTTTATTATGAGTCTAATTATATTTGGTTACCTTTGCAGAGCTCAGCGACTGAAATCTGGTTTTTACTTGAGAATCTCACCTTTTGTTTTTTCTTTAAAAGTAAGTTTCCAGACATCACGATTGCACAGAAACATTTGAAAAGATAAACTCTAAACACTGCAGCATTAAAAGGCAAATAAAACCCCCAAGACTGATCTTAAATTTGTATTATTTAATTTTTTGATTTTCTACCTTTTGATACATAAGCCAGTCTGATGATTTTGCTGGGCCTGATTTTTTTAATGCTTCAGGTAGGCAATGCTGCTCTCTAGCTCAACATTAGATGTAAAAACTCCACAACTCAATATTAATTCCCTCCACTGAGTCTCACAGTGCACCATATTTATTTAAGGTTGTTTCTTGGGCCCCAGTCATGCAAATACTTGCTCATGTGCTTAACTTTCTACACTTCAGTCGTCCCAACGAAATCAATGTGAGTAGTGCTATCTCGCTAATAACTGACTATCAAGCCATCCAGGTTTTTCTATGGACCCCATCACTATATTCTATCTGAGCTCCCATACGTAAAGTTAAACTTGTGCATAACAATTTGCAGGATTATGCCCTTATGCAGGGTTCTGCCACAGCATGGGAATGTAAACGTTTAGCACCTAGGTGCACAGGATATGTTAGTTCATGTAGTCTAAACGTCTGTATAACACAGACTTTCTACTTTCACCTCTTTCTTCGGTACTAATCCCCAAAACTGGGATATTCCAGAAAAACATCCTGCTGTGGAAAAATATTTGCATGGCTTTAATTAGTACCTTAAAAAGAATCAAACCTGGACAACTTTCTATTGCACATAGGTTTTTTAAAAACACGTTTTAAAAACATTTTAGATTCATGCTGTTTCTTTAAGATCTGCAAAGGTTGGCCCCAGTGGTCGGCTTGAAGCTGTTAGAGTTCAAGGCAACAGAGCTTTTTAAAGCAAAATAGATAAAGCGCTAAAGTACACAGTGTAAAACCCAAACATGTTAATATTTTACTTGCTCCTGTCATTTTCTTACACCTGGTAAATGACCTGTAAACACTGAGTTATTTATATCTAACTTCTACTAGAGAGCAATAGAGAGGATGCATTTCAAACCCTTAAACAACATCTTTAGACTTTTATTCCTTTATAAATTCTGGTTATGGCTGGTCCTGTATTTGTTCCCTTCCCCCTCAAAAATTTCCCACATTTCCCTCCTGCTATTTTTAGATCTCTCTGGCATCGATTTCATTTCTTTGACTTTTTTGCAGGATGGCTTTTTCTTTTTGTTAAATGTGTCTTCAAGTGTGGTCCTGCTCAGGAAATCCACTCTGCCACTGCAGCTCATTCTATTCCCTGAGTGTATGAAAATTCAGCTCAACTAATGCCAAAAACATACTTTTACAACTTTTTTATTCCTGTTAGTTCTGCAGAACTACAAGGTGACAGGAGTGTGAGCGGGACTGTTCTGGCTCAGACATTAGCAGGAGAGAAGGCTGTCTACAGTAGGACAGTTTTGCCTGTATAGGGATACTGGTGTATTATACTAGGACAGCAGAATTAGTATAGATACAACTAATGTCTAAGAAAAAAACTCAGTTTGGCTCAGAGGCCAGAGAGGACTCCTCAAACTCCCAGTTAGGAGTAACATCAGAGTTTAAATTGTTCTTTGAGGTTGCAAACCCTCCCAAGGGCTTAGGCAGATGTTTACGAGCTTTGTAAATAAAATTATTTTCTCTTTTTTTTTTCATGAGCACTAAGTTCTCCGCAAAACTATTCTATAAACAGAACACTAAAATAAACTTGTAGTGTCCCATAGTGTCCTGATGAAAATATACTGAGACTCTAAAAAGACGCAGCAATTAAACACAGTAGCCCAAATCTGCAGCTAAGCCACAGTTGAAACAGTCAAAACAGTTTAGAAGAACAGCTGGAGGAACTTATATTCAAAACAGTTTGCAAGGTAATAAGGTTCTAAGCTACCTTTACCTGTGTCAAGAGCCAAAATAACTCCTGATGTAACTTAGAGCCACCTAAAGGCTGCTCTAACTTGAGCCATCTGGAGTGGTCTCATAGGGACAGCTCCTCCAACCACAGCTCATCCAGATCCGTCTGCCTTCCAGCCCTGCCCCCCTCCCCAAACAACTGCAGCATAGAGGGTGGATGAGCAGCTTGAACCTGCCTAAACATGGGCCATAGATTAGGCCAGGAACTCCATTTGCTAATGAGCATTATTTATGATTATTCAGAATGGGAGAATCAGATCAATTAAAATGAAAACCAATCCATGTAGGCTCTCCCTGGCCACATCTACACTGTCAGCAGCAAATTCACTGCTGTCAGATTGATCTTCCCAAACTGATTTAGCAGTCTGATACAAATTCCTAAGTCAATCTTGAAATCAACTTAATAAAACCAGCCCCTCAACTGGCGTAGCACTTTGTCAAGGGGAACACATTTCCCATTAGCACAGTGCAGTGAAGACACCGTGC
Source organism: Pelusios castaneus (assembly GCA_007922175.1). Lineage (NCBI taxonomy): Eukaryota > Metazoa > Chordata > Testudines > Pelomedusidae > Pelusios > Pelusios castaneus. Next base: position 12,960,985 of record ML685755.1, read on the forward strand.
TGAAGGGAAGTTAGGAAGTCAATGGTAGTTACTCAAGTCACTCTGCGAAGCTTGTGTTGCAGGTAGGACTCCCGAAGACGGGGTGGGGCAGCAACAGTGTGGGTACGTTGCCCGGAGTGTGAGACACCAATAAGGACACCGGGACGGAGAAGCACACAAAAGTTTATTTGAGATCTCAAGCAGCCACACGGAGACAGGCACGTCTCAAATCATGCGCAAAGCCCTTTGATTGCAGAGACCCTTATATATGTGGGTATTCATATTCTTGCTGAGTTTACTTCAGTGCATGTCCCTACTATCTATCGCAAGCCTCCTCCTCCTCCTTCCCCCCCTCCCTTCTCCTTTGTCTGTTCAAGGTTTTAGTAAAAGATTCTTGCAAGGCTGCAAAATCCAGCTGGTGGGAACTGGTATGCTGAGACATGTTATGAGCTTTTCTGTCCTGGAACCGGGACAGGCCGTCCCTGAGCCTGGGGCAGGGGGGGGGGCTTCCTCGACTCTCGTGGTCTTCCACCCCCCCTGACTTACCCAAACCTCAGGTGTAGCCCCAACACTTGTGTAACTTCCATCAACTGCTGCTGACTTTCACCGTCAGTGTAGACCTGGCCACTGATGCATCCAATAGATCGGAAAGGCTGCCACTCCCTCTTATCATTCATGTGCCATTTAAGAGGGACTTCTCCAAGTCCCAGCAGATCTCTTGATCTGAAACCTCTCCCAGTGCAAACATTTGGGCTTACTTACAGGGTCTGGTATTACTTGAAGGAGACTGGAAGAATTAAGCCCTGAATGAAGTCCAAAAGCCATTAAAAACCTCACCTCTCACTTCAGTTGTTGTCACTTTGATAGGTACCTACACAGCTGGTGTCCTTTCATTCCTTCTCACGGGAAAAGATTGGGCCATATCAGCTCCTGGAAGGACAGATGGCTCCAAGAATACACCTCATGGGCAGAAAGAGGCTGGCAAACCCTTCTTACTCCAATTTAGCCCTGTCCAGAGGACCAGCACAAAGTTTATGCACTTCTTGAGCACATTTCATCTCCTCCTATTGTAACCCAGAAAACTAGTTTAACAATATTTCATTTACCAGGAATGCAAGAAACCTACAGGCCTAACTCCTGTAAGCCAGTAACTTCAGTAATTAGCATAAGTCTTCAAGGCCTCTGAGCCTTAGCAGGCCCATCAGCTCAGACAGTAGAGCATGGAGTCTGAGTCTTTCCATTGTGCACAACCGGGTTCCCAACCAGACACTGAAATGTCTGAAATGATACCAGGTAACTGCAGGGAATCAAAATGGTATTTATGTGTGATGCAGATATTGCCTAAAACCCTGTGGGTATTACAGGTATCGTTAATCAGGTGAATACGTTTTCTCCATTAATGAATCAAACCACATTATAGGCCTGATCTGGTAACGTTCGTTACACACTCAGATGTCCCTTCAATAGCTGTTGCGGATGGTATAAAGAATATAGGATCAGGAAACTTCTAAATAGCTCTAAGAATATGAATGTCTTTTGAATTACAAAATATATATAAAATTACAACGATTACAACACATTCAAATCTGTGTTTTTAATATTTTAAAGTTCCCCACTAAAAGAAATGACACACACTAACAATTTAAAATATGGATTTTTTTAATGAGTAAAGGTCTGAGTCTATGACCCTTCTCACACAAAGTAGCTTACTCTGCACTGTCATTGGCTGAAATTTCTGGCCTGTGTTATGCAAAAGATCACACTCGATGAGGACAATGGTACTTTATAGTTTTAAAATCGATCCATAATCCCCTTTTCTTTGATAGGACCACGTGCAGAGCCCTGTGAGTATAGACAGCAGAAACCAGGTCAGAAGATTTATTTTCCGAGATGTTTAATTTAGTAAAGCTAGTATTCCGAAAGCCTCATGCTTTGGCACGTGCACTTCTAAAATGCACATTTAACAACCGCTTTTCCCATCCAGATAAATTCTCCTTTTGCTCCAGAAATGTGGCATAATAAAAACTAGTTCCCTACTACATATGATAGTGCCATTTTGTGTGTTTATGATAATCTATATCTGAAGCATGCACGTGCCATTTTCTATCGCTCTGAATGTTTCCGTTGGAAGAAAAGCCTCAAGGCTAAGGCAGGTTATAAAAGCACATGCAAAGTTTGTTGAGCAACGCCTGCAGACTCGCAGACGAGCTGTGCACCGTAAGTCACTTTTTTATCTTGTCAAGTAAAAGCTGCTTCTGAGACATTGTCATTGAGTGGTACAGTTAAAGATTTATCATGCGAAAAAAAGCAGTTGATACAAGGATTTTCCTAATAGATGGATTAGCCAGTCTAAGCTTTTTTCTTTTGACTTGTTCTAGATGCTTGGAATTTGGGTGCTTGTCCCTTTTCTGCTTGGTACAGCCAAAGGTGAGGTATAGGATTTATGTCCATTTCTATACAGCATTTCTATGCTGATCACAGTCATTTTCTTTTGCCAGGATTTTGCTCTATGTGACGAAGGTTCTATGCATAATGACTATTTTAGTTTGCAGCTCATTTGTAAGACGAGTGAGAGGTACAGTTTGCCAGCCCCTCTGGAAGTGCTCGGGCTGGGTTCATACAACAGGAAGGATGGGGAGATTTCTTTCCTCACAGAGGGCTGTTATCCTGGGCTTCTCTGCAAGGCTATTTGGTCAAGTGAAAGGATCTTTGCACCCACTTCCTTCTTTGTGCATCCGAACTAGGATGGGCACAATCTAGCTCCTAATCAGTGAGGTCTGGATGGTACACATTGCCCATGATAAGGGACAGTGCAGAGCCAAGGGGAGCCCATAGAGGAATGCTCCCCAGAGAGCAGGAGAGCAAACCTCATCAGGGGGTGCAGCATACTCGCCACTATATGTTGGCCCTACTCTGTGGGGCAGAGCCAGATCAACACAGGGGCCCAGGGCTGCAGCCCCAAAAGCCCCTGCATTAATCCAGGCCCCGCCTCCCCACTCAAGTCGACATAACACCAGCAGGACCTGTGGGGTGCTGGGGGGGGCCCTGCCAGTATTGCGGTGGGGCCAGAGGCCAAGATCTATGGCACTCCTGCCCCGCCCCCAGGCTGGCAGGTCTTCCCATGGGTGGGAGGGGAAGGGTAGCGTGTCCACTGCGCTCTGGGGATGGCTAGCGCACAATACAGCCTCTGGCATGGCCCTCCAGGACCCAGAGTGCTGTCAGGCAGGTCCCAGTGAGGCAGGCGAGAGTGCTCCAGAGAGCCGTACTAGAAAGCCACACCACATGCCAGCTAGCCTCGGTCCTGGGGGCGGAACAGGTGGTGGCCTCTGTCCTCAGGGCCACGCTCCCCTGCCATGCTGGCCTGCCCCCAGGGCATCATGGTGGGAGGCCGGGGCCCCAAGGCGGGGGGCCCATGGTGGTGGGGGGCTGGGTCCTCAGGCTAGATGGGGGGGCCACAAAAGTGGGCAGCCTGGAGCCCCCTAATCCTGCCATGCTGTGGGGCAGTGCAGAAGGTGGCGTGGCCATCCACTCCTTGCATCTCAGCATGGATGGTGGCCTTTGGGAAGCAGGGCTGGAGCACTCACTGGGCTCCGTCAATGACTGCAGCTGTGGGGCTGGGGCGGGGGGGGCAGCCAAACACAAGTTGCTGTGTTCAGAAAGCACGGAGAAACCATTGGAGGAAAAGTGCTGTTGGGACTGAATGGGATAATTAGAACCTACCACATCTTTGCCATTTGCACCCTAAAAGTCTGATCTGTGTGCTACAGGGAGCCAAGTTTGCTTTGCAAGGCTCGGGTGCTTCACAGATGACGTACCATGGGCTGGAACTACAGAGAGACCAGTGGCCAAGTTGCCGTGGAGTCCAGAAAAGATAAACACCCGCTTCCTTCTTTACACAAAAAAGAATCCCAATAACTTTCAAGTAAGACCTATTGCTGTTTAAATATTACCAGAGACATACAGAAAGAAAGAGGCCGCATCTTTTAGTGCTCCTGGCGTTCCTACGAACAGTAATAGACATGGCCAACTCTCCAATGGGGTTAGGAGGCAGCATTTTTCTGCCTCTCAGAAATTTCCTGTCCAGCTTACCAAAAATTTCACTAAGCCTTAAGGGGCAGATTTCTCACTGGTGGATGCAACAGTTGAGTCTTTGAATAGAGCCAGTAAAGATTTCCCCAAACTTATGCAAATGATTGAATGAAGGCTACCTCTTCCCAGAAAGGAGTGCAAAGGCCTCCCAGGTCACATTTTGTATTTGCTCTGTGTCTTTTGAGAAATGTCAGGAAAATCTGTAGCACTGGAAGTTATTTGGTGAGAAATGGAAAAGATAAAACTAAGGGTGAAATTCTCGCTCCTCTGAAATCAGAGGCCAACTCTCAGTCCCTGCTCTTCAAATATACATGAACTTAGTTTTGGGGCTACTGTGTTTCTTCTACAGTAGACATGCCCTTAATGTCACATATGTAATGTTAAGCACGTGTGTAAATGCTTGCAGGATATGGGCTTGCATAATAAGAGTTAATTTCTATTCACATTACTGTTTGATAAAGCTCTTTGTAGGAAATAATTTAAACATTTACTATTTTAATATCTGCAACAGGAGATCACGGCAATAAATCCAGAAACGATTGGCTACTCAAATTTCGACGCGAGCAAACTAACCCGTTTTATTACTCATGGATTTATAGACCAAGGAGAAGAAAACTGGTTGTCGGACATGTGCAGGGTACCGTATTATCTGGATATTCTGTCATTCTTGAGTCACTTAGTTCACAATCATGAATATATTCCTGTAAACTATTCATTTTCTCTATGTCTAACAAATGTATCTTGTGCCATCTGGATTGACAAGAAGATGAAAGCTGTCCACTTCTAGTTTTACAAATTTAGACATAAAATGTTATTCAGCAGAAATCTATTCAGTTCCAGCTCTACCTCCAGGAAAAATGTTAAACAAAATAAGCCAACTTCTACTCTGGGTTGAAACAGTGCATTTATACAGACATAAATGAGAAATTCAGATAGAGAACAGAACGAGAACAGAATTTGGTCCAATCAATGGTTTTTCTCTGGTAGGCCAAAAAAAATGCAGTCAAATGTTGCTTAGAAATTAAGGAGATTCTATAATTGGTTAAACTGGGGAGAAGTCAAACTTGCTGCTTCCTGGTTGAACCAGATTCAGCTGTCAGGGTACAGTCAGGTTCAGAGGATGGACATCCGCTGAGGAGCAGTGGGAGTGCCCACAGGACTGAACTAGGCTGTGGTAGCTGGTAGGATGGCCAGGAATAGAGCCATGTGTTACTAAGACTTCTATTCCAGTAGGCCATGTTGCCTCTCTGATGCATTTTTACTCATCTTCAGAACCATCTCTGCTTTTAACATTTATACAAAATCTTTTTCTCTAACTGTGCATTTGCAATCAGAATGGCTGTGATGTCAGAGAAAGCTGTGCAGTATATTTCTTTGTCTCAAATCAGTAGCTAATGCCAGGGAAGCCTGGAGCCCTATATTTGAAAATCACACCCTTGTCTTTGTTCCAAAAGTTTATTGATTAATTGGAGCATAAGCCTAATATTTAAATATATTTTATATTGGTCTAGACAGGCTGCTGCTATGATTTGTCATAATCCCTAAATTTGTTCCCATATAGGCATTAAAATAATCTACCAACATTTAAAAAAATAACCCCCTGCACCCCAAAAGCTGACTTGCTGTCTGGTAAAATGCTGCTTCATCATCTTTATTATACCAACTGCATCAGTGGGGGGGGGGAATTGATGGGGCGGGCGGTGAAAGAGGGACAGTTCCAGCATCAAGGGCGTGAGATACTCACCATGGCTATGTCTACACTTGTAAATTTAGGTTGACTTTAGCTAAATCGATGTAGTTAAGTCGATTTAGCATGTCTACACCTAAATTTTAAGTCGACTTAGAGGGGAACTTACAAAGTCGACCTAGAGCAACCACACTGGACGCCTAGGTCGACTTCTAGGGGCTAGGGGGACCTAGGGCAGGGCCACGGGGGCGGGGGACACCCCTTGCCCAGTGCTAGGGGGCTCAGCATTTGCCCCATTGTACCTTGGTACAATGGGGCAAAGGGGGACAGGGACCCTGGCATGGCATAGGGGCAGGATGGGCAGGGCTCTGCCCTGCCCTGTGGGGGGGATGCCAGGATCCCCCTGTGCCCCCCCAGCAGGGAGGGCAGTAGGGGAGTCCTGGATTAGCCCTAAGTCGACTTAGGGCTACTCCAGGTCTACACTGGTTTAAGTTGACTTAAGCCTTAAATCGAACTAAAAGGAGGTTTAATAAAGTCGACTTAATTTTCATTGTTGACTTTATTTTCCTTAAGTCGACTTATGCAACTTCCTTAAGTCAACTTAAGGAAACTGTACTGTAGACGCAGAGTAAATTAAGTTGACTTAAGCAAGCTTAACTCGACTTAATTTACAAGTGTAGACGCAGCCTATGAGACATAGGTAGCTCCTCCTATGGGGATGTCTGGCACTCATTGGCCAACTGGCAGAGTGGGGTTTCAGCCCAGCATTTAGCCCAGTGCAGGCACCATGTGCAGCCTTTCTTGGCTCTGTTATGTTTCTTCATCTTTATGACACCAAACAAGACCGCTAGCTGGCAGCTCTGATCAAAAGCCACCTTTTTGCAGCTCAGAAAGCAAGAATACACAAGCACAGGGCTTTTCAAACCCTCTCCAGTACAGATTCCTCTCCCTCTCTCCAGCTTCCATTCTGTTCTCCTAACTTTCCATTGGTTTTAAATGACAGTTTCCAGATCAGCTGCTCACAATCTGAGAACCACAGTGACATCTGGCCAGATCCTGCCACGCTCATTCACAACAAGAAGTACTTTACCTGCAAGAAGTTCCATTGTTTTCATTGGCATTACATAATCCAGAGCATAATCTAATACATAACACAATACAAAGTATATCACACCTGCTAAAACATGGCATCTCTTGCAAACCATTCCACAGGCCAAAACAAGAAAAGCGGTGGTGTGACAGATAGTAAAATATCTGCCCTTGTGTGTGGATACTAAAACAAAACCATAAACTTGAAAGCAATGAAAACTTACAGCAGCAAATTACACATTCTTTTGAAAATCTAAATACCTATGCTTGAAAAATACAGGTCATATAAGTTAATTCGCCCACCTTTTAATTATCATCGAAAAATATAAGCTGTTAATCTGATTCATCCTTTAAAGGCTGTTCTTCAGCAACATTTAAAGTAAAGACTCAAGACATGAACACAGCCCTGGTGTACAATAGGGGCTGTACTTGAAAGTCTAGGTTGTAAGTCTGCCTGTGTTATTTAAGCAGTTAGCAATCTGAACCCGTGGTTAATAATGCTTCCTTATGTTCTCTTTAAATGTGTATTTACGCCAGAGGATGTTTGAAGTGGAAGATGTGAACTGTATCTGCATTGACTGGAGTAGTGGATCAAGATGCCAATACACTCAGGCATCAAACAATATCCGTGTTGTGGGCGCCGAAGTGGCTTATTTTATAGATGTGCTTAAGGTAAGAGATTGTCTTCTTGTTCCACAAGAGGGTTAGAATCATAGAACTGCTGAAAATTATTCTACTCTAAATAGACAATCACAATGGCGATGTCTACACTTACTAAAATTAGTTCGAATTAGTTAGTTCGAACTAAGTAATTCGAACTAATTTTAGTTAGATCGAATTAACTTAATTCGAATTAACTAAAATTAGTTCATACTAAGCAAGTGCCATGAATGGCACTTGCTTAGTTCGAATTAGTGATTTCCATTGATTTCGATGGGCCGGTTAGTTCGAACTAAGAAATTAGTTCCAACTAACATGGCCACATTTGTTAATTCGAACTAACTAGTTCGAATTAACCCTTACTTCTAATACCCTATTCAAAGTTATTAGTTCGAATTAAGGAAGCCCTTAATTTGAACTAATTAAAGCCTAGTGTAGCCATGGCTTTAGTTAGTTCAAATTAAGCTTCCTTAATTGGAACTAACTTGCCAGTGTAGACATAGCTAATGAATTTTCATGTAACCAGCCCAAGAAACCTCTGTGACTCCATGGTTATCCCCCTGCTAGATTTCAAAGTCCTGTCAATTCCCCTATAATAAACAGAGTTAGAGTATTTTTATTCTACAATTACTGACGTGTACTTTTGTGGATATTAAGAGTTGAGTTGCGTAGTTTTAAAAGCAGAGAAGTAATGAACACAGCAAGTTACCCCTTCTCAATAATAAAAGCTAGAGGACACATCGAAAATACCTATACAAAAATCCTACAGTAACTCACTGTTGAATAGCACCCAACAGCCACCTCTCTGGAGGAGAGAGCAGAGGCCCCTCTCCACCCCATGAAGAAGTGTGACGTAAATATGAGTGCCTGGGAACAGGTGGGAATCTTCCGAGCTGCCTAAGGGCGGGAAGATTGGGTCCCTTATCAAACTAAGGATCAGATCTTCAGCCCGTATAAATCACATAGCTCCACTGAGGTCATTCTAATTTGCCATTTTACACCAGACAAGGCTCTGGGGGAGCATTTTCAAAGTCACAAAGCACCATTCCCTAGTTGAAACTTAGTGCAAGTTAGGCACTTCACTGCCATTTTCCCCTTTGAAAATCTCTCCTCTGTCCCTAACTCTAATGACTTTTAAAAGCTTGTAACTAGGCATATGCGAATCTTTGGAAGGGAGATCATTCCCATTATTTTCTGACCTTGTTTGCCTATAGCTAGTGTAGTCAGGGCCCAAGCATAATTTTTTCAGGCCCAGTACAAAGGTGTAACGCGGGCTCCCTCCCACACATGCGGTAATGGGGCTTGCAGCCTGGCCTGGGCCCTCGAAGGCCTCCAGGCACTGATAAAGTACACCTTCTCCCCTCTCCCTCACCCCCCCGCCATGTGGGGGCTCTGGGGTTGGCTCTCCATTGCGTTGTCAATTACATTTCTGCAAAAGGCAAATCAGAACCGTAGTGTTAACACTCACATTGCACAGGGACTAATTACAAGACAAGGTGCATAGCAATGGAGAATCAAGCCTTAGCAGAGCATGGACATCCTGCAGAAGATTGGCCATGATTTTTTTCCATTGATGTTCATGATGATGAGTCTGTTAAAACAACAGGATGCCAAATGGGCTTCCATTCACTGTGGGACAGGGAACAAGGTGTCTGGCTGGTGGATCCATGACTATCCACTGCCAAAATGCTCACATGTGTGAAGTTGCAGAGGTTAATAAAGTCCTGAGGCTGTAGAAGCAGCTACTGACTGTTCCTGTTACTGCTCTACACCCTGGACTCTGTTATTCCTCTCTCTTTTCCATGAAACTCTGCTTTGCACAGTCCATTTCTGGCTTTAGTTATAAGCGACCTAATATGAGACTTAATATTAGTAAAAATATAGATTCCCCTTTGTTAAAGATGATGTTTTCCTCAGGAAAGATATGGATACTCTCCTTCCAAAGTCCATTTCATTGGTCATAGCCTTGGAGCACATGCTGCAGGGGAGACGGGGAGAAGAAGGCCAGGCATTGCGAGGATAACCGGTAGGTTAATGGATTACAGATCAATCTAGGCCTGTGAAGAATTTGAAGATAGTGCTGTTAAACCGTAACATTACCTCCCATTTTTATTAAAACAGCTATATTATCCTGCAGGAAAACCATGCAGTGTGATGAGCTGTGTGGTGTGTGTATTTGCGTGTGCGCACGTGTGTGTATGAACATGCGTGCATGCGTGCCTCTGTCCCCTATACGATGGAATCAGAACACTCAACTCTATCATAACCACATACTGCCAATAGCCAAATTGTGCCCTTCTGCAATAACCACCATCCCACCCTCAGCAAGGGATGACCCTGGTGGGACTTTGCATAAAGATACCTTCATGATATTCCTTCCCTTCATTTCAGTCTTCAGCTGGGGGAAAGGTATAGGCCCCCTGAATAGTGTCCCTGAGATTTTCTTATGTCAGGTCTAAATTTGTCCCTGAAAATCCCTGCATGAAGGACAGTGGGCAGGAGATGGTTAGCAGCATAGACTCAAGAGCTGCACCAGCATACGATCCCTAGGATATGGCTCCATACAGCAGGTCCTCTTTTGTCACCTGTGCTCCAACGATGGACCCAGGGAGCAGGGGCTCTTTTAGCTTGGTACCTCATCACCCAACATTGTGTCATTTCCGCACACCGCCACACCAGGCTGCTTAGTGCAAACACACAGCAATCTAGGTCATTTGACACATTTTACCTGAGACAGTTCTAAAGGGTCTGATTTTTCCAAAGTATTCACCCAACCTTATTATGGCAATGCAGATTTGACATGGCAGTTCCCACTTTCCTTATCCTGGCAGTTTTTCTCCCATCAGTCCCTTCTCTCATTAATCCAGCTTATTGTGCAGGTGCAGGAGAACTTCTGGTATTTAAGATCACCCACTGCTTGGAGACCCCAGCAAAGAGTGCCGTAGCCAGCACAGCCGTGAACAGAGTTAATTGTTTGGCGCTATAATTCTGCTGTCCAGTATCAGTTCCCAGAGAAAGACTGATTTAAATTGATATACTGAAGACAGAAGATTGAACCTTCAGGTGTAACCCTTTAGTCTCCCTGCTTTGCTGGGCTTACACCAAATCTTTCACATCTGGGACGTGCATTTATGCACATTCCATTTCATTTTTGTTCAATCTCCAGCAGGTTCTTGTTAATTTCTGAGGTTTTCTAAAAACAACAAGCAAACAAAACCGTGCAGTGAAACTGCCCATAGCAACTGTTTTAGGGCTTGATTCCTGGAAGATGCTGAGTGCTCGGACCCCAATCCAGCCAGGCATTGAAGCATGCGTTTAACTTAAAGGACGTGAGTGGTTCTACTGGTCTCAATGGAATTACTTTAGTGCTTAAGGTTAAGCACATGCTAAAGAGCTTTGCTGAAACATGAACAGAGCACTAAGCACCAGGCCCTATGACGTACTAAATAGTATTCGGGGAAAAATCCTGTCCCCTTTCCCTCAAGCTCTTGGATGCACATGGCTTGAACTTCAGTGGAAATGCCACTGCTCCGTTGTGCAGAGGAGATCAAGCAGTGTAACAGAACCTGTGCCATGTGGCTATCTCCAGCGGTGATACTCCAGCTACTCATGAGCCAGAGTGGCCAATGCCCTGGCTCTGGGTTGGATGGGTGGATGAAGGGTTCCCTCCTCTTGACAGCCACGTAGGTGATGCACACAAAGCTCCAGGGCTTTGGAGTTTGCCCTTTGTAAGCACAGTCCAGATAAGCTGCCATTTGACTGGTTTTTAGTAGTGTGTTCTTCACCAGCCCAGGACAGCTCCTGCATAGCAGTTTTATCTATCACAGAAATACACATTTGCTTACCTATTTCTAAAACATAGCTCATGCATCCCACAGACTTCAGTGTCATGCTGTTTTACAGACATGTTCAGCACTCACCTGGACAAGCTGCTTGCTTGGATTCCTCACTTATCACACAGGCTAGGCCAAGGAGGGTGTGCTCTAGGCAGAAACGCTACACGCCCCCCTACCCGCCCTGCCCCATGCACAGAAATCCATTTCAGATGTTATTAACTTAACTTTTTTTCCAATATAGCCTCTTCCAAAGAGTCTGGGCCTGCTACCTGTTGGACTAGCGGTCTGCAAAATTCAACCTAAAACCAAAACTAAGGCTCCTTCCTTGGGAAAGCATCAGGCACCAGGATAAGTGCTTCGTAATGTATAGGATTTTGCGAGCATCTGAGCAGCAAATGAAAAAGGAAATGAGTCTTCAGTTATATGCCACTATCCAAACTAGTTTCTAAAGTTAGGCTCCAGACTCTGTGAGGCACCTAAATAAACGTCGTAATTTTCAAGTGTCCTGAGCACCCAACAGCTCCTACTCAAACATGTTTGAGAATCAGAACATTCAGTATGTAGATTTAGGCACCACACTTTAAGCAGTCCCCTCCCCCTTTTTTTTTTTAACACCTTGGGTGATAAAACTGTCTGTGTTGTGATGGTTGGAATTCAAGTACAAACATTTATGAAGCCAGATCATCACCTGGTGTGAATTGGTATCATCCCATTGACTTCAACTGACCAGCTCCCGTGGTGTTTATCACTGAGAGATCCATCATACCATATATTTGTTAGTGCCTCTAATTCTGAAATGAATAAAACTATATAGCCTCCATAGCCACATTTTAAATGATATACAGTATGCACACATAAATACACACGTTTAATTGTGCCTATATTTCTTTAAGGACTGGATCCTGCTCAGCCTTATTTTCAAAATACTCCAATTGAAGTCAGATTGGATAAGACTGATGCAGAGTTTGTTGATATTATTCATACTGATTCAGCTCCTACTATTCCATATCTGGGTAAGTTTTCAGCTGCAGTGAATTATTATTAATTTGTACTGTGATAGCATCTAGAAGTCCCAGTCACAGAATATGACCCCATTGTACTAGGTGTTGTACAAACACAGAAAAAAACCCCAAACAAACAACAAACCAAAAACAATCCTTGTTCCAAAAGGCTAACAAGCTATAGCCCTATTACATACAACTGGTGCTAGGAAATCAATGATAGTTTATAAATTAAAATGTTGCAGGTTTCGGAATTAACCAGGCTATAGGACATCTTGATTTTTATCCAAATGGAGGAAAACAGATGCCAGGATGTAAGAAGAATCCTATTTCACAGATCGTTGACATTGATGGAATCTGGGAAGGTAAATATTATTAAGCAGATGATGACGTCTGTTGATTGTCAACATCAAAATGTATTTGACCTAACATAGCAGCAGTCTTCTTATTTCAACTATTTTTATTGTTTTCTTTATGTATGCCAACAATTAGAGTCCCATTCAACAGTGAAACTGTTAGTATACAGTTAGGGGCTTGTTCTGATTGAGGGATCAAAGAATAAGTAGCATGAGGTCTTTGCTTTGAGACTGACTTTGGTTTGGAGTCTTCACCTCCAACCAACCAGAATGTCCGTACTGTGGATAGCCATACCAGGTTCGGGGCAAAAGAGAAATAGTAGTAGCCCCTGCTCCTTTTCCGCATGTGTTTGGGCTCCATGGGTCTGCAAAGGCCCAGACCCTACCAGCCATGTTCCTCCAAGGACCCAGGCTGAACCACTATTCAAACTAGTTTGGATCTGACAGAGCGAGATTCACGGGAGTTTCTTGTAAATAGTCTATCATGCTGCCAAAAAACAGGAACACACTTCAGTGTGGTTTTTCCAGTGCACCTTGAGCTGTTCCCACGTAACTCCACAATAGAACCAAACATTCCCTAATTGTTCTCTCTCCACCCGAAACTGCTGCCAGCTATCTATTAAGGGAAACAAATCTTCCTCAAACCGTGCCAGAAAGTTTAGCTTTGGAATAACATTCAGCTTTGTTTCTTTTATGAAGTCACCTGGCAGCCGCAATGGGCGGGAGTGGAACAATAACATTCATGTCTATTTCTGCCATGGGATTTCTGGCTTCAATTCTTTTGCGAGCTATCGAAGCTAAGTGCAAAAGTGTTTATGTTCTGTAGTTACCTGTTAGCAATGTGGGTTGCACTGGAATAAAGTAATTTTTGTTTCTATTATTATACAGTGGGTAAGAGTTTGTCGTACGAAAGATCATTCACATTCATATTTGTTCCATATTGGGTACACTCTGAATAAACCCTGTTATTGTTAAGAAACATGTATATAGTACCCCAAATTTACATTGTACTTGATAGAATATTAAAAAAGCACATACCTGGCCCCCCAAAAACTTGCAGTCTAAGATCCCAAAAGACCTACAGACGCAAACATTTACACCTTTGAGAAATCACATTGATAAATCAAGCCATACAGTAGGGACAACACTCCAGCAACAGAAATTTACCTTCCTTTTCATCTAATCAAATCTGGAAATTTTCCTGATTTCACTCCTTGATTTCCTCCCTTTTTCCTGCATCATGGTGTTCGCCCTAAAATGTATAGCAAAACACACAAAGAGTCTGGCAGCACTTTTAAAGACGAACAAATTTATTTATCGCATGAGCTTTCGTGGGAGAAAATTTAAAATGTATGAGTCTATGAATTTCATTTTTGCAATTACTGGTCTATTTCTGCAATCTTTACTCACAAATTCTTGCCTCTGAAAGCACTGCAGGATCAAGCTCCCTATCAATAACTATGCACAACCCCCCCCCCCTTTGCATTTTATTGCCTCTTTTCTTAACTTAAACCCAGAACATTTAAGGAATTTTAGTACCAAATAACATGTATAAAATAACACACCCCCTCCTGCACCAAATAATCAGCAGATCAGAGCTTCAGGTGACAAACAGGGCCATCCTTGGGGGGGGGGGTGCGAATGGGGCGATCACCCTGGGCCCCGCGGCTATGTGGGTCCTGCGCTGTCCCATTCCCAGCAGGGCAATATGGGGACTGCACTGCCGGCCCCCCATGGCCGCACTTTGCTCTGCTCCCCACTGCCTTTGGCAGCGAGCCGAAGCCAGCGAGACAGGACAGGAGCACTTGGCCCGGCCGCTGGGCTGGCCCTCACCGGCCCCTGGGACGGAGCAGGCAGGCCCAGGGGTGGGGCAGGTGCGTGGGGCCCAGCCTCTGGGCCAGCCTGCTGCCTGCCCTACACAGCCACTAGGGTGCCGGTCCCGGGCAGCGTGGGGTTCTGGCTATGGCCAAGGCTGGCTCACAGCCACAGCTGGGGCTGGCTCTCCGCTGCCTGGTGGGCGGCCTCGGCTTCCCGGGACCAGCTCTTCACGCTGCCCAGCAGGCAGCCTCAGCTTCCTGGCCCGGGGCCAGGGCCGGCTCCCCTGGGGGTGGATCGGGCCAACCTGCTGCGCATAGAGGCGGCGGGGGTGCCACCTATGCCAATTGGCCCTGGGCCCCGCTTTCCCCAAGGGACAGCTCTGGACATAAACCAGCAGGTCCAGGAATCTCAGCGACAACACCCTGCATGCTGGTTCCTTTTCTATAATGCTAAAGTGAGCTGTTCCTACAGAGGACCTTCATTCATAGTGGTGAGCATTAATCACACAACGGAGGCTACTCCGTGTGAGTTCGTGTTCACCAACACAAAGAAGGATTGCACCCCCTATGTTTGTTATACATCTGCATTGGACACATTTTGTACTTCATGCACGTCACCAAGTGTGAAGAGAGTCACTAATGAAATAAGGGGCAAACTCCCACTCAGGCGCCGATTGCACTTGTGATGATGAAATGTGGGATTTATCAATCATTCAACGCACTACCAGGATATCATGCGGGATACTTTACGGAAACCAAACAACCAATAGCCTTGTAAACTGATATTTAATAGGCTTTTCTTTTCACAGGCACTCGTGACTTTGTTGCTTGTAATCATTTGCGAAGCTACAAGTATTATTCTGATAGCATCATCTCCCCCGATGGCTTTCTAGGATACACCTGTGCTTCATATGACATTTTTGAGGCAGTAAGTCATTCTCACATCCCAGGGAAAGAGTCCCTCTTGTCTGTGGATCTGCTTGCAGTAGAATGGTGCTTAGGTGGCTGTGGAACCAGAGGTACAAGGGGAAGGAAGGGGGATGCTGGGAGAAGAGGGAGAATGATGCACGGAAGGGGTCTGGAGGAGCAGAGCTATGCCTGGGTCTATCCCAGTCTGAGATTCCTGATAGACCTTATGCAGGATTTAACACTGATCCCGCAACCTCTCACCCTGTGTCGTCACAGGGCAGCTCAGGCTCGGGGAAGAATCTGCCCCAGTAATTATTTATTGTGCACGTCTAGGGAGAAGTCAGCAAAGGCCCTGTATTTTAGCATTTTGCCTTTCAAATAATTTTGAAATATATTTTGTTCAGAATGGTGGAAACTAAAATAATTTACCTTATGGTTCAGTGAATCCCCTGACAACCTGCTGGCCTCAAGGAACAAATACAGACGGGATGTGGCCCAAAGCCACTGGCCTTTTCTTCTGTCCCACAGCTCTACATGTAACCCATGACCCAGCTCTATTAGCCAAGGTTATAGCTGGCTCATCACCCTAGATCTCTGGCCCAGCCACCACTAGAGGAGAACAGAGCTCCACATGCAAGGGGTAAATAACAATAAGACCTACCTCTTGCATCTTCAAAGCACTTTACGGACACGCATTAGATGAGTCCAGGAGAATGTGAGCCCCACCTGATACCCCCATTCTAAAGCACTGAGTTTAAGAGAGAGAACTCAGAGGAATGAAGATGCCTCCACCCAGTGAACAACAACCTGGCATGAGGTACAAAGGAGATATGCATGCCTCCAAATCAGGGAGGTGCCAGACAGGGCCTTTCCTCCTCCAGCCTTCTGTAGGAAGGTTCATTTCAAGCTGACTGGCTTTTTGAAGTTGGCCCACAGACTCAGCTTGGCTCAGCACCATTTTTCTACACCACTCATGACCATACAGGGCTATAGCTTGATAGTACTGATTAGGGTGACCAGACATTCCAATATTATTGGAAACATCCCCATATTAGGGGCTTTCTCTTGCATAAGCAACTATACCCACCCACTGCCCACCCCTGGAAAAAAAATGTCCTGATTATGTTCTTATGTTCTTATGATTTTTTAATGCTTGCTGTCTAGTCAACCTAGTACAGATGATTCTGAAAATCAGGCAGTGGGGAGGATTGGAGGGTTTTTGCATGAGCTTTTCCTGGTGACAAGAGAGAACGGGGTGGTTTTGAAACTTGCTACTGTAGCATTATAGAAACAATTGCAGTTTTAGAGTGACTTTGGCCAAATGCTTTTCTCCGGTCTTCTTGGGCTAGATCCTCATTAATGACCACGTTTTTCAATTAGGGAAACTGTTTCCCATGTCCCCAAAATGGATGCCCCCAAATGGGTCACAATGCAGATAAGTTTAAGGACAGAGTGACTTCTGGGATCCAGAAACTTTATCTGAA
The DNA here is from genome assembly GCA_007922175.1 of Pelusios castaneus. Taxonomy (NCBI): domain Eukaryota; kingdom Metazoa; phylum Chordata; order Testudines; family Pelomedusidae; genus Pelusios; species Pelusios castaneus. Next base: position 12,977,892 of record ML685755.1, read on the forward strand.
TACTGGCGATGCCAAGGATTTTGCTCGTAAGTTCCGACTTTTTTTACTTGCTCCTACTCACTCATAAGCACCAATGTAATTTAAATATTTCCCTGATGCTTTAAATTAGTTTTAATGGATGAAGGATTTTACTGTGGTGGAGGAACAGATGTAGCAGAGCTCCATACCACTTTCCCTCTCTGTCTTGCTGTCAACAGTCCCCAGGAAGCTCCTTCCCCTTATGTTGGGAGGTGGCATTACCAGCTTTCCCAGTTGTCAGCCAAGAGAAAGTTCCCCTAGACAGACTACTCCCCTGGTTCTCAGATGCTTTAAGTCCTCTTTGCCCTTCTTAGTTGCTAAGTTCCTGGTCAATATGCCACATGATACATTCTTTCTATTATGTTATGGACTATTTTTCAGAAAAAAACACAAAGTCCATGAATTTTCTCTGCCTTGGATCTTTGTATAATCATCCACACTGGACAAACTGGGAATGGAGCGCTACTTCTGCCAGTGTGAGTGGAGAATTCTGATTTGCTGGGGTTTTCCACTCATTTGGCTTGGCTGTAAATGACTGCGCAGTGTGCAAACCAGTGGAAAATCGGGCCCCCGGTATTCTCCTGTAAAAGCATTCTGTTCTATTCTCGTGGTTCCGATCAGGCCAGGATTTAATCCTCAACTCCAAGTGAAGTGTTTTCCCTTTGTTTTGTCCTAAAACATAAAATACTGCTAAAAAAATCAAAACTGGGCCTGTTGCATCTGTTTTTACATGAGTGCAATCTAATTCCTTTTATTTCTGCTGTGTAGGATGGAGGTATAAAGTGTCTGTGGCAATTTCTGGAAAAAGTAGAGAAAATGGATATGTAAATATCGCCTTGTATGGAACTGGAGGAATCACTAGGCAATATGAAATTTTTAAGTAAGTTCATCATTATATTGGAAAATGAGCTTCTCTGCTATTAGAGTATTTAATTCACTTGGGGTGGCCAGATGTCTCGATTTTATAGGGACAGTCCCGATATTCAAGGCTTTTTCTTATATAGGCCCTTACTACCCCCAACCCATCCTGATTTTTTATACTTGCTATTTGATCACCCTGAATTCATCTATTTTTAATTAACACATCTTCTTAAATCTATGGGCCAAATTCTGCTCTCACATAGCGTGGTGTGAATCCCTATTAACTGTACTGACCCTAGATTTTTACCAGAAGAAGTGTTAGAATTTAACCCTACTTCTTTGATCATTGTAAGGATACAAGACCTGGGGCTGGATTCTCATCTCAGTTACACCATGTAACTTAACTGAATTAAAAAATATTGCTATGGGTTTTCACTAGTCTAGTTCTGATCCTTTATCCTTCACTTGTTTGTAAACATTGGGTTCAATTTTGGTGCTGTTATAGGCAGTGCCGTTAGCTCTGCCTATAATTAAATTCCCTGACACTTTCTTTCATAAAACTTGTCTTTTGTAATCTCCATGAAAATTCGCCCACATTTGGCCAAGTTATAAGCCTCTGAAAAATCTCACTTTGCACGTGTTTAGTAGAGACTCATTAGCAGGGATTAAAGTAAGGAGGAACGCACCGGAACGCAGTTCCGGGGCCCACAAATTTGAGGGGCCAGAGTTCCGGGGCCCCTAAAAATAGAAAAATCTGGTGGAACACATGTTCCGCCCTGCTCTGGCTGCTGCTGACAGGTCCTACATCCCACCGTTGTTAATCACAATACGTATTGTGTCATGCAGTGTTTGCTAGTTTGTGACAATAATTGCTATAAACATAAACACCATATCAAATTATAAATATTTTTATGGAGCGATAACCGATGCATGTGGTACTGAGAAGTGGTTGCAAATGCCTACCTGGGCTGGGGCCCACACATCCATTAAGGGGGCCCAGACAATACAGGAAGGGGGCCCGGAGATTAGGAGGGTTCCGGGGCCCATCAAATTATACTTTAACCGCTGCTCATTAGAGTTTGGCATTGAATTCTCCCCTCCACTGTGTATGTGCCAGCCCCAGTGCCATCCCGTGGGGGGAGCAGGGCCCAGGACCAATTGGCCAAAGCGGGGCCCCCAACCCCCATGCTGGAGGGGAGCTGGCCCTGGGCTGGGAGGCCGAGGCTGGCCCCGGAGGCTGAGGCTGCCTGTGGGAGGGAGCCGGCGTGTGGGGCTGGCCGGCCCAGAGGCTGGGCCCCACGTGCTCTGCCCCTGGGCCTGCCTGCTCCACCCTGGGGGCGGGGAGGGCTGGGCACCCCACCTCGCTGCCGTCGGCTTGCTGCCAAATGCAGTATGGTGGACGTGGGAGGAGGGGCTGCGGCGTGCGCGGGCCCGGGGCGATTTCCCCCCCTCCCCCAGGGACGGCCCTGGCCAGCCCCTCACAGCTGGTATCTGCAACCAGACTGTGCATTCACCATCTCAACAAAGCCATTGAGTACGCTCTATCCCATGGCTGCAGGGGCTGAACAAGACTTGTTACTCTAGGCAGCCAGGGGCCACGAGGGTACCCAGCCAGCACCCTAGAGTAGGGACACTGTTTCTTTTGTACCCTCAAAGATCCCTCTTGTCCAGTAGCAAGGGGGAGGAGGAAACAGCCTGATTTGCATGCAGAAATGTGAGGCGGTGTAAGGAATTGGGAGACTAATGGGAAGAGGTGGAGCATGGCGGGTAGCCATGGAATCAAAAGGGGAGGGAGCCAGGGGGTGGAAGAAGTTGGTATGGCAGGGCAGGTATAGAGGAAGATGGGTAATAGGTGATCATGTAATTTAACAGAGGTAGTATGCAACTGTATCATAATGCATATACACGAGGCCAAATTAGTTATGTGGGCAGTCATAACTCTGGTATTTCCTAACTTTCAAGGGCTTGACTTTGCAACATTAACAATGCTCTTTTGACATTTTTGTATGTCATTATATATGAAATTAAATGTATGCTGCTGAAGGATTCAGCATTAGCAAGCTGGATTTTTTAAAAGAGCCTAAATTCCCTCTGAAGTTGACATTGTAGGTGTCCAAATCCCCTTGAAATTTTGTGGGAACTAGGTACCATGCTCCCTTAGGATCTTTTGAAAATTCCACTTGGAATGCACATTAAATAAAGCTATGCATTGCAAAGCATTCATTTTCTGCTGCAATTTGAGTTAATTTTGATTTTTTGAGTTAATCGAACGCTAGCATTGGATTACTGTTTATCTGGCTTGGTTAGTAATATGCAGCCATGGAACTGTGAAGAGGAAGTAGATCTAATGTGCAAAGCATTCGTTTTCTGCTGCAATTTGAGTTAATTTTGATTTTTTGAGTTAACCGAATGTTAGCGCTGGATTACTGTTTATCTGGCTTGGTTAGTAATACGCAGCCATGGAAATGTGAAGGGGAAGTAGATCTAATGGGGAGATATTTTAAGTCATTTTCATTATGAAGTATATTCAGCTAGATTGGATTTAGAATCTCAAGGGATGCTAACAGCAGGGATGGCTGTAACAAAGCACGTACCATGAACATTCTACTTGATGGGCAACCTACACACATACTTTGCCAATTTGTGTCTCACTTTGTATCCTTTCCCCACGCCCACTCTCATGCCTTCTCTCTGCCTGGAACTGCCTTCCTAACCCCATTCACCTTGTCACCTCCCTCTTCTTTAAATCACTTCTCAAAGCCCTTCTTCTTTAATGAGCTCTTTGTTTAAGTAAATGGAGCTACTCTGGATTTATGCCACTCTAGGTGACAGCAGAATTTGGCCCATTATATCTAACGGGAGACTAAGAGCAGCTGAAGAAGAAATTCCCAGAAAAAACTACCCTGGGATTCTAATCCCAAAGCTCAATGGGCATCTTTGCCTTTTCTACCTGACATTTTCCAGCAATGCCTGGAATTTCTTGGCATTCAAGAAATAGATGTTTTAAATTTTGTTCTTGCTAGAGCCTCCCCTGGCCCGCAGGCTCTCCCTGCATTACCATGCCAGCCATGTCAGAGACTTACTGAAGATGGGGGTGTCTCCTGATTTTGAGTCTACACACCTACATTTTGGAGCACATATGGCACCGTGCCTGTGTTTTGCAACAGAATTAAAGATAAAACAAGTTTAACCTACATGGAAAACATGGCTAAGATCCTGCCTACACTACCAAACAAAATCTTGCTGCAGCCATGCCTCAGGGTATTGTGTTTTAACTCAGTCCCCTGGGACACTATATTTTAATATAGCTGAGGCACTGGTAAGCATGGCATACCAGGCCAACAGGGCCGGCTCTAGAACGAATGGCGCCCAAGGTGAGGAGCTTCTTTGGTGCCACTGTCCCATTTGTTAAACTTTAGAATACCTTATTTTTTATCGTGTTTGTAGCCCAGTTCACAACTTTGATTTATCCCTGTCCTATAAGATGATAAATTTGCATGCTGTATTTATTCATGTCTTATTTAAGCAAATAAAAAATAAATTTGGTTCCTCTAAACTTATAGAAACTTTTTAATTTTAATAACAACTGAAATGTAGTTCTTAGAAAGCCTGGAAGGTTCCACAAGATTCTACAAAGGTCCGGAACATTCTAGGAAGTTAGAGTAAAATGAATCCACATATAGAATACCAGCAACACTTTACTTCCAACACTATATTTTGTCACTAACAACAAAAACATCACCCGGAGCCTGATGCCCCCCCAAACCCAGCACCCAGGTCACCTGTCCCTCAATCTGACCCTGCAGCCAAACATCCCTTTGATCAGAAGATAAAACATTCCGACAAGAACATTTCATTTACAAATTTTTGTGTTGCATGAACATTTACATGTCGGTGAGCTAAGCTGGACAGTAAGAGCCTTACTCTTTGACCAGTTGAAGGTCATGTTCATTATCAAAAGGCTACTGTTGCTACTCAAACAGTTACACTGTATTGGTAATTAATATTAAACCTCACTGGAAATCACTTGTTTATATACTTTTCTGTTTGAAGGGGGACCCTCAAACCAGGTGATACTTACACTAACCTCATTGATGTGGAAGTTAATGTTGGGACAGTTACTAAAGTTAAATTTCTTTGGAATAACAATATCCTAAACCCAACTCTACCCAAACTGGGAGCATCACAGGTCACAGTAGAACCTGGAGAAGATGGACATGTGTATGTATATTATTGTGAAAATCTCAAATTTATTTCGGTGATACCTGCTCTGGTTTACATACGAAATAATATTGTTTACACAAGAATAGCTATTTCAAGCATGTACAAAAAGGAAAACTTTGAATTGCCTTTCCCTAAGATACTGATATATATCTTCAAAGAAAAATTGTAAAAGCATCAGTGTTTCACTTCAACAAGAACAAAGATTGTTGTGTAAACCTCTGTGCTTTGAGTAGGAAAGATTAACTGTGATTTCGCAGTTAATCAGCACAGCTTTTTGTCGCGTTTCCAGACACCGGTCTATTTGGGTACTACAAGTTTGATACGAGAGAGGCCAACCATGTCTAAAACTTACTTTGGGGGTCTGAGTCACTGTTCAGTAAATTCAATAGGCATCTCTCCACTGATTTTAATGGGTGTTGGATCAGGCTCTGGAAGAGTAAGAAAGATAATATGTCTTCAGTTCCCACAAACAGATCTAATTGTTATAAATTGTGCTTTAAAGGCCATAACTAGTGAACGCCTCTGAAAAACCCCCATTAACATCAATGGGTTTTGGATCAGGCCTACAGACCATAGACTTGAGAAGCAGTGAGTGGCAGTTACTGATTGGAAGATGGTTGTTAAGTTAGCTCTTTTAAAATAGCATGCGTGCAGTCAGTTAACCAGTAATGGTGTTGTTACCTTTTCGGCCCTTCTGAAAAGGCACATTAAATAGGTCCTGGATATAATTAGAATCACACAGCTGAAGTCCATTCCCTGGAAATAGAGATGTGGTGGGGGAATCTCAAGCCAACCAAAACGTCCACAGCCAGGGAAGCAGAGCATACAAGTTCCATTCTGGTTTTGCATTCAACAGATCAACATGCTGAGGGACAGTGTTCCCATAAACATCCCCATCAGCTATTCCATTTACTCATGTCCTTGCATGCACCAATGAGTCATCTCTCTAGTGCTGATGGCATGCAAATTCGACAGGAAAGGTATAAAACCCAAGGAATGAAGCCCCCCCAAAAGAGGCCAACCAATCAGAATGAATAAAATCCCTTGGTGTTTTAGCAGAAAATAATATTTCATGGTTAGCCCCCCAAAGCATTTGCTTGCTCCTTTGAGCCGATGTAACAAGATTCTATTATAGTTTTGTCAAAAAACACATTAGGCTGGCTCGTTCTATTACAAAACCACTGGAATCATTACAAAAAATAAATAAATCTATTTTTTTTTCTCCCCAGGCTTAATTTCTGTGGCAGTGAAACTGTGCGAGAGAACGTTCTGCAAACTCTCTCACCTTGCTAACAACATACAAAAATGTCAGCACCTATGGTAATATTAATAAAAGCTGATAATGCATACCTGTCCCACTTTTTAGATAGTCATTGTGTAAATGTTTTATCATCATTGACCTGCCGAGAACTCAAAAGGTCCTAGCCACTATCCAAACATACAAGACACACTCCCGGAGTGGAGGAGCTCACAAAGTTCAAAGATGCAAATGTATGGGACATAGGGTTCAAGGATATGATACATTAGCACAGCGACCAGGGTGATTGCTATGTGTTAAGGAGGTGAATTGTTTCTCTCAAATCAGAGAACACACTGAAGTAAATTCTGGTCTCAGTTACTCCCATATGACCCCAGTAAAGTCTCTGGAGCAGCACAGGTACAACTGAGGGCAGACTTGAGCTCATGTAGTGTTTCTTCAAACTGGCTTAAGTCTCACGTTGACCAATCCCTAAAAACAGACAGAGTGAATCCAGGTGTCCAGAGAGGTCAACAGAGGCACATGAACATGAGTAGGCTATGGCTGAAGAAGCAAAGAAGAAAGTGTTTTTATGAAAGCATAATTTTTAATACATCTGACAATCTTGCTCCATACGGGCCAACATAGTTACAGAGGATCCAGTACTGAGCTGGCTTCTGCAGGCAGGCACAAAAGCCACATAAGTAGTGGGAGTGCTGCATTAGGGCCCTACTGCTGGTCAAAAGACTGAGGGACCCATCCAGAGGATTCTGCATCCACTTGCTCATTGAGCATGTGACTTCCACAGCCCAGCCCCACACGAAAACAGGAAGAGATGTGCATGTGTGAGGAACAGTTGTAGTACATGTAGTAGCAGAGTTGCTGCTATCCCTCTATAATCACCAGTAGCCAGACACAGCCTGGCTGCATAGGCTATGTCTACACTTGTAAATTTAGGTCAACTTTAGCTAAGTCGACTTAACTAAGTCGACTTTAAGTCGACTTAGTTAACTCAACTTAACATTTCTACACATAAATTTTAAGTCGACTTAGGGGGACCTTACAAAGTCAACCTAGAGTGTCTACACTGGACGCCTAGGTCAACTTCTAGGGGCTAGGGGACCTAGGGCAGGTCCACGGGGCAGGGGCACCCCTTGCCCAGTGCCAGGGGGCTCAGCCTTTGCCCCATTGTACCAGGGTACAATGGGGCAAAGGGGGACAGGGACCCTGGCAGGGTATAGGGGCAGGGTGGGCAGGGCTCTGCCCTGTCCTGTGGGGGGGCGTGCCAGGCTCCCCCTGTGCCCCCCCCCAGCAGGGAGGGCAGTGGGGGAGTCCTGGAGAGCCCTAAGTCAACTCTAAGTCAACTTAGGGCTACTCCAAGTCTACACTGGCTTAAGTCGACTTTAGAAAGTCAACTTAAGCCTAAAGTTGACTTAAAAGGAGGTTTAATAAAGTCGACTTAATTTTCCTTAAGTCAACTTTATTTTCCTTAAGTCGACTTAAGCAGCTTGCTTAAGTCGACTTAAGGAAAGTGTAGTGTAGACACAGAGTAAATTAAGTCGACTTAAGCAAGCTTAAGTCGACTTAATTTACAAGTGTAGACGCAGCCACAGACGCTATGCCCTGCAAGATGCTATCAGGATTCATTACATCCTGTAACCTCTTGACATTGCAGCAGCTGCTCCCTTTTATCAAAGCAGGGCTGTCTCCTAAAATGTGGCTCCCAGATTCAGTGACTCCTCCTGGGCACCTTCCACAGGGATATTATCTTCCTCACATTACGGGAGATTTTCTCCTTTGTTTTTCGCTCCTCGTGGCTTGGTATAAGCAGACACTTGCCTACACTCTTGTTTTGATAAGCGTGATATTCTCATCATTATCCTCCGCCATAGCCACTCCAGCAGACCATGTAATTTTAACAAATACCGAACAGAATCAAAACTGACACCGGCATAATAAAAAAAATCTTTTTAATAATGAACCAGAGCAGCTTTCACCTTGTTTTAGCCAAGTAAAAACGAACACTTTACAAAGCTGTTACATAAAATGCATTGTTAAGTGAACAAGAAATTATTTTCCTTTTTGCTAGCTTTTAATGCTAATGGTCTATTTATTCCTGACCTTTTGAAATATTAGATTTTTTTAAAATGACAACATAAAAAGAATTCGTGTTTGAAAACGCAAGTGACTTTAAACCACATGTTATTACTTCTAAGTATAGCATGTGCATGCATCATTCATTTTAGTGTCATTTCAGCTAATTGGTATATATTTCAGCTGACATATATTGTTCTCTTGCAAATGTGTCAAATTCCTTAACCATGTCAGTGACAAAAGCATAGTGCTTGGGATATATAAATTACGCTCTTTACCATATAATCACTCTTATCTATTAGAAACGCTATTTGTGACAAATCACGTTAAAAATACAGACTGAATTGATTTTTTTAAACTTTAATGTCATACCATTCACAGCAAATCTTTGATTGAATCTTTAAATGCAGAAATGTTTTGGTTTTACCTGCATCCCTTTAGAGGTGTGTTTTGTTGCATTTTAAAAACTGACTTTGTTCAGCAAAGAAAGACGAACACAGCTCAGACCTCAAAATGTCTCTTTTGTTATCAACATTAGAAAACAACTGTGGATGTGGAATGAGTTATTAGATGGCCAATGCTTTACTCTGTCATTCAGTTTTCATAATCCCTGCTAGAATTACTATTATTTTATTGATGTGCAGTATTATTATTAGAATTTCAAATACTGGAGAGAAAATGGCTTATGCACTTTCATTATATTTTAGGTTGTTCCTCTCATGGGCTGTGCATTCTCTTTCTCATATGCAATAGTGCTGTATTTTCAGCTGCTAGGTTTTGGGGGATTTTTTAATACTGGACTTGAGTAAGCCTCATGCTATACACCATATGCTGTAAACTAAGGAACACATCTGCTTGTCTGTAACACTAATGAGGGGCTAGTTCTTTGGGAAACAGCAGCATTGTGAAGGCAAGATTCTAATTAAATGCCGTTTCCTGACATTCATTAAGCCTGTCCTTTCCTTTGTGTTGTAATTGGCTCCCTTTCCGAAGAGAACAGAAGAAAGAATAACCTTTAAATCAAGTTCCAAAGAGGTAGCCGTGTTAGTCTATTTTCAATCAATTCATCCAGATTTTCAAACCATGCCCCTCAGCACGGTATTATGAATGCAGAGGCCATGATCCAGCAGAGAACCTATGCATGTACTTAATTTCCATTGAAGTCAATTAAACATAAGCACCTGCTTAAAGTTAAACATGTATTTAAGGGGGTAGTTGAAGCCAGCCAGGGCTTTGTAATTAGAAAAATGTTGTGGAACATCCTGTAGGATTCCATTCCTATGGATGAGTCAGGGGCAGGAACAGAGGTAGGGGGCCAAGGTGGTTTGAAGCATTGACATTTTTGCTAAAGACCCATAGGGTTAATAAAGGAACAGAGATGATGCTCCAGAAACAGGTGTCTCCTGTCCTGAACCCCTGCCACCCACCCACAAAGCCCAAACCTCATGGTACATCTGTGCAAAGGCTTCTACAGGCTCAGCGAATGCTCCCAATAGGGAGCATGATTCCCCAATCCCCTGAGTCATGGGGCTCCACTGACAGAAGCAGCAGGGACCATACAGCTCTATTAATATTGTATTACAGAATTAAAAAGTAATGCTCTTATAATACATGTAAAACCATTGGCATTTGGAGACAACTTCCCTACTGGCCTTAAATGCTCTCATCTCTCTCCTGGTCCCGTGGAGTTCTGCCTGTTTATACAAATGGTGAATTCTGCCTGTGGTGTTCTTGCAAACCATCTTTTTGGTGTCCAGTCACTAATGAGGAGCAATTTTTAAATGAGAAAGATGATATATGTGTTGTTTGGGGATACCTTTGATGCCATGAAAAATGAACTCAGCTCCTTTCTCCTCTTCACATGCTATAGGGGAGCCACTTTCTTACAAGTCACTTACAAATGAATAACAAATCCAAGCTTCAAAGAGAAACTGCCTGGAATTCATATGTAAATTTGATTCCGTTGCCTCAGGGTTAAACAGGGACTATGGATTTTTTTCTCATTACAACAGGTGATTTGACCTCACCTTCCTCTATATGCTGTTCCCCAGTGTTTGAATCTAAACTTCCATTTTGTTTTGCTGTTACAGCCTGATCTGATCCTATGTCTTACACTTCCCTGCATTTATTTTCCTCCCATTCTGTAAATTCTCCATCTTCAAAGCATCTGATGAAGTGGGATTTTCTGCCACAAAAGCTCATGCAGTAAATACATTTGTTGGTCTTTAAAAATGCCACAGGAGTCCTTGTTTGTTTTGTTGAACTAGACTAACATTGGTGCCCCTTTGGAACTTGTTAATTCACTAGACCACTTTTTCAGAGAGCAATGAGGCTTCTACTACAGAGAGTACAATTGTATTTTCATTATGTATTCTAATTCATCAGAAAACAGCCAAGAGCCATTGAAACTCTTATTTGACACTAATTATTACTGATGTATAGGAAAGCTCAAAGATTTTTAAGAACATGTATTTTCTGATTTGCTTCATAAATCAATGCACTAGTCAGGTTCCACCTTTCTAGAAATATTTCTTGAGTTTATCATATTTTAGCAGTGATGAATTTACTTCTTGAGCCTCTTAAAGGCTTTTTAACCACTTTATTACACTAAATCTTTCTTTAGTTTGCCACACATATTGATATAGAGTTGTCTCTGCTATTAGCAGTGTGTTATAGATATATATTTCTTTCTGAATCCCACTGGATACCTCCTAAAATGTAATGACTAGGGCTTTTAGAAAATTTACTGAACACGTATTTTATTATTAAATGAAATTTAAAATGAATCTAATTTTTACAGTCCCAAAAGATGCATATGTCATTTGCTATCTGACTATAGCCTAGACTTAAATTAGAAAGCCACATGTTAGACATTTATATTTAAAGTTTAGGTAAAGCAGGCCTCGAAGATAAAGCTGATCAAAAATTTTCCCTTATATTTTTTTTAACCGAAAATAGCTTTTCATGGAAAAAAAATGAGTATTTTCTCAAGAAATATCCATTTTTATCAAAAATGTTGAGTTTTCCTTGAAAACCCCAAAATAGGAATTTTTCAGTTTGTTGGGTTCTGGTTTTTTTTTTTGATAAAAACTCCCCAAAATATGAAGGGAATATTTTCTGACCAGCTTTATGTGACTAACCCTAACTGTGGCCTAAATACAAGTTAGTCTTGTAACCTCCCTATATACATCGGAAATTTTATGTATATACTTTTATATATATATTCAATTATACAGTAAAAATGAGTGAATACTAGAAACAAGCTTATTTAAAATCTGTATCCCAAATATTCATATTCCTGTCTCTATTGTTTTAGGAGCTGTACAGTTATTGTTATATATGTACCATATTGCAAGATCTTTTTTACCTCTAATTCTGTTGATGAAGGGACAAATCAGTTAAGAAGAGAAGAAAAAAGGAAGGATCCAATCCTGCAAAGAAGCCACTTTGTTTCATGATCTCACATGCACAGTTTTGAATTAAAATTATACATGCTTTTCTTAAGAACAAAGCCCAAAATGTTCAGCAGTTTCTAGAGATTTGGGGTGGTCCACTTTGGGAATACTAATTTGGGATGCCTTAAAAGTGGTGTGGCTAGAATGACCAGATAGCAAGTGACAAAGAAAAGGACATGGTGTTGGGGCTAATGGGCACCTATAAGAAAAAGTCCTGAATATTAGAACTGTCCCTAAAAAATCAGGACACCTGGTCAGTCAAGATGTGGTGTGGTTGACTTTCAGAAACTGCTGATTACCCACATTTTTAAAGCCTCTTTAAGATCACTCATGTTGGATACACAAAACCAGTAATTTCTGGCTATCTTGGCTCAAATAGAAAACCTTCTTACAACATAATTATAGATGAAATGTATCAATATTTGGTACTTACATAGCCTCTTTCAATCACAGATCTAAAAGTGTTCCAGGCATTTATGTACTAATATAACCATTTTACATCTGGAGCAATTAAAACACACCAAACTCTAAAGCACTTTCCCAAAAGGACCCAACAAGGGAGTAGCAGTGTTAGGAGTAGGACCTCTCTCTCTCTATTCACAGTTCTGTCCTCAGTTTACAGCTTGTAATGATATAAAGAGAATTCCAAGATGGCTGACAAAAGTTCTTGAACTTATGAGCTTCCTCTTGACACCTTTATACCTCTAGTCCCACACTGACTCTCACTCAATGATTTGGGAAGGGGGCAGAAAGGTTTTATGCTGTCTTCACTCCAGTCTTGACCCAAGTTATTCCTAACTTCTAGAGGTACTTGGCTGGTCTGTGGCCCTGCACCATCCTTCCCTTAGCTCTCTCTCTCCTTACTCCCCACGGTTAATTTGGACAGTGATTTCATATGAAAACTTTGTATCCTGGGGAGAGCACAATAAAGGAGGAGGGATGAAGCAGTATCCACTTCCATTGCCAACTCATCCATCCCCAGCTGGTCAGCCCCAAAAGTGCCTTTCTTATTTTTTTCCAATTAAAAAAATAAAAGGAGTTGAAAAATCTTTTGTGGGTCAAGCAAGAACCATCCTCATAGTGCCTTCCACTGAACTGGAATAATGAGTCTGATCCAATATGTATTAATAACAATGGGAGTCCTTTCATTGACATCACTGGTTTGGATCGAGATGTCATGGAAGCACATCTCATTGTATTTGCCATAGATGAGGGAACAATGGAGGCAAAGAGAGGGTCTTGTTCCTGTAGGATTAGTATTTTTCTACAGGGAAATGCTAGGAGCAGAAAGACCATTTGATATACTGAAGAATAATGCTCCTTTTGACCCACTGAGGAAGAGGTGCCTAGTACAAATATATGATCACGGACTATCTGAACCCTGTATGAACATAACTGTCTGATCAGATAATGGAATTGTTTTCAGTGGGAAGAATGAATCCATTACTAATGCAAATAACGCTAATAATTATAATTTGCAATACAGTAAAAGTCACCTAGTCTACTTCCCCCTCTGACAGGAGACTATAATAAATTATAGGCTGAGAAAAAAATCAAAGGGATAAAGGTTAAAAGATTTTTTTTTTAAAAAAATTGAAACTTAAATGCTTAACGAGAAAATCAAAGATCTGAAAGCAGAAATTGGTGCTATTAAATTATGCAGTTGTAAAGAATTAGATATTTTGGAATTGATTAGCAAATTTAAATCCAAACCTTCCCTTTGCAACCCTGTTGGAGGTCACAGATTTTAACCAATTTGACAGAACAAATTGTCAAGGTTCAATGTATAATGCACAAGCTAATTAACTATAATACAGATACGCCTCACTTACCAATTACAAATACCAAAGCCACACAAAGGGACAATGGAGTTGAATAAAGTTAAGGAATTTTACTACTTGTTTTTGCCCCTTCTTTGTGTTTCTAAACTGCTCCATTTGTCCAACACAGTTCTGAATGGGAAACATACCTATAGATATTTGCAGAGCATGCACTGTTATGGGCTAGAATCTAGCCACTAGATCTTCTTGGTCTTTCCCAGTCCATTTATGAATGGACTCTCTAATTCTCTAATTATGTGAGAGCCTATGTATACAGGAACAGGGATGGAGAAGGGCAGTGGGGTAAAAATGACTTTGGGGGTTCCCACCCCCATTTCTGAGTGAGCAGTGCAAAGCATGTGGGACAAGTATGAGGATCCAGCCCATTGATTACACTCTAGGGAAACTCACCAAAAATGTATCTGTGTTGCTGGCAATGATTCAGCTCCACCCATCTGTGGGCAAGACTAGAAACTTAGTGAAGATAGTCCACCAGCTGGTGACACCTTTTTAAAGAATGTGGTGATTAGATCAGAACCAGAAAAACTGGGACTCTTTAGGGTCTGACATTCAGGAAAAATGGGGATTCTTACAGTTTTTTTGTTTTGTTTTGTTTTTTTAAACAAGAAAGCATATTATTTCCTTCTCTCCTCCCACCAACTCTGACTACAATAAGGTTTAAATGATTGGCTCTAACCCAATCTGCTGATACATTTTGCCTCTCACCTTTTTTAATTTAAGGTAATGTTTCCCAAAAGGTAGGGTTTCCACAGAGGGGCATGAAGTATATGCTGGGGTGAAGAGTGGTATGGAAGGTATATAAATGAAGACGTGGTGTTGATTAAAGGATATAATTCCTTTCATTTTCCTGAAGAGAGACTCAGCTTTCAAAGGTTTGGGAAACACTCTTTCAAACCTATTTGTTCAAGTCTTGTAGCCAAGCGTTCAACACCAACAGCTCGTTCTCCCCAGTTAGTCATTCTGGAAGTTACTGATTTCTTTTTGCTCTTTGGCATTTTTCATTCCAGTGCTTTTCACTTCAGTCCCAAAACTCAATACCCTTGTTCAGTAAAGCAGGGGACTGAATCATCCTGAAGAGTATAAGGAGAAATGCTTTGGCAATGCTGATCTGGATGAGTTTATAACTACTGAATCACAGTATGGGGTATAACTATACTTTCATGTTTACCTTGCAAGTGAAATTTATCCAGCACATTGCACAGCTAAGATAACATAGACAAGACAAAGCCTTGAGAACTGTGCATCACAGTATTTCAGTAGTTTTTTAATCATCACTTGCCAAAATCCAAACCATTGCATGTTTCAACTTTTCATCTTACATTGTAGGTTCTCCTGGAGCTTTAATGTGGCATTACGTTTCTTAGCGAGATGAGCACCATAGGATTCCTCCGAGTGTCTGCATACAGAGGAGCTTCGGCACAGATTTCCGAAGGTCTTCCCAATGACAAGATGTTCATCTGCAAGAAAGAAATATCAACTGTTTAGTGTCTGATGTCCCATGAAATACTGCTGGAGTTGCAATCAGAGGAGGTTGCCTGTGCCTCATTGATGCAAGGGAAGGGAGAAGGGTGGCAGGCTGTTCTCCATTAAAGCCCTGAACCTTTGGAACTCATTTCCCCCCTTTGCAGCAGATCAAGTTTGTTAGCCTTCAGAAGGTGCTACAAGGCTTATCTTTTCTATCTTGCTTGTTAAGAAATGATGATGATGATGATGGAGTGAGGGTCACAGTGACAGTGTGGGACTTTGTGTGGTGGTGAATTGATTGTTGCTAGATGTTGCTGCGGAGTTAACTGAGCTCAATGTGATTGTTGTGAGAGAACTGGATTTGACATACCCCACAGCCATCTTGTGCACTTAGCCCCTCTCAAAGCAAGGAATGCACATCAGAATAATCTGGCCTTGGCTTAGGCAGACAACTGCTGCAACTGTAGAATGTTATTGACTGGGATAAATAAAGAGAAGGGGGTGGGGGAAATGTTGAAAACTGACCTTGATTTTTGTTCTTTGTGTTTGTAAGTTTTTGGAGCTTTTACTGAAGCTGCTTTGCTGATAAGGAGAATAATGAATTGTTATTGGCTGTTGCAAGGGAAATTGTTAGCCTGCAGGGGCTATAACAAATTATGTGCTTCGTTTGGAGAAAATCCATAAAGAGTTTAGTTAGGAAGTGTGCTTTGGAGTGGTCTGAGGAAGCTTTTCTTCAGACAAGGATCTGACACAAAACTCCCAGGAGCTGGGAGCAAGGCTGGCTGCTGATTCCTTAAAAACATCTTAGATTTTAATAAAGGTAAAGGTTTAGGATACACAAAACACTGCTATAGTGTGTCTGAGACCTAATAAACACTAAGTAGTTTTAGGTTAAAGCACTCTTGTTTATATCAATCATTTATGAGACAGAAGAGTTGTGTCTCTGTTGATTTATTCCTGACACTGAATGGAGAAAACAGTTAAGTTAAAACTGCTTTGGGATCTGAAAACCCTGAGCAACACGATAGGTTCATTTAGATAAGAATGCTCCCAGAGCATTCAACAGGCATTGCTATTGGTTACAGTAATAAAATTCCAAATAAATAAATAAATCAGCGCTGGAGTGCAGCACGTCAATAGGAGACTGTATGTTTTTATTTAAAGGACAGAAATTCTAAATTCTTACGTGGAATATGACCACTGTATTTTGGCAGCATCCCTTCAGGCCTGTAGAATCTCTGGTATGTGTTGGGAACTTTGCTTATTTTAACATCATGTATTTTGCTTCTAAAATAAAACAAAATTGCAGTTCATTTTTAAAAACTAATTTAGGTCATTTCAGAATTTGCTTACACATCCCCATGTTCTACATAATTATCAGACTCGATTTTTAATCCTGATGGTCTTAGTTGTCTTCCAGCTGTATATGTACTGCTCACTAGGGGTAGGTCTACACTGGAGGTTCTGTTAAGTCAACTTAACAAGATTAACTTTAAGTCGACTTAAAGTCGACCTTGTTAAGTTGATTTAGAGAGTCCACACTGAAAACTACAGTCAACTGCCAGCGTCCACACTGGTAGGTGCTAGGTCGACGGAGGTGTAGTGCATTGTGGGTAGCTGTCCCACATTGCACTGGGGCCTGGAGGCCAATTAGGTCAACTTAAGGGCACTCCCCATCCACACTGGCTTAAGTCGACTTAATGAGGTCGACTTAAGCATTAAGTCGACCTTCAGAGGTGGTGTTATTAAGTCGACCTAAGGAAGCGCTTAAGTCGACTCAGTAAGTGCCCAATGTGGATGCAGCAGTCTTTAGGTCAACTTAACCATCCTTAAGTCCACCTATGGCTCCAGTGTGGATGTACCCTAGCATTCCCACAACACTCAGGTGTGCCATTGTCTTTCCTGCGAGTTTTGCTTGTGGATGGACTATAGGATCCAACTGACATCAATAGACAGCTGAAATCACGCACTTAAATACAAGAACCTTAGTTAGAATAGTTGACTGAAATCCTGACTCCACTGAATTCAAAGGCAAAATTCCTGTAGACCTTAGTCGGGCCAGGGTTTCACCTATTGGACCAAGCTCTGCTCTCAGCAAACTCATGCAACTCCATCAACTTCACTGGATGCACAGGTATATCTGTGAGGAAAATGGGTGAGGCTGCATGTGGTGGAATGTGAACATAGGTCCTTTAAGTTTTTCGACAGATGAGTAAACACTCAGCACATGGCACATTAGACTTCCTCACAGTATAATGCAAAACCTCAATTGCAGCCTCAGCAAGTATTAGCACATACTCAACCAAGACATATCTGTGAGGTGCTCTGTGTGGAGGAAGCATCAAGTTATAATTACAGTTGCATTATACCGGGAGGAAATGTATGTGCTGAGTCCAGTGTATTCCTTTATCAGCAGGAGGTAGAAGGAAGTTCCCTGCAGTGGTGCATCATCCATCACTCAGTGGAAGGAGGATAGAAGTGAAAAATTCCATCTTGCCAAGTTCAGGAAGGGAAAGCCCCGTTTGTGATGCCTTGACTGCCCCCCACTGTCGCAATTCAAACTCCCAGATCTTCATAGCCACACTTCCCCCTGCTGAACTGCCAAGTCCTTTCCTAGTTAGTAAGAGATCTGGCCATTCAGCATCTAGTGTAGTGGTACAGACCAACTCTCCTTCCCCTCGCCCTCGCTAGTCACAAAAGCCCAGACTCACTTGACTTCCTCCTGCTAACTCCACATTTCCTCAAATTCTGAGGCAAACTGATATTTCATTAGCCATGCAAGGGTCAGACAAGCAGAAAGGGAATAAAAAAATCAGAGCTTTTCTATTAAATTAAATACTGAAATGAGCAGTCACTTTATGTGCTTTGCTGGATTAAAAAGATAGGTTCCTAAGAGCGTTTCCTCTTATCAACACTGAATTTTCTGTCCTATCCAGTCTGCAAAAAGTAGGCCGTTCCTACACTGGCATTTCAGCTACTGGAATATGCTGTACTGGTGCAAATCATGATGTTTTATTGAAAACCCACTAGAGCTCGTGCTAGTTCAGCTACACCAGTATCCGAAATCATTGTAGGCAAGGCCTTAAATCCAGCATGCAGCAGGTGGTGTTGGAAATACCTGGAAAAAGAATTATCAGGCTTTCATACAGTGGGGCTTTTTTTAAAAAAAAATGTTTGTAGTTCAAGTGACAAACCGAAAAGATAAACCAAAACATGACCATGTGGCCCTATGTACAAGAGTTCTTGTGTCCTGTCTTTGTGTGTTCAGTACCTCCAAGAAATAAGGAAGGTTTTAAAATACAGATGAAAAATACATGGTATTCTGCAACTTCCAAAGGGGTAGCCGTGTTAGTCTAGTTCAGCAAATCAAGGAGTCCTGTGGCACTTTTAAAGACTAACACATTTATTTATCGCATGAGCTTTCGTGGGAGAAAATCCCTGCATTTAATTTCCTCCCATTCTGTAAATTCCCCATCTTCCAAGAGTCTGACAAAGTGAGATTTTCTCCCACGAAAGCTCATGCGATAAATACATTTGTTAGTCTTTAAAAGTGCCACAGGATTCCCTGTTTGTTATGGTATTCTGCGTTCTTTCTAAAAACAACGTGCTTCATATTCCATATGCTGTACTACACTGAGCCTGACAATCGTGTCCCAGGAGAGAACCTAAAGTCTGCCTAAGCCTCTTACCTGTCCTCCTCCCGTTAACTGATTAGCAGCTGAAGTTATATAACCATATTATTATATCACAATATAATCAATCGTCATCATCACCATTCATACCACACTTTTCAAGCTATAGATTTTGGTATAAACTTACTCGTGTAAATTGCAGGAGGGATCATAGTGGACTCCATCTATTAATTTCTTAAAATCCTGGTAGCAGTTTTTTGCCATTTCATGATAACGAACACCGTGTCCCAGTTCAGTAACCCTGGCTCTAGGTACAAACCCAGTCCAGCCAGGAATAGGTGGCTCTAATAAACTTCTCTTAGTTACTACAGTACCTACAAAATGATCACATAGACACCACTTCAAAATTACATTGAAAGGCCTAAGAAAATATTTGCTTACATTTGCCATAGAGGATGAGAAGTGTCTTGCCTTATAACAAATGCTCTGTTAACTGGCATGCTTCGTAAAAGATTCATTAGTCACTTTATATCACTAAGAGTGGGTTTTACTACTTTTGATATGCCCCTTAGTGGTACCTACATGACTCTTCTTCTTTACGTGGCCAGAGCCTGAAGTTCTTCTTCAGGCTGTGAAAGGGCTTTAGAATTTGGTCAGTGGTCATTAAAGGCCTTATCCAGAGACCACTGAAGCCAGGAAGAGTATTTCTGTTGAACGCAATATGGTTTGCATTAGTTTCTAAGTATGGAATAGACTCACATTAAAATGAGGGAAGACTGAAAGAGCTGGGTTTGTTTAGTCTGGGAACGAGGAGACTGAGAAGGGACATGATAACTGTTTTCAAGTACCTAAAGGTCGTTACAGGGAAGAGGGAGAAAAATTGTTCTCCTTAATCGATGATAGAACAAGAAGCAATGGGCTGAAATTACAGCATGGGAGGTTTAGGTTGGACATTAGGAAAAACTTCCTAACTGTCAGGGTGATTAACCACTGGAATAAGATGCCTAGGCAGATCGTGGAATCTCCATCATTGGAAGTTTTAAAGAGCAGGTTAGACAAACACCTGTCAAGAATGATTTAGATGGTAGTTGGTCCTGCCAGGAGTGCAGGGAACTGGACTCGACCTCTCACGGTCCCTTCCATTTTCTATGATTCTGTGTATTAGTACCCAGGTCTGTCAAAATTTCAACACAAGAAATTACATTCTACCTACTGACATACAGGGCCGTCCCGTGGGGGGAGTGGAGCCCAGGGACAATTGGCCAAAGCAGGGCCCCGTCCCCCAGGGAGCCGGCCCTGGGCCAGGAGGCTGCCTGCGGAGGGGAGCCGGCTCTGCCCCAGACCGGTAGGCTGAGGTCGCCTGCCGTGGGGGTGGGATCCGGCTCTGGTCCCAGCCCTGGAGGCCGCCTGTGGGAGGGAGCCGGCGGCCCCGGCCCCAGCCCCAAGCCAGGAGGCCAGGGGAGCCGACCGTGTGAGGCAGCCGGGCCCAGAGGCTGGACCCCACATGCGCCGCCCCTGGGCCTGCCTGCTCCGCCCTGGGGGCGGGGAGGGCCAGCCCAGGGGCGGGGCATAGCCGGCCCAGCCCAGCGTGGGGCCCACGTAACCGTGGGGCCCCGGGCAATCGCCCCGTTCGCCCCCACCAGGAACGGCCCTCCTGGCATACCCCCTGCGGTTTCACAGCTGAACTTTCTATTCTAAACTACAACACTGTCTTGTTGTGTGCTGCCATGTGCAGAGAGAGGTGGTTGCTATTCAGAGATGGGCCGAGCGATGTAGGAAGAAAGGGACTAGACTTCAGAACTGTCATTCAGGGACATTCTGTCTGATGACATTGAGGGGTTTCTAAGCTCCTAGAACACTTCTGATCAGATGGAAAATGCTAGCTTGTGTCAGCTGGTAGTTAGAAACCCATGAAGAGCAACTAGGTTTGAGCTCAGCCTGGGTCAAAACATTTGGAGTCACATTTCAGCCCTAGTGTTTCGAGTTCATGTTCTGTTGAAGAAGGAGTGGCTCCTCACAGTCTGGGAATCAAGGAGAACCATAAAAGGGGCTCACTTACCCAGCATGAGGAGCCTGAGGAAAGATTCAGAAAGAAGGTTCTGAAGGGAAAACCAGGATATATAGACATCCTGAGATTCAGGTGAGTCACAAGATCAAATGAAAACTCTTTTTTGCCTTTCCTCAAGATCACTTTAAGATTTCTCTCGCTCTTTCTTTTTTATAAACAAACTCCAAAGGCCAGATTCTGCCAGCCTGACTCACACTGAGTAACACTTTACTCTGCAAATATTATAGCTGAAAGAATGAAACTGCTTGCAGAGTAACAAAGCCATCAGCATTATATCAACTGTGACAAAGCTCTTCCTCTACGTTGGTGGGTCCAGAGCTTCCTTCTCTAGTGGTAGGTCAGAAACTACTTCATCCCTGAGTGTTATTGTAGGCCCTGGCCTCTTTGCTGAGAGTCTTGTCCCTCCAATGGATGGCCAGTGGGGATAGGGAGGCGGTCCCACCCTCGACTCCAGGCCCCAACCCAGGGACCCTATAAGCCGCAGCCTTGCTCTTCTGCTTCAGGGAAGCAGCAAGATTCCCTAGATGCACTGTCCAGACTGCCCTTCCTGATCTCCTTGCCAGGGGAAGCCCTTAGTCTCTGACAGTCCTACTGGTGTTGTGGTGTCCAGCTAAATCGTCCCTTTCTAATAGGATCCGTTTCCCCCCTGCCCTCCAAGCTTGGGAAGGGTCCTTTGCGCAGTGTTTTTTTTTTTTATTTCCCCCAGTCTTTGTACCTGTGAGTCTCTTCCTGACCATCATTCTGCTCCTTCTCTTAGGTCTGTCTGCCTTCCAACCACACCTTGCCTCCTCTCACACACTCTGGTAGCCCTCCTTACTCTCACACTCCAGCTAGACCCTTTCTCTAGAGGGCAGGCAGGCTTTTTAACAAGTCCTGGGGAGGGCCTTGATTAGCTCCAGATTTACCAATTAGCCTGAAATAACCCCCTGCTCAGCTACCAGGGAAAAAGGGACTTGCTGATCCTGTGGTTGATATATTGGCCTTCCAGTACTTTCCAGAAACCATCCAGACTGACCCTGTCACACAACATTCATTGGCAGTAAAGGTGAAAATCAAGCTCCAGAACGGCAGATCAAAATTCTCAAATCTGAGTGCCTAGAACTGGAGACCCAGAGAAAATGCCTGATTTTCAGGGATGGTGAGCATTTGTAGCCGACTGCAGTCAGTCTGGGTGGCACATACTCAGCCCCTCAAGAGCAGGCTGCTTTTTCTCTGTTTAGTCAGCCAGGTTTGAAAACATTGGCTTCAGATTTTTAGACAGTAGTACAATGTGAGAGCATGAATCTATTCAGAACCCCGCTTATGCAAGGATTTCTAGATAACAATTACAATTGATGCAAGATCCAGCTAAATAATTTCACGTCAATTTGAGACTATACCCTTAAATATAAACACACCAATTTGAGAAAATCCTAAGATTTAGAATAGGAATGAAAGACATAGGGGGCTAAAGTCTGTCATTGAATGCATGTGTGTGTAACTCCCACTGAAATCAGAGCAATGTGCTAGCAACTGAAGGTAAAATTTGGTTCTTAATATGTCCCTGAAGATTGTAATTATAATTCACATTGTACTAGTAACATTAATTGAATGTTTGGCTGAAATCAAGTTCATTACAACTTAAATACAGTACCTAGCACATAAGGATGGTGTTTATAATTATACTCATAAAGTGCTTGTAAAACATCTTCATTGGCGCAAAGAGATGGAAGCTTGGGTGTAGTGGCTGCTATGTATCTCAGCTCATCCTTCGTGTCCCTACTTCTTTGAGTAGCATTGTGGAATGAGGTCATACATGCCACGGAATCATCTCCATAAGTAGTACCAATTCTATAGAATCTTTGGGGGATGTAACCTAAAAGAGTTAGCAGGATAAATTATAGACGTTAGTAAGATTTAATAGAACATATTGCAAGCATTTACAGTCAGAGTGAAATCAGCAAACAATCATAGAGCATTATTTGCCATTCTTCATTCTTCAAATTACACACACACACTGCAATTACATGGATGGTTACAACAGTGACTTCCTGTGACCTTAGAAACAAACCACATTTTGAGAAGGGCAATAAAAGTACAATCCCCTTATGATAGATCAATTATGCTAACAGCAATTCTCTTTACTATACCAATCAGTCTGAAGGATAGATTGAAATAATATATAATTTGTATAATTTTTGATAGTCTTTATTTTTTGTGATGCTTTGAAAATGGAGTTTCAGATCCTTCATTTTGGACTGATTGGAAATTGTGACTGTATTAAAATGAACTCCTGCATTATAAGAAGTAGATGTAAGTCGTTTATATGGGAAACCAACCTACAATGCAGATTTTGCCAGGAAATAACTCATTTTCAGACAGATATGTATAGCATATCTTAAACATTCCACCTGAATCTGAATGTTATCACTATGTTAAATGGTAAAGAATTTGATTTAAATCAGATTGATATGAACCAAAACCCCACTTCCAACCCCTCCACCCCCTCTGAATTTTGTCAGTATGAACTTTGCAACTGACTCCAATTTCTATAACAGGATAAACCAAAATCCTGGTTCTGAACTATCGCTGAACATTGGGGTGGTTTAGTTCTGGATCCAAATGTTGCGAATCACATGCCGCTCTAATGTGAACAAATACAAGAAAGTAAATTCAAATGCAAAGCTACCATTCTGGCCCAAATTCTCCAAACCAGCTGAGCGGTACATGGTGAAAGTCTAGGGAGGGTGCAATTTTAAGGCACTTTTACATTCCTCCTATCCCAGGGCTGCCAGGTTTTGGCCTGATCTTATGGTAAAACAGAGCAGAGTAGACGCTATTTCAGCTCTGTGTCACCAGAGGATTTTCCATGAGACAGGGGAATCCTTCATTGGTCAGTAAAGTTGGGTTTAAAGCTGAGAAAGGAGATGAGGAGTCGGCCCAAACATATTAGTTACCAGTGTATCCAGGTATCAGAGGGTTGCATGTTTCCACATGTTTCTGATTTATCTTCAGGCTCTCTCTGTACCTGTTTGAAAAAAAATGGACATGAATTTTATACATGAATTAATTTCCTAATGAAGTCAGTTCATGATGTATCTGTTGTATTACCAAGAATAAATATTAACCAGTCTTAAAACTGACATAACGGATCAAATTCAGCTTATCTATTATATCTGTGTAAACTCAGAGCAACTCCACTGTAGTCATCTGAACTCAGTAACATTATTCTAATGTAATCAAGAACAGACTATGCTATACTTCTGTTTTAATATTCATTTTATTGACGAATCGATGTCATGCAATAGAATTTTTTATAATATACATTTAAATAAGAAGGGGTTTTTTTTTTACAGTTATATTAAGACAACTTGAAAGGATCACTAAAGTACATATGATGTATTCACTAGGGAAAACACTACCATCTATGCATACATTATTTTTACACTAGGGAAATATGAAGATAGGCCCTCTTATGACCTAGACTGCTGTTTGAGATAACGCCTTACCTAAATTATATTTAATGTTTAGATCATGCCTCAGCTAATCCCGCTTCTGTGTTTGCAGTATTCTAGGTCTTTTCTAATACTGCACACTTTAGTAATCATCTCTATTTACATAAGACAAAACCAACCAGGTGTTAAAGGTGACTATTGTGCCTCCAGTAGTTTTCTTAATGAAAATCTAGGCGACAGTGAAATGTCCATCATGATCAAGTTCCTGACTATAAAATAACCTGAAGAAATTGGAACAACGAACTGCAATGACATGCGAGAAGAAATGATACCCCAGGGAAAAGTCATATCTTTTAGGACAGGTGGAATTGTATCAGTAATATAGAAAATGTACTAGGCCAGTGCTGTTTAACACATTCATAAATCAACTGAAAAAGGAAGTGCACAGTAAGGCGGTAACATTTGTAGTTGATACGAAATTACTCAAAATAGTTAAGTCCAAAGTTGACTACAAAGAGTTGCAAAGAGAACTCAAAAAACCGAGGGACTGGACAACAAAATGGCAGATGGAATTCAGTGTTTTAAATGCAAAGTAATGCACACTGGAAAATGTAATCACTACTTTATGTATAAAATGATGGGTTATAAATTAGCTGTTACCACTTACGGAAGAGATCTCGGAGTCATCATGTAGTTCTCTGAACGCACCTGTTCAATCTATAGTAGCAGTCAAAAAAGATAAGAATGTTAAAAACCATTAGGAGAAAGATAGACAATAAGACAAGCAGTATCATGGGCCTGTATAAATCCATGGTTCACCAACATCTAGACTGCTCTGTGCAGTTCTGGTCTCCCAAGTCTATAATTGGAAAGGTACAGAGAAGGACAACATAAAGTTATCAGGAATATGGAACAGCTTCCATAGGAGGAAGGATTAAAAGAGTGGGACTGTTCAATTTAGAAAAAAGTCAGCTGTGGGGGGGAATATGATAAAGATCTATATAATCATGAATGCTGCAGAGAGGAGAGTGTTATTTACCCCTTCACATAACACAAGAACCAAGAATCACCCAATTAAATGAATAGGCAGCAGGTTAAAAATGAACGTAAGGAAGTACTTCTTCACACAATGGAGTTACCTTGTGGAACTCATTGCTAGGGAATGTTGTGAAGGCCAAACGTAAAACTGGATTAAAAAAAGAATTAGTTAAGTTCATGAAGGATAGATGAACCAATGACCTTTAGCCAAGTTGGTCAGGGAAGAAACTGCATGTTCTGGACATCTCTACACTGCTGACTGTCGGCACTGGGTGATGGGATGGAGCACTTGATAATTGCTCTGTCTGTTCAGTCCCTCTGAAGTACCTGAAAACTGACTATTGTCAGGAGACAGGACTAAATGGACCAGTGGTCTGACTCAATATGGCCATTTTGATGTTCCAATAGCGTGTCTAAAATTCACAATTGTATGGAGAAGCTAAAGAAAATACACAAAGAGCAACAAAGATTGCACAAAGAGTGGAGAACAAAGCAGGAGGAGAGATGGAAGAAGTTAACATGTTACAGCCTTGAAAAGACAATATCTAATGCAGGGAAAGATCTGATCAAAACGAAAGAAGCATCTTTAAGGCAATAACAAAAACAAAGGAAAGGAACTGTCCCCTGAGAAGCTGGTGGGAAATGAGAAATGGCCTCAAGGGAAGGAAATTAAAGTCTCATATTAAGAATGACTGTTTGGCAGTGGGGCCACAAAGTTATTCAGTGGAGGTCAGTTTCTGCCACACTCATAGTACCTTATGCCACAAGTAAGGCTGGAAATTGAAGTGAAAAGTCAGGATGTAACCACACCGTACCACCTCAGACACCCGTGACAAGTAAGTACCTGTGCTGGAAAAGTGCCGTCCGGAGTTCAGAGCTGTATGAGCACATAATGTACTGTGTACACATCAGTGCATACACATTATAAAGAGAGACACGCCTACTTGTGACTTCACTCATACTGGGGTGTGTCAGATGGGAGCTTATTAAAGCCAAAGGAAATACGCTGATACACAGCATCTTACCTGCTTATAGATCCTGTCATACCAAGGGTGTTTGACAAATTATGCATGGTAGAGCCAGCACCGCTGTCCAACTCTGAAGCGCAGCTCTGGTGTGGCGTAGCAACACAACACAGTCCTCACGGAAGGGAAGATCTATCTAAAAGTGCCTCTGTTCTTTCTATTGGATAATATATTCTTCATCTCTACCTGGCCTTCTATTGAATAATATAGTCATCTCTTTCTGGCCTCACACTTGTTGCAGTGAGATGTTCAACACTAGCTATCTTCCACTGTAAACATGGCTGTGTCCCACTGTAGTGACTCTCACTTATGTCACAAGAGGGGGACAGAAAACTGAATTAGATATTGTTAAATTTCCAGTATTGTTGTAGCTGGGCGGGTCCCAGGATATTAGCGAGACAAGGTCGGTGAGGTAATGTCTTGCATTGGACGAACTTCTGTTGGTAAGAGACACAAGCTTTTGAGCTGCGCAGAGCTCTTTTTTAGGTCTGGGAAAGATACGCAGTGTGTGACAGCTAAATACAAGGTTGGAACAGATTGTTTGGCACAAGGACTCAACATTGTAAGAAACCATTCAAGGTGATGTGGGCGGTTAACACCTCTGCAGCTATAGGGACAAAGAAGAGCTAGTGGGTTATAGCTCATTGTAACAGTCATATTGAATAAAAATCATTTTGTGTACCTTTGACGAAAAATGTCAAAGTAGTACAAAAAACGCATCTGAGCTAAACTACAGGGATAATTTAGGGAAACAAGTTTATTATAATACTTAGAGAGACTGTATATGTCACTGAGAAAGCCTGCAGCTTTAGGGCTTGATCCAGCAGACTCAAACATTTTTATGATCAGTAGCTGTGTTGTGGTAATGCCTAGGAGTCTTGGCTAGACACAGGCCCCATCGTGTTAAAGCACGGTACAGACTTACAGAAAATAAGAGTCCTTGCCTCAAAAAGCATTACCAACTGGGAATGTATGTGAGGAATTTGTTTGTAGGATCTGGGGTCTTAGTCCAGCCTACAACTTCTAATGTAGGCTTTTTCTAGGTAATTAAAATACCTTGAGTGGGACTTCAATTCCCAAGTCAGATGAAGTGGGATTTTCTCCCACGAAAGCTCATGCCATAAATTAGTTAGTCAAGTGCCACAGGACTCCGCGTTTGTTTTGCTGACCTAAACTAACACGGCTCCCCTTTTGGACAAGTCACTAGGGTGCAGGTAAAAATAGCTTTATACGTCTAAAATGGCATTATATTTACAGGGAACAAATCTGCTTTGAGGGGACTTTTAAGTATAACACCGCCAGGTCTTTAGTTGTCGATTTTTAACTGCCGCCTAGCACACTGTGGCTAATCGACCCTGGAAGTCCACGTAAACCATTATACTGCCAATTATGCTGTGGGCAAAAAAAGCTCTGAGAAATTCAGCTGGGACACACATACACAAGTCACAGCTAAGGAGGCTGCACTTGGGGCAGGTGCTGGTCTGGGCATCAGAACCCTCCACAGACCTGAATGCACCAGTTTGAGTCCTGCCACTGGCTGGGCTCCACAGGTGGATGGGCTCTGTGACTTCAGCCAGCTGGGGTAGGGTAGAAGGGGGCCAGAAGGCTTAAACTCAGCTCTGCTGGGGAGATCAACCAGCTGGTGGAGCCCTGAACCCCAAAGAGCGAGGGAGCAAGAGAACTGGGCTGCACTTGAGCCTGATAACTGCTGATGTAATCCCAAAGGCTATGTCTACACTAGAAAAGTCGACTTAACTTTTTTAGTGTAGACATAGTCCCTTGTTGATCTTATTAAGTCGACTTAACACTTTAAGTCGACTTAATAAGGTCGATTTAGGTGCTAATCCCCGTCCACACTGGCTTAAGTCGACCGAATAAGGTCGACTTAAGCGTTAAGTCAACCTAAAACGAGGTGTTAAGTCAACTTAACCTTTCCTTAAGTCGACTTAAGGAAAGCCCAGTGTGGACGCGGCTTTGATTAGGTCGACTTAAGCCTCCTTAAGTCGACCTAACTTGTAAGTGTAGACACACCCAGAGCTCCACAAGTAAGGTTTTGAATTTGGGCATGCCCCCGCCCCCCAATTGGCAGGTGCACAGAACTCTGAGGACTGGAGATCCAGCTCTCCCTCCCCTGAGCCAGGACAGGAGATAACAGCTCCTCTGGGTGGGGGCCATGGAAGGAGAGTGAACTACATGAGGGCCCCAGGGGAAAACCACTGCTTCCGGTGGTGAGGGGCACAGAAAGTGCCCTTCCAAAAGCAGCCACATTTTTATTCCTGTGCACACCCCTGACTTTGGACGAACGCTTTAATGTCATCCTTTGACAAAAGCTTAAATGTCAACATTTTCATTTTAACTCACTTCATTTTATATCCGGACCAAGCATGGCCGTCCCTAGGGATGGGCGGGGCTCAAGGTGAATCGCCCTGTGCTGGCCCCCATCCCCAACACCGCCAAAATACCGCCAAAGGCAGCGCGGGTCCCACCAAACCGTGGGAGCCAAGAGTGGTCGCCCCGCTCGCCTCCCCAAGGATGGCCAAGTGCAAACATCTAAGATTTCCATTTTCCATCCAAGCCCTGTAAGTTCTTCACATGAACTGTGTCACCAAAACAGGTGACAGTGATTCTACAGACTCATTTAACCTTTGTAGACACAATGCTTCTGGGTTTACACCTGTCACAACATGTGTATTTTCTAGCTATGACAGCAAACAGCTCTAGAGCGACCGCTAAAGTAGTGGTGGGAACAATACTTAAGTTCCTTTGGGCCAGTGGAAAGCTGAAGATTAATTAAATATCCTGTTTACTAGTGCTGGTTAGAAATTTTCTACCAAAATGTTTTTTTTTCCCCCACTAGAAAATGCAGTTTCCCCAGGCTTGGGAAACTAGGCCAGGATACAAAGCCGAAGTGGGATTAAGGATGTTGAAAAGTACAGTAGTCGCTAAGAAGCCATGGAAATTAACAGTAGCTGGCTGGGATTCAGATGCACCTGGTTTTCTGCTACTTCAAGAAAGTATAAATAGAAAGTACCGAGACATCACAGCATTACCATTTGATAATGGGGATAATTTGATCTTGTCAATGTCATAACAATATGATGGATTGAGATGTTTTGGTACTTTCTATTTATACTGGAAAACTGCATGATTTGCTGGCCGGCCAGCAAGCTATTCAAACTATATGCTCGAGCAAATGACATAGGAAAATAAAAATCTAGAAACAACTGTAGAAAATTTGCAGAAAAGAGAACCACCCCCCATAATTAAACTTGGAGGGCACCAGCAAACCAAGACATCTTTTTGGGACTGCAGTTGTGGGGACAGAAATGGAAAAAGATGGCCCTAGCAAAA
Source organism: Pelusios castaneus (assembly GCA_007922175.1). Classification (NCBI taxonomy): domain Eukaryota; kingdom Metazoa; phylum Chordata; order Testudines; family Pelomedusidae; genus Pelusios; species Pelusios castaneus. Next base: position 13,007,634 of record ML685755.1, read on the forward strand.
TAAAACAATGAAACAGGGACCACTACATTGCAACTGTTGCCATATGATAAGAGCCATGTTTCAGTGACACCTACAGCAAAACCTAGATTCATTCCTGTCAGAACCGGGGAGGTAGGTGACTCACCCCACCCTGATGGTTATGCAGGAGGAAACAGAGAGAGAGAAAAGAAATTAAAAAACCCATTCCTGCTGCCCCAGGAGAATCAAATACTAACCGGGGGGAGCAGATCTGTACGGTATACAAATGGATAAAGTAAGCAACAAGACGACTCAATTTGAGCAGTCCATAGACAGAATTACTCACTGCCTGACCAATAGTTAAGGAAGGCAGGAGAAGGGACCCAAAGATACAGAAAGAATTCAGGATACATAGGTTGGTCACCCAGCTTGAGTGGTCTACCATCTTGTACCGGAGCCTTAAAAATTAATGAATTAACAACCTTGGAAGAAGCTGTGGGCCACTCCCCCACATGGGATTTTTAATGACTTTTTGGCATGGAAAAAACAAGTGCTCTCAGTTGGTTCAAGCAGTATGAATAGAATTAAAGGAGGCGTCAGCACAGTTAGCAAAGAGAATTCAAACTTAAGAGCTAACTGGGGGAAAGCCAGATCAGGCAGTGCTGAAAGAATTTATTTGATAAGCAGTAGCAGAATGGATGAAAGCAAGGTGTAAAAATAAAGGAAAACATTTGCCCATGCATGAATGGCTAGAAAAGCTCGAGATGGCTGTTACCTACTACAAGGGAACACCTGTGAATGAGTTGTGAACTCAGTCAGGACAGTGGAAAAACAGAGGAACCAGTATACCCTCCCCACAGCCAAGGCCAAGAGCGGAGAGATCGTGTGGTTGGTAGAAGTAGAGGAGTGAGACGAGAAGGAGAGTGGAAACACGCAGGACAAATACTGCAGGAAAATAAGGCGTTAAGGGGTGAAACTGAAAAACTGCAGACACTGTTATATGCATGTAAAAACAGTAAGGGGAATGGAAATGCTAATTAGGAAAGAAAATAAGATAGGTAGGTGCCTTTTGTAGCCTGACGGAACAAAGCAATACTTCTAGACGGTGAAGATTAGAGTTCCCCACCTCGAGACTTGGAATGCGTATTTCAATAACTCATGACTTTGGATGCATAGGGACGTCCCCACTTCAGCATTCAAGTCAGGGATGGACTTGCAGATTCCAACTTGGTACAAATGTGATCCAGGAAAAATGTGCTGTTAGGGGAACAGAAAATGTAATTAGAGCCAGCACAATAAGGAAATTGGGGATAATTACTAATGCTTCTGGTATTTGTATTTACCAAGTCCTTACTTTTAGAAAAAGGGGAAGAAAATAATAACTTGATCCCCATGGGACTGGCCACACAAACAGTTAAATCCATAAAAGTAAAAAAATCCATCATTACCACCAGTTGACTGGGAGAGCTGGTGGCCAGATTTACAGAATGTTTGGGCCAAAAACTCCCTAGATGCTGGGAAATTGCAAATTCAAGTTACTGTAGAAAGGGAGTTTCCTCTATATATTAAACAATATCCAATTCCGCAAGAAACAAAAAATTCTCTAAGACAAATGATAAGTGAATTAGAAAAGGGAGGACTGATCCATCAGTGTTTAATGCCTAACGCAGCACCAATTTGACCAGAAAAAAGCCGGATAGAACATGGAGATTAACCATTGATTGCAGACAACTAAATAAAACAGCTAAGCGGGGCGCTCCCATAGTAGCTGCATACCCAGAACTCTTGGAACTGGTAACTCCAAACATGAAATGATTCCCTGTTTTTGATACTGCAAACAGCTTCTGGAGTGTGACTGCATTACCCACGGTATATTGTGATGCACCCACAATATTCCACACTGCAATGAGGGAAATGTTAGAAAAAGACAGGCTATTAGAAATTAGGAAGGATTATTCAGTATGTGTATATCATCTTAGTAGTTAGTGAGAGAAGGAACATGAAAACTTAGTCAAGACAGCTGTTGGGCTGCTGGCAGTTATATGGCTTGAAACTTTACCCTCCTAAATCACAAATCAAGCAGAAGGCAAGAAGCATCTGAATCCTAGCCAGCTACCGTTAACTTCCATGACTTCTTACCAACTACTGTACTCTTCCACATCCTTGACCATACTTTGGCTTTGTATCATGGCCTAGTTTTCCAGGCCTCATCTCTGGCCTGTTATATTAGCCTTATGTCTCAGGCTCTCACTTTCTACTACACCTATGAGAAAATTTTGATGTGCTTCAAAATGTTTTCTTTTCTCTTGTTTTGATCTAAATTGAAACATTTCGGTTTGTTGAACCAAACTGGAACATTTAATGTGTGGTCAATCTGATGTTAAGCTGTTTGCCTGACCTGCTGTAGAATCTCATATCCAGCCCCTCTGTTATGGGGAGCTCTAACTAATTTTTACTATCTTGTATAAATATCAGGATTTCAAACTTGTTCTGCAAATATAGCAAAAAATTCAGATTGTCGCACAGAAATTTAAAATTCAAAGTAAGTTCTAGGTTAATAAGCTCCAAAAAGTGGTCCTGAACTTCAAGGATAGTTGAACTCAAGAACTGAACCACAATTTTGCAAAGGGACTCTATCTTTAGAATAGTCCCAACCAAAACAGTAGCCGCTGAATCTGCGTAGCAAAACAGATACAAATAGCCACTGAACATGGGGATATTTATAGTCCTGATCTGAATTCTGGGGTTTGAGGTCAACTCAAGTTAATATCTTGCGGTTGTGTAATTAATACACCTTAAGATATATAAGGAGTGGCAATGTTGCATCTATTGTGCTGCCAACTATTTTTCAACTCTCTCACATTATTCATAATATCTTTGCAGTATAAAAAAGTGCACAATATGCTTTATGGCAAACACAAAGCTATTTATGCCTTAGCTATAACAAAATATTTAGAGCTGGATCAACCACATGAGCCTTCTAATAATCTACAACAGGGGTTCACAACCTTTCCGACCCCTATGCCAGCCACACCCCCGTGCAAGGCCGCTCTCCCTGTTAGCCCCACTCTGGCGGGGGGGGGGGGGAGGAGGGCCAGGAGCTGTGCATATGGCGGCGCCTTTTCCCTGCTGGCCCCACCTCCCACGGGCAGCTCCTTTTCGCAGTTGGCCCTGCCCCCTATCTGGGGTTCTGGGCCAGCAGGGCACAGATATTACTAAAGCGCCGGTGCCTTTCCCTGCTGGGCCTGCCCCCTAGCAAGGAGCATTTGGGGAGCATGGCCAGCAGGACATGGGAGCCATGGCATGGGTGTGGCTCTTCTGACCCCAAGCCCCTCTGGGGGGGTGAGGCCAGCAGGGGGAGCAGCCGCAGCACTGCATGGTGCTGAGCTGGGGATATGCGTTGCCGACCCTGATCTACAACACATGCCCTCTTTGCTCTGTTGAGCATATTAAAAAATAACTAAATGCAGAAGTAAATTGAAATATGTGCCAAAACTTACTACTTTTAAAAACTCTTGCAATACGTTATAACAATTTTTAGATAAAAACCCAAAGCTGAACAGTAATAAAACACTCCACCACACAAAATCCAGAGCTTTACTGTATTTTATTTGACATTTTTGAAGACACAAGAGTACTCAGGCATAATCCTAACAAGTTGTGAACTGCTCCAAAGGTCAGTGAAATTTGAATTTATCTTGCACAGAGAGGTGAACAAGACCACATTGACGGGTATTTTATAATATAGGTTAAGAATATTCCAAGCAGGTGAGTACTGTAATGTTATGCCCACAACTTTTATGCTATTCAACCACTTAAGCCACTTTGTAGTATAAATATGCAGCTTGTCTCAGCTATTAAATCTCTGCAATAAATAATTAGGCCTTCTCATAATAACGCAATAAATCTCCTGAATAGGAAGATCAGTGCGAGAATATTGACACATGCTATCTTTGCCATCAGCGTACATTTATCAGACTCAACCACAGCAAGCTGCTAACTTACAAAACAGGGCTGAGCAACTTCGGGTCAAACCCTCAAGTTGTCACCCAAGCAGAACTTCCATTGAAGTCGCAGGGAGTTTTGCCTAAGGACTACAGGGTTTGTCCCGCAGCAATGTAAATAGCACAACGGAGTCTGTAACGCCCATTGAGAAGTGTTCCACAGGAAATTTGCTGCAGAATGCACTTGAATGTCTATTCCATAGACAACTCAAACTTTTGTGTCAGATTAAAGTTCCTATCAGTTTTAAAAGCCAAACAGATGGTTCAGCTTATGTTCAGATGCACTCCCATATGCCACTTGTATTTTAAAGGGCTACAAACTACAGCATGTAGCTGCAGTGTAATATTCTAGTGTACGAGTCTAGTTCTAATTCTAAAAGGTTGCAGAGTAATATTCAAGTTTGAATTCTAAATGGCTCTATTTTCTGTTTTAGGGGTGACAAGTTCCAGAAGGGTAGTCGTGTTAGTCTGTGTACAGCAAAAATGAAGAGACCGGTGGCATCTTAAAGACTAATTAATTTCTAATTAAAGACTAATTAATGAATCTGATGAAGTGGGTTGGAGCCCACGAAAGCTTATGCCCAAAGAAATGAGTTAGTCTTTAAGGTGCCACAGGACTCCTGTTATTTTGAGGGTGGTGGGGGTTGGAAGGATAGATTGGGAAGTGCGGGGTCCTTTGCTCAGCAATCTTTAATTCTGGGGAAATCAACTTGACAGTGCTCCCAGGTTAGGCTGAAAGAAGAGGGTAAGGGTGCAAAACCGGGGAACTATTTTCATTTCACAACAGAATCTTTTAAACAACAGAAAGCTTGGATCAAATTTAAATCTTTTAAAAAAAGAATATAAAAAGTGCAGAGAATGACTGCTGCTCAGGAACTACATTTCTGAAGAGCCGCAGAAGCTCCAGGGACCTCACTGTGGATATGCTGAAAAAGCATTACACGTTAGTAAGGGGTCAAATTCATCACTGCTGGGCCTCCATTCAGTCCATGTAACGGGGCATAGTTAGCCTTAATTCTGCACTGATCTAAGACCATGTAAATACTTTAACATCAATGGAGCTGTATGAGGTGTATGGAGAATTGGACTCCCATAATTCAACGTTGGATGTTAGGATCTTCAACCTGCTTTTCTCTATGCAAGTCATATTTCAGCCCTATTAGACAAAGTCTTGGGTCAGATCCTCAACTCATGTAGATTGGTATGTTCTGGATCTATCATGATACTTGTCTACCTCGGGATGGCCATATAAGAACCTATCACAGTATTTGAAGTCTTAGGGCATAAGTTCTACATTTTCACATTCACATTCATTCATTATCATCATGCATTTTTGCAAATGAAATAGGTGATGGTTTGAACAAGAAACAGAAACAAAAACCTCAGCAACTGACCAGCACATCTGTATAATATACTCAACTGGTCTGACTCACATTTCAGGAAGAATGCTGTGTTCTCCGACACGCCAATATTTTTCTCCCATCATTATAAGATCAGCCTTCCACATTCCGTATCTTACCATCTTTAAAAGCCCATGATTACAAAAGCTTTGAGAAACTTTGCTATTTAAAATGAACAGCTAAATGCGATCAACAGAGGTGAAGAGCATTTTTATACAAGAAAATAGCACTGTAGAAAGAAAGTCTGTACAATATTTAAATATTGTATATACATAACATTATATTGTCTGTAACTCAACTTAAAATTTCTTTGATTTGTAAACCAGGGAAGGCCAAAAAAAAAATAAAAATCTCCTATTTAACATTTTAAGCATAGCAAGCAGCAGGAAACAGAATGCTAGCAAGCACAGTTTGTAATTATATAAGAATTATCTAGCCAGACAATGTGACTAGCATTTTCCAGTCCTTTTTTCATTTAATTCAGTACACTTTTTTTTTCACATTCTACTAGGGAATTCTGCAGGAGATACAAAGATTTCAAGGGTAGAATACAAGGGCCCAATCCTTCATCTTTTCTTAGGCAAAATCCCAATTAAGCAGTATCCTCAAGTAAGTAGTGCAGAACTGGAGCATAAATTACTGAAGTGATTGATAATACTGTCACTAATGGCTTCTGTGGTTTTAACATGCTTAAACTAAAGGGCAAAGGTTCAGCTAAACAATTAAGCTTTCAATGTCTTGAAAGTATAACAAATTGCAGCAGGTGAAATGACAGCCTGGTTTAAAATAAAAATGTTAAAAGTATTAAAAAGATTAGCATTTTTCAGCTGATTGCTAGAGTTTTCTCCAAAGCTCTTGAGACTGGACAGGTGTTTGCATTTGAATCTGAAATTCCCAGTTCACAGGTGTTGCAGGTTTCCAGGATTGGCTCATTTGTAAATTTGCATAAAAGGAAAACTACTTGGCTTAGAGATGTGGTGCTCCAGGTGTTTGCTGTTAGCAGCCATCTCAGGAAAGCAGTATCATTTGGAAAGCTCACTGACAGCACAGGCAACAGCATATTTCACCTGCCTTACAGCCACAGACCCGTAATCATGTAAGTGAAGCTCTGGTGCTCATTGCTGGATTGGGGCCTTTATCTTATGTCTGCCACATTACTGCCTGTTCAGCACACCCCCAAAATGTATTTTGTTCAACTAAAATGTATGTTATTTAAAATTTATCACATTATCAATTCAGAAAACTTTTTCCTTTTTCACTTGCCACTGGTAAAGTCTCAACTGATTGAACTGTGGGTTAATTAGTCACAAAACAAAATCACAGATTTCAGATTAATACTGAAGAAAAAAAACCAACCCTAAAATGGAAACGTTCCTTTGTTATCAGAGAAATTTCAAATCTAAACCCGGGCACACAGTTCACTTGTATATAAATAAGTGCAGACATTTTCAAACCTTGGGAGTACCTAATGTGGGGTTCCTAAATCCACAGTTTGGTACCTAACACAGAAAATCCTGATTTTCCAAACTACTGAGTATAGTCTATTGTCAGCATCTTTGAAAATCAGGCCTTTATCCTTCACATGCCTAAACACAGATTTAGGACCCTAGCATTAAGACATCCAGATTTGGAAAAATTTGGCCAAAATACGTAGAACACATGAACATTGCCACAAAGTGATTTGTTCTCAGAGTCAGAAGACAATGCTGACCAACAATCCTGTAGGTAAGCTTTTGTAACCATTTTGCAACCTTCAGCTTTATCTTTAGCACCTGACAGCAGTTTGTACTATTTAACGGAGGTGGGATTTTCTTACCCATCTAAGTGCTTTAGGAGCACTGACTATCAATGAAGACTCATGCTCCGAAATCCCTTACAACTTTTGAAAATCTCACTAAATCATTTCAGAGGAAAAAATACCCGACATGTCTCTACCTAATGGCTGTTCTCATCTAGCCTGCCGAAATAAAGTTTATTGTGTCATATATGAAAATCAGAAAATGGAATCTTGAAATAATAGTCTCACAGATGGGCCATGGTAGGGAGGGGACTTTCAGTAATTTAAGAAATCAATACCAGCTTTGACACTCTTAGAAGTGGCAACATCAATGGCCATGGCTTTAATCTCAGTGTCTCCAAACTGCATTAGCGTTTTGATCTCCCTCCGAGTTGGCGTTGAAGTATCAGTTCCTGTAAGATCCAGACGAAGAGTGCCACACTTTTTCACTCCAGGTTCAGTGATGAAATTGACATTATCATGCTCTGAGCTGTAGATATGGATCACTATTACCAACTGGGAAGGCTTGGCAGGCGTGTAACTACGTGACACTGTTTCTCCAAGAGCTACAGATTGGTCGGCTGAGATAAATTTGTCAAAGATGTCAGTGCACCAGCGTGTGCCATCTTTAACCAGCAGCTTCTCCGGCGGGTGCTTCCCTTCCACGAACCGATTCAGGACCCCCACCCCATAGGTTAGAGGGGAACGTCGTACTTTGATGACAGCAGGGTCTAGGCCGAAAAGGACAGCTCCCTTGAGGATAGTGAGGCCCACATCCTGAGGAATGATGATTCGACACTTTGAACCGAAAGCATTCTGGACAGCTTGTTGGAGTAAAGGGGCTTCGGCAAATCCACCCACAAGGAACAGAAACTTTACATTGGTTACTTCTGGCTTTTCAAACAGATCACCTAAACAGAGAAACAAAACCTGCTCAACTTGGAAAAACTTCCTAATGGCAAAATCCATTAGACTGCGGAATAATCCCCCTCTGAGATATGCTTGGTGCCCCCTCACATATATTCATGCACAGGACCAGAAAGAGGGAACATGTCTGGACTGGCTCCATGAACTCTGCCACTGCCAGCACACGGCAGGCACATTTCCAAAAAGTGTCTTGTGTTTTGAACGCTTCTATTGGTTTGAAAGAGACGTTTCCTGTATTTAACATGGAGGATGTGCCTGAGTAGGGTATATCCCTCAAAACAGATGAAATGTTTAAAGTGGCAGAGTCTATATACACAGTTTAAACCTTATTTTTTAATCTCAAGTCTCATTTTTATTTATTTTTTTCCTGCTAGATCAAAGGGGATGGCGCATTCCTGTGCAAAACAATCCAAAAGCCAGTCTGAAAGCAGAGGGGGAAGCCTGCTAGTTGTAATATCCCTCTTCACATCCAAGACAGCAGCCAGGCATTCCCAAGCAAAACTGACTGATTCTCACTTTACTATATTTCATATATCATCCAATTTAAATATATATATTAATACTTCCGACTCCCCCATTTCAACTGAAATATATTCCACTTGGAAAAATAATACCTCCTTACATCCTTCTTGCGTATGTTCTCTCTTTACTTAAAACCATGTCCTCTAGTTTTGGTCTATCCAATAAACTCACGTAGATCAAGTTTAATGTCATATATATCCATAGCTAATTTAAATGCTTCAGCCATGTTGCCTCAATTATCTGTTAAAATGAAATAATCCTCGTTCTCTCATTCTCTATTCATATATAAGATATTTGGTTGCATTTATATTAATTGTCTTATTATGCTGTGCTCTAATATAATTATTCCATTTTCACATAAGATGCCCCAAATGGGACACTATATTCCAAATACACTCAATCCAGTGTTTTGTGGAGTGTTAAAATAATATTGTTGTGTTTACTATCCATGATATACTCCATTTCGTACAAACCTAATAGTCTTAAATTGGACTGAGAATTTAGATATTCCATTTCTCAATGTGGCCACATCGTCTTCCACTACTCTATTAATAAGCTCAATGTTGTTTATACCAAGCTTGGAATTATATTCACCCAGAAGAATCACTTATTATTTTTGTATAATTAGTGATAAAATTGAACTGGACAAAACAATGAAGAATATGTTGTGGGGGACAGTCCCACACTGGTGGAAGAACGAGCTAGATGTCTTAATATGTCCTTGATACTTTCTTTTATTATATTCCAAGCATTAATTTGTATCTTGTCTAAGAAAGAAAGTAAGAATATTGACCTATCCTTAGGTTTCAGTCTTCTAAAAACTTGTATTCCTGAAAGCTGAAGAAGAAACAAATTTCAGGCAGCTTGAGTTCTAAATGCCTGGTCAACAGCTACAGAAGCTTGGTCTACACTGCCGTGCTAAGTGGACAGTAAATATTCAATATATCTTCAGTAAAATGCGCACCTCCCATCAACTTACTTACTCCTACTTACCACAGTGTCTTCACTCATCTGCGTTGACTGGAAATGCTCTCCCTTAGATATAGCATTATTCATTTTGGAGGGATGGAATTACAATGTCGAAGGCAGAGCACTTCCAGGATCGATTGAGGGAGTTTACACTGGCCGCTCAATCGATCCTGCTGCGTTAATCCGTGGGGATCAATGCAGCATTTTCAGTGTAAACAAGGCCAGAGTAGCTAGAAATATCTATTAAGACACTAGCTGACTTGGAGCAACCCTGATAGTCATTTCTGGGGTATTCATGAGTTCAGATGACCCCATTAAGTGTAATTCCTAGTTTTGGGGCTGTGTTTAGCTGAATGTTTGTATAAATGACGCTGTAGTTTAAGCCCAGTCAGAAGTTCACTACAACTTGATACGTACTAAGATGTTGAATGATCTGGTCAATTGTAGGCTTGAAAAGGGCATTCATTGCATCTGGACTCATCCTCAGCATTCCTTGAGAGGACCATTTGACAAAATCCACGCTGCAACAAAAGAGCAAAAGAGGCTGTAAAACATGTTCTAAATCATTAAAGTAGGCGAGTACTTAAGCTGAAGTATGTGGTTTATAAGAAATCCAAAGAGGTACACCCTTTGCCTTAAGCACATGTCACTTGCAGCCAGTAAAATGGCTGATCCCTGTCCATCTGCAGACTTGAGTGTGCCTCCAGATAGCACCAGAGAACTGGGGAGAATAACTTTTCCTGCTTTTTGTTTAATTGTGGTTTTCCTTGCCTTACTGCCTCCCAGCAGCAGCTAATGTTCACAGCCTTCCTGAAATAGTTTATGTTCCCTCCAACATCTGCTTATCTGCAACAAGGCTAATCTGTGCCCCAAAAGGATACGATACTTTCAGTTAAAGCAGCAGTAGATCTCAAGGCCATTGCTAGCATAAGAAGATTGACAAGCTTGGGAACTCTAGGGACACAAATAACAGAGCCATACTTGCACAGGAGGCAATTCTGTTCTGAGCCGTGGGTTGTAAGGTGCAGGCAAGATGGCGAGGAAATGTTTGTTAAATGAATACAGGAATAAATTATTCCACTGCTGATTCAATCCATGAGTTGGTTAGAGCTGGGTCATTTTCTCCTTTTTATTCCCATGTATTTAAAATGTCACCTTTATAAGCAATTTTCATCCCCCTTTTGCTGCCTTCTCCATTTCTTTCACATTCACATTACTTCCAATAGTTTCATGGGAAGAAAAAAGCGTTTGTAGTAGGTAGAAGGGTATATTTTTAAGTGCCTAAGTGACTTAGATGCATACGCCCAATTGACTTAGGATGGAATTACAATAGCTCCCATTCTGTAAATTCCCCATCTTCAAACTGTCGGACAAAGTGAGATTTTCTCCCACAAAAGCTTATGGGATAAATAAATTGGTTGGTCTTTATAAGTGCCACAGGACTCCTTGTTGGTTTTGCTGAACTAGACTAACACAGCTCTCCCTTCAAAATTGTCAATAGGATTTAGGCTCTTAAATCATTTAAGTGGTTTTGAAAATTCTGCGCACAAACTGTAAATAAGGAGGACAACAGAGTCCTGTGGCACTTTTAAAGACTAACAGATTTATTTATTGCATGAGCTTTCGTGGGAGAAAATCCCACTTCGTCAGACAGTTTGGGATTTCTCCCACGAAAGCTCATGCGATAAATAAATCTGTTAGTCTTTAAAAGTGCCATAGGACTCTGTTGTCTTTCTACAATAGACTAACACGGCTACCCCTTTGGAATGTAAATAAGGAGGCATGGGTTCCAGTCTGCCACATATCTATTATATGACCTTTGGCAAGTCGCTTCACCTCTTTGAAGCTCATTTTCTCCAGCTCCATTTCTAGCTGCAAAATCGAGGCTCAAGTTTAAATAAATAACTGAGGACTATAATAGTTTGTGGGGTTTTTTTTAAAAATTGAATTGGAAAAAATGAATGCACAGTTCTTCTTAGAAGGCAGAGAGTTGCGTGGGAATGTTATGAATATGGAAGTGACTGTGTGAAAGGAAGTAGGCATGTGAGTGTGTCCATGTACAGAATGCAACAGATTCATGGTCTCCACTCCATCTGCTTTGCACTGCTGTCCAGAATTTCTCCAACAGCCAGCTCTATGGTATCAGCTCCTGCAGCCTGTTGTACGGAGGTCAGCCTGGATCAGGAGAGGGGATGTGTTGGGGTGGGGTCTCTTTGCAGAACTGCTGCAGTTGGTATACCCCAGAAGCTCTTTTGGCTCCGGGTCAGGCGGAACCAGGCAACTCTTAGCTGCATCGAATATAAACTCAGTGCGGCTAAGAATCTAGCCCTACACATGTGGCCAGAAATATACGAGGATGTCTCAGTGTGGAACCTTAATCTTTATATGGTGCCATATAAATACCGTCTAGTGGAACTGACAGAAAGAATTAAAAAAGAATTCAAAGCATCTGACAAAGCGGGATTTCTCCCACGAAAGCTCATGTGATAAATAAATGTGTTAGTCTTTAAAAGTGCCACCGGACTCTGGTTTTTTTTTGACAGAAAGAAGTCTACGGTAGGATGCAAGTGTTATGGAGAAATCCTTTACAGATGCTTTAATATACCTATCTTTTCTGGTAATGGTATCAGAAGCACTATGATTTTCCCACTACAATCTATTACCCGGTACTCTACTTGTAATGAGCATATTTTAATTATTATTCTTTCCAGCAGCGAGTAGTTAATTATTAATCTATCCAGGTTTAACAACTTACTTGCTTTTCCTTAAAGCGTGTTCCACGCTGTGACCTCGAAACTTCTTATAATAGTCAATGAAGGAGAAAGGCAGAGTGATATTCAGTGGATTGGTTCTGTCTGGGGCTGCTGCCCTTTTACGGGACTCAAATGCTATCATCAGATCCACCCAGGCAGCCGGACGCTTGATCTTAAATTGTTCAATAAAATCCTCTCCAAATATTTTACAGAGCAGTTTTTCAAACTCGTAATCTACACCAACAGAGCCATATGGCCCGCCTGCATAAGAAACAAAGTGCATTGTTAACATACTATATTACTTGTTAGACCTTGAGCCCATCATATGCAAATACAGATCATACTGACATTATGAAGCGGATGATAAAATGCAGTGACACACAACACGATACATCTATATTCACTGTGAGGAACAGACAAAAATACTGACAGTTCCATCTGGTCTACGAGGAAATGAAGACACAGCTTGTGTTCATGAATAGGTTGCCCTGCGGCACCGAGAAGAACGTATGTTGGGTTCCTCTTTTACGGTCCAGGAGTCACCAAACGTTGAGTGACTTCTGCACCCATACAGAAGAGGACCAACCCAGGATTTCACAGGTGCTGTGAAAACTAAGAGATTGTCTCAGGTGGCTAATGACAAAGCTCACAAGACAAAGCTCAACTGGATTTGGAGTCTGGGGTGGGAATGAAGCTTGGGGAGTTGGATTTTACTTCCTGGCCATGGACTAATGACCATATCATTGGATTTGAGACAAGCGTACATCTTTTCCACCAGGGTGACAGACCCATCTTGGTGTGTATCCTTGGAAGTTAATGGAGCATGTGAGCTTCTACTTGAATCTGAGGGAGAATAATGTTCTGCTAACAAATCACTCAATTAATAGCCTGCTGAGGCTTTATAACAATCTTTTGTTCTGAACGTCAGCCAGCCTACAGTGACCACCAAAATGCATGTGTAGGTCACCATAATTTAGAGATGAAACGGGCAGGAGATGTCTAGAGTGTGAGTGGTGGAAGTTAGACCAACACTGGTGCTGAGCCCGAATGAAGAAGAATTTGATTCTTTCTCATCTTCTCAAAGGAAGTTTTAATTTTTTCAGAGTAAACATATATATATAACATTATTTAACCCAGTTGACTAGCAATTTAGACATCATATGCAATTGGCAAAACTTTTTAAATGTTGAATTCTTGAACTATTAACTAAATTAAGAAAATAGTAAAAGAGAACTGCATCCTTACTGGGAGTAAGAGTGTAAGATCAAACGCAAAACACTATACAAGTGAAATGAGTAGAGAATAATGTAATTTTACCAGTTGCCTTGTACAGTTCCTTCAGGTGTCCTTCAGGCAGCCTGATCTGATGGACTGTGAGATCCACCGTGCCTCCTCCACTGTCAACAACTATGTAACGGTCGCCTGTTATGCAACAGGAACAAACATACATCATTTTCATGAGTATCAACGCAGCAGCCTACTGATACTTAAGCATCTTGTGGGCAATATTGTTACGGTGCCAAGCAGAAAGCCACAAACATCTGTACTGATGACAACTGGCTTGATAATCTGTAGCTCCTAATGGATTAATTTGCAGTGATTTATAATGGAAGTGAAATATGTACACTCAATTTTACAGATTAAAGCACTCATGTGGGGAGAATGTAACTTTATAATAAATAGAACTGCGAAAGCAGCTTGCATACATTCCACTGTGTTAACAGTTCTGCAGAAATGTGACAGTGCCACCTGACTTACAAGACGTATTCTGAGGACACTAAGCTCTGGCTTGTACTTTAAAATAAGGGTTCATTTCTCTTATAACCTTAATCCTATGTTCTTTTCTATATCATCCAAAATTCTAGCTCAGTCGTGTAGACCGAGAGCTGTGCATGCATTTTTATTTGCCTTTAAATTACAGCCATTTTGAGAATTCCAAAAGCGCAGAGTAAATTCGTGGGAAACAGGGTGCTGGTTTTTCTGCTAACAATATAAAACCAGAAAGAGCAAGGATCATTCAGGAAAGAACGCTACCTTCCTCCAACTCGGACCAGATCTCTCCTATGACATTTTCCACCAAAAAGGTACGGCTCTGCCGATTACGACGTACGTGTTCCTTAGCTAGTCAAAGGCAGAGAGAAAATTACTCAGTGTAAGAAAGCATGAACAAGCTGACAGCATACAGGGCAGGAAGCAGAATGAGAGCTCTCCATGTATTGTTTGGAAAGATTCTAACAAAAGAGATGAGCAAAAATTGCTGTATTAGAATTAGGAATTTACAAACAGTTCTGGAAAGAAAAAATATCAAATAATAATTGGTTTTCAGATAATTCTCTAAGGTGTTTTAAAAGCTTTCTTTGTAGTACATATTTACTATGTCTTTGAGAAATGAAATGAAATACATATATATGAAGAAACATTTTTTGGTTCTAGAAGTGTCAAGATGCATTTCTGCCAATAGGTGGCAGGCTTGATGCATAATACAATCATCAAGAATTGGCTTAAAAATTGTCTAGAAATTGAAACCACTTTGGCCAAGATTTTCAAAAGTGATGAGTGATTTTTGATGCCCCTAATTTTGGTTGCCTAAGAGACGCCTTCATGGGGTCTGCTTTTCAAAAGGCGGTACTCAGTATCTTCTGAAAACAAGACCCCTTCAAAATATCTCCTGTTGAGCACCCCAAATCATTAGTTACATCTGAAAATCTTGGCCTTTGTCAGTTCTGTGTTGTGGATGTGGGTTGTAGGAGCAAATCCTGTTCATCTTACTCAGGCAAACCTCAGGCAAAACTGTCGCTGGATTCCAATTACAGTTTTGCTTGATGGAGTACAAGAGGATTTGGCCCATTAAATACGTACACATACCAGCATAGGTCAATTTTAATACATATGATTTTAAAATGAAGTACAATATAGTAATATGTAGATATGGCAATCATCTATTTCATGAAAATTAATCTCCACAGACACATGAAATACATAATGTGATTTGCAAAGCGTTTCTGCTAATGTGATTTCTAAACCCAGCTTGCACAGCTAGATGACTGCTGCATCATTTCCAGTGGAACTTGCCCTCATTTTTAAAGGTCATCTATATGACAGTAGAGAAAAATGCAGACACATTCCAGGACATAGCAAAAACACTGCTTTGCCTGAAATAATACTACCTAAAACTGGAAAATAAGTCCACTTATAGTGTATGAAGGCAACTATATCTTATTAGCAAACG
Source organism: Pelusios castaneus (assembly GCA_007922175.1). Taxonomy (NCBI): domain Eukaryota; kingdom Metazoa; phylum Chordata; order Testudines; family Pelomedusidae; genus Pelusios; species Pelusios castaneus. Next base: position 13,023,173 of record ML685755.1, read on the forward strand.
ATACTACTACCTTACATTTCTATAATGCCTTCCATTTTAAGATATCAAGGGGCTCTAAAAAAATCCAGTGAATGAAACCTCAAGTCTCCTATGACACAAGCAAATAATATTATCCTCATTTTACAGGTTGAGAAGCAGATACAGAAAGGTTAAGTGACACCGGAGTCAAAGACAGAGCAAGAGACAGAATCCAAGGAAGGGCCTGATCCAATACCCACAAAAGTTAGTAGGAGTCTTTGCACTGGACTTTAACAGGCATTGGATTGGACCCAAGGTACAGTCCTTTAACCATTAGATTACTCTTCCTTTCCTAATGCAAATCCACCCTCGCTATTATAAAGAGGACAACTTTTATTCCAACTGCCCAGCCCTAAAGTAGACCTTGAAATGTTTCTCTCTGTTTATGTTTATAGGATTTTCCTTCTTCACCTTGTCTCAGTTTTGCTTGGGTTGTTTTTACTGAATTTTAGATTAAAAACTTGAAATTAATTCACTCGCCCCTTGCTTCCATTAATTCTGACTGAATTAAATCTTTTCCCTCTGCACCAACTTTTACCTTATCAAGTCAAAGAGGTCAACTGTAATAAGACTTTTGACAGAATCCCATGACTTCATGAACAGATTTTACTCACCTGCCCAGCCCTGTACCTCCCTTTAACCAAACAAGAAAAAATTCTTTCATTTCCAAAGGGATAAATATCCCGGCAGCCCAAGGAAGGGGTCATGGAAGCCTTGAGCCTGTGGAACTGGTGTGGCTCAGCTTCACAGGATGAGGCAGAAGGTGTGACCCCATACGTGGGCTTGCACCCTCTGTTCTCTAAGAGCTGTGTTCTGCAGGGCCTATGTCAGTCTGAATAAGGCCGGGTGAAGAAGCATGACCAATGCATCCAAAAATACATAACTGTACCACCCAAATCACCCTCAGGGATGCAGTTGCTCAGGCTAGAGGTCCAGCTGTGAAGAAGTTTTGTGGTATAGACGCACAGGGAGGCTTCTGTCCTCCTGCCCATTAAGAGACACTTCCGAGCAAAGCCCCTTTACATAGCTCTGTGCAGGGTGAGGATTTGACCTGTGATACTAAGCTGGTGTGGTTAAATATTATTTCATCTAGATGGGTAAGATATGCTATTTTATTACAAAGGTTTCCGTGAAGTACAGGGAGAAATAAAACATCTTGAATGGGTTTATTAGCTGAATCGTCAAATTGCTTTTGCTGTTTTAAGCTGGAAAACATGACCAAGTATAAGATCTTCTGTCAAATTCTCAGCTGGGGTAAACTAGCACAACTCCACAGTTGTCACTGGAGCTCCATTGATACACACTAGCAGATAATTGGAACCTTTATGTGACAATCAAAACGTGCCCCGTCTTTACTGCTTAACTTTAGACTCTGTCAGAATGACTGGTTTCAAATCCTTTTGCAGTGAAAGATGATCCATCTGCAAACCAGTTAAATAATACTCCATAGTCTGCCTCTCAGTGCAAATGAGTCTGCCTCAAACCTACCACAGGAGCCAGTAATAACTCGACATTCGCAGTAACGATACATAACAACCGTGTTCTCTGAAGCACAAAGCATCGTTTTTGTTCTAACTTCCGACAAAGTGCTGTGTCACATCACATTGCACAGGTTTGCTTACGACTGGTGAATGCTGACTATTCCATGGTAATCAATAAAATGATGAACCAAAAATCACCACGTGCCCAATTCAGAACAAAAATTCCAGAACCGTTAAAAGGTCTGATGGCAAACTCTGGTGTAATCGTTGTTTTATTGATACCGCTAGTTTAACGCCTCATGGTTGGCTCATAACGGCAAACTTGCATCTGCATTAGGAAGCAATTAACTATTATGTTAAAATAGATCAGTAAGGCCCCAATTCTGCAAACACTATGCCTTTGTTTAATTTCAAACCTGTGAGTAGTCCTGCATGCCCCAATAAAGTCAACAGTGCTACCTGTATGCTTAAAATTAAGCGCTGTGTATATGCATTTACAGGTGCAGTGCCCAAGATACTCAGATTAAAGTAAATAGTGAAGTTTACTTGTATTAGACTGTAATGTTCCACTAACATATTGGAGATGCAACTATAACCTATAGGAAATCTGCCCTAATGACCAAATTAACACAGGCCAAAGGCACAAGATCTCAAGTCGGTTAGTAGAAAAGGTACCCTGTGTAAATCCAGCTCCTCCGGTGTCACTAGGGCTATACCCATTGACAGGTGCCTTGCTGCTCAGGTCTATCATCTGGTGAAGACGGAGCTTTCTGCAGTAGATGGAAGCAGCCTCAGGTTCCAGAGCAATTATCAACTGCTCCGGGTTTTCAGGAGTTGCCATTCCCGCCTGTGAGACAGAATAATTCAGAAAAGGGTGGGAAATAATGTAACCAGACAGACGTCACCTCAGATCCACTTGGTAGGTGAGAAACAAACATTTAAATCCAGCTCTGCATTTTTTCTTAAGTTAGATACCACTAAAAAGCTGCTATCATTGGCTAAGTATCATGGCTTGGAAAAAAATTATGGTTTCAGTTTTACAACTTTGCAGCTTGTAATTGGGGACGATGCATGCACTTACCATGCTTAGTTTCTAGTTAATGAGGTGAGCACACATGATAGGCAGAGAGGATGCATCTACACTGGCAAGTTAGGTCGACTTAAGGAGGCTTAAGTCGCCCTAAACAAAGCCACGTCCACACTGGGCTTTTATTAATTCAATTTAAGCACTTCCTTAAGTCGACTTGAGGAAAGCTTATGTTGACTTAACACCTAGCTTTAGGTCGACTTAAGCCTTAAGTCAACTTAAAGCCAGTGTGGACGGGGATTAGCACCTAAATTGATTTTATTAAGTCGACTTAAAGCATTAAGTCAACTTAATAAGGTCGACTTAGGCTATGTCTACACTAGACGACTTAAAGTCGACCTTATTAAGTCAATTTTAGGAAGTCAACTTAACTTTTCTAGTGTAGACATAGACAGAGAGAGACAAACAGGGAGTCCTGTGGCATTTTTAAAGACTAACAAATTTATTTACCACATAAGCTGTTGTGGGAGAAAATCCCACTTCGTCAGACGTTTTGAAGAGAGACAGACAGCTAGAGGAGATATGTTAAAATCTAGGATAATCTGTCTATAATCTGCACTCCAAATTAACCCAACTGAATCTAAACTTCTCAAGAATCCCAACCTTCTGTCAAGAAACAGAGAAAAACCTTTGCCTTCCTTTCCCTGTAACAAAAAAATATTAACGTGTCATTCTTGTCTTATATCACATCACAACGCACAGCAAGTGGATGATGCAGTGGCCATTGTATTAGCCTAGCAAATTTTGTTCACATGTGCGATCTGGGCTAAGAAATGAATTTTGAGGCAATGAACATACAAGTAGCTTTTACAGAAAGCCAGCAAGAGGAGGCCTCTGAAGTCACTAATATGTATGATGCCCTTTGCCAGATAGCTCAAGTCAAAAGATTGGTTGAGTTTTCCTATTCCTACCACTCTTACACACATCCATATTCTGCAATAATTTTAAGATGCATAGTATTGCCAACTCATGAGTTCAAAATCATACAGACCCCAAAACCACGAGACTGGTTTAAAAAAAAAAATCAAGAACATTTTAAAAACAGCATTTACAGTTCTTTCCTGGCTTGTGAGCCTTTAGAGATGTCATATTTTCAAGATTTTCCTCTACAACTGTAAGGACTACAAACTTACTCCCCTCAACCCCACCATGAAACCTAAGATTTTCATGAAATCACATGACTACAAGAGCTGGGGCTTGAAGAAAAAAATACCAAATACCAAAAAAGTTGGCAATACTGTTTCTTTTCTCCTGCAAGCTCCTGTGCTTTAGTCTGGTGACACTGCTTTTCTCTTATGAGAGGCAGCAATGACATTTTCAAGTTCCTTCACTTCTTACCCATGTTGAGGTTTTCTTGCTTATGTTGATTATTGATAAACTAAGTTCCTTGGTGCTAAAGCATGTTGGTAAAGAGGAGGATGGTTTTTTTGGTTTATTTGTTTTTATTATCAGCCTCCTAGGCAACTTTTGGATGCTTTGATTCATGCAAATCCGTGGTCACTGCATGAGAGCTTTCCTACAAAGGCACAATACCTAACCTGTGAACAGACCTTTAATACAAACAAACAAAGTGGAAAAGCTGCTGACCTGAATGGGAACTCGAACAGCTCACATAGCTTCACTTTGTGCTACAGCAATAAGACAATTGCTGCTTGTATGTACTGGGAAATAACTAGTTCCTATGAGAAAGTATAACTGAAAGTAAAGCTTGGTTCATAAGCCAGTAATCAGGCCAGACTGCTCAGCACAACAAAAGTGATTTTTTTCCCCACCATTTGTCTTCTCATCTTTTTCGTATAGTTGTTACAAGTGAGAGGAAAAGAGACCTGTATTTCCAACAAAGGCGATACGCTCCCCACCACTACTGGGAAGGGTGAAAAGAAGAAATTGTATGGCAAGTAAAGAGTAAATTAACAAAGGTTGTTCATTGGTTTGAAAACACCCAAATCAAGAAGACTTTTTGCACTGTGCTCGATTTACTCTAGGCTTTTCTCATGCTATGCAGCATTTTATTCCACAAGTGGTCTTACTGAATTCAATGGGGTTATTTATAAAACACGGCACCGTTCAACGGGAGCACAGGTATCAAATCTGGCCACCAACCTCATATTACATATTAAAGAAACTATATTAAAAGGAAGTTATTTTTGTTTCACAGTCAAGCACTCAAAAATTAGGAAATGACCAGTGTTCAGTTGCCCATCCAACCTCACTGTGCTCCCTTTTGTGTCCAACCAATGCACTGAAGGAGGCAAGAGCCATGTGAAAAAACAGTATGTGATAAATTAATTAAACTCTATTATACTGCAGATACACAAGTGGTCAGAATTAATGTTGCACAGTCAACTGTCTATTAGGAATTTCCTTACTTCTGAATGGGACTTTGCAACCAAATGTAGTTTTTCGTATGGAGCTTCCTAGGTTTATTTTCTTAAAAGAAATAGGTAAAAACAAATCCTACTATATACCCTTATAACAACCTCCTCCGCTCTCCAGGCATCACCAGCAAGGTTTGAATCCTGAACTTTCAGCATTGCAGCACAGATGTCTATTTAAGGTATAGGACTAACTACATTAGCAAGCAGTAGTAGACTGTTATCCTTGGAGATTTGGAGGGAGGGAATAGGCTGTTGACATGATGTGTTGGATCCAGTGGGTAGTCAGGGAAAAGCCTGCCTTGAAATGTTCTCTCTCTCCTTCCCAGATAGCTGGAATAGTGGCTCTGCCCCATACAGTGCCGTCAGAGGGACAGGAGGATTCTGAGGTCACATACTACAATGGTATTTAAACTTTTTTTCTTGGGACCCCGTTGAAAAAAATCATTTTTGCCCGCAATCCAACAATTACATCATTGAGCAATGCATTCCAGTCTTTGGGCCTTGGCAGCAGGGGGCACCAAGTACCTGAGGGTCTGAGACCCAGCACTGGGTCCCGACCCTATGTTGGAAAACCACTAACACACTGTGTCCCAGGGATGAGGCTGGTGATCAAAGTCCAGCCTGATCTAGCTCTTTCTCCCACTCCCACTGCTCCAAGGCATTTCCAGCACAGTGTGTGTTGCACAGCAGCAGTGACATGAGACCAGCTCTTGGGAAGGCTTTGCGTTCAGCCATTTTGACAAACTCAAAACGTTCTCCTGGGGAACACATTCAAGAGAAGGTACACGGCCATTTTAATGGTTGATAACTCAACTAAACCTGAATACAAATTCATGAGGCAAAGAAAAAGCATTTTTCTAACCCCAGGGATTTCTCCCTCCTAAATTTCCAAGGCAGCTGCTAACAGAGGAGGTGTTAGTGTGTCTCAATAAATAAATAAATAAAAATTGCATGAAGTTTTATCATGAAACATGGTATGCAACCTAATTTTAGGGGTCGGTACTAACTCTTCCAACATTATATTACACTTTGTGTATATATATATTAACATGCACATACTGTACAGTGTAATACACACAAATATGTATATGGAGAGACAGAATGTGGGGACTTGTGGGGAGGAATATGGTGATGAAAATTCCCATACCACAGCACCCTCAATATGAATGGTACTCCACAGACAACGTTGTTGTCCCATGAAGTTAACAATGAAAGCTGAGGACACGCACACAAAAGGACTGCAGTCCAGCACTGTTGGAGGGAAGAGTAGGACACGGTCAACAGGAATAAAAGAACGTGACTACGGAAGGCATTAAGGCCTGGGTGCCATGGACGAACAGGCTTGGTGCTCTGGAACTGCTTTCCATGAGGCTCGCATGACCCATCAGGGCACACTATTGCTAGGGGCAAGCCTTCTCGGCTTCTGAGCTTTCTGGGTCTGACCTCAGAGCGTTCTGTTCTCCAGTTTACACCATGAGCTCCCTACAGAGAGTCCACCTGAATGGGACACCTGAGAAAGCCTTATATACCCCGAAGGAGCCAAGCATGTCCAACTCAGCAGTCAGCAGTGTCTCGCAGCTGCAACACAGCATGGAACAGACCTCGTCCCCTCAGAGAGTAGGAAGATTCAGCAATCCATTGTGGGGAAACCTATAGCCCCAGGCTCTCCCCCTGCCCCCGAGTCCCGCTTCCAGAAGCCCACCCCCAGTCACGCGCAACTGCCTCTCCTCCATCCTTGGTTTCTTTCCAGGGCAAACTGATCACCTGACCTCCACCTTTCTCTTAGTTCTCCAATTACTACCAGTGGCTCCTTGCAGAGGATGGGAGTCAGTCATCAGTTGCCAGGGTACAGTGTCCAGCCATTATCTGGGCCCAGGGAGCTGGCCAGCAGCCATACCTGCCCTCTATTTGTCTGTACAACCACCACACACCCTTGTCCCACTACCAATGTACCTCTGCAACACACAGGGGAAACTGAGGCACAGAGTAGTCATACAAAACATTGAGAAAATTCCCACTTTGTCACAAGGGGCCTCTAGGACTGAGTGTAATTTTTGCCTATAAGTCCGTCTTTCTGCTTTTCTTCATGCTCTCAAACGTATGCACACACATAAACATACAACTAATAAAAGGGGAGAGTTAGGTTTTCAGTAGGCTGTAGCAGGGACGGGCCAGGAAAGGGCCCCGGAATTTGACTCTACATAGATTAATGTGGACGTGCTGTGACGTCTACTCCAACACAGGTAATGGGGCACTGCACTGCAGCCTCACATCCTGACTCTAGATTTCCCTGCTCCAGCCCACTCAGTCTGCAGAGGGCTCAGCTACGTAAGTAGCATCAAGGAAACAGACCAATGCTCTCTTTGCAGTATCAATGCCTAAAAACCTACCCGTCCCAACACAAGGGCAATGCAGTTTGTTTATCTCAGAGACGTAACATACATTATTTTCTACACGGAGCATCTCAACTCATTGACTGTGAAGTGAGCTAGATAGTAACCTTCCAGGCTGTGGCTACGGACTTCTCTGTGTAGAGCACCACAAAACCCATCATACTCCACGGAAATGTTAAATAAAAATCAGTCATGCAGTCTTTGGTGAGTAGCCTACTGGAAGGTACAATTCTTAGTGCATGTAAGTGCAACTTCTTTTGGGGCTCAAGAGACCTTGCTAAATATGGGGCTTCTACTGTTCTTGAAAAATGATACATTACATGTCTGGAAAATGGTGACGTACTGTATTGAAACATCGGGTAATATCAAGTGAAAAGGGCGTATCAGCCGCAAAAATGGACCACTTCTTTAGTACTGTAGCATCAGCAGCACCGCACTGCTGGGAGTTGTGTTAGTACTGGTATTTCTCACTTTTTGAGTGGCTTCCACTCAGTCCAGTAAGCTGAAGTCTCTGCACACCACTGCCCCTCCACGTGCTCTATCTTCAAAGAACCCCTGGATGTTCCAAAACCTAGTCTCAGGATTGCAGAAGCAGCCCAAGATCTGCTGTGCACCATGGCAGGACAGTCTCTGCGCCAAAGAATCAATGGACACAAATCTGACATTAGAAATTGCAACACTGCAAAACCTGTAGGGGAACACTTCAATCTCCCTGCTCACTCCCTTGACGACTTGTTAATAGCTGTGTTGAAACAGATGAATAACAAATCACAGCTTCAAAGAGACTGCAGAACTCGAACTTATATGCAAATTTGACTCAGTTGGCTTGGGGTTAAACAGGGACTATGGATTTTTCTTGCATTACAACTAGTGATTTGACCTCCCCCTCCTCTATGTGCTGTTCCCCAGTGTTTTGAATCCTAACATCTATTTTGATTTGCTGTTACAGCCTGACCTGATGCTATGTCATACACTCCCCTGCATTTAATTTCCTCCCACTCTGTAACTTTCCTATCTTCAAAGTGTCTGACGAAGTGGGATCTTCTCCCACGAAAGCTCATGCGATAAATAAATCTGTTAGTCTTTAAAAGTGCCACAGGACTCTGTTGTCTTCCAGATAACTATGGTTAGTCAGAAATAATTTCCGGTGACAAACAAGCACGATACATCATTGTTAGCTTGGAAAGTATTAGATTGGCTCTAAACTAGCAACCAATTAGGTCTGGATTCTACCTCAATATGGCTACGCTCTGAGTTGCTCCACTGAAATAAGTCATAGAATCATCATAGAATCACAGGGCTGGAAGGGACCTCATGAGGTCATCTAGTCCAACCTCCTGCAAAAAGTCATCCTCAGCCATTTGAAATGCAGAATTATCACCACAGAATGACACTTTCCCCTGAACTGGCACGCTGGTTTGATTTTAGGTTTTTTTAATGCAAAAAAAAAAAAAAAAAAAATATAGCCAGCATTACAGAGAAATATTCTGCACAATTTGAGCTTTTAAGAAAGGAACATGTACGAAGCTGAGATCCAGCCTAAATGAATGGCTCCCATCTCCGAAAACCGCCGTAATTAGCACCATTAACACTTACCGTGCTATACTTCTGTATTTCACAAAGCCATGCACCATGCTACATTTACTACACTCCATTAGGCTTTGTTTATTTCACAATGGCCTCCTCAAAATGAATGCTGTATTAGGAAACACACAGTCTCTCCCAAGGTTTAAATATAGCTCCTAATACTATCTGTTTAAACTACTGAAGGCCAAAGTTATGCTTCCTTTTTCAACGGACACAAGGCATCCTTTTACAGGCAGGGTAACTGAAGGCAACCGCACTAAAATCCACAATACTAAATAATATGGCTAATCCATGAAGCATGGCAGCGTCTTCAGACTGCAAAACTGAGAAGAACTGAGAGAGCACAATTAGCACAAAAGAAGCCAACTGTGCTTCATCTGTTGAATGGACCATCCTGAAATGTTATTTGATGGCGGTACCATGGCCCTTTATATGCAACCTCCCCTCTGCTTCTGCAGACATATAGATGACCAAACCTCCCTCCGCACCCCACCTCTACACTCCTGCCCAGACAGACCGACCGACCAACCCACACAACTTACAGAAATATTTGGTACTCAAACCTAGATTAAGAAAACCACCGCTGAGGCGGTATAAAACATCTTCACCTAATGCAGATCTCCCATGTACTCTTCTCAATATGAAAGGGAAGTATTTGTATAAATCCAAACTCACAGAGAAATGATTTTTTTATGCCTCCAGCATGTAAAAAGGGTGATCTTATGTGTAAAGGCACTGGACTGGATCTCAAAAAACCAGTGGGCAATTCCTGGCTCAGCCATGGACTTCCTGTACAATCTTGGGGAAGTCACTTATCTTCCCCTATGCCTCAGTTCTCCCTTTATAAACGAGGGTTTATTCTTTCCCGCCTTGTAGGAATATTGAAAAAATAAAACCTAGTAACAATTTTGAGGCATTCACTGATGGGAGCCATTTAACTACCAAGCTCGACAGATGTGAAAATAGCAAATTCAAGTGCAGGAATTATTCCTAGCTACTCAAAACCCAGTTGAAGCCTCTTTGTGCTACCACAATAATGACAACTAGTAAAAAGCCACCGCACTTTTTCTTATTACCGTCTAGAGTGACCATTGTGCCAGCCAGTGACCACAGTGTCATATCAAGCATCATGTAGTGGCGTTCCCAGATCTGGCTTCATCCTGCAAACCCATGAGTATCTGGGGTGTCCCTCTGGGCAGCACCAAGGAGAGTTAGGGCACACACCCCTCTGTATGCCAATGAGCAGTTTGAGTGTGTTATAGAATCATAGGGCTGGAAGGGACATCATGAAGTCCTCTAGTCCAACCCTTGCTAAAAGCAGGACCATTCCCACTAAATCACCCCAGCCGGGGTACTGTCTAACCGGGCCGTAAATATCTCCAAAGACGGAGATTCCACCAATGGGTATCTGCAGGTACAGCTAGGGTAATGCTCTACTACACGCAGTACACACACCTAGTAAGAGAGAGTCCCTGCCCTGAAGAACTTAGTTTAAATAGAAAAGAGAAAGCATGGGAGAAAAGAAGTGCTATTATCCCATCTGAACGATGGGAAACGACAGAGAGATGAAATGACTTGCCCACGGTCACACAGAAAGTCTGTGCAGAGCTGGAAGTCTAATTCCACAATTCCTGAGTTCCAGTTCAGTGCCACTGCTACAAGCCCAAGATTCCTCTCGCAGCTAACTAGGCAGCTATTTAATTTGTGCACATACGTGCCAGTTGATGTGTGCAAAATCTGCAGGGCTAGGTATTGAAGCCAGTTCATAACGTTGACCCTCCGCAATATCGGTAGAAAGGTGATGTAGGTTATTAAGGAACTGAGTTCTATCGGTTGGTATCATTCACCCAACTGTTATTCCAAGTAAACAGCAGCTGTGAATAAACAGCAAATTTGGGGTTTACCAGAATATTTACTATAATTACTAACAAAAGGAAAGCTGTGATTGCAAGTTGTGCAGAGCATAACGTGTCGGGAATGCATCCTGTAACTGAACTGAAAACAGAAAAACTGCCGCTAGAAATTCAGTGCTTTGTGAAATTTACACTGGTTAAAGTAATCGTTTCGTTGTGTTACCCGATTTGTGATAAGATCACCCGCTTCATGCATCAGTAAATGAACTCTTCAATACTCCTTCCTTCACACTACCAAGCACTTTTTCCCAGGGCATACAACTCAGATGTCACAAATAAAAAACTGAGATCTAATTACACAGCTGAGTATGCCAGCAAAGAAGATGAACAACAAGGGAAAAGACGCACTGCACTAGCACAAAGAGGCTGGTAAATGGGTAACTTATTTCAAGAGCCACAATGAAGAATGCCATATTGTTAAGTCTTCAGGATTGATACTTAAGAAGCCTTTTCTGAAAATGTTTGAAAATCATGACACTGAGGCACCTACAAAAATGTACACATGCTATGACTTAAGTCTTCAGAACAGGGGTCAACAAAACTAGCGTCTTTGTTAATAAATCCCTCCTCCCTGTCATCCATTTTGGTGCCATCCCTAGTTTAATTAGTTTCTACTCTTTTATTTTCTGACACTCATCTCCTCTAGGAAACATCTCTGTGCCTGGCATATTCCACTCACTTTTTCTGGTGATCACAGGTAACTGTTGCTTTGCACCCCAATTATCTCAAGTACCCCCCACAGGTTCTCCCAGCAACTATTTCCTTCTTATATTTTTGACTTCATAGCTCTTAGCATCATTTAATTTTTCAGCTCTAAACACTCCTAGAGTTTGAACTAGCATCCGCTGAACCCACAGCGCCTTAAATCATTCCTAGAGGACATACAGTCACTTGTAATTTTATGCATGGTTTTCCCACAACATCTAGACACTAGGGATGTCCTGAACACCTCTGAACATTGGGAAAGTTCAAATTGAGATACAACTTGGTGGCTTTATAGTCATCTCTAATGAGCACGCAAAAGTGTCCCCAAGACAGAAGCCAAAACTCCTAATAAACCAGTGATACAAACTAGCAGAAACAAATAAACCAACAATGGTCAATATCCAAATGTAACCATTTAACAACAACCATTAATTACATCCTTCTGCATTGCTCAAATACTGAAAGCACATGGAAAAAACACCCTCTGGGTTCATCAACCCAGCTGAGTGCAGGCTCATTACGAGGATAAAAACAGGATAGATAATGTGCAAGATTACTACAATGGTTTTCCTTGGTTTTTCTGGGCATCTTATTCTAATGATTTCATACCTACTTTGCATAATCTTTCAGAAATCTTTTCCAGCTGAGTTACATTATGCATTTTTAAATATTCAAGAAACAAGTGCTTATGGAGTTCTGAAGTCAGGACCAGAATATTACTCATTAATCTCATCTAAAATGTTTATAACCAGAGGAATTTTGCAGTAGCAAAAGGTATGGTAATCTCCTTACTTAGATTCATTGTGGAGGATGCAAATTGGAATTGAAAACTGTAAGTGGGGCAGTGTAGACAGGGCAATGGTAAACAGAATGTTGCCCCCATCTTTTAGGAAGTCACCTTTTCCCATCACAGAATATCTGCATGGCCCCAGGTCCATGTGGAGAAAAGGTGGCCAAAGCTAGAGTTGGGTGGGGAAGCAACTGCACTAAGACACACGAGCCTCACCAAAAGTACAGCTGATGTGACGGTGAAATCAATGCAGAGTTAATGCTATGTTTGGCAGCACAATTTCCAACTGCACATTCTGTATCTCTCCTTTGGAACCATGGAGTGCAGCTCAGATAGTGAGCCATTTGGCAGCATGGATCCTGGCCCTGTCACACACTCGTGCTCAAGAAATACCCAACAAGGGGAACAAGGGAGAGTTTGTCAAAGAGTGTCCTGACACTTGTGGGGTGGGAAGCCAGGATCATGTTGGATTTCTGGCCTCCTCTGAATCTGAGACCACTTCCCTTGCCTACGCCACAGCCTGATCATCCCTCAGACTATGCAGACTAATTGCTATGTGCAGTGAAATGCTATAAAGGCTTAATTTTCCAGAAGTGCTGAATTCACTCAATATAAGAAACTGGTAAAGGGAAAAGACAATACTGTGTTTGCCAGGAACTGAGCTTCAGCAGAAGGAGATAAAGAACCTATACCATACCAGAAGTTGGAACTTGTGTGTAACTATTGAAAACTGAACGCACAAACTTCCACTCTAACGGGACCATTTCCTAACTTCTCCTCCCCAGTGAGTCTTCCTGCCCTCCTTTTCCTGAACTACTGTCCTGAGTTTTGTCTTTTCTTGACACCTAGATAGCTTTCTGGGGCAAGGGACATATGTACTGCCTTTGTAAAGCCTTACAGTGCTATACATATAGAATTTAATACAACAAGGATGATAGATGTACAAGACAACTTCTGGAACGTCGTGTTGACTGCTTTTTAGTGTGGAACTGGGAGTTAGGACTTAAGCTTTTCATTCCTGCTGCGCCACCAACTCGCTGGGCCACATCAAGGAGGAAGATAGCCTCTCTATGCCTCAGCAGATCCATTTGTAATATGGCAACACAGCTGCCTCACAGGGGATTCTTGACACTTAACTAATTTCAGCATCTCTAAGATCCTGGGATAAAAGGAGCTACTGAAATATAAACTACTGTTATTGTGGTTTATTTACAAAGGAGTCCTTGAAATTATTTAGGGTATATTCTGAAGATCCTTACTCATATTGGGTAGTATTTGCGTTTTCAAGTATTTACCAGAAAGTAATGGCTGTGGAATGGACCCTAAAATGGTGCAGACTATATTAGAGATGAAGGAAAGGGACCAAAATACTTTCTAAAAAGTTGACAAGGTATCTGTCATTACCCAGTTCCTTTCACATCTGCCAAATCCACATGAAGTCCTTGATCTAGCCCCTTTGTAACTGTTGGATCAAGAGCCTGCCTTGGCGTATCAGTGAGAAGGAGCTAATCATATCTGACAGTGTGACAGAAACATCAGACTCACTGCGAAAAGGCTGAAGGAATTCAAGTGCTCGAAGGACTGTTTAAAGAGTTCACTAGTCTTTTCAGTTAGAATTTCCACTTGATCTGTTTGATTTTGAAGGGAAATATTCCGTACGCTAGCTGATTATTTAATCTAAGCAGGTAAAAAGTGTACCAGCTTTGAGAAGTATAGGGCGCTCTTGCACAATCAGAAGTAATCAGACATTTATAAAAGTGAATTAATATAGGGAAAAAAAACAATTTAATACATCATGGATGCAAATACCAAGTACTTTCAGTGAACACATCAATAATCCGAATACTACACAGGCATCTCACCACAACCTGAGTTTAAAACAGGAATTCAAGCTGTATGAAAACTAGGGATACCCAAACTCAGTGGTTCGGGGACCAAATTAGCTACTAACATTACCCTAAAGAGCCACAGTACTGTGAATGATAGAGGAAATATGTAGTTTATATACAATAGAATCTCAACTTTACAAACACCAGAGTTACAAACTGACCTTTCAACCACGTACCTCATTTGGTACTGGAAGTACGCAGCAGCAGAGATGGGGTGATGGAGAGGAGCGCAAATACAGTACAATACTATGTAAACTACTAAAAAATAAGTATAAAAAAAGATTTTACACGGTACAGAAACTGTTTCTGAGCTTATTTCATTTAATCCAGAAGGTTAAAAGCAGCATTTTTCATCTGCATGGTAAAGTTTCAAAGCTCTGTTAAGTCAATATTCAGTTGAAAACTTTTGAAAGAACTATAACATTTTGTTCAGAGCTATAAACAACTTCATTCCTGAGGTACTTGTAACTCTGAGGTTCTACTGCATGTGCGTGTGCGCGCGCACACACACCCCCAGTAGAACCTCAGAGTTACAAATAGATATTATTCTCAAAACAAGTTAATAACTTGATGCAAGTAGATAATTCGCTAATAACAAAGTAAAAGCATTTTGATTAATAACTTAGATTGGTTAATAACTAACTCACTCTGTTCTAATATCATTTCCTGCAAATAGCCATAGCAAATACATTTAAGAGAGACAGTGAAAATCACTGATCTGAATGCAAGGAAGCACTGGGAAAAATTTCCCATTCCTAGTAAATTTATTTTCCTGTTTTTGTTTGAAAAATAAAGACGGTTTTGTGGTTAAAGCACGAACTTTAAAGTCAAGAGATCTACATTTCATTTCAAGAGCTCGATTCCTCTGTTTCTGGCTGTATCTAGTTTCTCTGGTAGCAGATTAGATGAACCAGTTTGTTTTAGATGGCTAAATTGTTTCATTGAGAGAAATTTCTTTGTTATGATTGTTAGATTATCTAAATTTGTTTTCCATCCAGTTATTATTACTGCCATAAGAGTCTAGGCTGTTTGGGTGCCCTAACTGCGCATTACTATACTTCCAAATATTTGGGTTTCTTTCATCAGAACCTGAACTTGCAATTTCCTCAATTTCTAAACACTGCTTCTTGGTTTTTACCCATCCATTATCAACACATGTTCCCTTCTCAGCTCCATCCTCAAGATACTGATAGCTTCGTTTACAAAAAATGAAATGCTTACGACATGCACTGGAAGCCCAAAAAGGGAGAGAGCCAGATATTCTGCAGAGCCTCTGAGCTACACAGGGAACCTGGAGCAAGGCAATTTAGAGCGCCACAGCCCAGCTGAGAAGACAAAGTGCAGGAAAAGCTTAGGTGCCTGGCTTGCTACTTAATCTCTTACTTCTTGTCCCCAGCTCTCATTCATATCTTTGACTCTGCTCCCCATCAAGCCTTTTACACTCTGCATTTGTTCCAAAACTCATGAGACGTGCTGTGATCCTAGCAGATCAGCAGGAACAATGAAGTATGGATTCTGGGTATGTAGGACTATTTATTTATTTCCTAAATAAGGAAGTCTATGGACTGTAGAGTTGCAGGAATTGATGGAGTCAAGAGAACTTGAAATCCAGCTGACTGTGCTGGGATTAACTTCTAGCAGCTGCCGCCTCCAGCCTATTCACTTGTATACATAGAATCATAGAAACTGGCTTACTAAAAAGCCTTACTAATGCCTAGGTAAACCACATCTACTGCTTCCCCTCTACCCACAAGGCTTCTTACCCCATCAGAGAAAGCTATCAGGTTGGTTTGACATGATTGGTTCTTGACAAATCTACGAGTAGCACTTATCACCTCATTCACCGGTTCCTGAGACAGTTCAGGAAGGCAGCAAACCAGTCCCCAGTATCAAAAAAACTGAGAAACGCTGCTCTAAGGGATCCTCAGAGGAATCAGACTGCTGGTGGGAGCTGCCTCAGGTCCAGAGGCTGGATTTGATGGGGGGGGATTTGATAGCAGCCTTTAACTACCTGATGCGGGGTTCGGGGAGGACAACACTAGGCTGCTTTCAGCGGTGGCAGATGATGGAACAAGGAGCAATGGTCTCAAGTTGCAGTGGGGGAGGTCTAGGATGGATATTAGGAAAAACTGTTTCACTAGGAGAGTGGTGAGCGAAGCACTGGAACGGGTTACCTATGCAGGTGGTAGAATCTCCATCCTTAAGAGATTTTTAAGGTGCGGCTTGACAAAGCCCTGGCTGGGATGGTATAGTTGGGGTTGGTCCTGTTTTGCACAGGGAGTTGAACTAAACACCTGCAGAGCTCCCTTACAACGCTCATCTTCTATGAGCGTTTACAATGTTCGAGTACCCCTTTCTCTTCCCCATTAACATGGCTTAGAGCAGGGAGACCCTTTCCTACAGTCCTCTACGACTAGGATATAGAAATGCCTTCAGAAGACACTTCCTTCAGCAAGACTTCACTTCTCTAGGAAAGGGGAAATTGCGCGGCTTGCAGGGAACGGGTATTAGGAGGTTATCCCAGTGGCATTCCTCATCTACCTACTGAAGCCAAGAGCAGATATCAGAAAGGGGTGCACATGGAATTAATATGCTACCCTCCGGTGGTATGCAAGGGTGAGGTGAAGATTCCTGAGTTAGGAACACTGGCAACCAATGGCTAGAGCAGTGTTGAAATATTGTGGGATTGTGCGGACTCAGCTCCACCTTTTCTCTGCAGTTAGTCTTCAAAAGCATCTATGAAGAGTTGACAAGGGACATCTACTTGCTACCTGCAGGTCAGCCAGAGTTCCTCTGGATCATTGTAACAAATGGACACATCCTGGATCTTGGAGGGATCAAAATGTCCATTTGTTAGTTTTATCAAAGGAATTTCCATAAACTTAGTGAGAGTCAGTAGGATGAAATGGCTGCTTCCTAACACATTTCTAGAACATCAATTACATACATTAGGAAGAGCTAGGTTTCTGCAGAAAAGCATAGGGGTGTAGCCAATTTTCATGATTTTATCAGAAATCTCACAATATTGGGCATGTCTCTTAAAGTCCCAGCTTCTGGAACCACGTGATTACGTGAAATCTCAGCTTTCATTTAAAAGTTTCTAGTCCTCGTGGTTACAGAGAAAGGTTGAAAAAGCGAACCACAAAGGCTAAAAAATCAGGATGCAAATAAAGAAAAGCTGAAATTTATTGTTTTTAAAAATACCGGGTGTTTTAAATCAAAGTCATGATGATTCAGGATTTTTGAGGGGGCAATAGCAGTACAAACAAACATCTTTTGTTTGCAATAAACAGGACATAGTGTCTTCTAAAATGTTGGTTACAATAAATAAATTACAACTGGCCAAACAGTAGCAGGCCCATATGCAAGGGTGCATATGAGGAGTATAAGGAGCTTCCCTTCCACATACACACTTTGTGCAGCCAAAACAACAGGCTGTCACACCGATTGCAGTTGTGTGCTTAGGAAAGAACAGGAACTGCTTCCTCATTATTTCACCAGGGTGCATGGTATTCCCAAGGGAACACAGTGGGGGAGGAAGTAGCGCCACAATCCCGCCCTTCTCCCCTGCACTGGTCCAGAAAACAGCATCACCGTACCAGGGGAAGAAGATGGACCCGCCTTTAGCAAACCACGTAATGGTGAAGGTGGATCACTGCGCTGTTCCACAGATTCATAGGCAGGTCAGTGGGGAAATGCAGCAGTTCAGGACATCATATTTTGGTCCCCTCTCCTCGCTCCAAAATTACAGTTGAACCCAAGTTCACGAGTCAACTCTCATCAGTCCGGATCAGGTTAATATGTACATTGTGAAGGAAAAGCTTGCCAAGCTGACGGGTCTCCAAGTGGGAACAGGACTGCACCAGTATAAATTCTGGTTGTCCCCTATGGTAATTTTGCTGCAGCTGGTTTCAAAATGACTGTTGCTGAAGGATGTATTTATGCAGTAGATGAAGTCATGGCAAACAATGCCATTACTTTACTTACATAAGGTGGAAGAAGCCATCAGCCATTGAAACTTCATCCAGCTGATGAAATTTTTAAGCCTCACACGCTCTGTTTTACAGTCTATTACACTCTCCCGAGCTCTTCTATTTCACAGGTCATATTTTTGCAGGAATATTCTCCGTACACTGGGCATGCTCAGAGACTTCCAAGATTGAAAGTATACCAGAGTTGTTCTCTTAACTCATGTACTCAAGGTTAGTGTTCGGGAGGCTCTCTCCTTACTTCTCTACCATAGGCTCTTGTAGTTCAAATTAGGCCCATAAAGAAAGCTATGCAGATTTCGTTAGAAACAGTTTCTGTGTAGGAAATTTTGATTATGTCAAAAAATAATTATTCTTCTGGTGGGAAAGTCTAAATAAAATATTTTCTTTTGGCCAGCCCAAATTGAAACATTTTGGCTTGTACAACCAAATTGAAATGTTTTGCTCTTGGGCCAGGTTAACATGAATCTATGTTCACCTAAGCTGCTGCTGTGCCTCAAGGTAACGGCCGCCTTCTCCTCTATGGATTGGAATCCTATGATGTACTGTGGTCTTTTCTCTGGCAGAATGGACATTCTGATTTTCTATCTGCTCTACTATTTTCATTTTCTCATAAGCCTTTTTATTTCACGTTGGTGCTCTTAGTTAACAATTCCAATTCTGAGTACACATGCTCACATTTCTACATAAAGGTTCAGTAGACTTCACTGAAGTGAGACAATTACTATGGAAAAAAGTTCAGAAATGCATTACAAGCAGGCTACACGCAGAAACTTAGAAAGTTGTTGCGCAAATTCACTACTGAAGACCAGAATATATCTACCACCTGCTTTTACCACCAACATAATGAACTTACATTTTATTGCCTGAAACAAGTCAAAACAAACCAGCCTTGCCCCACACAAGCGGATGAGTAGAATTCTGAAAAGCTGGATAAAACGGCTCACCTACTCCATTGCCTTGTGATTTCATGTAACCCTACTTGCAGTTATCCAGAGGTGTAAAATGAGCTTTGTTAGCACACGTTTCCTGCTAGCAAACCTTCATTCCGTGGTCAATAATACTTCCCTAATGATTTATGGCTGCAAAACAGCTATATTGCTTTATAAACACTTTAATGCCTATGATAAAGTGAAAGCATTGTCGGAGCAAAGTAACCCCCTGAGCCTCTAATAAGCAGGACAATCAATTAATTAACACAATTCTATTTCCACTAGCAAGCGCCATTAAAGAAAAAATTGTCTCTCTAATGCCACTAATACGTCTAATTCCATTTCCGTTTCTATGCAGTTTACATCGAAGGCCTACTACAAAGCAGCTGGCTGCAGTAGGAGAACTCCACAAGTTCAAAACATCATCTTTGTCTCTAGGTATCGAACACTGGATCTACACTTAAAGGAAACAGACGTTATTATGTCAGCCCCTGCTAGGACATAAACCACAGTGTGTACTGCATCTCAGTCTATGTCTCCCTGGCTTTTTAGAAAACCAAGGCAGAATTAAGAAATGAAATAATGGTACAAATAAAAAATAAAACTAGCAGCAACAGCAGACTTTCAAAGAGACATAAATCAGATTTTCAAAGGTATTTAGGTACCTAAAGATGTAGTTATCTAGTGGGATTTTGAAAAGCATCTAAACAGGGAAGTTCCAAAGGGACAGCTGGGTCAGTCTATCGCAGAAAAACAACAGAGTCCTGTAGTATTTATAGACTCTGTTAGTCTTTAAAAGTGCCACAGGACTCTGTTGTTTTTCTAAACAGGGAAGGCATCTAACTCCAACCAGGGAAGCCATTTAGGATGTTGTACAATTGAAAATTTAGCCTTAAGGCCCTTTTCAAAATGGACTTACATTCCTAAATGTCATCCTTAATATCTATGGCTAGGTCTACACTTGTTAATTTAAGTCGATTTAGCTAAGTCGATTTTGTTACGTCGACTTAACATGTCCACACTTAAATTTTAAGTCAACTTTGGGGGGACCCTACAAAGTCGACCTAGAGTGACCACACTGGACGTAGGTCGACTTGTAGGGGCTAGGTGGACCTGGGACTGGTCCACGGTGGCAGGGAGGCACCCCTTGCCAAGTGCCAGGGGGCTCAGCCTTTGCCCCATTGTACCTGGGTACAGTGGGGCAAAGGGGGACAGGGACCCTGGCAGGATATAGGGGCAAGGTGGGCAGGACTCTGCCCTGCCCTGTGGGGGAGGCATGCCAGCCTCTCCCTCTGCCACCCCCCCACAGGAAGGGCAGTGGGGGAGTCCCGGAGAGCCCTAAGTCGACTTAGAATCGACTTAAGGCTACTCCAGGTCTACACTGGCTTAAGTTGACTTTCTAAAGACAACTTAAGCCAAAAGTCGATTTAAAACGAGGTTTTACAAAGTCGACTTAATTTTCCTTAAGTTGACTTAAGCAGCTTGCTTAAGTTGACTTAAGGAAAGTTTAGTGTAGATGCAGAGTAAATTAAGTCGACTTAAGCAAGCTTAAGTCGACTTAATTTACAAGTGTAGACGCACCCTATAGGTTTTTAATAGTATTGAAGAAAATTAATTACTCTTCTCCCACATGTATGGAGTTCAACCCTGCAATCTTTGTATTAGCATAGTTTTCAAAGAAATGAATGGTCATTAGTCCTGGGTAGAGAAGGCTCATATTCAACAGGAATGTGCCTGAGGCTACATGATATATGTCATACACAAGAAGGTAAGTTGGTTAATTAGAAAGCTTCATTTCATCATGAGCTATAATGTGCTGATGGTGCATTTTTATTGACCCTTAATAAAATTACTGTTTCTCCAGTTATGGTTTTACTTTATGCTGAGGTACTCTTCACTAATTATAACCAAATTCTGCAGGAAGTCCCCTTCTGTTTCCTGACCTTTCTATTGTTTTTGGCTTCCTGTGTCTCATCTATTCTATTCTATTCTATTCTATTCTATAGGACAGTCTAGACTATGTTATATTCTGGGAAAAGATTAAGGATTTAATTCCTCTGACTTTTAAAACAAAACAAACAAAAAAACCCCAAAACCAGTGCCTTCCAAAAAGTAGACTTTTTTTTCTGGTGGAAAATGTTTAACAATAGAACAGATGTGCACAACTTAGGCAACAGCACAAAACAAAACAAAAACAACCTCCCTCAATCAAAAAATAAACCCCACAACAATCCGTAATGGCATGCTGCACTATTTTGTTACAAAGGACATATTCTGAAATACCACTCTAGAGAATTGCAAAATATACAGCTTAGTTACAAATGGTTCTGTTTACATCAGCGTCTCATTTAATTAGAAAGCCATTTCTTCTTTTCTGCTTTAAATGCATTTATTGATGGTGGAAACCTGACAACAAATCTTTCCAATACACGTCACATGGTATATCAACATTGATCATAAACTATTCAGCATTTCACATCTTAAAAATGCTGTACATAAGAAAACATTAATTGTCAGACTGAATCAGACCCAAGATCAGTCCAGTATTCTCTTTCTGATCATGGCCTGACCAAATGCTTCAGAGGAAAATATAAGAACCCTAAAATACATTGAGGTGGAGTAATCTGCCCCTCACAATAGTTATCAATTGACTTAAGCCCTGAAGCATGAGGTTTGATCCATTCCACAAAATGTGTTCTAATTGAAGTAAGATTATGTTGTGGAGGTCATGGATTCTATGATTCTGTGATCTTTTTTGCTTCAGCCCTGGGGAGACGGGGCAGGAACTGTCAGCCGGTGGGGACCAAGCAGCAATAAGCCACCATGGACAGCCCCCACAGTTGCCAGACCCAGATCTACACAGGGGCTATAGGGGCTGAAGCCTGGGTCTCTGGCTTAAAGGGGGGCCCTGGGCTCCAGCCCCTAAGAGATCCAGCCCCAGCTGTCCAGCATGGACTGAGGGACATTTGGGGTGGGGAGGGGAGCCCTGCTGGTGCTGAAGAGGTAGCAGACCCTGGGGGATGGGGTGGGCCAGTGTGTGTTCACTCCGCTCTGGGGCAAGGCCAGCTGGTGTGCGGTGTGGGCTCCGGCACCGTCTTCCAGGGCCCATGGCCCTGGACAGCTGCACTACGCACCAGCCGTCTCACTCCTGGGGGCGGGCCAGCTGGACTGGGGCCAAGTACCAGCCTGCCCACAGGCCACCATGGTGGGGGGCTGGGGACCCAGGTGATGTGAGCCATCCTTGGCAGCAGGGGATCCCAGAGCTGTCAGCCGCAGCAGCTGCTGAATCCTCCTGCTCTCCCACAGCACAGCTTGGGCTCTCATCCCCTGCCCACCTCCCACCTGGCCTTCAGTCATCCCCCCATCAGCCCTATTTTGTCACATTTATTTTTAATAAAAGTCAGGGACGGGTCACAGGTAATAAAGAAAAATTCCCTGAAACTATGACCTGTCTGTCCCTGACTTTTACTAAAAATAACCATGACAAAATCTTAACCTTAAATTATTACCAGAACTCTGGATATACTTTTTGAATCTTGTTAAATTCTTAGACTTAATTACTTCCTGTTGCAAAAGAGTTCCACACTCTCATTACATGTTGTGTGAAATTGCCTTTCATCAGCTTTGCATTTCTCACCTTTTAATGTCAATGATTGTTCCTTCTGGTCCTGACCAACCTCAAAACCAACCTGTTAGGTAAATATTGCCACCTCCTTTCTAGAGAGGGCAAAACTGAGACAGATATGACGTTCTAAAAAGAGAGTCAATGGCAGAGCCAGGATTAACCCACTGGAATTCCTGGCTCCGCACTTGGTCATTTAGATCAGGTTGCTCCTCTATATATTTTTATGAATTTAGACATACATATAATTTATGTATTTCCTATTATCAAACTACAAAACTATTTTGAGAGACTTGAATATACAGTATCAAAATTCATAGAACCTACAAAAAAACAATGTCTACAACATCACTAAATAACTGCTCCATTAACTGATGTTTATAAATTTGCAGGATAGCTTGCTATGTACTGATCATATTTTGCATGTTATACTTTACTTCCTAACTTTACAGCTTCAGCATTCACATATTTCTGTCACACCCAACTCATTCTCTAACCCTTATTTCTATTGGCAGGTTAAAGAAATTCCAGCCTGCAACACCCATTCCCTCCTTCCTGTGCCTGTAGAAGTTGTAGTGAAACATGAGCTGGAAGAATGCCACTACTAAAAAGAGACACCCAACTAGAATTATTAAGTCTTTTGTTAGTGTAATGAAGAGGCTACTGCACCCAAATGTCATTTGTACAAGGGGGCACAGTCAGAGGTTACAAGTGCCACTCAAAGCAACCTATTACAGATTTGGCTGCTGTTTCTTATTTAACTACACATGAACAACACCCTTTTAGAAATTTACCATAAATGCAATTCAAAGATTTGGATAGCATTCATCTTTTCATCAGAGATGCAGGAGGAAGATCTTTTTCAGGCATACACAGCGTAAGCTTTATCAAGTTCTGAAAAAGCCTGCTACATACTATTCCCATGATTCAGGCTTAGCCCTGCTTCCGTTGATGTTTATGGGAAATTCTTGCTGATTTCAGGTTCATGCCCAGATCTGTACAATGCACCATATTTGGGCAGGGGAGAATAAGCAGAGGCAGGTAAAAAAGGGGATCTCTATTGACTCCTTATCAGGGGTTTGGGTTTTTTTGTGATGGTTCTCAGGGGTGCTGACTACCAGCACAGCAAGGTTATATACTCTACTCAGTTTACATGGTTCCAGAGAATATTTAGCTGCTGCTTGAAAATCCAACTGAGATGGGCAGAAGAGCCCTTTACTATAGATCGCAAAATCATTTTCAATACTTTGTAAGAAAAACTGTATGTTATGAACTAAATTTGGTTATTCTTTTCCCAAGATATTCATTCTATTTCTGTTATACCACTTGACTCAGCTCCCTCAGACAGATTCCCCAGTACTTATCGGTGTGAGCCACCATCACACTATATTAGACTAAAATGCAGACTATTTCGGTTTACAAAGTGATCATTTCTTACCTCTTCATACTTTTCTCTACTTATTCCTACACCATGTTACTCTTGTGGCAGCAGATCCTCCTTTTTAAGATGCTTGCATGTTTGAATATTTAGTAGCAATGGTTAGATTTTCTAATTTTATTTTTTTATTTTTTGCAAGTTCTGGTTTGAGCAACAGGTTGGATCTGATGCTGGGAATATATAAGACTGCAAGATAGTTACAAACGAGAAGAATCAGTTTTCTTCTTTTGTTGTTCTATTCCCATTTTTTAAAGAGTCGGTTTGTGTTCAAGTACACATTAAATTATTTTTCCATTTCCTTTCATTTTTCTTCAGCTGTTCACACATCCTCATTTAAAGCCTTATCAGTCCTCGCTATTTATCAAACTTGCTGATAAAAGAATAACACAATTACAGACACAGACACTATTCAACAACATTCCACTATGCCACAAATGAGAAATGTCAGCAGAGCTATTCTATCCTTCTCCTTACATAGCTCCCATTTCATGAACACACATGCACACAGACAGCAGGCAGACAACACTACACATAGATAACAGATGGGTCTCTAGTGTTTCAGATTTACCTAGAACTGTGTCCTTCCATCAGAACTTTAAGTATGTTTTGCTTCTGGCACTATCATTAGCAATCCCACAATAAAGACTGTTAAGAAAAATGTTGCTCAACATTAGCATAGGAAGAACAGAGTACAAAAAAACCTTGGGTGCTTCCCCATAATGCTCTGGGGAGAGGGGTTACATGCGTACCCCTGGAGATCTTACAAACTGTGCATTGTCTATCTGCTGCCATTGGGACATGGAGCTCTTAACGGCCAGAAAAATCAAATACAAAATGAATATCGTAATGAAAAGAAGGATATGTTCATCTAACATAACAAAGACACAAACTGAGTCTGAAATAAAAGGACAAATAGGCCACTATGAGTTTTCTAAAAGAATTTCAGGGTTTTTTTTAAATGCACATTATTTGTTTCTGAAATGAAACCCATATTTGTATTTCATTGTCTCTCCAGGTCATTCCTACTGTGGGAATTTAGGCAAGGGGAAAGAATTCCAAAGAGGAGGGTTTCTGCTCTCCTCCATCTTCTTACTTTTATCTTTTTATTTAAGATACCAGTGCTGACAGTTAAGAAAGAGCTGCATCTGGTATTTAAATTGTCTGGTTCTAGGGCCTTAATTCTGCATCTGTTCCATATGCAGAGCTCTGATGGAATTCAAGTGAAAGTCCTGTGCATAGAATAACTGAAGGATCCAAGGCTGCAATAATGGAGGCCAATACAGGATTCTAGATAGACAGCTCAGGCATCTAACAGGATGAAAATATATGACCTGATACATACGGCTTGTAGGGCTGCTCAGCCCTCTAGTGTTTCTAACCCAGCCCATTCATTTCTCCCTGGTCTGCTTTTAAGCAGAATATATTCTTGCTAGTGATACTTAATATATGTTTTAGAAGTGAGTCTAATTACTAGGGATTTAAGGGGTACCACTTCTCTCTTATTCCACAGTCTTACCTTGTATGCGGCTTGTCTCATGAACTGCTTTGCAGGCTGTTTCCAGATAGCAGGCACTGTAATGACCCATCTTACCTCAGAGTTTTCGAACTCTGAGCCAGCTTGATCACTGAGCTCCTAAGCCAAATGAAGACAAGAGACAGATGGAAAACAGCTGGTGTCAATTTTTACAATTGTATGTCGTTTTCTGCTGGCTTCGGGGAAGGTAACTACCCCCTTTTCATAATTTTTTTTAAAAAATATTATGTCTACACGAGTCAGAATGTTCAAATCGCTAGCTGACATGCCAAGAATGCTCACAAGCCTGGAAGGGTTACAACATGCCTTCTCCAGGAAGCTCGTGCAAAGGTTGGGTGCCATTTCTTAGCACGGAGGAAGAAGAATTAATTTTTCCAATGAGGAGCTCATGCATTGTTGAACATAAAAGCATATTTATATATGTTCATAGCACAAGTCTAATATTTTTGGCTACTTTAAAGAACTGACATTTTCACCCTGATTAATATACAGCAAATGATTTGCTGCAGCACTGACAAACTCCATATTTTACAATCTGTTTGTGTAAACAGCTGCTTTACATGTTGCCCATCTTAAATCAAACCACTTAAAAAAAAAACTGAGTGAAAAGTAATTTCCTCTAAGAATCTGAAAACTTTTGATTGCCGACTGCTTGAAAAAAATCTGCTCTGAGAAAACATTTAATAGTAGCATTTTGTTTTTGTTTAAAAAGAGTTTGTATTCTATTTGCCGATTAGGTGACATTTGTGACAAATTTTGGGAAAGGTTCCAATACAATGTCATTAATACATATCCTATCAGAATCTCTAGCCAAAATAAGGTAAACAACAGCCTCCTTTAGAATGTAAATAATGTTTCTATCTGTAGTTTCCCAAGGTGTCATGTTCGCTTAGCTGTAATACAATTCAAAACTTGTGGCAGAAAAATAGAGCTCTTCTATCACAGGGACATTTTGTTTGGTCAGATTATTATACACACAAGGTAATGCATTTATACTACTTATTTTACACATTTGCACACACAGTCATATCACAAAACTTTGCTTATATCAGTTCAGGTCCAGAGAATGTAGTGGAGCAAGATTCTACATATCACTGTTCTACAGTGCCAATAACATGTACATTTGCCTCAAAATTTCCTGAAGCTGTGCATGGTTTCAGCTCTGTGACTCAAAGCAAAGCAAATTACTTGGTGTCCTAAAGACAGCTTTGAAAAGGAAGAGGTAGGTTGATGTCTTCCCCCAGGGCACCCATAAAGAAGCAAGACAAATCAATCATAGAGCATAAATTAATCCCATTCAAAGAAAAAAGTAGGTTAACTACCTAAGAATGAGGTTGTTTAAGTGACATTTGCCTGAATGGTGCTTTAGGACAAATTCCACCCTAGCAATCCTCATTCAGATTGCGCTGGTGGAACGGAGTCCAGAACTCAATTCTTCATCCATGATCCTGAGTTGTGCCAGTCAAGCTGTGCGTATACTGATTCCTTAGGGACAGGACACTTAGTCATTTCTGTGAGTGTCCAAAGATGGTCTGGATACTACAGAGGAGACTTTCCAAGTGGCTTAGAGGCTAGGGTGCACCTGTTGTTACCTGCAAGGCAAAGTAAGGGCTGGCAGAGTCCTGAGGAGACTGTCTGGAAGGCTAACAGATTGGTGGTGATAGGGAGCTGATACCCAGTTAAGAACAAGCAATTTTCTCCCTGGCAGAGTCAGTAATTCAGTCTTGGGCACCCTGAGAAAGACAGTTGTTTACCCAAGAATTATCTTTTGTCGGACAACAAATGCTCTCTTGCTCCTCACCATCAGCTAGGAAGCATGTTATAGGAAACGTGAAGTGTTGCAGTTTTTCAGAATGTGTTAGGGTCAAGTACACTTCCAGTCTCTCTCATTTGTGACGCTTATGTTAGGAATTTTGTTTTCCTTACTGCAAAGAAACCAAACCTCTTTCTTCTCTCTTATCTACAAACATCAGCCGTGTTATTAGAAAAAACAAAAAGGGTGCGCACATACTTTTGTGAAGCACTGGAGGCAAGACACCAGAATAAGCTATAACAGATGTTGCTATACTGTTTCTCACTAATGCTGGTGAGATATTTTTTATAGCCAAACGTTGTCTATAAGGGATAAAAAATAACGTGCGCTCTGGTCACAACTGGGTGTAGTCAGCACTAAGTCAAGGCACCACATAAGCCCCCAAAATAGGGTCTAATTGGGACTTATATAGCATCTGTTCAATGGGGACGGTACGGGGTTCAGGGGGACAATTTCACCCAATGGTGCACAGCCGTTTAGCTGTTTGACTAAGAATCTTACAGCTAAAAGTGAGTAAGACTTTGGAAAAAGTTTCCATTAAGGGACCAACCCTGCTCATCTGACACCCCTCTGCCTACGCACTACAGGCAATGGGAGTTTTGTGTGAACAGAGAGAAGGACAAAAGAGTCTTGTGGCACTTTTAAAGACTAACAGATTTATTAATCGCATGAGCTTTCGTGGGAGAAAATCCCACTTCGTCAGACGCTTTGAAGATAGGAAAGTTACAGAGTGGGAGGAAATTAAATGCAGGGGAGTGTATGACATAGCATCAGGTCAGGCTGTAACAGCAAATCAAAGTAGGTGTTAGGATTCAAAACACTGGGGAACAGCACGTAGAGGAGGGGGGAGTTCACCCTGAGAAGTTAGAATACAATCTCCTTGACAGCAGAGAGCCCTCAAATGAACAGAGAACATGGAATGCCCCAGCAGCAGGAGAATCAGAATGAACGGAGACAGAGGAGGCTCTCAGATGTATTACGTCTGGAGAATTATGCATGTAGATAGTGCCAAATGGCTGAGTTTCACATCCTCAGATTTTAATCACATTTTGCTCAGGCAAATTCCAAATGCAAGAAGATTTCCCTTGATGAGAAAACGCCATGTATAAAAGCGCCATTCCACTGAAAGAACATCCAGTCTCTGCATTGTGGTGATATTGATATAGCATCTTGTTCTCACTATAAGGAAGGAAATTACTTTAGGCTACCCAAGACCTTTCACTGCCCCCAACTTTCCCGCACTTCCTACAGTTGCCCCACTTCGTTTCCATCAAACACTGCTGGAGGCTGAAAGTTGGCGTGGTTAAAATTCTTGGGTCAGCATTTGTGCTTGTTATAAATATAGAGAGCTGGATAAAGGAACTATTGTCCTTACCTTCAATGCTTGTTCCTTAAAGAACTGCAAGGCGTAAGCAAATATTTCAAGTGCTTTAACTTTTTTGCCGTTTGCAGCTGTCAGGTCTGTTTCCATGGTGAGATTCTAAAGGAAGAAAATAAGAGGTAAATATTAAAATTCAGTTCCCATATTTTGAGGGAAGGGAATTCTTCCTTGCTGGGACCCATCAGCTTAGGAAAAAATGACATATATTGTTTTGGTTTTTTTCCTAGTTTTCTTTTGGAGAGGATCTAACCAAACACTGGGATTGCCTGCATTGTGATACTTTGCTGTTTATTACAGGCCAGGTTTTTTATACCCATCAGTTGTGGCTACAAACAGGTGTAGTCAAAGCTTATTACTTGGATATTTATGTACCTCATTTGCATAAATTGCACCTGCAATTAATTGCATCCATGAAACTGTGCATGCAAAAAAAATGAATCTCAAGTGCTAAAAATCATGTATTTTGAATTCCTACCAAGACATGAAACTGGAAAGAGAAAGTATTGGGCAACCCCCAGAACTCTAGAACAGTTATTTTAAGATTTAAAGACAGAATATAATAATCAGGAGTACAATCAACGAGTGACATAGCTTTCTTTTGGAATATTCCACCAAGTATTAAAGGTGATTCACTCCAATACAGAGGGTCAAACTCAGAACTGTGTTTTAAATCAGCAGTTCCCAGCCTATGGCCTGCAGGCCAAAATTGGCCCTCAGAGCTTTTCAAACTGGCCCGCGGCTCCATTCCTGCTATCTGCAGAAGGGAGCCACTGCTTACAGACCCAAGCAGAGTGTGTTTTCATGGGGCTAAAAAAAACCATGCATGTTTTTTGCTGCAGCCAAAGGGAGGGAAGATCAGCGCTCCCCAAACCTCGTCTGTTAGCAGGGAACACAGCAAAATGCTCCACAGGTACTGGGGTTCCTGCTGGAGCCAGCGGGTGGAGCCTGCTGATCCTCCATGCCCCTGGCTGCAGAAGGGAGGCAATGCTTATGGATCCAGATGGAGCGCAGAGAACTATAAGATGCATGCGGTTTTCCTGCTACAGCCAGGGAAATTGGAGATCAGCGAGGAGGCAGCCTCCTCACAGATCTCCTTCTGTCTTGCTGCAGTGGTGTTGGTGGGGAGCCTGCTAGCAGAGAATGGTGACCCATCAGGGTTGTAAAAATGGTATCTGTGGCCCTCAAGCCAAAAAGGTTGGGAACCACTGGTTTAAATGGCACATAGGCCTTATGCAGGCTCCTAGCTCAGGGGTGAATTTCACTACAGAGAACCGACAGTACAGGATGGTCCGGAAAGGCAAATGCCTAAGTCTAGAATGGCATTAAGTAAAATAATGAAGAATGTTTGTTGCTGGCAGAGGGAAGCAAAATAAAGTAGAAGGTATTAAGTTACATGTTTCACTTAATAAGCAAATCAATATTTTGTTCAAGTATGAATGCTGGTGCTACCTGTCTGGCTCAGACTTTCTAATAAAATCTGGCATGGCACATACAAAGATATTTTTAGTTACAGATACAAAACTATTAGACCAGAGTTCAGTTATGACTTACACCAGTGGTGTGTAGCTTCATCTTAAACTTTTCAAAGTATAACCAATGCTTGGATTCACTGGGATCCAGGTCGTGGTAGAAATCTCTTGCTGCATACCCAAAACTATGAAACTTCCTTTCTGGTGTTAAGAGGATAGTCGTTGGAGTCTTCTGATTGGACACACCAGGATCTCCACCTTCCCATCGCCTGTGAAAAAGGTGAACTAGCTTAAAACTAGTAATAGCTGACATTCATAATATGTTTATTCATACATGTATAAGCAAGGTGGATCTGGCAGAGGGTCTACATGCAATAATTTCACATGCACAGACCTGGACTTGAATCCTGTTTAGGCCTAAAGTGAATGCTTAATCACCTTAAAGAAAACAGAGCTGTAACAGTTTTGTTTCAGACAACATTTAACGGTCTTCACACATGATCATGACATTTTCAACAGTATGGTTGCATCTTCCCTTGATAAGTTTATAACTCCCATAATGTGAGCATCACAGGAGTGACAAGGGGACAGTATTATCAAGATCAATGAAAGTCAGTAAAATGATGAACAAATGAAACATACATGATGATAGATAGATAGATAGATAGATAGATAGATAGATAGATAGATAGAT
>ML685755.1:13054295-13073424 GCA_007922175.1 Pelusios castaneus
GATAGATAGATAGATAGATAGATAGATAGATAGATAGATAGATAGATAGATAGATAGATAGATAGATAGAATAAAAGAAAGCCACTTTAAAAGAACATTAAGGTTGTTAAGTCAAGTACTCAAAAGTTGGGAAATGTCAAAGTTCTTGTTGCCCAGGCAAT
The DNA here is from genome assembly GCA_007922175.1 of Pelusios castaneus. NCBI lineage: Eukaryota > Metazoa > Chordata > Testudines > Pelomedusidae > Pelusios > Pelusios castaneus. The sequence goes on from ML685755.1 coordinate 13,054,457, forward strand.
CTTTAATCAGCCCACTTATCGGCATGCATTATAATACAGATATTTACAATCACTTCCACAATACCCCTCCAAGGAAACCCCATCCAGCCAAATGCTGCCATGGATAGATAATTCTACCCCTGCCACTGACACAGAGTTCTCGGATGCTGGACAAGTCCATTAAAACAAACTTTCACAGTTGGCCACTGATTGTCTGTTCATCATTACCTCGCTTGAAGCCCAGCTTGTGAAGGATAAAATTATAGAAGTGCTGAGCACTCACAGATGCAACTGAAGTTAACGGGGGGCATATATTAAACACAATGTGCTACAAAAATGCTAAATACTTATTAAAATAACGCCCAATGCCTGGCACCACATCAGTCCCCAGCACTTCAGAGGAACAATTTCAGGAGAAGTCATCCTGAGCCTTTGCAGTCCTGAGATGAAGCATATACACCTGCTCAGTGGAGACAGCCCCCATAAATTTGTAATCCAGTCACATATAGGGGCTGTAGATGGAACCTCTGGAGAATTTAGCTAGCAAATTCTAAGACATCTCTACTGAGGAAGTGCAACCTGAGATTTTTGGAGTCGTACAACTACCAAATTTGGGAAAATTTTCATGAGGACAAAAAAAAGCACATGCCTGACACCAAATCCTCCCCTATTTGCTAATTTTTAGGTCCCTGGTCCAAAGAATGCAGGCACTAGAGATTTCAACAGAAAGGTGGTACAATTGTTTTTTAATTCAACAAAACAGCATGTTCCTTTAAACTTGTCCTCAGAGACAGCCGAACTATTTTGCTGAAATGGGCTAAAATCCAGTTTAAGGCAAACACAATATGGAAAATTTCAGCCTGAACGATTAGCATTTGGCAAAGTTATAAGCAACTGAGAACAGAGTCTTATAATAAGCGTTTTGGGCAATGTTTACTATAAGTCAAACTCCTTGCCCTGCACATAAAAGACAGTATATTTAATATGCATGCTTTGTTTTGACCTATTGTCTATTTTAACGAGTTCCAGTTCTGATCCTCAGAGAATGAATATATGGAAAACAAATTTTAGCATTTTCCCAATTCAGATTTTTTTTTTTTTTTAAACAAAACGGATCAATGCCAACTCATTTCTTATTGAAGTATTGCTCTGTGAGCAGTTTAGGCAATATCAAAGAGAACTTTAGGTAGAATCAAACAAGGAGTCTGGTAGCACTTTTAAAGACTAACAAATTTATTTATCACAGGCGCCCAGCCCTGGCAGTAGGAAATAATGAACAATGGCAAGTATCAAAGGATCTGCTTGGATTTTTCACTTTCTCTTTTGTGACTTGGGGCTTATCAAAGGAACTACAAATTCTTGGATTATATGTTTGAGGAGGCAAAAGACTCCAGCGTCCGAGGTAGTAGAAGAGATAAGAATCCAACACTTGGGATGTAGACCAAGTGACAAGAAAACACTGATCAATCAAAACAGTAAATTCCCACATACCAGATATAAGTGCCGGGAAGCAGAAGAGTATCAGTTTGAGAAGTAATCCTCAATGATTCATTCTGAGTTATTTGTGGAAAGTTCCATTAATAGAATATGCACTCAGGGGCTAGATAATGATGGCCCTGGTTATTTTCTTTATGGCCAAGTGCATTATGCCTCTTTCTACATTGAATTCGCTTCACTTGCAGCAGACTGGCAATACAACATGCTACTCAGCTGAGATTTCTAAAGCCACCTAAGTGATTTAGATGCCCAATTCCCAATCGTTTCTAATGGAATCTGCCGTCCAAATCCTTCAGGCAGATTTAAAAATCTCAGTTTACATCTCTGCTCAGACATAAACAATAAATAAATGTAATGGGAAGTTGGACTTTAGTTTTAATACAGGCCTTTAAAAAGACTTCTATGGCATCTATTCTCTTCTAGGGAAGGGAAGTGGTGGTCCAGTAGACTGAGATAGGTTACTTGTGTTCACCTTGTGATTCTGTCACTGATTCACAGAGGGACATACTGGCTCCTGAAGCCAGTAATGGGAGCTCACCATTAACTTCAATGGCGCCAGGGTTTCACCCTGTTAGGCACATCACTTCTCCTCTTTGTAGCTAATCAGCCAAAGTGAGGGTAATAATGCTCACCTTTCTTTCTAACACTTTGAGATGCATGCAGGAAAAGCACAGTATAAATACAAAGTAAGAGTATTCTATCCACATGAATAGGATGTCCCTTAACATCCAGGGAGCTGGAAAGGGGCTAGGGATGTGTCCATGCAGACGTCATTACAAGATCTTAGTCTTAGTTTGCCCAAAACAGGCCAGATCCTCAATTCTTCTAACTTAGCGTAACTTCGCTGACTACAGCAGAGTCACTTTACAGGATCTGGCTCCATGTTACAAGTGTCAACAAGAAACAAAGGGAGGGTTGCTAGGAAGAGAAAAAACAAAGATCACACCGTTGCTTTTTCTCTACACGTGCATCTGGCTGACAAAGGTATTTCTTCCTTTCCATGACATGAACCTAAGATAAGGACCTTACAATATCTCGATAGAAACACTGAGGAAAACAGGCACGAAGTTTTGTAAATCAAAACTAAAACTATGCAATTAATGTCAATGAGACACTGATCTGCCAAAGCACTTAAGCACATGCTCAAGTCAAAGCACTTAAGTCAATTGGCTACTTATATGCTTAAAGTGCTTTGCTGGATCAATGCCTAAATGCTCCTCTTTGTTTGCAAATACTGGGGCTTATAGCAAACAACAACTCGAGTTAAAATCATTTTGGTTTGCCAGCCTATTATATTTTTCATGCACACAATATGCCACAAAGCTGCTGAGACTCAATACCCTACTAATCTGTATCATTGAAACCTTGCGGTCTGCTTTTGTACCAAAGGGGGGATTTTTAGTTAAAATGATACTACTTTGAGGAATTTTACAGAAAAGCAGCTTTGTTAGAAGGTAGCCAGAAATACAAATGCCTGGAAAGGATCTATATTAGACAGGCAGAGAACCAAGATTTCTTAGCAAGGAAAGAAGACAATGTGTCTCTGGTGTGTTGTATTTTAATGTAAACATTCTCAAGAACAGTTCAGTTGGAGGTGACATTTCCTGTGGTCATATATTTGTAAATGATCTTGCATATAAACCTAATTATGAAAATATTTTGCACTTCTTAATACCCTCTGAATTACTAGTTGTCAAACTTCTTAAACTTTTAAAATTACAACTTTTTTCACTGGACTTCATAATTTCATAAATATGTTAGAGCTGGAACAGGCTCATGAAATGCTTTCCTCAAATTTCTCTATAGTGATTAAGAGACAATGACAGGAGAAATCTGTAAATTACTACTAAAAGCATATTCCAGGCACTTTCTGCAAATAATTTCACAGGTGAAAGCCCAGAATCAGTAACTTTTTTAAAGTGTTCTAGTTATTAGAATGTTTGTTATGCCATATTGGTTTCTGGGTACATTTGATTTCCTTCATATTTTGTACCACCAATTTGATAAACTTTAAATTTTCTCTTTCTAGCTTGAAAGAAACATGGCTTCTTCCTTTATTCATTGTTTTGCATTAGCCTCTAAAATAATGTGTGCACAGATCCAGGTCACAATAGCCATGCTGTTCCCTTTGTTGGCATTAGTTTCATCAAGGTTCTATACAGAATAATTCCTCAGCAAGAGTGGTAATGTGATATTCAGGATCTGGAAATATTGTCCATTAATTGTAAGCAACCACTTTTTAATGCCCTAATCCTGCAATAACTACCACACCTCCGCAACTGTGCAGCGCAGGGTGCTTTCAGTTGGTTTCTGCATCAATTGCTTTTAATTGCAGGTTGAAGATACTACAGGGTCAAATTTCAGGCCTAAAAGTTTGGATGGCCACACCACCTAAAATTTCCACAGTATGTTACAGACTCAGTTAACAATGCTAAGGCTGTTTAAGGATGGCCTTGTAGGCAGCACAGTTTGGGATAACTAAAAATAATCTCAGAGATGCTATTTCTTCCTCATCCTCAATATTTCAGCCAGATCCTTCATTTTAAAAACTAAAATTAATTTATTTTCCATTTTAAAGCTAATTTACTGTCAAAAATGAATATACAAGCTTGCTGCTAAATATGGGTTCAGTTCTGCTTCCTTCACCTATGATGTTTGGTGTCTTCCTGTCCCCGACTCATAGCATCGAGTAGCTTTTCATGAATTGCACTGGGGGTTTCTTACAGGACCTTTGATGAATGAGCCAGAAAGGCTTGGAGCAGTGCTAATAAATTTTGGAAATGCCCAAAATATATTTTCCAATAATATCTTTGCAACAATAATATGGCCTATCACAGACTTTAGATTTTATTAAGCCTTACCCATTGTGTCAGACCACTTTGAAATACTTGGCTCTGTTTTTTTTGTTTTTTTCAATAAACTGAACACAGAAGCTGACTGCACAATCAGAGCTGTCGTAGCTGTATTCACTTAGCTTCTCTGCTTAGAAGAATTACAGTATGGCCAAGTGTATACTGATAGCGGTGAATTCGCCTCTGTCATTTTGATCTTTCTGGGTGGACTGGAAGGTCAGTGAAGACCCATTCAATCGATCCAGAATTTGATTCAGTAAGTCCACCCCTGAAGAAGAGCAGAGCTGAGTCGAAGAGATGGCATTTCCCTTCTACTCAGCACAGTGAAGACATGGAGGTAAGCGGGCATTACAAATTTGAAGGGAGATACGCAACTTATTTTACGTAGCTTGCGTACCTCCCTTTCACGATCGCTGAAAATGGCAGCAAGCGCAGACCAAGACTATGTCACATTTGGTTAGCAGCACTTAGTCCTTTCTACTCCAATTCTCAGACTCACAGAAGGACAAATGGTAAGTTGCTCCATGCCAAAAGTGACTGTTATTGTTAATATTTTCATATATTCAACTTCCCAAATCTTTAGGTCTGAAATTTCCCATAATTTGGTCTCTACACAAAGGTACAATTTACCTTTTATTTCTTTAAAGAAGGTACTTTTAGTAAGGCTGAAGTTAATTTGGAGTTATGGGAAATGGAAAAAAACAAGTCTTTTCCCATGGAACTCATTTTTCAGTACTCTTTTCACAGTCGTCTTTATATTTGTGATCACATTATAAGATGCATATCATATTTGTAGGGGGAAAAGTTGTATTTCACTATGTTATTTGAGAAACAATATGTAATCACCTAACTAAAGGCTATTTTGTATTGCATACGTGCATATAAGTGATAGAGTTAAGCTTGGGGAAGGGACATTCACTGATATGTTTTCAGACTTTTGAATGACTTTTGCAAACAGTTTACAGCAAAAACAAACAGACAAAGGTAATACATTTAAATGGGCCATACCTTCAAACACTGGACTCTCTTTTTGAACTAACAATTTGTGGGTGCAAATTAGACTGACAAGACCAGATCCCCTTTGCCCTTCTCCAAATGGAAAGCTGCCATAACAGGGGAAGAGAGATTCCAGGGATATTGGGGTATCCCTGGCATAGCTTTATGTCATTTGCCTCTTTCCACCTCAAGGAGAAGATCATCTCAAAGTGTATCTTTTTGCATAGACTTTCCCCACTTTTCTGTGGTTTTAAAATCAGTGGTAGTGTTCAACGATCACATTTTGATTCCTAGCTGCTGCTCGTGGCGAGGGTCACACCCTCACTGCTTTCCTCGTGGCACCCGCTCTCTCTCCGTCCACTTTTGCTTCCTCCAACTGAGATGCTAGGACAGGTAAACTTTGCCCCTTTAAATGAATACACAAAACTTTCTCCTACTAATTCCAGTTAGAATCCACCTACTCCTCAGAATTACCACTGCACCATTTCTTCACATTTAATCAGAGCATCATAAAGCAATGGTATTTCAGCCTAAATGCTCCTATTCAGTTTGAAAGAATGTAAGGACACCCTTAGCAGGGACCAGCATTATTCTAAGCTCTCTTAACCACCCCCTCTCCTCATTCTGCCAAGTGGAGAGGTGAGGGATAAAATTTTCAAAAGCCTAGTGGCCAGATTTTCAAATGCATCCAGCTCTCTCTCATGCAGGGACCTAAATTAAGAAGCCTGAATCATTTCTCACAGTGGTAGCTGCTGCGTAGTGAGCATTCTACAAATCTGGCCTCTTAATTTAGGTGCCTAACTGGGAGCTGAGCACTTCAACAAATTGCCTCCAATTGTGGGTGCTGAAGACTTTGTAAAATCTAGCCCTAAGTGACTTAGGACCTCAGTCCCATTTTCAAGTGACAAGCTCCTAGGTACCTAAGTCTCTTTTAGAAATGGGACTTAGGTACCTTGGAAATTTTTCCCCACCATTTCTAAAGAAGATGTGCAGACATGCTGTAAAATGTACAAGTTGGCACATCGGCACATCTGATTATTTAGAAACCATGGATAAAACACATATTCTGTATCACATGAGAGGCAAAGACCTCTATTAGAGGCAAATTTCTCTATTACATCACTTTGGGAAATGCCATTATAAATGTGCACTGTTCATTCTGCTAATGTGGGTAAGACAGTCAGAACCCGCACAGAAGTATTCCTTTTGAATACTCAGTCAGCAGATTCCTCCTTTAACTCACACCATTTTACAAAGCTGAGCAGTAACGCACACAGAGCACGCTGATGTTTATTATTAAAGCAGCTAAAATAAGATAGAGACAGAAAAGGAATGCACACCATAAACAGGGGTTTTCGCAGTGTTGGCAGTGCACAAATCCAGCCATTCCAAACCCATGCTGACCTCAAGTGCCGATTAGATACATGGTCAAGCTCAGGAGCGCAATGCAGCCCTTACCTCATTACATGAATACATTCTGGCTCCTTGGTGAAGCTATACGCGTAGCCACTGGATGTAGTGCCAAAATCAATAGCCACAACAACAAGATATGACTGCTCTACAGCATCATTTGCATCAGAGTCCTTCTGTTAAAACGACAGAAACAGAACAGATTTTGAGGCACTGTTTAGAGAGAGAATTGTAATCTACTTTACCTTGCAATGGCTCTGAACTGCAGCAAGGCATTCATCTGTCTCCTGCGGAAAAGGGCACTCCCCCAGAATTATGTGCAGTGACTAACCTTAACATTTCTGGAAGTTTAGTAGGCTACATCCATTAATGGTCATGGAAATGCAATATTCAACCAAACTAAGGGTCAATTCCAGTGCTTTTCACACAAATCCAAATAATGAGAAATCCTTTCATGTTTACCTCCAGTAACAGCTGAGATCTACATGGCTAGCTACCAAAACTTTTAGAAATCTACTGACTGAAAAACGGGTTATAGCTGTGTGCATCACAAAGGGAACACCTGATAGTGATACCAAACATGGAATACATGAGCATGCATGAGCCTGGGATGATAAAACTGCTCAGAAATGAGGAAAATAAGGAGTAAGGTGTGCAGCTCAACCCAAAAACTGCCAGGAAAGTGTTATATCACACAATACCATCATATATTGCTGCATCTTTTATGGAAAACCTATTCTGGAAACATTCTAGAGTTTGTATTGGGACTAATTCTAGTACTCAGCTCTCTAGCCCATCTGTCTGTAAATCCAGGGGCCTTAGGTACAATCGATCTAATCTGACAGGACTCAGAGGAGAGAACATTTTAATTAATGAATTGAAAATAGCTTCTATAAATGTCTTTTAAAAGATTTTCTATACATAAAAGCAAGCATTGAGAGTCCCCCAGGTAAACCAGAATGCTCCCCATTCCCTTAGCATACAGCTCCTATTTCCAGCTTCATAACCTCATGAAATATCAGTCCTTTAACTTGTTACTGGCATAAGATTGAACATTGCTTGTTCTGGGCCTATGCCACTGTCATTTTGTAGGGAAAAAAAAAAAATTTTTGCAGCAGTTTGATTTTTTAAGAAAAAGGTGGCTCTTTGAAGCTGTCCAGGGAGTTGGAAGGATGGAATAAATCCTGGCAGAGATCAATCAGTGAGCAGAATATAAGCAAGGTCAATTATTAAAATTTTATTTACTTGCCACGTTTCCATCATTTATCAGATAGTTCTATCATTTGGCCCTGCCACCTTTTAACCAAAATGCAAACCTTAACTCAACCTTATATACACCTTGCACTTATTAGTGCCTTCCCTTTAAGGGGAGTGGAAGTAAGTAAGTTGACAGGAGATACGCGTTTTACTGAATGTAGATTGCGCATCTTCCGTCGACTTAGCGCAGCACTGTAGACCAGGTCTTACCTATAAGGAGTGGCATATGTCAAAGAAGTGAATGTGATTTTTGCATGTGGAGTGGAGGGCAGCTAAGATAAGTAAAAGCAGCATCCTTTAAAGGGCCTTTTCCTTACCTCTTAGGGTGTTCCTCTCAGGAAATCATAAATGTTTTATTTTTCTTTGTGATGAGAGGGACAGAGAGATAAGATAAATAGAGTGAGGTATATGCGTTGAAATGCCATAATATAGTCACTTTTCAGAGAACAGGGCATATTTCAGGGATTGCCTAAGATCAGACAATAAATAAATGACAAAGATGGGAACAGAACGGAGGACTCCTAACCTCCCAGTCTCCTAGTCATCCGTGACAGAACTCAAGGCCTATATACAAAAAGCTAAAGGAGCATTTCCACTAACTCAGTAAACAGAGATAAAGAATGAAATCCTGGCTCCACTGAAGTCAATGGGAGTTTTTGCATTGACTTCAATAGGGATGGAATTCTGTCCAAGATATATAAGGCTAGATGTAGAGGAAAGTGATAGAAGCAGATCTGCACAAGCCAGTCCATTACTATGCTTCAGCACAACCCCTTCTTATGGGTGGGAGAAGAATAATATCCACATACATCCGGTATTTCTTACCGCAATATGTGACGGAGACAATGGAGTTATTCCTGGGTCTCCTAAACTTTTAGCTGGGGATGAGTAAGCAGATGTGGAAACTGCATCTGAAAGAAAATGGAAACTCTTCAGGAACTGGAACATACAAAAACGTCTATGCAGCAGAATAAGTAAATTAATATAAGAGAAGTTTATTTTCTACACCAGTGCACAACTTGTTAATTGGGACAATTCTACCATTAAAGCAGCCATAAAAATGGTAATTTCTATAAAACCAGACTCTCTTATAAATTACAATACATTATTATACTTTTATAAACTATTAAAAATGTAACTGGTTCTTTTGAAGACTTTCTAGTTGATGTGTTCTAAGTCAGGTAGGGGCTAAATTGCCAGTTAATTTATTAATCTGAATTTTCTAATGAATCCACACAATTCATCCAAATCCCATAAGTAATCTGGTATAGCAAACCCTAAATTTAAACAGTCGTTTCTAATATTGCCACTTACGCCACAGTGTACAATGTTGTGATTTTGGTTTTCAAAGTTTATTTGAACTCCCTGATTGAGTGCCCTCCATATCATGCATAATGTCTGGAGGTTTCCTAATGTTATTCAGTAGCCCCAGTGGACATAAACAGCTGGGATTATGTAGACTTCCACTAATAGCCTACAGTTAAAATTTGAGAATTTCTGCAAATACAGAAAATGAACACAAGATGTGATATTAAAAAAGGGCTACTTTCAATAGTAAAAAAGCGGTTTAATTCCATCTGACAATTCCATAGATGCAATTTGCAATTACTTTGTCATGAGTATTTATTCTTGAATTTTCCCAGTGCTCAGTTTCTTCTCTTTAATACACTCTATAGTGAAACACATTGTACAGCTGTTAGTAGTGCCCCCAACAGTGAGGCAGGAAAGCACCGTTAATGAATGATAGAAGAATTCTTTAGTTTGTATACAACATTTAAAATCTTACTTAAAAAGCAGAATATAAAGTATTTTGCATAAATACTGAAATACACTGTTTAAAAAAAATTATTCAACATTGTTACCTTTACTCTGGAACTAAAAATATACTATGTTAGTCCATTTGGCTGACGGCTAAATTTCTGCTCTCAAATTAGTATAGCACTGCTCAGGCTGGTTAAAATATATGCCTACTAGATGCTTATATCAGTTATTTTATTCATCTGTATAAATTCCTCCTTGTTCCAGAACATGTACATCTTAATACCTATTATGTGTGTTTGTGTTAGATCTGAAAGGGACATGTTCTGGTAAAAGTGGGAAGGAATTAGCACAGGCCTTGATAAAATTGGCTTCCAGCTAGGCGTCAGCAGTTTTATTTTTAATCGCCAGAAGGTGCTCTTCCATTGTATTTCCACAGCCGAGTTAGGAGCCAGGCTACAAACCCTAGTCGCCATGGCAATCTGACACCAGGGTTTTATTGAGCCCTGAATTATGTTCCTCCTAAGGTCTTTTGACACTTCAAGACTGATCCAATACCCGAGGAAGTCAGCCAGTGAGAGTCATTCCCTAATGGGAACGGTCCTTAGGATGCTGACTTTGTAGGAAACAACTTCTTTGCTTTTCAGTTTTTGGTCTATGTGTTTCTAATACATTTGCTAATCTGTCCAAATTCCTCAGTTTTACTGATCTACATTCCAGCATATGCTCATTCACAGACGCTTATTGTGTTTGCCTTGAAAGGTTATTGATAACTCTGTGTGAAACAAAGAAAATTCTATATGAGAGTACATACAGCTTCCTTTGTTTCCCAGAGAGCAATCAATAAGTAACCTTTCGGTGTGCTCACCCAGGACAAATTCACCCTTGATATAACTCCATTCAAGTCAATGCAGTTACAGCAGAAATTAATTTGGTCCAAGAAATATATCAATGGATGAATAGATATACACATATAAAAGTATTATCTAATAAATAAAAAAGGCTGAGCTGAGAGTAGAGGCTTGTAGCATCTTACAGTAAAAAAATGTGTACAAAAGAGAAATAGATTTCTATGTTTTCATTTACCAAAATGTTTGAAATCAGTTGTCCATGAGGCTCAATCACAGAATGCTCTTTAAAACAAGATCCTAATCTACAGAAGTGTCAAATACCCACAACTCCAGTTAAAGTAAACGGGAACTGCAAGTGCTGAAGACTGCTGAAAAATTAGACCCTTGTACATTTTTAACCTTGAAAATAAACGCACCACTGCACTTGAGCATTTTTAAAAACATACTCAAACAAAAACAGATTGACAAGTATCAGCGTATTGATCACTATGATCACCATGTTGATTCATCCCACCAGTACCCCATGTCTCCAGATAGATGAGTAAATAAGATGCCTTTGGGCTGGTCTACACTGCAGGGGGATTTGGGCAGCAGTGGAAGAGTGATATGCGAAGTACTACACCTTCTTACTGAAGCGTCTTCAGGGTGCTGAGTCGTCAGGAAATGGCCTCCCGTTGACTCAGAGCTACTCCAGTTGAGGGGCTGGAGTCAGCTGACCGGGAAGATAGATTTGACAGCAGCAAATTTGCCTCTGTCAGTGAAGACTTGCCTTTTGGCTTTACTACAGCAAGAAAGGAAGAGAATTCCAGAGCGTGGCCCCACCCTGCAGAACTCTGCTCTAACATAGCAAACTGAACTTTTAATTGAAACTTTCTATTTATTGTGAAAACGCAACACAAAGAGCCATTCATTCTAATTTTGTAGCACACAGCAATTTCATGATGCCATTTACACACAGCATAAATAATTTTATGACACTTCCTAATGCTACTGACAAGTTATCTGCAATGATGAGGAAAACATTTATTACTGCATCTGAATTATGGCTTAACAATGTGGTACTGATATTACCAGAGAGTTGCCATGTGAAGGAAGGAAGGAAGGCAGGCAGTTTATGATACTTGGAGGCCAGAAAAGCTGTTTATAGAAAAAGGCTGAAGAAATCCAGCCTCTCACACTTGATTCATCTCTGGATTAATGGTAGATATTTTCAGGATAAATAAGGAAATGGTTTGTTAACCAGTGAAATGATTAATTATCCATAGGAATTTTGCAGCAGAAGATTTTATCTAGCAAAAGGCCATCCTGAAATGTTTTAAAATATACAGGGATGTGCATTTTTTATTTTTGCTGTGCTAACCTACTTGTGTCCTTGCGGACCAGATGGCAATGTCATAGCTAGATATTCTCCTTTTCATCAGCATTGCCTCAATCTAGCTTGGACTTGCTTTAAAGCAGTTGTTCTTCTAGGAACTGATCTCTTCTAGGCATTCTGATATCCCTGCGATGGCACTATCTGTGTCTGTGGAAAGTGAAATACACGACTTGATGCAATTGGTTTATAACTGGAAGTGGAATCTGTGGCCTCTGTCCACCTCTCAAATGGTCTTATGTGGATTTCAACAATGGATCCCTGTGGGACTTTGAAGATGAGGATTTCTTGAAAGGAGAGGATGTTTCTCTCTCTGGGGCCTGTTGGAGATCTGGCCAGAGCCATGTCAGTGTTGGGCCATCTACTCCAGCTGTGAAATAAGGATGAGTCAGTAGCACCTAGTGCAGTTGGAAGTTCCAGAGGTTAAGCAGTACTAATATTACTGTTCCCACACTACAAGCTTCATTATTTGTAGTATTTGATTCCAAATAGCCAGGTAACACAGGCATAACCATAGGATATGGCCAGTGTCTGAATCTCTGCTCATTATCCTTCAAACTGGTCCCAATGAAAGCTACAAAAGAAATAGAAATATGGCTCTAAGAGGAAATGACAAAAGCGAAGAAGTTCAGCATTAACCATCCTCTTGCACCTGAGTTCTCCAGTGCCTTCCTTAACTCCTGGCTTGTTAGCACATTGCACTTGTAAATGGAAATATAAAAGGTAACCGTGTCATTCTCTTTTTTTGCCATCTGTCAATTGTCTCGTGTTCCATAAATGAAATTCTCGACAGCCGAATATCATTTCACTCTGATGTGATTCCACTAATCTTCATCTCTGAAGTCTTTAGGAATTTTCCCCTACACCATGTGTTCATGTCAGTAAGCTTGTAAATGCCATAAGAAAAATGACTGAAAACTTGACATTCATAAGTAATAGCAATGACGCTAATGCTAGGTATTCATTCTTTTAACCAAATGCACAGATTCTTTCCTCCTTTATTGGACTCAATTTCTTCTTAAAGTGAGAGAGAGACAGAGACACCAGTGACTGATTTCACATATTGGGAAACTGCTCGTTTCAAATAGCAAAGTAGCATGCCATAACAACGCTTTCCATCCCAGCCGGAGGTTCCCCACAACCTCAACTAATTTAGACAACAGATAAGCTGAAGATATTGCTAATGCATAAAAGCTTCTAAATAAGAGTTTCACCAGACAAAGGAAAGCAGCAGTTCAGCTGGCAGGATGTGCTGCTAAACAGCACAACGTATTGGATCAGAGCAGGTTTAGCAACAGCATCGAACGCGCCTCATGCCACCAGCATACAAAGATATAAAGAAGCAGTTTAAAACCAAACAGACATGACATTTTTATCAGGTGGTGACAATTTCATGATTTCTATCAGATATGGGGCACGGAGCGGTTTGTACTGTGGTCTTTTTAGAAATAGTCTTCAAACAGAAAGGACAGGGCCATGGGAGGAGCCTGCTCCTCTACCTACAAAGGCTAATACTGACATCACGAAGGATGAACGACAAAGAGCTTACGCTGTTTTGGCACTTCAGGACTATTATTATATTAGGAAGATCTAGCCTCATTTTGCGGTAACAAAGCCCCGCTAAACAGATGAAACACCTAATACTTACTTAATACCTAAATACCTGCTATGGTGTTGGGTCCCAGTATTTGAACCCCCAAATCACCTGTCATTACTATGATTCTGCAGGGGCTGCCACATATATCAAAGGCCTGCTACCCACACTGATACACACTGCTGAATTAAATCGATCGATGCTGCCCTCTATTTCATTTCTGCATTTCTAAAATTTTAGTTACATTATTAAGAAGTAAACTAGTGTATTTTCCTTAACAGTTATCCACTAGATTCAATACAAGGGATTACAACGTTCTACCGCACTATATTATTATTTTATACATTTATTTAGGAAGTTTTAACAAATTTACAAATCCTTGCCCTGTAAATAGGAGAAACAGAACAATTATTGAACGGTTAACTTTTGTTTTAAAGAGACATTATCCAGGAATATACCCGTCAGATTTTCTTATTTAAACAGAGATGTTACCATATTACTGACAGAGCATCATTGCAATACCTATAATACATCATTTCTAGAAATATTATTAAATTGAATGAAATCTCTATATACTCGTATTTAACAAGCCAGGCATGTCTGTCAACTGTTAATATTTAAATACAAAATGACAGGTGTGCTGGTTTTGAATAAAAAAGTAACCAAATATCTCTGTTTATTTTACTGCACATGTAATTGGTGTGTTTCTTTTTCTATAGGCACAACCTCCCATCTTTTTGAGCTATTCCTCTATAGGTGGGGTTGGGGATTTTTTGGTTTTGTTTTTCAATGATTTCAATGTTTGTTTGTTTGTTTTTTCAATAGCTGAGCAGCTACGAGCAAAAAATAATTCTTTTTTTCTAATGTGAGCATTTCAGCAAGGGAACCCTATGAGGATTTCCAAAGAATCCCTTGGTAATAAATATTCATAATATGTGATATTTGGTTATGGTCTGCACCTCAATATTCTCTAGTGACTGGACATGTCCACCATACATGCATAAAATCTGTTTTTTTCCCCAACATTTATCCCCACTCAATCTCTATTTTTTAACCTGACTGGCATGGGGTATCATTGAAACAACAGCTTATATCTTCTTTTATTGTGCTACAGAATGAAGTTGCTGGTCCTCTTCACCAGCTCAAAACACCATTCCTCTGGGGCTAATTGTGTCATCTATAGACTTTTATTTGTTACGAGAGCAGTTGACAAAGATTCATATAAATAAGTTACAATTCTTTTCCTAATTGACCAGATGTTGTAACTTCTATTAAAGTTAACTCATTTTATACAGAAAGCAGTCTGGAAAGGAGATACATAATGCCTGCCTTGAAACACTACTACCAGGGAGAATGGGCCAGTTAAACTTAGTTTGCATCTCTAAATAAGTTAGAAAATTTCTTACTGAACAGCTAATTAACCATGTATATTCCATGGTGTTCTCAATCTTTCAAGTAAATTCTCCAGTTTGCAATTCGGTTTAAGATCTGGATTATTTGCAATGGGTATCATTAGTGAGGGAAAAAACCTTAAGTCTAGTTACCACAAACACACAGAGTAGCCTTTGGTAAAGGAGGTATATACATTTCTGGATGGCGTGATTTTTTTAATCAATCAGTGGTAGCCTAGCAAAGTTTACACGGCTACAGTTTTCTTCCTCAATAAAAGACCCAGTGTTTGGCTGAGTTTAAGCACTCCAGTCCACTACTGCTTTGAGCAGACTGGCTGACCACAGAATATTTGAAACAGCTAGTTCACTCTGTTTAATGGGTTTATATAAAGTATCTGCTGGGTCTTTTCTTGTTCCATAAAAAATTGTAACAATGTCCTCAGTATTCCTGCTACAGTTTTATCTGGGATAAACACAGAAGGATTTTGAAATTATTATTATTAGCATTACCTTAGAGCAGTGGTCTTCCTGTATAAACATTGAATGAGAGACCAACCTTGCTCCCCCCTAAATTTACAATCTGAGGGGGTCATTATGATCATTTTGTCTGATTTCCTTCATAAACCAGGCCATAGAATTTGACCCAGTAACTCCTGTATCGTATCTAGATCTTCTGGCTGATTCAGAACACGTTTTTAAGACACCCTCTCTTATTCAAGGACTTCAGGCGATGGAATTAAGTTGTTCCAAGAAATAACAGACAGGTATTAAAAAACAAGACAGATAAAAGGGGGGAGCAGAAACAGAAGCACAAAGAGTTTAAACGACTTGCACAAGATCAATCAGCAGGTCGGTAACATGCCGGGAACAGAACCTAGGTGGTCCCAAACTTTCATCCACTGCTTGGTTCTCTAGACCCTTGGGCTTCCCAGTAAAGAACATACAAAACGCAATTCAAAACTCTTTAAACTCATTTTAACTATTAGTGAGAATTTTCCTGAAAGTGAAGCTCAGTGGTCTGCATAGTTCACATTTTGATGTCTGAACAACAGGAAATGCAGCATTTGCTCCATGTCTGTTGGTGAAGCAACACAGCTGGCAAAAACTGGATTGATGCAGACAGGACAATTCAGTTACACTTAAGTAAGGCCTGGCTGGGACCTCACCTTAAGTACAAGACTGACAGCAAAATGTCAAAGCTTCCAAAAGTGCCCTGATAACCTGGCACAATATACAACTTGGAAGGGTTGGGGCAGACACAAAAATGTTTTCCAAAGGAAAAAAAATCAAAAAGAAACAAATGCAAAAATAAAAACACATTTCAATGTATAAAAAATAAAAAACCATCATACTCAGCATAAGAAAAATAACTCTTGCTCTCAGCACAGTCAACAGGAGCGTTGCTATTAACTTCAGTGAAAGCAGGGTAAGGTACTTTAATTTTAAACATCAGCAGGTTTCTCACCTTATTTCTTGAAGAGTGCAATACCCTTCACTTCCATGGACATAGCCACAGCTAATAGCCTCT
Source organism: Pelusios castaneus (assembly GCA_007922175.1). NCBI lineage: Eukaryota > Metazoa > Chordata > Testudines > Pelomedusidae > Pelusios > Pelusios castaneus. Next base: position 13,070,942 of record ML685755.1, read on the forward strand.
CAAGTCTAGGTTTTCTGTTACCTTTTCACAGTAATCAGCCAGCCAGAATGCTGCGGTACCATTTCAGTGATAGCATTGAGGGCACAGCAATAGCGTGTTAAAGCCAAAGACAGCTGCACAGTTGAGGTAAACGTCTACAGTAAAATCTCACCAGAGCCAATGCCGTTTTTGGTTTATTATAGCTACTTTGCTTAAAATCATTTTTATAACTCAGCCAAAGAGCCACATCTGTGCTCCTTCATCAAGCATTCTCACAATGTTACCGTGTTACATTGTCATGACCAGAAAGAACTCTGGATTCATATGACCATTGTTATTGTATGAGCAAAAACCCTATGCAGATAGCTAACCTAGCTAGTTTTAAGAGGTCACTGGATTTGTGCTGGGCCTCTGCTCAGAGGTGAATTTCACCTTATCTGAAATCTTGTCTTCTTGAAGGAACAGATTTTGGGCCAGTGACATTTCAAAGACTGGATGAAAAAGAATCATACACCTCCTTTGCTGTCTCCCACTCACACCTCCATGCCTGTTGTCAGATGGCCCTTTACATCTGGCATCTTTTCTGTACATCAAGCAACCTCCTTTTCCTCCTGTTAACTCACTTGCTTCCTATTAGCAACCGTTGTCCACTCAGGCACTACCTTTTCCTGCACCTTCATTAAGAACAACCAACCTCCACTCCCACCCTCCCGTCTCAAAAAATAGAAAACACAAACATACAGAATCCAGGTTCTGTGTAAAACTATCCCCGCCCAAGAGAAGTTTCCTGTTGCCTCATTCTCCTCGTTCCATCTCTCAAACCTCCCATTATATCATCCAAATGGTTTAGACTGAAAGCTTTTCAGGACAAAGACCTTGGTTTTCTCCATGTCTTCAAGTGTCATGCAAACCTGGTCTGCTATATCAATACATGCATTGTTGTTGAAACCAGATCAGTGCAAAAATGTTAGACACACAATGTGGGTGAGGTAATATTGTTGTGCAAAAAGAGCACTCAGGATCTTTTCAAGGAGGGAAAAGGCAATGTGCCATGTTTATTGTGAGGAAAACACAATTATGTTAATAGCTAATATCTAGTACACACACACACTCCAGATGTTCTGCTGTTGTTCATGTTCCAGTCCTGATTGTTGCTTGTGATCGTAGCTTGAGTTCATGGCTGGTGTTCACGGCTCATGGCAGCTACCTGGCCAGGGAAGCTGTACATGAGAAAGAGCGGGGGCTCTGTCGGGCACACAGCTGTGCACTGACACTCTTGGATGGTGTGCAGAACATTACCTACAGCTATGCAGTCTCACCCATCTTTTTATCCATGGATTCTGCTGTGTCACACTGCCTCCGTGTATAGTATGACCATGAGTCATCAGTTAATGGCAGATGTGACTTTGATCTTGCTCTTGATGGGGCTTTTTGTTCCTTTCTTTCTAGGATGGATTCTTCTTGCTTTTGCAGGGTTTGATTGCATTGTTCTTCAGCCATCAAGGTGGTGCCGCCAGTTTGTCAACAAGACAGGCTGGAGTTGTAGACTGATCCCATCACACACACCTTTCATTCACACGTCCAAACCAAGTTAAAAACACATCTAAACAAAGTTTCAGCAAAACTTAGGCTGAGCAATACAAAACGAAGAGAACAATTCAAAATAGAGTTTTGGTTACAATATGGAGTTACAAGTGAATGAATGAGCATGGTATTTTTATCAATGAATATTCCATACAGAAATTTCTGTTTGAAGCAATACTATGGTATAAATTCATCTTTGGCGCTACAATATCTTTTATTGGACCAATTTCTTTTGATCAGAGAAACAAGATTTCGAGCTACACCGAGCTCTTCCTCAGATCAAGAAGAGCTCTATATAGCTCGAAAGCTGGTCTCTCTCCGCAATACAAGCTGATCCAATAAACATTATTATCTGACCCACCTCGTCTCTCTCATATAAATATAAAACAGTGTGTCAAGTACTGAAGCCTTCTTCCTAAGAAACAGTCAGCATGGATTCCCATTGCACTGCCATTCTCATAGCCCAGTCATATTTAGTGTTGCTTTAAGCACTTTGGACTATGAGGATTGGACCCTAATAACAAATCATTCATGATTTACAGTAATGGGGCTTTGCTCAGGTTCCAGGACTAGGCCCTAAGAAGGAAAGCTCACACAAGGAAGATATTGTTTGAGGAGGTTAATTGAATGTTGGTAGCATCCACCTCTCTTTCTCTCCTGGGAAGTATAACATTCAACAGCTATTAGTCTGAAGGCTATTTCAAGGAGTTTATGAAGTCTTGTTTCCTGAGTATTACCCTCAAGAACTCTCAAGTGCATAAGCCAGGGTACCTAGATAATAATGTAACTAATATTACAGTAAGACAACAGAGTCCTGTGGCACTTTTAAAGACTAACAGATTTATTTATCGCATGAGCTTTCGTGGGAGAAAATCCCACGAAAGCTCATGCGATAAATAAATCTGTTAGTCTTTAAAAGT